>CANJKZ010000777.1:1302500-1917500 GCA_947471745.1 Closterium sp. Naga37s-1 | reverse complement strand
GCACCTGTTTCTGCGTCCTTTGCTCGCTCTCATCCATCCGTCCTCTTGTGCTGTGTTGTGCTGTGCGTGCATGGCAGGGAGATAGTGAAAGACAACATTCTGCACCACTTTCGAGGAGGTGGGTGAGGCGCAATGGGGGGAATGGAGGACGTGGGTGAGTGGGATAGAGAAGAGCGTCAGGGGGAGATGCAGGACAAACGGTCTGCACCACCTCCCTCTTGTTGCTCCACTGGTTCTGTCTTCCCACTTCGCCATTGCCGCAACCATATTCCCACTCCACGCACACTCTCCGTGACTTTTGAGAGTTCTCAAGTATCAACCGTGTTGTTGTACCACACGAGCATCTCCCACACCCCTCGTGCACTTTCCGGCTCACCTTGTTCTTATGCCCTTCACTGCCTCCCTACCCCTCCCCTCCATCCGCATTTCCATCCCCACCCCTTCCCACCAGGCGTGTGGTTGCAGGACCCTGACCTGGAAGAGCATCTTTGACGCCTCACACACACCTGAGTCTTATTTCCCTGGTTGCCTGCCCAACCTTTCCCCCTATTCACATCTCCGTCCCCATCCCGCTTGCACCCACCAGGCGTGTGGCTGCAGGACCCTGAAGTGTACCACATGAGCATCTTCCATGCCTCACACCATCTCTCACCCGTACCTGCCACCGCCAAACAGGTATGGCCGTACCCTCAAGTTTTCAGCGCGACT
Organism: Closterium sp. Naga37s-1; assembly: GCA_947471745.1. NCBI lineage: Eukaryota > Viridiplantae > Streptophyta > Zygnematophyceae > Desmidiales > Closteriaceae > Closterium > Closterium sp. Naga37s-1. The sequence goes on along the minus strand of CANJKZ010000777.1, from coordinate 1,916,792 downwards.
TTTTTCTTCTCTTTTGATGCTCTGAAGCAGCCGCACTCTGCTCATGTGTCTTGTCTCGTGTGTTGCTGCTGGTAACCATTCCGGTTCTTTTCTGTGTTGCCTGCACGGCTCCACACCGCAGTGCGTGCCCGTGCGTCATCAACCATATATTTCAACCTTTGCTCCTCCCCCTCTGTCATTCCCTCTGCTCTCCCCCGGTCCTCCCCTCCTTCCCTTTGCCTCCCGATTTCCTCCTTCTCTGCCAGCTAGCGGACGAGGTGCGGGCAGTGAAGGGCGTGAGCAAGCGGCTGTGCCCGATGCGTGTCTCGCTGGACCGGGTCATTCTCACTGCCACTGGCGTGCTGCTGGCGTGCTGGCAGGTGAAGCGTCACTCCTACCCACACAGTCCCACACGGACTGCTTGCATGCACATGGGTGTGTTAGCGTGTGGAGACTGTGTGGAGGAGAAGGCACGTACGTGTCAAAGGCGCATGCACTTGTGTGACGTGTCTACGGCGCGCTGGCTGTGAAATGTGTGTAAGGTTATGTTCTTTTGGCATGGCGTGTGTTTGGGTGAGTATGCGTGTGAAAGATGTATGCACTTGTGCGTGTTTCCCTGAATGCACGGCATTCTCACCACCGTTGCCGTGCTGCTCGCATGCTGGCAGGTGCAGCATCAATCGGGCCTGCGTGGACTTCTTGTATGCACATGTTCTATTGCTGTTTCCCCGCATCACACCGCACCTCATCAAACTGCACCGCACTGCACCGCATCTTACCTCCTTGCACCAGGTGGTGGAGGGCACGGATCCAGCAGAGCTGAGGGACGAGCTCAAGGAGGCTCTGCCCCGCGCTCCCAAGCAGCAGCTGGTGGGTGCCCTCCTTCCGCCCTGCTTCTCCTAATGCTGCTGCTGCTGCTGCCGCCGCCGCCGCCGCCGCCGCTGCTGCTGCTGTTCACATGCTCTCGTGTGTTTTGAGTCAAATCAGATTGCAGAGGCGAGCTGAGAGTGAGCTGCGGGATTGGCTGAGCGAATGGAATCCGCTTTGCATACCAAACCCACAGCGAGTGTATTGCTCTGTGTTGTCTGGCAGCACTACTCTAGCTCACTCACCTCCTGCCCCATAGCTCAACCTTCAAATCCGCCTCCCACAATCTCAACTCAACCTCCGGTACCCGTCTTTCCAGTGTCACATCTCGTCGTACCTGTACTTTATCTCTGAGCCTGCCTTTCCGACTCCTGTTCCTCCTGCGCTCCCCCTATATAATCATTTCTCACCTTGTCGTTAATGCACCTGTTCCCCCTCCCCCAGTACAACCGGGTCATGCTGCACACATCACTGGCACGGATACTTGCACCGCCCACATGGCCTGACGGGGTATGTATGTGTGCTGCATCAACGTATCCCCCTTGGGATGTTACAGTGTTACACCATGATGGAAGCAGAAACTGCATCATTCTGTTCAGTTTCATTCATCTTGTGCCTTGCATGGTCGTATCTCCAACCTTGTGTTGTTCTCGTCCGTTTCGCCTACAATCCTCTCTTACACACAGTCCTCCCTTCTCCTTTCTCATTCTTCACTCCTCACTTCACTTCTGGTTTATATTCCATGTCCCACTGCCACCAGACGCTAGCGCACAACGCCGAGTCAGCGATGCCCATCTTCCGCTCCATAGTCAGCGAGCTCAACCAGAAGCTCTGCCGCAAACAGGTGCACCCCTCTCCGCCTCCATCTCCCTGCTCCTTTTTCTTTCATCTCCCTCTCTCCACCACTGCTCCCTTTCCCATTGCTTCCTCTTTCTCCTCTCCTGTCCCAACCCCTTCATGCCATCAGCATACCGTCACTCCAGTCTTCACCCAAATCATTCCCTCCCGTCGTCATGTTGCTCCTCTTCCACTCTCGCTCATGCACATCAACCTCATCATCACCTCTACTACGGCATTGTCATACACACCTCTTCCTGTTGCCGTGTCATGCCATGCCATGCAGACGGTGGTGAGGGAGCTGTGGAACGTGGAGGAGATGGATGTGTTGGCGCTGGCGCTACAAGGCAAGATGAGCGTCAAGCGATTCAACCTCACGTGCATCCAACCAGACTGGGTTGGCACAATATAGTCCTGTTAGCTTTTACGCGTACCGCAACATGTTTATGTGAGGGTGTTGTCCCTCCCAAGTTACGGTAAAGAATCCTTTGTTCTTACCCATTTCAAATGTGTGTTGTACAAAGTTACCCCCATGCGCAAGTGCAAAACCAAAAAAAACATCCTCTGAATGCAAGCCTGTGCTGTGTAGACGCCCCTAGGGGCTTATCCTAATATTATGCAGAACGTCATGATTCTGTATTGATCCGTGCCATATGGGAATATTGAAGCCGATTTGAGACACCACGTAGTACCGAAGTAAACTCGCCTTAGAGCTGATGCCCTGGTTTCTTCTGGATAAGGTTTTCCTGCCACCCGGAATTTCCAATTCCAGACAACTTCTGCTCGCAATTCCCAGTGCCGCCAAGTTCGCCTGTTGTCAACCACACGATCCTATCAACAGAGAGACTATCGAGAATTGACCACCTTTCCCGCCTCGCAGCTCTCTATGGCCCAAGAATCTGTCAGCGCTCTTGCGGTGAGGCGAACCTATCGTCGCCTCGATGAAGTCCCGAGCCACATCAGCGCGGTTAGGCTCGGATATGCATTCCAGCCTGATCGCCACATTCCCCAGACTGGCTGTAGGATCCGTCAAACCGCATCCTTCACAAGCTCCTGGTGACTCTGCTACACCCCTTGCACAGCTTCCCTCTAGCAGTGCTTCACCTTCCGTAGGAACGCAGCGTCATAACCGTCAGCCTTAGATTCGACATTTCCGTGGTTCTTTCCTCTGCATTTGTCACCACAATTCTTCGTCCCCGTCGCCACGGTATCGCTAGCTCTCATCCACAATGGAGACTCTTCCCGCAGACCTCCTCTACGCCATTCTTCGCCGCGCCGAGCCAGCGGGGCCTTGCGTCTTAGCGCGGATTGCGTGCGTTTCGAAGACGCTCGACCGCATCGCGAAAGAGTCGCTATGGCAGTTGCTCTGCCGGGAGAGACTCTCCGATCTCCATGAGGAAGAACTCTCTCGCGAGACAAGGAGAGCTCGTTTGAAGGGTGATATTAACGAGGTCTCAACTATTGAAGCATTGTCACGCAATAAGTTTCGCTGTGTCTGGGAGTGGATGCATAGCGTTGACTTTAGAGCACTCTCTCAACTCATCCACTGTCGCCGAGGCGTTGTAAGGGGATGGTGGCGAGCAAAGGACGAGGATGAGTGTGGCAATGATGATCCGCGCATACGTTATAGCATCGTGAACATCTTCTTTGGTGTCACGCTCTTCTTTATTAAGTGCGGCTACAATCTAGTCCGACCGCACAAAAGCGAGGATGTTGTTTTGAGTCACGGACTTCTTCTTGACAGGTAAGGCCTTTTTTTTTTTTATCGTGCTTCATGATAGTACTCCGGAGGACATGTTTGTTTTGCTGCGTTCTCAGTATTCTCTCTCTCTCTCTCTCTCTCGAGAGAGAGAGAGAGAGAGAGAGAGACCCCCCCTCTCTCTCTCTCTTTCTTTCTTTCTCTCTCTCTCTCTCTCTCTCTCTCTCTCTCTCTCTCTCACGGTCTCTCTCTCTCTCTCTCTCTCTCTCTCTCTCTCTCTCTCTCTCTCTCTCTCTCTCTCTCTCTCTTTCTCTCTCTCTCCCTCTCTCTTTCTCTCTCTCTCATCCGTCCTTTTTTGGTCGGGAATGAGGGAGAATGGGTAGGAAATGGAGGGAAGAATGGGTGGGGATGGAGGGGAACAGGTGGAAATAGGGTGAACCGTGAACGGTTGGCAAATATGTAGGAATGGTTGGGGAATGGAGGACGAAGCATGGAGGCAGGGCAGGGGCTCGGCAGGGGAGGTAATGCGGGAGGGGGAGAGGGGCAGCTACAGCAACGGAGGTATGTGGGGAAGAATGAGAGGGCTCATCCGTAATAATATAAAGAGCAGGTTTACGTGGATGTAAGCCGCGTTGTGCTCTTTCCCCTCATAACATGCCACTGTAATTCAGCTCCGATTTAGTTATTACATGCGCTTGGTAAGCAGGTATAGCATTCAACAATGTTGGTCAGAACATGTGAGGCATTCGAACAAGTGTTTCTGTTTCGCCTTCCTTATAAGAATGGCCTGCATTTCCATGCCCCCTGCAGGTTTTATAATATGTTTTGTGAGCGTTCCTTCATACAAGATGAGTCATGCCGTTTCTGCTCCTCTAAGGTGTGTGTATATCGGTGCCGAGTTCGAAACTATGCATGAGAAGTGCGATTTCCTATATACGCAATTTCAGCTTCCCTCTTTGATCAAGTGGAGACATGGGCGGAATCATGTGGCTGGCAGGTGTGGGATAGTCGAGGAGAGTGGTACGCCAGCTCTGATATGAATGTTGAATGTAGCACCGGAATCGTCACTCACTATACCTGCACCCAGGTTTGCGTTCTACCATCAACCTGGACAACATGGCTTCCATCTCTATTCATATCATTACTCTTGAACTTCAAATACATGAAATAAGAATGAATATTTTGCAAAGCACCACGTCTTATCAACTTCTTATCAAGTAGAACCGTCCCTTGTCCGTAATGTGTCTTGTAGGGGCATTTTTACTCGACATTTATCCAAGATGGCGTTGACACGACAACGGGGGCAGTAGAGGGGAGGGAGGCTGAGGAGGGAGTGAAGGAGCAGATGATGCCAGGTAGCGAGAATGAGAATCAAGGGGACGAAGTTGTGATCAGAAATACCGCCAACCTTGTGAGTCTCTCAGCTTGTATTCTGCTTGCATGAAGCATTCGGTTTGCCAGGTGCATTCTGGCAGCCAGGTGCATTCTAACTGCCAATTGGCAGAGGTTTCTTAACACGGGTGGAACCGGATCAACTCGGTAAGAGGCAGATCTGCCTAGCTGAGACTGGATCAGACTGCGTGAAAACCGTTAGCCCCCACATTGAAGCTCTAGGAGTGGGCATGTCTGCCCTTCCCGGGAGATGATGGTGCCTCGGTAAGGAATGCATTCTTCCAGATGCTTTCAGTAAAATCTTCATGGCACTATCACCTCACCTCTGGTATTTTAAAAGATGCAACTTGCAGAGGTCTCTTTTCCTTACCGTTACAATAAGACTTTGCCGAAATCTGCAAGTGCGGCCTTATTTGATTCTCTTCCATTTTCTCTTTCTCCCCCCCACTTCATCGTTAACGCGGTTCAGCCTGTGGCTGCAACGTCTGCCGCAGGGCCGCCATCAGCTGCAGGCAGTCATGCTTCTCCTCCTGCTGCTACAACCATTCGGACCCCAACTGCTACAGCTGTTAGTGCTACAACCATTCGGACCCCAACTGCTACAGCTGTTAGTGCTACAACCATTCGGAACCCAACTGCTACAGCTGTTAGTGCTACAACCATTCGGACCCCAACTGCTACAGCTGTTAGTGCTGCAACCATTCGGACCCCAACTGCTACAGCTGTTAGTGCTACAACCATTCGGACCCCAACTGCTACAGCTGTTAGTGCTACAACCATTCGGACCCCAACTGCTACAGCTGTTAGTGCTACAACCATTCGGACCCCAACTGCTACAGGTGTTAGTGCAACAACCATTCGGACCCCAACTGCTACAGGTGTTAGTGCTACAACCATTCGGACCCCAACTGCTACAGGTGTTAGTGCAACAACCATTCGGACCCCAACTGCTACAGCTGTTAGTGCTGCAACCATTCGGACCCCAACTGCTACAGCTGTTAGTGCTGCAACCATTCGGACCCCAACTGCTACAGCTGTTAGTGCTGCAACCGTTCGGACCCCAACTGCTACAGCTGTTAGTGCTGCAACCGTTCGGACCCCAACTGCTACAGCTGTTAGTGCTGCAACCGTTCGGACCCCAACTGCTACAGCTGTTAGTGCTGCAACCGTTCGGACCCCAACTGCTACAGCTGTTAGTGCTGCAACCGTTCGGACCCCAACTGCTACAGCTGTTAGTGCTGCAACCGTTCGGACCCCAACTGCTACAGCTGTTAGTGCTGCAACCGTTCGGACCCCAACTGCTACAGCTGTTAGTGCTGCAACCGTTCGGACCCCAACTGCTACAGCTGTTAGTGCTGCAACCGTTCGGACCCCAACTGCTACAGCTGTTAGTGATGCAACCGTTCGGACCCCAACTGCTACAGCTGTTAGTGCTGCAACCGTTCGGACCCCAACTGCTACAGCTGTTAGTGCTGCAACCGTTCGGACCCCAACTGCTACAGCTGTTAGTGCTGCAACCGTTCGGACCCCAACTGCTACAGCTGTTAGTGCTGCAACCGTTCGGACCCCAACTGCTACAGCTGTTAGTGCTGCAACCGTTCGGACCCCAACTGCTACAGCTGTTAGTGCTGCAACCGTTCGGACCCCAACTGCTACAGCTGTTAGTGCTGCAACCGTTCGGACCCCAACTGCTACAGCTGTTAGTGCTGCAACCGTTCGGACCCCAACTGCTACAGCTGTTAGTGCTGCAACCGTTCGGACCCCAACTGCTACAGCTGTTAGTGCTGCAACCGTTCGGACCCCAACTGCTACAGCTGTTAGTGCTGCAACCGTTCGGACCCCAACTGCTACAGCTGTTAGTGCTGCAACCGTTCGGACCCCAACTGCTACAGCTGTTAGTGCTGCAACCGTTCGGACCCCAACTGCTACAGCTGTTAGTGCTGCAACCGTTCGGACCCCAACTGCTACAGCTGTTAGTGCTGCAACCGTTCGGACCCCAACTGCTACAGCTGTTAGTGCTGCAACCGTTCGGACCCCAACTGCTACAGCTGTTAGTGCTGCAACCGTTCGGACCCCAACTGCTACAGCTGTTAGTGCTGCAACCGTTCGGACCCCAACTGCTACAGCTGTTAGTGCTGCAACCGTTCGGACCCCAACTGCTACAGCTGTTAGTGCTGCAACCGTTCGGACCCCAACTGCTACAGCTGTTAGTGCTGCAACCGTTCGGACCCCAACTGCTACAGCTGTTAGTGCTGCAACCGTTCGGACCCCAACTGCTACAGCTGTTAGTGCTGCAACCGTTCGGACCCCAACTGCTACAGCTGTTAGTGCTGCAACCGTTCGGACCCCAACTGCTACAGCTGTTAGTGCTGCAACCGTTCGGACCCCAACTGCTACAGCTGTTAGTGCTGCAACCGTTCGGACCCCAACTGCTACAGCTGTTAGTGCTGCAACCGTTCGGACCCCAACTGCTACAGCTGTTAGTGCTGCAACCGTTCGGACCCCAACTGCTACAGCTGTTAGTGCTGCAACCGTTCGGACCCCAACTGCTACAGCTGTTAGTGCTGCAACCGTTCGGACCCCAACTGCTACAGCTGTTAGTGCTGCAACCGTTCGGACCCCAACTGCTACAGCTGTTAGTGCTGCAACCGTTCGGACCCCAACTGCTACAGCTGTTAGTGCTGCAACCGTTCGGACCCCAACTGCTACAGCTGTTAGTGCTGCAACCGTTCGGACCCCAACTGCTACAGCTGTTAGTGCTGCAACCGTTCGGACCCCAACTGCTACAGCTGTTAGTGCTGCAACCGTTCGGACCCCAACTGCTACAGCTGTTAGTGCTGCAACCGTTCGGACCCCAACTGCTACAGCTGTTAGTGCTGCAACCGTTCGGACCCCAACTGCTACAGCTGTTAGTGCTGCAACCGTTCGGACCCCAACTGCTACAGCTGTTAGTGCTGCAACCGTTCGGACCCCAACTGCTACAGCTGTTAGTGCTGCAACCGTTCGGACCCCAACTGCTACAGCTGTTAGTGCTGCAACCGTTCGGACCCCAACTGCTACAGCTGTTAGTGCTGCAACCGTTCGGACCCCAACTGCTACAGCTGTTAGTGCTGCAACCGTTCGGACCCCAACTGCTACAGCTGTTAGTGCTGCAACCATTCGGACCCCAACTGCTACAGCTGTTAGTGCTGCAACCGTTCGGACCCCAACTGCTACAGCTGTTAGTGCTGCAACCATTCGGACCCCAACTGCTACAGCTGTTAGTGCTGCAACCATTCGGACCCCAACTGCTACAGCTGTTAGTGCTGCAACCATTCGGACCCCAACTGCTACAGCTGTTAGTGCTGCAACCATTCGGACCCCAACTGCTACAGCTGTTAGTGCTGCAACCATTCGGACCCCAACTGCTACAGCTGTTAGTGCTGCAACCATTCGGACCCCAACTGCTACAGCTGTTAGTGCTGCAACCATTCGGACCCCAACTGCTACAGCTGTTAGTGCTGCAACCATTCGGACCCCAACTGCTACAGCTGTTAGTGCTGCAACCATTCGGACCCCAACTGCTACAGCTGTTAGTGCTGCAACCATTCGGACCCCAACTGCTACAGCTGTTAGTGCTGCAACCATTCGGACCCCAACTGCTACAGCTGTTAGTGCTGCAACCATTCGGACCCCAACTGCTACAGCTGTTAGTGCTGCAACCATTCGGACCCCAACTGCTACAGCTGTTAGTGCTGCAACCATTCGGACCCCAACTGCTACAGCTGTTAGTGCTGCAACCATTCGGACCCCAACTGCTACAGCTGTTAGTGCTGCAACCATTCGGACCCCAACTGCTACAGCTGTTAGTGCTGCAACCATTCGGACCCCAACTGCTACAGCTGTTAGTGCTGCAACCATTCGGACCCCAACTGCTACAGCTGTTAGTGCTGCAACCATTCGGACCCCAACTGCTACAGCTGTTAGTGCTGCAACCATTCGGACCCCAACTGCTACAGCTGTTAGTGCTGCAACCATTCGGACCCCAACTGCTACAGCTGTTAGTGCTGCAACCATTCGGACCCCAACTGCTACAGCTGTTAGTTCTGCAACCATTCGGACCCCAACTGCTACAGCTGTTAGTGCTGCAACCATTCGGACCCCAACTGCTACAGCTGTTAGTGCTGCAACCATTCGGACCCCAACTGCTACAGCTGTTAGTGCTGCAACCATTCGGACCCCAACTGCTACAGCTGTTAGTGCTGCAACCCTTCGGACCCCAACTGCTACAGCTGTTAGTGCTGCAACCATTCGGACCCCAACTGCTACAGCTGTTAGTGCTGCAACCATTCGGACCCCAACTGCTACAGCTGTTAGTGCTACAACCATTCGGACCCCAACTGCTACAGCTGTTAGTGCTGCAACCATTCGGACCCCAACTGCTACAGCTGTTAGTGCTACAACCATTCGGACCCCAACTGCTACAGCTGTTAGTGCTACAACCATTCGGACCCCAACTGCTACAGCTGTTAGTGCTACAACCATTCGGACCCCAACTGCTACAGCTGTTAGTGCTACAACCATTCGGACCCCAACTGCTACAGCTGTTAGTGCGACAGCCGTTGGTGGACGTCCTGCTTCACCCTCTCGTGCCCGTCGTTCTGCTGCTCCAACTGCCCCCCCGCATGATACCACCTCCACAGGTAACCTGCATTCCCATTAGGGGTTTGGGGAAAGGGGGGAGATTGGCAGAGAGGGGGAAGGAGGGCAGCTTGGCAGGGATGGGGGAGGGCACACATGCAGAGAGGGGTTTGTGATAGAGAAGGGGACGTTGGCACAAGGAGAGGGGGAGAGGTTGGCAGAGAGACAAGGATGTTGGCAGAGAAGGGTGGGGAAGTTTTGCAGTGACTGAATTGGGGAAGGTTGGCAGAGGAGATAAGGTTGGCGGAGGATGGGGAGGGGGGATGGGGGAGGGGGGGATGGTGGTGGCGGGGGTTTGACAACGAGGGGGAGAGAAGGTTGGCAGGGAGTGGGGTGAAGTTATCAGAGAGGACGGGAAGTGCTTGGAAAAGACGGAGGGTAGGTGTGTGGAGGTTGGCAGAGTGAGATGGTGACTGGTTGGAAGAGGGGGGATGGGAGGTTGGCAAGGAGAGTGGTATGCACTGATGGGGTAGTAGGGGAGGTCTGGTGGAGAAGGGAGTTCGGGATGTTGGGAGAGAAAGGGGCGGAGAGAAGGGGGCACGGGCAGAGAGAGGAACAGAAGGTTGGGTAGAGAGCGGTGCGGGGGAGAGTGAGGGGGGAAGGGGCAGAGAGGGACAAAACGTTGGTAGAGAGCGGTAAATTGTTACATAGGGGCAGAAGTGAGGGGGGAACAGGTGAGAAATTGCAAGAGGGTGTGATGGAGGAGAGTAATATCTCTTTGCTGATTTTCATCATGGTGCCTCTGCTGTTGCCACTTGCCATCCCCCTGCAGTCACAGTTCGGTGCCTCAGAAACAAAGAGGTGTAGAGAATGCAGTCTATATTCCCTCCCTTGTTCAAGAATCTCCTCTCACTAACTTCCCATAGTTGATCAAGTCAGTCATTCTTATCTGGGACTTCAAACCCACCTGTGTTCCCACACATGCAATCACACATGGTCGTCCTCATTTTGTTCCCATGCAACTGTCTCATGCGTTTCCCCGTCCTACAGCCCATCATTCTCGCCATGCTTCTCAACGTGTTGCATCGGTCGCTGCCACTCGCGCTACAGCCGTGACTGCTCCTTGCATCATGACTCGAGCTGCTTCCCGTGCTGCCACCCGATCCGCTTTGGCACCTCACACCACCACCACCACCGGCACCACCGGCACCACCGGCACCACCGGCACCACCGGCACCACCGGCACCACTGGCACCACTGGCACCACTGGCACCACTGCCACCACTGGCACCACTGCCACCACTGGCACCACTGCCACTACTGGCACCACTGCCGCTGGCACTACAGGCACCATCGCCACCCGCCCCATTGCCGGCTACAGTACTGCCACCACTGCCACCCGCATTACCCAACGCACTGCCACCCGTGTTACCAGCACCACTGCTGCCAATTCTACCGCCACCACCCGCATTACAGGCGCCGCCGCCGCTCACACCACCCGCACCACCCGCACCACCCGCACCTCCCGCACCTCCCGCACCATTCCTGCCAGCACTACCACCACCACCACTGCCTCCTGCACTACCGGCACCAATGCCTCACGCAGCACTGGCACTTCTGCCACCCACAGCAACTGCACCACTGCAACCCACACTAATAGCATCTCTGCAGCCCGAATCACCGGCACCATTCCTGCCCGCACCACCCGTACCACTGCAGGCCGCATTGGTAACCGCACCAGTGCCGCCCCCCGCACCACCAGCACCACTCCCGCCCGCACTACGACCACCATTGCAGGCCACACCTCAGACACCATTAGCGCCCGTACAAATGGAATCACTTCTTTTCGCACCACCGGCATCAGTGCCACCTGCAACAGAACCACTGCCGCCCGCACCAACAGCTGTACTGTCACTCGCGCCACAGACACGGAGGGCCGTATCGCAACGGCAGCTGCCTCTCATGCCTCTCGCCGGAATGGCCCGTTTGCTGCTGCCGACTCCCGGGCTAATGCGCGTACCACTCGAGGTGAGCAGTGCACTTGTTGGGCGGTGCTTGCAGGCATGAGGACAATGGAGAGGTCATGGTGGTGGTGGATGTTGCTGTGGAGTTGTTCTCTTTCCCATGTGTGGCATGGGAGACAATGCATTGCAAGATGATGCCGAAAAGCATGTTGTACGGTCATGAGGACGTTTCAGGTCTTTCTCTTATGTCCCTGAGCGACACAGTTTTTCATCACTCCGTGCGTGCAAGTCTCCTCACCTCAATGCATGCATCAACTCATTAATCATATGCTGGGGAGCCGTCACTTCCTTCTCATATTTTCTCCCTCGTGCTCTCCAGCAGCATTCTGTGCCAATACCCTGAATCGCTCTCCCCTCCCTCCCACCTCATCTTCTCATTCCTCCTTCCCGGACCTCCCTCCTCCCAGCCGGGAACAGGGATGGTCCATCGAGCTCGTTGGCACAAGACAAGGCTGGCAGACACTGACCCACCCATCTGCACCCATTCTCATCCAATGCGGTGCCTCTCAGTCAAACTTCCCCACCAACTGCACGGTGCCCTCATCTCATCTGCTCCTTGTTGACATTATGTGTCAGCCTCACTTCAGCAACGGCTGCAGCTGCTTGTGTTGTGCTTGTTGATTCTATGGTGAAGGCTACTGTAGTAGTGTAACTGAGGTTCTATGACATGTTGATTTTTGAATTTACCCTATGCTATATTTCGTTGCGGATCTACTACCGTATGTATGTATCATGTTCATGTGTGCTCTCCTGAGTTCGAGTCACCTTGGTGGCACATTGACCCAGGTACGGTATGATATTGACAATTTCTGCAACCTAACCAGGTTGAAAGCAAATTGAATAAACGCCTAAATGCAACACGTTATCCACCAACAAAGCAGGAGCACCAACTTAATATAGTAGTCACGTGGATGAAATGACACTGATAGCCACATCTCCTGCCTCCTATTCCCCTCTCCCACTTACGATTTCATCTCTTCCCTACCCCTCCCTCCCTCACCTCCACCTCCCCATCCTTGCCTTCCCCTCCTCATCTCCATCTCACCCCACCTCCTCCCCCCCCACCACTCCCCTCCCCTTCACTCCCCTCCCCTTCACTCCCCTCCTCTTCAATCCCCTCTCCATGCTCCCCTTCACTCTCATCTCCACCCTATCAATCACTCCCTTCTTCGTCCTGTTCACTCCCTTCTTCTTCCCTTTCACTCTCCTCCCCTTCGCTCCACTCCTCCTCAGAATCCTCCTCATCTTCCTCCGAGTCATCTTCCTCCGAGTCATCATCCTCCTCCTCATCTTCCTCCGAGTCATCATCCTCCTCCGAGTCATCTTCGTCCTCCGAGCCACCCGCTGCACGCTGTCCCTCGTCCAGGTTCGCTGTACCATGGATCACCACCATTTGTCTTCTAGACAGCAGCGGGCACTCAGAGACAACGCATGCCAGCAGCTTCCCCATCTGCTGCAGGCCCGCGGGTAGCTGAGCCAGCCGCTTGCACCCACGCAGGTTCAAGTCCTCCAGTCCGGGCAGCTGCGAAAAACATTCGGGCAGGCTGCGGAGTTTGGGCAGTGACACCAGAGAGAGGCTTTTCAAAGCAGAGAGCTTCCAGAAATCATCTGAAAGGCATGAAAATCCGACCTCGTACAAATAACACGACTCCAGTCTGCAGAGACCAGGGAAGGACTCGGGAAGCCCGGTTAGGCCCGAGCTGTTGTTAAGTTGGAATGACTGAAGCTTTTTCAGCTGCCCGAATGACTCAGGCAGAGCAGTCAAGCTCATGGCACTGGTAAGGTCGAGGGATGTGAGAGCTGAGAGCTTCCCTATTGTCTCTGGCAGAGCAAGCAGGCTGTGGGCATAACTGATTGTGAGAGATTGCAAGCGAGAGAGGCGAGAGATGGACTCTGGGAGCGAGCGAAGCCGACTCAAGCTGCTGATTTCCAGACTGGTTAGTGATAGAATGGAGCCCAGCGATGGACCGAGCTGCTGCAGGGGAAGATTACCAAGCCGAAGGACCTCGAGGGACGGAAGCCACACACCCGTGTCACTCTTCTCGGATCCCTCACAGCTGCCAGTGGCACTGCTGCTACCCATGTGTGCATCCCCAAACAACGACTCCAACGCGTAGCAGCCAAACAATCTGAGAGACTTCAATCGCTGCAGCTGAAACAGTGACCGAGGGAGCGACTTCAAATTGGGCAGATCGCAGAGCTCGAGTGTTTTAAGCGATCCCAGGCGTCCGATATCCTCTGGCAGCGCCTCGATTCGCGTGCATCTGATGACCACGAGGCTGGTGAGAGTGCGGGCGATGGCAGGGAGGGAGGCTGGCAAGGCGGTCAGGTGCGGCAGGGAGGAGAGAGTGAGCTCATTGAGGCTTGTCGAGTGGGAGAACCCGCCTGGTAGCGCGAATCTTAAGCTGTGTGCATAAGAGATTTCTAGGGTTTCGAGGGAGGAGAGGCTGGAGAAAGATGGCGGGAGGTGGGTGAGAGCTGTGCATTCGAGCAGAATCAGTCCGCGCAGGCTACACAGACCACCCCCCATGCCCTGCGGTAGCACCGTCAGGTTGTCACTGTAACTGATTTCCAGCAGCTCGAGGGAAGAAAGCAGAGTCAACGAGTCTGAAAACTGCGTCAGCAACGTGCATGGAACTATTTTCAGCTCCTTGAGGCTTGTCAGGTTGCCAAGCGACGCGGGCAGGCTGCTGAGCCGCAGAAGCTCAATTAGGCGCAGAGCCTCGAGGGCAGTAAGCTACCCGAACTCTTCGGGCAGAGAATGTAGAGTTTCAGACTTTGCGATTGCGAGCTCTTTGAGTGTGGTGGCGAGGTATACGGAGGGATGCAGCTGCACGGCCATGCCAACGTCTAGCTTGAGCGTGCGTAAACGTGGGAGGAGAGCGAGGTCGTCAGGCAGATGGTGGAGTGCTAGGCGGTCGAGGATGCACACTAACACCTCCACCTGCATCTTCGTTAACAACCTCGCTGGACCCACCTTCCCTGTCCAAACAGGGGTCCGACAAGGTTGCCCTCTCGCCCTCCTCCTTTTTGTGTGTGTCATTGAAATCCTACAGCGCTACCTATCGCTCTTCCTCACGGGTTTCCCCCTCTCTACGACGCAGCGCCGGCTCATGGCCTGCTATGCTGACGATGTCACCATCTTTCTCTCCACTTATGCACCTCCGATCCTTCGCCGCAGTCTCCGGAGAACACCCCAATTGGAACAAATGCTCAATTATCCCTTTTCACATTGCCCCGGAACAAATCCTCCTAGCTGGCCCCATTCCCATTCGCACCCCTCAAGAGGCAGAACGCATTCTTGGCATTTACGTCGAACGTGCACAACCAGGCGACACTACCTGGTCCACTACTCTCTCTCGCGTTCAGCGCATGGCCAAGCTCCTTGCCGCCCTTCGTGCCACAGCTACCTGCCGCAAGTCACTTACGTCGGTCTTCTTAAACTCTATTATCTCCTTCCCCGGCCGCTTTCAACCCGCCTCCCCCGACATTATCAAACGCCTAGACGTCTTGGTCGGGAACTTCCTATCTTCCTCTCGTTTCAAGGAACACGGCCTTGCGGTCCGTCTCATCCCTAATCGGCTCCTGTATAATTCCACTCGCCATGGAGGCCTTGGAGCGATCGCCCCTTCCACCCAAATCCGCGCTCTAGCCGCTCATCGCGCGCTCCGCCGCCTCGACGCCTCACCATCGGAGGAGGTAGCGAGAGCTGCCGTCTGCCTCCCTTTTGGCACACACTGTCTCCTAGCGCACCCAGCCATCCTTCAATCAGGCATTCTGCCAACGGCAACCCCGAGTCGAGCACTCGCTGAACTACACGCATTGATAGAGATCACCCCGGACATTGCCCCACCTCGCCTCGCCCCTATATGCATAATGGGTGAGCCCACCGCCTTCAACTGTTTTATTCTCAAACCTAACGGGAAGCCCTTGGGGATTCTAACGCGTGAACGCTTCCTCCTTTCCATGCAGGTTCGCGTCGGCCATTTGATCTCTCTCATCTTTCACTCGCTTGGCGTGGTCTCCTTTAAACATTTCACCTCATTGTTTCCCCTAGCCAACTCCTCTGGACGAAGATTCTGGCGAGAACTCGTCCGTGCTATCCCCAAGCCCTGGTGGTCAGCCCTTCGCTCCCACCCTCCCCCCTCGGCAGCCCTTGGGGAGTGGTTCGTCCCTAAAGAAGACTCCGAGACCTCCCCCACTCTTGCTCTTCAGGTCACGGTCTTCTTCCCTCCGTCGTCGCTCTCAGTCTCTCTTCATCGTGTCCTCCCCAACCGGTTCATCGTCCGGCCATCGTTCGGAGATGGCACCTTCCACATAGGTGCCCTCTCTGCGGTACACGTCGTTGGGTCCTGGCTTGCAGGCCCCTTCCATACAGGTGCAGGGCTCGGCGCGCGGCTCGACATCCTACAGGACGGATGCCCCAGCGTAGCCGACATTCGTCGCCGGCTCTATTCTCAGCTCCCCCTCGACCACGCCACCCGCTGCATCCACGTCTTCCCCGCTCCTCCTCCCTTCCTCCCCGACCTCTCCCATGACTTTCTACGCGAGCAACCCAGCCTCCAGCGCGACGTCATGTACCGGTTCTACACTCGCGCCCTCCCTTCAGGTTCGCGCTTCAACTTCGCCGCAGACCGGGGAGCTTGCTCACTCTGCCTGGCCGCACCCACAGAGACTATATCCCACATCTTCTACGAGTGTGGGGTGGCCCCCGCAGTGATCTCCGCTCTCTCCTCCGTCGCTCGTCGTCACCTCCACTGCTCTCCTCCTCCTGAGCTCCTGCTCTTCCCACTCGCCTCCAGAGCTGGCCAGGTGGCCCCCTGGAGTCTCCTGGTTGGGGCATCTACAAAAGCTATTTGGAATGCACGCTGTGAACACAAGTTCCAAGACTCACCCTCCTCCCGGTTTGAGATCCTCCAGCTCATACTGGCCAAGTTCCTCATTGCTTTCAAAATTTTCTTATGGCGCAGGAAGAAACAATCAGTGAAAAAACAACTACGTTCAGCCGCTCGCATCAAGCTGGCCACTCGACTTCGCTTCCTCGTCTTCGACCACAACGGAACCCCTTCTATCCACCCAGACCTCCGCTCGTCCTGGTTGCTTGGGGACCCCTTCCGCCCCCCCTAGCCCTTTCCCCTTTTTGAGCATAGAGATCTCCCCAGTTCTGCTGGTGGCTATCCAATGGATAGAGGAATAACGTGTTTTCCTACGTACGCCTTAGGGCTGTTGGTTTGTGTAGACCATATTTCTAGCTGCTCTATGCTTTTGCTGTACATGGTTACGACCTTATATATCACACAGACTTCGCCATTTCATCCATGGAAATTCTGCACGCCTGAAACTGAGGGTACCTGTAGTTGTGAAGACTCTCGCCACGACCTTAGTCTTCGAGCGATTACGTTACGTTAGTCCCATTGCATCTCGTTAACTAGTCGAAATGGCTGCTGCATCACCAATCGGACAGCTGTCAGACGATCTTCTCTCCGTTATCCTCCGTCTCGTCGGTCGATTCAACGACGGCCAGTTCCAGCACGCACTAGTGTGCAAGACATGGCATCGCATCGCCCGTCGCGTGCACGACCACATCCAGATTCGCGAAGAGCGTCGCATGCGCCCTCGCGAGCTACTCGCGCACCTCTCGTCATTCCCAAGGCTCCGAAATCTCGTCCTCGCCAACGGCAGCATCACGTCCGTCCCTGACTCCCTCCTCTCGCGGATTGCCGACACGTGTCCAGATCTGACGGACCTTCACGTCGATAAGATGGATCGATGCTACAGACGCGGGGGGTTCACGGAGGATGGGCTTTCGTATCTTTTTGAGAAATGCTCACGGCTGGAGGGGCTTTATCTTGATTGTCAGTCAATTCTGACCACCATTCCCGCTTCAATCGGCGGCCTTGCGTCACTCAAGAGCCTGCACATCACCGACAGGGGGAAAATCGCTTTCCTTCCAAACGTGTTCACGTCGTTACAGACACTCGCGCGTCTCGTGCTTGAAATGCACGGCCTGGATGAACTGCCTCAGAACTTCGGCAATCTGAGGCTGCTCAAGTCGCTCCGGCTAAACATCTGCCAGTCTCTCGTTTCCATTCCCGATTCTTTCGGGCAGCTTACCAACTTGACGCAACTTTCCATCAATGGCTCCACAAGGCTTCAGCTGCCCGAGTCCATCTCCAACCTTTCATCGCTGCTGACCCTCGAAATTTCCAACTGCCAAGACCTTTTACCGCTGCCCGAGAGGTTCGGGAACCTGCCGGCGCTTGAACTGCTCGGGAAGTCCCACCACGGCAAGCGCTTGAAAGAGGAAGGCCTGGTCAACCAGGTCATAGGCCTTGCGGAAGTCAACGGTTAAGGCGAGCAGGGGGGTTTTCGTGGTTGTACTCCAGTCGAATATGTCAAGTGTATCATTGATTGTATCGCCGATTTTCCTGCTTTTAATGAAAGCGGTTTGGGAGGGGTGGATAATCAGAGGGAGGGCAAGTTGCAACCGGTTGGCGAGGCATAGGGCTAGCACCTTGTAGTCCGAGTTCATGAGGGTGATAGGGCGAAGGTTGTCAACCATAGAGGAGCTTCCCCTCTTGGGAATAAGGACGGTGCAACCTGACAGCATTGACGGCGGGAGGGTAGCGGAGATGTGCGGGGAGGAGAAGAGTGAGAGAAAAGCAGGGGCAAAGAGGGTATTGTATTGACGGAAGAGCTCGCCTGGGATGCTGTCAGGGCCGGGGGTTTTGCCGCGGGTGAGCTGGTTTAAAGCCTTGTTAATTTCCAGAAGGGAGAAGGGGGCTTGCAGATGGTTGAGAAGTCGGGGAGGGAGTGAAGAAGGGGGGATGTGAGCCCATAAGGCAGGATTTGGCACGCCTGGGGTTGCCCCGCTATATAGGGACTGGAAAAATCCGGTGCATTCACCGGTCATGGCTCGCAGATCTGAGATGGTTTGTCCATCTGGTAGTGTAAGCGATGAGATTAATGAGTCTCTGATGCGGGAATTGAGTCCTGCCAGTAAGGAAGAGGTTCCCATCTCCCGATGGCCCTCGACTTTAAGCTTTGCTTTTAGGGCGAGCTCGGCGGTTTTAGATGCCTCATATCTTGTTAGTTGGGTGCGGGCTTTGAGGAGTTGTGTGATCGCATCCTGGTCCAAAGGGGAGAGGGCAGATTGGAGCTGGAGGTGGCTGATGAGTTGTACGAGATGGGCGGTAGTGTTGGTGACCCGTTTGCGCTCTTCGTTCGAGAACTGTTTGAGGCTAAGGGTGAGGGCCAGTTTCCAGGAGTCCCATGCTTCGGAGGAAGGGCGTAGTGGCAGGGAGGGGAGGTGAGATTCGATTATGGTAGCGACTTGGGGCCAGTGGAGAAGAGAAGAGCTGAAACGCCAAGGTCGCTGTGCCATGGTTGGGTTGTTGAATGTGAGGGTGCAGAGGGGTGCGAAGGAGTGGTCAGAAACGTCAGTTGGGGTCCAGAGGTAGGAGGTTTCGGAGATCCGTGGGAGGAATGAACTGGAAAGGTAGATTCGGTCCAGTCTGGAGGCAGGCGGGAGAGTTGTACCAGCACTGGCCCGGCGGCCAAAGTATGAGAAAACGGGGGCGGCAGGGTGGAGTGAGCGGTACACGTCGGACAGTGCGTGCGATAGCAAGAGATTAGACATCATGGTGGCCTCGCTAAGTTCGTGACCAAGTAGCGAGCAGTTGCGGTCAAGGGGGGAGACCACCGAGTTGAAGTCACCGGCGAGGATCGTCGCAGCAGCTGCAGTGGGTTGCTCCAGTGCGGGGGTCAGGATGGATCTCCACCAGGCCCGGCGGTCAGTAGCAGGTCTTGGCGCATAGATAGTGAGGAGGCGAAGTTGCTCACGCAGGAAGTTGATATGTACGGATAGGAGGTGGCCATCGGTGGAGGGGGACGGGGAGGTGAGAGATACTGCTCTGTTGAAAGATAAGATGGAGATGCCGCCGGGTTGCGGACACGGATGGCCGTTTGAGTTCAGAGCGTAAAGAGTGGGTGCGTGTACCGAAGAGTGTGGGCGGAGTTGGAGTGACAGTCTAGGTAAGTTTTTTGAGAGACGTGTATCCACTAAAATGAGAATGTCTGTGTGCGGAGGGGAGGTGGAGAGCCAGCGCTTTAAAGCGTTTCGTTTAACCGGCGTATTGATACCATTTATATTGAGGCATCGGACTCGTAGGGGAGTTAACATTCTACCGAGTGGGAGCCCACCGCATAGAAGGGTGCGCGGATCCACAGGCGTGGGTATTTATACGAGGGGGAAGGAGGTTGGTGGTGGCTGTGAGTGCCAATAGAGCTGTCAACGAGTATAGACTGAAGTTTGTGGTGGCTATGCTTGCGCGCTGGTTGTATTCGGACGGCGCCAATGACACACCAGAGGTTTAACTGATGGTGGTTGGTAGAAACAGTGAGAAGAGGTGCAACATACGAGTGAAACTTGGGCAGTTGAGTGCAATACTGGGGGTTGAGAAGTGTAGGGCTCGAGTTTTTGGTATTAAAGAAGATGAACAATAACGTGGTATCAATATAGGGTTTGAAGAAGGCGTAATTGGTAGTGTGCGCGGATGGGAGAGCTGGAGTGAAGACTGATAGTGCAATTAACATCACGTTCATCATGACAGACATGATCGTACGCACACTAGTTGAGCATACAAAGGCTAAATGGGTGCGAGCTAAGGAACACAACAAGGAAGGTTCTAGCAATGGATCATAGCCGAGGCGCACATGCCGCTGCACTAAGGACGGCCGCGAAGGAAGGCAGTCACCGGAGCCTTCTGCTGCAGCAAGATGAGTGCGCGCCAAGGACCAAAGTCGTCCTTGGCAGCCGGGCGGTGAGCAGAGGCCTTCACGCGGGTGGCGTGCAGGTCGGACTGGATATGCTCCATGGCGCTGTCGAGGGCAGCGCCGCAGGTGAAGTCGCAGAGAGCGCATGTCCAGTATTCGACCCAGTCGTCCAGCCCGATGTAGAGGAGGCCGGGGTCGTTGCGGAAGGCGGTCGGCGCGGCATGAGTCCCCAGAAGGTTGCCTGCAAGAGAGGGGGCGGTTGGGGGGAGGAGGGGGGAGCAGGGGGGGCGGGGGGGTGGACGGATGTGCAGGAATAAGGGGAGCAGGGAGAGTTGGAGGGGTGGGGCAGGTGAGGAAGGTGAGGGGGAGGACCGAGAGGGGGGGTGGGCTAAATGGCAGCGGGAGGAGGGGGGTGCGGGGAGGGGGGAAAGGCGCGGGGAAGGGGCGGGGGTGTTCGGGAGTCCGGTCGGGGGGGGAGAAGAGACCAGAGGGGGGTGGAGTGGCCTGCTTGAGAGCAATGTGGGAGAGACCGGGGGGAGGGGGCTGCTGGCAGAGGGGGGGAGCCACGTTGGGGGTCAGGCGGCCCGGTCAGAGCGCTGGGGACGGTTGCAGTTGGGTCCCTGAGAGGGTGGGGGGTGAAAAGAGTGAGGGGGGGTGGGGAAGGCGGGATTGAGGGTAGGGGGAAACGAGAGGAGGGGGATCGGGAGAGAGGGAGGGGAGGGGAGGAGTCGGGGTGTGGGGGAAGTAGGGGAGGGTGCTGTTAGAAACAGGGGGGAGAGAGAGGGGGAGGGGAGCGTCTCCGTGCCAGCGTGGGGGTGGGCAGCGGGGCCGTCCTCTGGGGAGACCCTGGGAGGGAAGGCGCCTAAAGTGGGGGGAGTGTTGGAAGGGAACAGGGCGAGGGGTTCCGTAAGAAAGTGCGGTCTGCGAGGGGGGGGGAGAGCAGGGGGAGAGTGCGGGTGGGGTGTGAGTGTGTGGGAGGGCGGGGGTCCGTCCTCAGAGGGGGAGGGGGGGGGAGTGTTGTGGGGGGAGAGGTTGAAGTGGGTAGGGGCAGGGAGTGGGGGATCAAGGGTAGAGCAGAGGCTCCGAGACGCGGAGCTTGCATGGGGGGAGTGGGAGTATGGGGGAGTCATGAGGGTGGGTGGAGGCCCGACTGTAGGGGGGACAGAGGAGGGTACGTTGGTGGCAAGGGCTGAGCGTCCTGGGAGGGAAGGTTGCCGACAGGGGTTGGAGAGGGCAGGGAGGGTGGGGTGGTGTGGGGAGGGCGGGAGAGTGAGTAGGAGCCCCACGACATGGGGGGCCGGAGAAGGAAGCGCTGTGGGGGAGAGGTGGGTGACGGGGGTGAAGGCGGGGTGTGGGGGGGCACCTGGCGCGGGGAGAGGGATGGGAGGAGCGAGGGGAGTGGGTAGGGTCAGGTTGAAAGTGGGGTTGGCAGGGGCCCGGGCGGCCGTACGGGGGGGGAAGCAACACGGCAGAGGGTAAGGGGGGCTCTTAGGGAGAGAGGAGCAGCAGGGGGTGAGTGCGGGGGTTGGAGGGGACCAGTGAGGTTGTGGGGAAGGGGGAGGGGGAAGTGGTGACTGGATGGGGTTGGTGTTGGGGGGAGGAGGGGGGAGCAGGGGGGGCGAGGGGGTGGACAGAGGTGCAGGAATAAGGGGGGGAGGGAGAGTTGGAGGGGTGGGGCAGGAGGGGGAGGTGAGGGTGAGGACCGAGAGGGGGAGGACCATGTGGGCTAAATGGCAGCGGGAGGAGGGGGGTGCAGGGAGGGGAGGAAGGCGCGGAGAAGGGGCGGGGGTGTTCGGGAGCCCAGGCGGGGGGGGAGAAGAGACCAGAGGGGGGTGGAGCGGCCTGCTTGAGAGCAATGTGGGAGAGACCGGGGGGAGGGGGCTGCTGGCCGAGGGGGGGAGCCACGTTGGGGGTCGGGCGGCCCGGTCAGAGCGCTGGGGACGGTTGCAGTTGGGTCCCTGAGAGGGTGGGGGGTGAAAAGAGTGAGGGGGGGTGGGGAAGGCGGGATTGAGGGTAGGGGGAGACGAGAGGGAAGGGAGGATGCTTGCGGAAAAAATAAGAGCAACAGATTTCGTACCGTTTGCCTGCTGCAGCTGAGCAATTGAGATCGTGTTCTTGTTCGTGAGGCGCCCGCGGCGGCGAGCAGCAAAAGCCTCGTGGTCCGATGCGCGATGGTTGTTACCGCACAGCGAGCACACGTGGCAGGAGAAATTGAGCAGCATAGCGGGCTTGTTCGACTCCAGCAGGATTTCGGATGGGATCCGTTCGAAGTTCGGATCATCGGGGGTGGCGACCGGGAGCCCTGCGAGGTGGGTGAAAAAGGTGTCTTCGTAGGGGTCGGAAGCACGGTGAAAATCAGTCGGGTCCGCGAGCCAATGCGCGCCGTCCTCGTCGGTGGTCCCGAGGAGAGAGGCGCGGATATCCTCCGGATCAAACTCGAGGGGGACGTTTCGAATAGACAGGGTGGGAGCGCCGGCTGCCTTTGCGGCGGTGAAGGCTTTGAACCTGTCAACATAAACTTTCAGCATGACGGGGCGGGAGTTGGAGATTTTCAGCATGAGGGGAAAAAGCTTGCGGAAAGCCGCGGCATCTTCCTGCGACGGCCAAGAGAACAGCAGGCGGCCGTACACGCGACGGGCCACGCGGAGGGATTCGCCGACGGTGTGCTCGAAGGGGGGGATGATGCCCGAATCAAACATGAAGCCGCACAACTACGCGTTGATCCCGGCGAGGAGTTCCGTGCGGTGCGACTCCAACACGGCCTCCGGGAGGAGGAGCGTGACTACCACGCGGCGGCGAAGGGGGAGGAGCATCGGGGTGGCCGTAGCAGTGCGCGCGCGGCGGAGGTTACGGGGGGATCCGCCAGGCGCAGGTGAGGCGAAGAGCGAGGCGGGCAGCGCGGGGGCCGGGTTGACGCCAGCGATGACTGAAGCGTAGGCAGCGGCGTGGAGGGCCGGGGCGTTGGGGGAGGCAGCAGTTGCTGCCGGCGTGGGCATGGGGCTGCTCGAGGGCGACGCGGGAGCAGCAGCAGCGAGGGGCATGGGAGACCGCGGGGGCTGCGCCAGGGCCGAATCAGAGGAGGTGGCGGGGGAGTTAATGCTGGTATGGCCTGCGCCAGCGTCCATGCAAGCCTTTTTCGCCGCAGGATGGTCGGGGGAGCACGTGAGTTCGTCGATTAGCCCTTTGGGGAGGTCCTCCACCAAGAGGTCCTCACCGGACTCGGCGAGAGCTTCCTCTTCGGCTGCGGTCATGGTGAGATCGGTATTGAAGGCCTGCTTAGACATAATGCAAAGTGGGAGGGGGGACCGTTTGAGGTTGGGAGGCAAGTAATGAGTGACTGGCAAAGATTTGGGTGAGTTAAGTAGGTCAAGAGCGAGAGAAAGCCCGTGAGGGGACGATTGGGCGTAGGGGGAGCAGGGACGCGGCGGAAGCGAGCGAACGTGAGGCCTTGGGGGCAAGGCTCTGAAGGGGGCATTGGGGGGGGGTTGGGAGAGGGTGGTCGGGAGGGGAAGTACCGAGAGAGGCTGGGGCAGCGTGGCGGCTGCGGAAAATGAGGCGACGTGGCGAAGGAATTAAGGGACAACTGCGGGATTGGGCGCCTAGTTGGCAGCCCGAAACCCAGGACCGTTCGAGGGTCCGAGCGCTCGCGCGCGAAATAAACTGGCGGCCTAGGCGGCGCGCCGAGTTTTCGAGCCATGTGAAGGGCTTTGCCGGAGGCAGCAAGTGAGTAAAAAACGGAGCATATGCAGCAAGGTTGCCAAGGGAGTCAGGAAGTCCGTGAGTGCTGGCGTTTGTTAAGGCATGAAAAAACGGAAGGAGGAGGTGGGGCGCAGGGGAAATCGGCGGGATAATGGCAGGAAAGAAGGCGAGCAGGAAAACGGGAGAAAATTGAGGGTTAGTTGTGTGCGGCGACTGGGGTTTGTCGAGGGAGTCCTTGGTGTTCACCGAAACAAGGGACAGCTTGGCGGGAGGTGGCCGATCTGTTGGCAGGGGTTGGGCAGAGACATAAACGAACTTTCTGAGGGGGGAAGGGCCGAAGATAGGGGGAGGGAGTGAGATTTGATGGGTGCACGAAAGATGAGGATGAGAAGTGGGGGTTCGATGGCGCAAGGGATGGAACTGAAGGATACAATGAGCGCAAGGTGCAACGGGGGGAATTGTAGTGGGAAGTGTTGGACTTACCTGGAGAGGAAATTGACGGGGAGTGCTGAGGGCGAAAGGGAGTCCGCCAGTGGTCCGTTGGTTGGAGGAGTGAACGGGAGTTGACAAATGGTAGCGAGTATTGGGGAGTGGGAAGCTTCCCTGCTGTTGTAGAAATGAGGTGGGGTGTAGCGACATGAAAACGAAAACGCTAAAAAGGAAAAACGATAGCAGAAACTTACCTGTAAACGAGGCTGAGTCGTGTAGGAGAAACCTGCCTAGGTGGCTTAGGGTTTGACTAGCCTCGTAGCCTAGAGGGCGCGAAGTCTGTGTGAGAGGGTTGGATCCAACACATCGCATCTCAACGGAATGAACTCTCTGCCTCTACTGACTGAGTACTGTACCTTGAAACTCTTCTATAGCATTTGACGGACAGGCTTTCCATAAAAAATGGATTGTTATATGCACTCCAGACTTGTCCTTGTTTTGTTCACCTTTATGCTGACTCCGCTAAACGTGCTGGCTCGTTTCAATTATTTTCGCGGAGGTTTCCTGACGGGCGGTCCGACAGTGTGACGTTACGTCACGAGCGTCCCAGTCCACTCACTCACTCGCGACCATCGGAACCGTCCGATGGGTCTCGACGTGC
This sequence comes from Closterium sp. Naga37s-1, assembly GCA_947471745.1. Taxonomy (NCBI): domain Eukaryota; kingdom Viridiplantae; phylum Streptophyta; class Zygnematophyceae; order Desmidiales; family Closteriaceae; genus Closterium; species Closterium sp. Naga37s-1. Next base: position 1,891,810 of record CANJKZ010000777.1, on the reverse strand, counting down.
AAATGGATGGCATCGATGGTTTTCGGTCTGCCCAGGGTGTGGGTACAGTACTCAATTTCGGCATGCTATGCTCCTTGTACTTCGGGCACAGTTTTGGGCACTTCAAACAACTTCGGCCTTGGGAGTGTCGCCGCCGTCAAGAACTGGTTCCTATCACACATGTATGTTCCAAAATCGGAGCCATCGTTTGTCCAACTCGTTCCCATCGGCGGGCGTGCAGAGCAGAGTAGCACGAAATATTGAGCACCTCGAACCGTCTGAGGCCATTGAAACGTTGAAGTAGCGGAGCATGAGAGCGCCGCATCGCCACGTTGAACACGTGGAAACGTTCTCGCCGTTCAGAGACATTAGAGCATGGACAGAATCATGCGAGTGTTTCAGAATCATGCGAGGCCTATTCGTCGACGCGACAGCAGAGCAGAAATGGAAACATCCGCCCCAGACGCTCTGCGATCGTCAGACAGCGCGTCGCGTTTGACCGAAACGTCGCCCGCAAGACTTCAGAATCAGGCGGCCGCGCACGAGAAGCCGCAACAGCGGGTCGTTCACGTGGACGATACCGACCGTACGATCCGAGAGGCCGAGCTTGACGCATCGGACGGCGGAGAGGGCCTGCTAGCGAGGTGGAGGATACATAGGAGCCGATTGGCTAATAACCGCATCCGGACGAGTAAATACACGCTGCTAACCTTCCTTCCCCGCAACCTATTTGAGCAGTTTCATCGCGTCGCGTACATTTACTTCCTCGTGCTAATCTTAATCAACCAGCTCCCGCAGCTCGCGATCTTCGGCCGTTACATCTCCGTCATTCCGCTGCTCTCCGTGCTGACGGTAACGGCGATTAAAGACGCCTTCGAGGACTGGCGACGCCACCGCGCCGACGCGCGGGAGAATGGGCGCGAGTGCTTCGTGTACCGCGGGGGCCAGTGGTACTCTGCCACGTGGCAGAGCATTCGCGTGGGGGAGCTGGTGCATGTACGGGGGGATACGACAGTCCCGTGCGACATCGTGCTTTCGGCGTCTAGAGACCCGTCGGGTCGCGCGTTTGTGGAAACGATGAACCTAGACGGCGAGACTAACCTCAAGCCTAGATACAATGAACGAGGATCAGAGGCAGCAGCACTCGCAGCAGCAGCCTCAACAGCAGCCCCAGCAGCAAAACGAGGCGCTGAAGCGAAGGAAGAAGCAGTAGCAGCGCAACAGTCGAGGCAGCTGCCTGCAACCACAGCTGCATGGCAGCAGGGGCGTGGCGATGTGATGGGGGGATGGGAGGTGCGGACTAGTGGGGTAGAGAGTCAGTGAGAGGGTGAAGGACTACATTCCGCACCACTTTCGAGCAGGTGAGGCGTGGCGATGTGAGGGAGGGAATGGAAGGAGGTGAGGCGTGGCGACCTGACGGGGGAATGAGATGAGAGGAGGTGAGGTGTGGTGAATGTGAGGGTGGGGAGTGGGAGGTGCGGGGGTTCTAGGAAATGTCAAGGAGACAGTGAAGGGCATCGTTTTGCACCACGTCTGAAATGGTGGGTGAGGCGCGATGATGTAGGGAGGGGAATGGGAGGTATGAGGAAAGCAGTGGGGTTAGTGGGGCAAAGAATCATGGGATAGTGGCTGGCTGCAGCCTGCATGGCACCCCTCTCCTTTGAGGCGCATCAAGAACACGGCACCGCTCTCCACCGCATGTGTGGCTTATCTTCTTCCACGCCTCACTCACTTTGCCTTCTCTGGATGCCTCGCCCGCCCCTTTAGAGGTCTGGTTCGGTAGCCACATCCCTCCATCCCCACCCCTCCCTTCATCCTCACCCCGCCATCCATCCCCGCCCCTCCATCCATCCCACTCACCCACGCACTCACCCACGCACCCACACACCTGCTCTCAACTACTCACCCGCCCACTGACCCACTCACCCTCTCACCTATTCAACCGCTCACCCACTTATCTACTCACCCACTCAACCACTCACCCACTCACCCACCCACTCCCTCACCCACTCACCCACTCACCCACTCACTCCCTCACCCACTCACCCACTCACCCACCCACCCTCTTACCCACCCACCCACCCACCCGCCCGTCCACCCACTCACCCACTCACACCATGAGCCGCACTCACACCATGAGCCGCACTCACACCATGAGCCGCACTCACACCATGAGCCGCACTCACACCATGAGCCGCACTCACACCATGAGCCGCACTCACACCATGAGCCGCACTCACACCGTGAGCCGCACTCACACCATGAGCCGCACTCACACCATGAGCCGCACTCACACCGTGAGCCGCACCTACACCATGCAATTTTTGTGACTTTATTCCCCTTGCAACCCCCCTCCCCTCTCCCCCTCCCACCAGGAGTGTGGTTGCAGGACCAAGATCTGTACCACATGAGCATCTTCCATGCCTCACACCATCTCTCTCCTGTACCTGCTACCGCCAAACAGGTATGGTCGAACCTGCCTCTGCCAAACAGGTATGGCCGAACCTGCCACCGCCAAACAGGTATGGCCGAACCTGGCGCCGCCAAACAGGTATGGCCGAACCTACCACCGCCAAACAGGTATGGCCGAACCTGCCGCTGCCAAACAGGTATGGCCGAACCTGCCACCGCCAAGCAGGTATGGCCGTACCTGCCACCGCCAAACAGGTATGGCCGTACCTGACACCGCCAAACAGGTATGACCGTCTTTCCAGTGTCACATCACATCATACCTCTACTTATATCTCCTCTGGACCTGCTTTCCCCACTCCTGTTCCTCCTGCGCTCCCTATAAAATCATTTTGACCTTGTCTTTGGTGCACTTGCTCTCCCTCCCTCAGTACAACTGGGTTATGCTGCACACATCACTCCTCTTCTCATCACACATCTGCACACATCACTCCTCTTCTCATCACACATCAGCACACATCACTCCTCTTCTCATCACACATCTGCACACATCACTCCTTGTACTTGGTTGGTGCACCTGCTCACCCACCCTCCCCCAGTACAACCGAACTGAGTAATGCTGCACACATCACTGGCACGCATCCTTGCACCACCCACGTGGCCTGATGGGGTACGTATGTGTGCTTCACCAAGGTATCCCCCCTCTTTTGAGATGTTTTAAAACTTGCACCGCCCATGTGGCCTAGCGGGGTACGTGTGTGTGCTGCATCAACTTATCCCCCTGGGATGTTACACCGTTACACCAAGATGGAAGCAGAAATTGTAGCATTCTGTTCGGCTTTATTCATCCTGCACCTTGCATGGTCGTGTCTCCAACCTTGTGTTGTTCTCGTCCGTTTTATCGACAAACCTCTTTTACACAGAGTCCTCCCTTCTTCTCATTCCTCACTCCTCACTCCTCACTTCACTTCTACCTTCTCTCCCGTGTCCCACTCACCACCAGACGCTAGCACACAATGCCGAGTCAGCGATGCCGATTTTTCGCTCCATAGCCAGCGAGCTCGACCAGAAGCTCTGCCGCAAACAGGCTAGCCACTCCTCTCCATCAATCTCCCTCCTCCTTACTTGTTTCTCTTTTCTCTCTCCCCTGCTCCCCTCCTGTGTTCTGCGTCTTCCTCATTCCCTCTCATCCTATGCCTGGTACCCTGTCTGTCATTCCTTTCATCTGCTTCTCCTCACCCCACTCATTCCCATTCATCTGCTCCTGAGTCGCCCACTTACTACTCCTCTTCCGCTCTTGCTCGTGCACATCCTTCTGCATCCTATGCCGAGTTGACCTTATGAGTCGACTCAACAGCCAGCCACAATCATTCCCTCCCCTCCTCTACACTTCCACTCTTACGCATGCACATCACCTTGCCACATGCTGGCATACCATGCAGACGGTGGTGAGGGAGCTATGGAACATGGAGGAGATGGATGTGTTGGCGCTGGCGCTACAAGGCAAGATGAGCGTCAAGCGATTCAACCTCACGTGTATCCAACCAGACTGGGTTGGCACAATATAGGCCTGTTTGTGTTGCTTCAGGTTAGGCGTAACATATTCATATGAGGGGGTTGTCCCTCCCAAGTCAGGGAATTCTTATAAAGTATCCCCTGTAATGTTATGGAGGCCTGCGTAATCAGCTGTTTATCAGCTCTTGTATCATTGCTCCAATGCCTATCCTGAACACTCATTTTTACCCGTTTCTGGAGACAGGAAAACGCCATAATTCTTTATTGATTTTCTGTTCGATTATCTAGTTTGTGTGATTTAGGAATTACACATTCGAATTTGGACACCACATAGATGCGAAACGAATATGCCTTAGAGCAGATGCCTAGGTTTCTTCTCAACGAAAATTCCCCGCACCCTTCTGTACTCGCAATTCTCAGTGCCGCTAGGTTGCCCTCAGTGCCGCGATCCCAGCAACAGGGATACTATCGAGAAGCGACTACCATTCCCGTCGCGCAGCTCTCTATGGCCCTAGAATCTGCCAGCGCTCTCGCGGTGTGGCGACCCTATCGTCGCCTCGATGAAGTCCCGAGGCACAGCAGCGCGGTTAGGCTCGGAAATGTATTCCAGCCTGATCGCCAAATTCCCCAGACTGGCTGTAGGATCCGTCAAACCGCAGCCTGATCGTCGCTTCCACGAAATCCTGCTGACTCTGCTACACCCCTTGAACCGCTTCCCTCCAGCAGCGCTTCACCTTCCGTAGGAACACAGCGTCACAGCCATTAGCCTAAAATTCGACATTTCCGTGTTTTTTCCTCTGCATTCGTCGCCATTATCCTTTCTCCGTTGTTACGGTATCGCTAATTCTCACCAGCAATGGAATTTCTTTCCGCCGACCTCCTCTACGCCATTCTTCGCCGCGCCGAGCCAGCGGGGCCTCGCGTCTTAGCGCGGATTGCGTGCGTTTCGAAGACGCTCGATCGCATCGCAAAAGAGAAACTCTGGCAGCTGCTCTGCCGGGAGAAACTCTCCAATATCCACGAGAACCAGCTCCCTGACGAGACAAGGACAGCCCGCTTAAAGGGCGATAATAACGAGGTCTCAACTGTTGAAGCAAGGTCACGCAGCTTATTTCGCTACGTCCTGAAGCGGATGCATAACGTCGACTGTAGAGCACTCGCAAAACTCATCCACTGGTGCCCAGGTGTGATAAGGGGATGCCGAGTTGCAAAGGACGAGCACGGGTGTGACAGCGATACACCGCACATGCGTTGTCGTCTGGGATTTGGCAGCTGCTCCATTCGGGGAATGTACCTGTCCTTTGTGTGCTTCTGCTCTACTGACTCTGAATTTGGAAACGGTGGATTGGTGCTAACCCAAGGACTTGATCTTGTTCAGTAAGACCATCTATCTCCTTTGTGCTTCCTGGGAATGAATGTCTGCCGTTGTTTTTTCCAACTTATTCAAATAGACTAGGCTAGCCAGACGAGGTACGTGCAGGGTGACTTGAGGGCATGGGAGAGAGGAGGGAGGAGAGGAGGGCCTGGGTGAGGGCTGGGATTTGGGAATGGCAACCTGGCAAATACCATATCCAACAAGGGCCTACCTCGACCACCATCAAGCCGTCAGGCGGCAGGCTTAGTTGGGGAGCCTTGCCACCTGTGGGGTCTCGGGCTTCACGGACTGAGAGGAGGTCACCAAGGGGATGGTTCAATGGTTGACCACTGTCTGAGGTCCGCTAAGTAGCTATGATTAAGAAAACACGTTACACAACTCGATGTCCGAAATCAAAGAACAGTTAGGCAGGAGAGGCATTATGCATGCGGTTCCTTTTCTCTTCGCCTCTCCCTCTCCAGTGATCAAGCAACTCAAAATTAGACAAACGGTACGGGGAGCATTTTTTCTCTCTCAATGTCGCTGACATCATGCCCCTGTTTTCCAGCAATGAATCGTGTGCCACATGCGCATGGTTGGCATGGCATTTAGCCCTCCCTGCTGGTTCAAGCATGAGTTGCATTCAATGACTGTTATTGAGTGATTGTTATTGCGTTCTTTTCCACGATTATTCCTTTTATTTTCTCATCATCAGGCTGCAATATTCATTTTCTGGGCGCTCCTTCGTACAGGATGACGTTTGCCGTTTCTGCTCATCGCAGGTGTGTTCAGTCCCTTGCTTGTTGTGTGCAATTCACTCAAGTCCTTCGGCAGAGAAGAACCTGAACCTTCCCCATCTACGTTGGTTCGTTTTCCTTCTCTGTGCCATTGGAAACACTGTCTGAATTGTTTGACAGGTCTGGGACACAACTGACAGCTACCGTGGATCTCACACCGAATTAGTGCTCCGATACGCATGCACTCAGGTGCGTCCTACCACCAACCTTGGTAAATCTCTCTCAATCAATACTATAACCTTTGTACTTCGAATACTTAAACAAGATAACTAGTTTTCCTGCACCACGATACTGATCAATCTCTTTCTCAAGCTCGCAACATCTCTTGTTGGCCATTGTGTCTCTTGCAGGGACATTTTTACTCAGCAAGAAGGAGGTATTGCAGCAAAGACACGAGAGAAATAGCAACAGGACCAGAGGTGGCAGAGGAGGGAAGGGACGGTGAGGAGGGGATGGAGGAGGGGATACTGCAAGGCATGGAGAATGGGGATCATGATGGGGAAGCTGCCACCAGTTACCATGCCATGTGAGTCAATCTTCTAACTTGTCGCTAGTGCTGCTTAAAAGTTTTAGTTGCCAAAAATTCTCACAGAAGCTTTCAGTGAGAATCTCTGAGACTCGCCATGTCTGTCCATTGCTGCGAGCTGCTGCTAGATACCTTGCGCTCAGATGCATTCACTATATTCACCAAAATGCATTCAGTACGTGAGCTTGCATTTGTCCAAGGAATGCAAGTCATGCAAGTCACTCTTACTGTTACGATCAGAACGCATCCGTCCATTCTTGAGTCCATGCGATGCGAGCTCCTTTGGTTCCCATTTTTCCTTCCCTTTCTTTCTCCCCTTCCCTCCCACTCCCGCGCTTCAGCATGCAGCCGCAACGCCAGCCACAGCTGCAAGCAGTCATGCTCCTGCACCTCGTGTCGCTCCTCTCGCTGCTGTCGCTCCTCTTGCCACTCTTCTCGTCGACCCTCTTTCTCCTCCTCCTTCCGAACCGCTTGCTGCTCCTCCTGCTGCTACAGCCAATTGTGCCACAGCCGCTACAGGTCTTCGAGCTACAGTCGCTGCTGATCCTACATCGTCCTCTTGAGCCCATCGTGCTGCTTCACCAACTGCTTGGCGCCGTGTTTCCCCCTTCCCTGGTAACCTACAGTGCCGATGGAAGCGGGGGAGGGAAGGTTTGGCAGAGGGGTTAGAAAGAAACTTGGCAGGGTCGGGGGAGGGCATACAGGCAGAGAGGGGAGAGGGGGTTGGGATAGAGGCGGGAAGGTTGGCAGAGAGAGGGAAGGAGAGGTTGGCAGAGAGGGGGGAAGAGAGGTTGGAGAGGTAAGAGGGGGTCGGGATAGAGAATGGGAGGATGGTAGTGAGAGGGGTAAATGTTGGCAGCAAGGGAGTGAGAAGGTTGGCAGAGAGGGAGGGGGGAAAGCTTTGCAGTGACTGGGAAGGTGGGCCGAGGGTATATGGTTGGCAGAGAAGGGTGGGAGGGGGGAGAGGGGACTTTGGCAGAGATGGGGAAAAGGCACAGAGGGGGAGGGAAGGTGGTAGAGAGAGGGAGGAATTAAGCAGCGCGGATGGGGGAAAGCTTGCAAAGGACGGAGGGAAGAACGGTTGTTAGGTATGGGTAGAGGAGGTTGGCAGAGCAGTGGGTTGGAGAGTTGACTGCAAAAGAGGGAAGGCGAGGAAGGAAGGAAAGGGCGGAGAGGGGGGCAGAAGGTTAGTAGAGAGCCGATGCCATGCTGGCAGGGGTAGGGGTTTTGCAAAGGGGTAGCAGTGAAGGGGAGCTTAGATTTGGTGGGTAGAAGGGTGAGCGGAAAAGAGAAGGGGAGAGGTTGGCAGAGAAGGTTGGGGAGAGCAGGTGAGAGAGTAAGAGAGGCTGTGATGCACGGATACTAAATCTCGTCACTCTCTTTCACCATGTTGCGAGAAGGGGGCTCTGCTGTTGCCGGCTTGTCATCCCATGGGTGTCACAACTTTTGAGTTTTTGGTGCCTCGTAAAGCTGAAGCAATGTGGCGAGCGCAGTCTATTTTCATACAGGGCTTCGTTTTTGCCAACGCCCTTTTCCCAGAACTTCTCTCTTTTCCATGCATGCGCAGCCAAGCTTTTCTGAAATTCCGAAGTCAGCCATTCTAAATGGGGACTTGAAACTGATGTGGACCCACCACATGAGATCGCACATGCTTGTGCTCAAGCCGTAATACATACCCATCCTTTGGCCCATGCTCATCCTGCGTTCTTTCGTCTTCCATGCTTGTTCCCATACTCGTGTTCATGCGATTTTGTCCCCATGGACCTGTCTCGTGCGTTTCCTGTGCTACAGACCGTCATTCTCACCGTGCCTCTCAACCTGTTGCTGCCACTCGCGCTACAGCCATGGCTGCTCCTCGCATCATGACTCGAGCCGCTTCCCGTGCTGCCACCCGGTCCGCTTTGGCACCTTACACCACTGCCACCACTGGCACCCGCAGCACCGCCACTTCTACCACCCGCACTACTGGCAGCATTGCCACCCGCATCACCAGAAGCGCTGCCACCCGTACTAGGAACACCATTACTGCCAATACCACCAGCGCCACTGCCGCCCGCACCACCAGCACCATTCCCGCCCGCACTAGCAGAACCACTGCCGCCCGCACCACCGGCACCACCGTCGCCTCTGTTATCTGCACCAACACTACCACGGCCGCCCGCACCAACAGCAGCATTGCCACACGGCGGAATGGTTTGTTTGCAGCTGCTGACTCTCGCGCCAATGCCCGTAGAACTCGAGGTGAGCATCAGGCATGACCGGGCGTGCTTGCAGGCACGAGCACATGGGAGGGCAGGGTGGTTGTCGTGGTGTGTGTGTGATGAACTCGGAGACAATACATTGCACAGAGATGCTGAAAGGCAGGATTCAGGAAACGGGAGGAAGTTCAAAGCAATATCTGATGTCCCCAACTGTTGCATGCACACACTTGCATTCCCTCACCTGATGCATGCCTTTTTTCTGAAACCCGTGAGCCATGACTCCAACGCTCACCATTTCCCGCACCTCACCACCCGTCTCTTCAATTTCTCCTTCCCGGACCTCCCTCCTCCCAGCCGGGAGCAGGGATGGAGCATCGAGCTCGTTGGCACAAGTGAAGACCGGCAGGCACTGACCCACCCATCTGCACCCGTTCTCATCCGATGCCATGCCTGCCCCACCATCGGGCCATCGGCACGACGTCCTCGTGCCGCTTGCTGGCATCATGGCTCTTACTCGAGCAACAATGTTTATTAATGCATGTTCACTGATCACTAGAGTTTACCCACTGCAATCAATTTTCTTGGTTCAAGTGTTGCATTAGCAAGCTGTCGAAGGTTGCATGTTGCACTAACGCACATAAAGTTTGAAGCCTAGCCTACTAATGCCGTTCTAAAATGGCATATGAGAATATGAGATTGAGAGTATAACTACGAAAATCTTACCAAAAAGCGGAAAGTCCAACTGAACCGCATTCTAGATCTGTGGTTTTCCCCAGATGGCGCGGAGCTCCCTTCCAGCCAGCCGAAATTCACAGGCCTCCCCTCCCCCTTTACTACCCAGTCGCGTTCCTCCTCTTCAGCACAATCATCTGTCGTCAACTCCGCCTGATTACACTAGCCATGAAAGTCATTCCACAGAAAAGTGGCGGGAAGCTCGGAGGTTAGCGCTTTCCGTAGCCCTAAAAACTGCCAGCCCAGTCACGATGCGGCAAACCCATCGTCACCTCGATGGAATTCCACACAGAAGCAATAAGAGAAACCCTGGGTTGAACTCTCGCATCACAACGTCCCATGGCCTCAGAAGTTGCCGGTCCTCTCACGGTGTCGCGAACCCATCGCCACCTCCATGACATGCGAGCCACGGAAGCATGCCTAGGCACGGAAACGGATTCCAGCCTGAGTTTGGTCGCCCGATGCCAGCTAGTGGAGTGGATCCACCGAACCTCAATCTCAACCTCATCGCCCTGGCAGTGGTTGGTCCACACTTGTCGCCACCTTCCAGTCCTGTCGCTACACGATCCGTCAAAACACGCCATGGACACTCTTCCCGCCGACCTGCTCTGCGCCATTCCGCGCTGCGCCGAACCAACAGGTTCCCGCGTCTCGCCAGGCCAGGGCCGGAGGCGGGCCGGGGTCACGGCCAAGGTCAGGGTCAGACTTGGGTTCAGGCTTAGGGTCAGGTTCACGGTGAGGGCTGCTAATAGAAACGCTCATCTCCATCCTGGGGTTTGACCTCTCCTCTATGGACCCCTGTGAACCCACCTCCCAGGCCGCATGCGGCGGCAACCACGTAGGGCCAGGTGATGCATTAACTCCTTTAGGTCAGCCGAAATTCCTGTATGGTCGGTTCGATTGGGCACGAGACACTGGCAATGGTCAAGCTTACAACGTGCTTCTCCTCCATCTCCTTGTCATCTGCACGCATGCACACGGAAGCATTGGAAAAGGCCCTCATTTGCACGTGTGATTAGGCAATTGCATGCGCACTTACAAGCAAAGAACATGTTGAGAGGCATTTTGTTGGCCTTGACTGGACTCACCCTTCTGTTGCCCCTGCCGCCCTGGGATTTTCCCGCCACCTGTTTGAGACATTCTGCACCACATTTGCCCCTCGAAAGTGAGCATCATCCTTTGCTCGCTCTCCTCTCTCCTTCCTCTTTTGTTGTGTCTTGGTATGCGTGCATGGGCAGGAAACCGTAAACGATGCCGATTTTAGTCGACTCAAAAGTTGCTCGCTCTGCTCCTTCCCCCCTCTTGTGCTGTGCGTGCATGGCAGGGAGATAGTGAAAGACAACATTCTACACCACTTCCGAGGAGATGAGGTGTGGTGTGACGATCATGATGTGAGGAGGGGAATGGGTGGCGTGAGGAAAGGAGTGGGGATAGTGGGGCATGGAGTGAGCAGACAGTGAAAGACAACATTCTGCACCACTTCCGAGGAGGTGAGGTGTGGCGATGCGAGGGGGGGAATGGGAGGAGGTGAGGCATGGCGATGCGAGGGGGTGATGGGAGAGGTGCGGGATTGTGGGGTAGAGAGTCCGGGAGGGAGTAACAGATGACATTCTGCACCTCTTTTGAAGAATTGATGAGGCGCAATGATGCAAGTAGGGGGATGGGAGGTGTGAGGAAAGGAGTGGGAAGAGAGGGGCTGAAAGTCAAGGAGATGAAGTGAAGTGAAGTACTACAGTCTTCACCACGTTTGAGAAGGTGAGTGAGGCGTGACTATGTTTGTGGGGGGATTGGGAGGAAGGTGTGAGACAAGAAGTGTGGAGGGAAGTAGGGGGAAGGTGTGAGACAAGGGATGGGGATGGTGGGGCAGAGAGTCAAGGAGATGAAGGACACATTCTGCACCAATCCCCCCCTTGTTGCTCAACCGCGTGTGCCTCCCCACTTGACACACACCCTCTGCCTGTATCAACTATGGATGGCTTTCAGATGCACATGGCGTACACCGTACTCCATATGGCATCTCATCCCAAGCTCATCATCGTTTCTTTTCCCTGTCCTTCCTTCCAATGACATGAGCATCTTCCACACACCTCACTCAACACCTAGAGTCTTATTCCCCCTGGGCGCCTGCCCAACCTTTCACCCAATTCGCATCCCCATCCCCATCCCCATTCCACCCGCCAGGAGTGTGGCTGCAGGCCCCAGACCTCTACCACATGAGCATCTTCCACTTCCCACTCACACCTAGAGTCTTATCCCTCCTGCCTGCCTGTCCCACCCCTCCTCCCATCCGCATTCCCGTCCCCATCCCCCTTGCACCCACCATTCGTGTGGCTGCAGGACCCTGGCGTGTACCACATGAGCATCTTCCATGCCTCACTTGCATCAATTGACTCACCTGCTTCGTATTCCTTCCACTGCCTCACCTGCCCCCCATCCCCACCTATCCCCATCCCCTGGCAGGCGTGTGGCTGCAGGACCCTGAAGTGTACCACATGAGCATCTTCCATGCCTCACACCATCTCTCGCCCGTACCTGCCACCGCCAAACAGGTATGGCCAAACCTGCCACCGCCAATCAGGTATGATCAAGTTTTTTTGGCGCGACTTCGCTTCTTTCTTTTATTGCTCTGAAGCAGCCGCACTCTGCTCATAAACTAGCTAGTCTTGTCTCGTGTGTTGCCGCTGGTAACCATTCCGGTTCTTTTCTGTGTTGTCTGCACGGATCCACACCGCAGTGGGTGCCCCGTACATCAACAACCAGATATTTCACCCTTTGCTCCTCTCTCTGCCCCCCCCCCCCTCTGTCATTCCCTCCCCTCTCTCCCGGCGCTTCCTTCCTCCTCCTCTACCCTTTGCCTCCCCATTTCCTCCGCCCCCACCAGCTAGCGGACGAGGTGCGGGCAGTGAAGGGCGTGAGCAAGCGGCCCTCCTTATCAACCTGGAGCCTTTTTCCGCTCTCCATGCTCGCATCGCACACTTCCTACCATCACCCCTCCTTCGCCCCCACCAGCAAGCAGACGAGGTGCGGGCAGTCAAGGGCGTGAGCAAGCGCCTGTGTCCACCGCGTGTCTCTTTGGACCGGGTCTCACCGCCACTGGTGTGCTGCTGGCGTGCTGGCAGGTGAAGCATTCTAAATTGGTTTTATGCTGCCACTGGGGTGCTCCCTCCTTGCATGGAGGGCTTTTTAACGCTTGAGTGTGTATGGGCGTGGCACACATATGCGCCTGTGCCCCTTGCGTGTCTCTCTGGATCGGGTTATTCTCAGCGCCACTGGCACTTGCTGCTAACGTGCTGGCAGGTGAATCATCAGTGCTGCTTACATTGCATGAGTTGTTGCATTCACATGGGTGTTTTGGGGCATCATGGGCATGCGTGTCTGTGACTTGACAATATGGTTGTTGAGATGGAAAATTTTCAAGATGCACGCCTCTCTCTCCCTCATTCTCCCTTCTCTTTCCTTTCTCCCCATCTCTCCTTCCTCTCCTCCTGCACTTTGCCTCTTCTCCATTCCCTCTCGTCCATCACCGTGTACCCTATGTGTCGTTTCATTCATCTGCTTCTCTCCGCCGCATGCATTTCCCTCCACTACTTCTTCCTTTTCCCGTTGCTTCTTCTTACTCCTTTCCCATCCCCGCCTCTTCATCTTCATTTCAATCTTCACCTCGTATAAGTTCACTATTCCTCGTTTGCTCTCGCTTGTACCCATCACCTTGGATGCTGCTGCATCATATGCCTTATTTCCACAATACATTCACAGGGAATAGCAAGCTTTCATTCAGCTCATCACCTCTATTATCCCCACGCATCTCTCTTGCTGTTGCCTGTGCCTCATGCCATGCAGGCGGTGGTGAGGGAGCTATGGAACGTGGAGGAGATGGATGTGTTGGCGCTGGCGTTACAAGGCAATATGAGCGTCAAGCGATTCAACCTCACATGCATCCAACCAGACTGGGTTGGCACAATATAGACCTGTTTCCTTATAGGCGTAACATATCCATTTGAGGGGGTTGTCCTCCCAAGTTAGGAATTGTTTTTTCACAATACAAATGTTTGTTGCCCAAAGTGATCCTCATGTGCCAGTGCAAACCAAACAAAGGACCCCCTGAAATGTCATGGAGACCTGAGATGCGATTTTCTTAATAAACCCAATAAGTGTCCCTAGGGACTAATTAGCTCTTTTGCTATCACCCCGGGGCTTGTACGGTATCCTACAAAACAAAAGAAGAATGCCATGCTTATGTATAGATAGTCTGTTTGACTATCTATTTTGTGCCATATGGGAATAACAAACTCGATTTCTGACAACGCGTAGTAGCGAAACGAACTCGCCGTTGAGCAATGCCTAGGTTTCTTCTCGATAAGGGTGACCCTCGAGACAAGCTTTGCTCCATGCTCGCAATTCCCAGTGCCGCCAAGTTACTCTCTAGTCAGTCGCGATTCCAGCAACAGAGATAGGTACTGTCGAGAATTGAATACCTTTCCCGCCTCGCAGCTCTCTATGGCCCTAGAATCTGCCAGCGCTCTCGCGGCGTGGCGTACCATTCGTCGCCTCGACGGATTCCCGAGCCACATCAGCGCGGTTAGGCACGAAAATGCATCCCAGCCTGATCGCCAAGTCCCCAGGCTCGCTGTAGGATCCGTCATAACGCAGTCTCGAAGTCGCTTTCGCGAGCTCCTGTTGACTCTGCTACACTTCTTGGTCCTTGGACCGCTTCCCTCCAGCAGTGCTTCACCTTCCATGCGAACGCAGCGTCACAGCCATTAGCCTTAAATTCGACATTTCCGTGGGTTTTCCTCTGCATTCTTCGCCACTATCCTTCATTCCCGTTGCTACGGTGTCGTTAGCTCTCATCCACAATGGAGTTTCTTCCCGCCGACCTCCTCTACGCCATTCTGCGGCGCGCTGAGCCAGCGGGGCCTCGCGTCATAGCGCGGATGGCGTGCGTTTCGAAGACGCTCGATCGCATCGCCAAAGAGTCACTATGGCAGCTGCACTGCCGGGAGAGATTCTCCAATATCCACGAGAACCAACTCTCTGACGAGACAAGGAGAGCCCGCTTGATGGGCAGCGATAATAGCGAGGTCTCAACTATCGAAGCAGTGTCACGCAATAAATTTCGCTGCTTGCTGGAAGGGATGAATAGCGTCGACTTCAGAGCACTCGCTCAACTCATCCACTGGCGCCGAGGTGTCGGAAGGGCATGGCGGCGTGCAGAGGACGAGGACGAGTGTGACAGTGATGATCCGCGCATACGTTATAGCATCATGGACATCTATCTTGGTAGCAGTCTCTTCTTTTTTACGTGCAGCTACTATCTAGTCAGACCGCACATAGTCGAGGACGTTGTTTCGAATCACGGACTTCTTATTGACGGGAGCTCTTTTTGTTATCGTGCTTCATGATAGTACTCTGGATGACATGTTTGTTTTACATGGATGTAAGCCTCGTTGTGCTCTTTTCCCTTGTAACATGCCCCTGTAAATCAGCTACGATTTAGTTGCCACATGCGCTTGGTAAGCAGGCATAGCATTCAACATTGTTGGTCAGAACATGTGAGGCATTCGAACAAGTGTTTGTGCTTTCGTCTTCCTCATAACAATGGCCTTCTTTTCCAAGCCCCCTGCAGGTTTTATGATTTGCTTTGTGAGCGTTCTTTCATACAAGATGAGTCATGCCGTTTCTGCTCATCTAAGGTGTGTGTACCTAGTTGCCGAGTTCGACAATTTGCATGACAAGTGCGATCTTCCTATATAAAAATTTTCAGTTTCCCTCTTTGATCAAGTGTAGACATGGGCGGAATCATGTGGCTGGCAGGTGTGGGACAGTAGTGGAGAGTGGTATGCCAAATCTCGTACGGACCTGGAATTCAGCAACGGAATCACCACGCAACCCCTCGGTGTCGCTCACTATACCTGCACCCAGGTGTGTTCTACCACGAACCTCAGTAACATGGCTTCTATCTCTATTGGTAGCATTACTCTTGAAGTTCAAATACATGATATAAGTAGAGATGTTTTTCAAGGCATCACATCGTATCAGCTTCTTATCAAGTTGAACCACCTCCCTTCTCTTGTCCGTTATGTGTCTTGTAGGGGCATTTTTACTCGTTGTTTATCCAAGCTGACGTTGACACAACAATGGAGGCAGAAGAGGGGAGGGAGGCAGAAGAGGGGAGAGAGGCAGAAGACAGCGAGGATGGGAATCAAGCCAGCGGAGTTTATATCGGAAACTCTGCCAACCATGTGAGCGTCTCAACTTGTGTTCCGCTAGTGTTGCTTGCATGAAGCATTCTGGCTGCCAGGTTTCTTCCTGTTTCTTGCTTACCGGATTGGTAAGAAGCAGATCTGCCTGGCCGAGACCGGATCAGTCTGGGTGAGAACCAGAGTAGCCTGCAGGTTGAAGCTTTGAGAGTGGGCATGTCTGTCCTTGCTAAGAGCTGTTGGTGCCTTGTTATGAAATCCATCTTCCAGATGCTTTCAGTGAAAGATTCGTGAAAGTATCACCTCACCTTTGGTCATTTAGAGAATGCAACTTGCATAGGTCTCTCTTGCTGTTACAATCAGATTTCTGGCCGTTTTGTGTTTGCGGCCTCCTTTAATTCTTTGCCGTTCTCTCTTTCTCCCGCAATTGATCGTATGTGTGGTTCAGTCTGTTAGTGCAACGTCAGCCACGGAGGGTTTATCAGCTGCAGGCAGTCATGCACCTGCTCCACCTGCGGTTACAGCCATTCGGAACACGGCTGCCACAGCTGTTCGCGGTACAGCCGTTGGCGGACCTCCTGCGTCGTCCTCTCGTGCCCATCGATCTGCTGCACCAACAGCCCCGCAGCATAATATAACCTCCACTGGTAACCTGCACATGCAACCTGCAAAGGTAACCTGCATTTGGGGAAAGGGGGGAGATTGGCAGTGAGGGGGAAGGAGAGAAGCTTGGCAGGGATGGAGGAGGGCACACAGGCAGGGATGGTGTTGCGATAGAGAGGGGAACGTGGACATCGAGAGCGGGGGAGAGGTTGGCATAGAGGGAGGGATGTTGGCAGAGAGGGTTGAGGTTGGCTTGGCGGAGGAGGAGGTGGAGGGGGGAGGGAGGGGGGTGGGGGAGGTGGGGATGGTGGTGGCGGGGGTTTGACAAAGCGGGGGAGAGGAGGTTGGCAGAGAGTGGGGGAAAGCTAGCAGAGAGGATGGGGAATGCTTGGAAAAGACAGAGGGTAGGTGTGTGGGGAGAGGGAGGTTGGCAGAGTGAGGCGGTGACTTGTTGGAAGAGGGGGAAGGGGAGGTTGGCAGAGAGAGTGGAATGCGCTGAGGGAATAGGGGAGGTTGGCGGACAACGGGGTTAGGAATGTTGAGAGAGAGGGGAAAGGGCAGAGATGGGGATAGAAGGTTGGTAGTTAGCGGTGCGGGGGAGAGTGAGGGGGGAAAGGTCAGAGAAGGACAGAAGGTTGGTGGAGAGCGGTAAATTTAGAATCTGCTTCTAAAAGGGCGAGCAGTGCAGAGAAAAGGAAAGAAGGTTGACAGAGAGGAGGGGGGAAAGGTTAGCAGAGTGCAGAGAGGGGGTGAGAGATTGCGAGAGGCTGTGATGGAGGAGAACAATATCTGTTGGCTTATTTTCACCGTGGTCCCGCTGCTTGTCATCCCCCTGCAGTCACAGTTGGGTGGCTCAAAAGCAAAGTACAGTTGGCGAAAGCAGTCTATATTCACTCTCTTGTTCCAGAATTCCCTCTGATTAATATTCGTTTTTTTCCAAAAGTCAGCCATTCTAATTTGGGACTTGAAACCCATGTGGTCCCACCACACGTGATCGCACATGCTTGTCCTTATGCCATAATACATACCCATCCTTTGCCCCATGCTCATCCGGCGTTTCCTATCTTCCTTGCGTGTTCCCATACTCATAAGCAAGCAATTCTAATCCGATGGCCTGTCTCGTGCGTTTCCGTGTGCTACTGCCCATCCTCCTCGCCATGCCTTTCAACATGCAGCATCTGTTGCTGCCACGCGCGCTACAGCTGTGACTGCTCCTTGCATCACCATGCCAGCTGCTCCCCGTGCTGCCACCCGATCTGCTTTGGCACCTCACACCACCACTATAACTACCACTGCCACCACTGCTACTGGCACTACTGGCACCATCGCCACCCGCCCCATTGCCGGCCACAGTACTGGCACCACTGCCACCCATCTTGCCAGCACCACTGCTGCCAATTCTACTGCCACAACCGCCACCCGCATCACAGGCACCACCGCCGCCCGCACCACCCGCACCACCCACACCACCGGCACCATTCCTACCTGCACTACCACCACCACTGCCTCCCGCACCACCGGCACCTCTGCCTCGCGTGCCACTGGCACTTGTGCTGCCCGCACCAGTAGCACCACTGCAGCCCGCACTAGTAGCATGACTGCCGCCCAAAGCACCGGCACCATTCCTGCCCGCACCACCCACACCACTGCCGGCTGCATTGGTAACCGCACCAGTGCCGCCCCCCGCACTACCAGTACCACTCCCTCCCACACTACGACCACCCTTGCCGGCCACACCTCAGGCACCATTGGCACCATTCTTCGCACCACCGGCACCAGTGCCACCAGCACCACTCCTGCCAATACCACCACCACCACTGCCACCCGCACCAACAGCCATACTGTCACTCGCGCCACAGACACGGAGGGCCGTATCGGAACGGCAGCTGCCTCTCATGCCCCGCGCCACAATGGCCCGTTTGCCGCTGCTGACTGCCGCGCTAGTGTGCGTACCACTCGAGGTGAGCAGTGTGTGAGAGAAGGAGTTAGGAATGAAGTTGATAACTTGATTGAGAATCATGGGGGTATACATAGTAATGGGGTTGGATGCTAACCTAAGGTGACATTATTGGACCCCAACCAAGAAGTTGGGTTGGGAGATTATTGGTGGGGTCCAATAATGTTGGCCAAGTTGGGGTTGGGCCAACATTATTGGAGGGGGCCAATAATTCTACCCAACCCAACCTTTTGGGGTCCAATAATTGGACCAAGGTTGGGTTCCAACCAACAAACTGGGTTACCCCTGTTTGTACACCTAAACTAAGTTTGGGTGGTTAACTCTAGCCTGTCCTATAGCATATATGCAGGTTACAAGAGGAGAGGGATTCTAACACAACCCCTTAACCTGCAGAGATGCGGAAAGGCTTGAGGGAAGCAACCCCTGAATCAAGGCGCGCCTGGGGGAGCGAGGCCGATAAGGCGGAGAAGAGCAGAGTGGGCAGGGCGAAGAAGGGCTTTGGTAAAGATATCAGCCAAGTTGGCTTCAGCAGCGATCTTGCGAACGGCAATGAGGTTCTGGTGGACGAGTTCGCGGATGAAGAAATAGCGGAGCTCAATGTGCTTGGAGCGACCATGAAAGACGGGGTCCTGGGTGAGATGGATAGTGCTAGCGTTGTCACACCAGAGCGTGGGACAGCGCTGGGGTGCACCAAGCTCTGCCAGAAGAAAGCAGAGCCAGCGGGACTCTTGCGCAGCCATGGTGCCAGCATAGAGCTCAACTTCGCAGGAGGAGAGGGCGACGGCAGATGAGCGAGTGGAACGCCAGCTGATAAGCCCGCTGCCGAGCGTGAAGCCATAGCCTTGTGAGGAGCGGCGGTCTGGCTGGGAGTCTGCCCAGGAGGAGTCGCTGAAGCCAGAGAGAAGGGAAGGGGAGGATCCACCCAATGTGAGGGCGTGATCATTGGTGCCACGGAGATAGCGGAGGACCCGCTTGGCGGCAGCCCCGTGGTCCTCAGTGTGGCGGCCGGAGCTGACGAACTGAGCAAGGACGCTGATGGGGTAGGCGAGGTCGGGACGAATGCACATCATCGCGTACATCAGCGACCCAACAAGCTCGGCATAGGGCCAGGAGGAGGTGGAGGGGGAGGTGGGTGGCGCAAGCTGGTGACCGAAGGGGAGGGGGGTGGAGACCGGTTTGGCCTGCGCCATCTCGAACTTCTCCAGGACCTGGCCGATGTAGTGGGACTGGGAGAGGGTGATGGTGCGGGCGGATCGATCACGAGTGATAGCCATGCCGAGGTAATTCTGCAGCGGACCAAGGTCCTTGCACTTGAGACGTTCCTGAAGTGACCGCTTTACTTGCTCCATGTCGGCCTTGGTGTCAGCGAGCAGGATCATGTCGTCAACGTAGACCGAGATGAAGAAGCGACGGGGGGAAGAGCGGATGAAGAGGCTGGCATCGGAGTGGGAGGCGGAGAAACCAAGGGACTGGAGAGTGGCAGACAGCTTCGCATGCCATTCTCGTGGTGCCTGTTTCAGGCCGTAAACAGGTCGCCGAAGTTGCCAGACGGTGTTGTCAGGGAAAGCAGCATGAAACCCGGGAGGCCGGCGGAGGAAGATACGCTCGTGCAGTTCGCCTTGCAGGAACGCGTTGGAGACGTTCATGGAGTCAATCTCCATGTCGTCACGCGCACCAATATCCATAAGG
Organism: Closterium sp. Naga37s-1; assembly: GCA_947471745.1. Lineage (NCBI taxonomy): Eukaryota > Viridiplantae > Streptophyta > Zygnematophyceae > Desmidiales > Closteriaceae > Closterium > Closterium sp. Naga37s-1. The sequence continues at coordinate 1,871,848 of CANJKZ010000777.1, read as the reverse complement.
GTGCGTAGGGTGGCCTGCTTGACAGTGGGGGCAAATGTGAACCAGTAGTCTTCAGCCCAGGTCTGGGTGAACCCTTTGGCAACGTAGCGGGCTTTGTAGACTGGTTCTTCTCCCGGCAGCTGCTTGACTCGAAAGATCCACTTGCCCTCGACAAGGTTGGCGTCAGGGGGGAGGGGAACGTCGATGAAGGAGTCGTTGCGGATAAATGCCTCACATTCCAGGAAGATGGCGGCTATCCACTTGTCAGCGTCAGGGCAGGTGATAGCCTCCTGGAAGGTGGAGGGGACGAAGATGGTGGGAGCGGAGATCGCGCTAAGGATTAGAGCGCCGAGGAGGCTAGGGTAGAGCGTGGTGAGAGAGGGAGTGTGGCGCTGGACCATGGCGAACTCCTCATGGGAATCCTCGAGCTGGTTGAGGGAGGGAGGTGGCGGTGTGCCAAGGATGGGATCAAGGGAGCGGGTGTGCATGCGAGGGAGGAGGAAGGGTGAGGAGCGGGCAATTGCCCTCTGCCGCTGCTGCTGCTGGTGCTGCTGGAACCCCTGCTGCTGCTGCGGCTGCTGCTCCTCCCGATGCTGCTGCCCTTGCTGCTGCTGCTGCTGCCCCTGCTGCTGCTGCTGCTGCCGCTGCTGCTGCTGCTGCTGCTGCTGCCGCTGCTGCTGCTGCTGCTGCTGTTGCTGCTGCTGCTGTTGGGACGGAAGAGAAGGAGAGGGGGGAGGGGAGGAGGGAGGGGGGGCCACGGAGTGTGCAGGGGATGCAGGAGCAGTGGGATCGTAGATGTCGGCAGATGAAGGTGGCGGAAGCGGAGTAGGGAGAGGTGGGAGAAGGGGTGCAGGGGGGAGGAGGGGAGGGAGCACAGTGTCGGTCCAGGTGAGAGGACGTGTAGGAAGAGGGAGGGGGTCTGGTGGTGAAGAGGAGTAATAGGGGGTGGTTTCGTCAAAGACGGCGTCAATGCTGCGGATAAGGCGTCCAGAGGGAGGGTGAAGGAAGAGGTAGCCAGGCGAGTCGCGGTTGTGCCCGAGGTAGACACACTTGAGGGCGCGAGAAGCGAGCTTGCCGTGGGTGCGATCGGGTGGAGGGATAAGTACATATGCCTTGCAACCCCAGACACGGAGACCAGCAGCGTCAGGTTTGGTGCCTGACCAGTGTTCCGTGGGGGTGGTGGTAGTATGTTGAGGATGGGAGTGAAGGTTGAGGAGGAGGGCAGCATGGAGCAGAGCATAGCCCCAAAGGGAAGGAGGGGTGGAGGCGTGAGCGAGGAGACAGCGAGCAATCTTGGTGATTTCGCGAATCCTGCTTTCTGCGACACCATTCTGCTGCGGGGAGTGGGGAAGGGTGTGAGTCTGTTGGATGCCATGGGTGGTACAGTAGTGGGAGAGAGTGCGATTGAGGAATTCGCCTCCCCCATCAGAGTGTAGGCGGCCGACGGGACGCTTGAAGTGGGCGCGGCATTGCTCTGCCCAGTTGATGATCATGGTCGGCGCCTGGTCTTTCGTGTGGAGGAGGAAAATGGAGGAGTAGCGGTTGTGGTCGTCTACTAGGACCAGCATGTAGCGATGGCCCTGACGGGAACGAGTGGGGGAGGGTCCCCAGAGGTCCATATGGACTAGGTCAATTGAAGCGGGAGCAAAGGATGGGTGGCTGTGGTGGGGAGACTGTTTGAGTTTGCCGTGGATGCAGGAGGGGCATGGAGGGGCTGGAGAGGAAGGGAGGGGAGGAAGAGTGGGAGGGAGGCTGTGAAGGAGGCGAGAGGTGATGGCAGTGCGGAGAGCGGCGAAATTGGGGTGGCCGAGTCGGTGATGTAGCAGTACAGCGGGTGGGAGAGATGATCGGAGGTGGAGGGGGTTGGAGTGAGGGAGGGTGAGAGAGGGGGAGGTGACTGCTGTTGCTGCTGTTGCGGCTGCCCCTGCTGCGGCGGCTGCAGTTGCTGCTGCTGCTGCTGCGGCCCCTGCTGCTGCCCTTGCTGTGGCGGCTGCTGTTGCTGTCGCGGAGGTGAGGTAGGGGGATGGGGAGGGTTAGTGGAGGTGCCAGCACGAGTGGTGACATGGCAGAAGGATGGCCAAGGGGTGCGGAGAGTGTAGAGGTGAGTGCGGGGGCAGAGGGGAATGCGTAGTAGGAAGCGACCGGTGGCGGTGTGGTAGAGGTCACAGTAGGTGGCATTACCTGGATAGACGGCAGTGATACCTGCATTTTGGATTTCACGGTGGGAGAGGAGGTTGTTACGGAGGGTGGGGATGTGGAGACCAGTTATCTTACCAGAGGGGAAGAGTGTGCAGGGGAGAGTGGAGAGGTGTGTGCATGGGATGGTAAAGCTGCTGTCCGCGCCGTGAACCTGAGTGGGAGGAGAGAGGGGTGTGAGTGTACCAGCATCCTTGAGAGCGGTCTCAGTGGCCCCACTATCGAGGACGAAGTCCAGAGTGGGTGAGGAGGAGGAAGAGACTGAGTACTGGAAAGTGGTTTCATTAATGTTGGATGGGTACATGGAAGGAAGAGAGGGTGAGATAGTAATGTTGCCAAGAAAGATGTCCTGGGAAAGAGGAGTGGCAGTGCTACTAAGGGGAGGTGGAGTACCCCAAAGGGGGGCCGGTGAGGCCTGAGCGGCTATGGCTGCTGTGCCAAAATTCAGTTGTTGCTGCTGCCAAGGAGGAGGGCTGGGTCCCCACTGGGGCTGGAGTCCAGTTCCCCATGGGTGCTGCTGCGGGTGCGGCTGCTGCTGAAACAGCTGTCGCAGTTGCTGCTGCTGCTGCTGGTGCTGCTGCTGCTGCTGTTGTTGTTGCTGCTGCTGCTGCTGCTGCTGCAGGAGATGCTACTACTGAAGATTGAGGAAAGGTGTGGGAGGAGCAAGGAGGCGGAGGTGGGCAGGGAGGTAAGCGGGGTTGGTTTGGATGTCGGCAAGAGAGGGACGTGGGGAAATCGTGCCCCACTTTGGAGGAGTGCCAACGTTACCTCGTGCGTACCAGGCATCGTCGAGAGCCTTGAAGCAAGTGCCAGGGGGATGGTTGGTCTGCCCGCAGGGTGTTCCAGCCCGGGGACCATAGCGGCGGACATAAGTGCAGGGAGGAAGAGTGCCAGGACGACTCCCGCGGCTCGCAGAGGCTCCGCCTGAATTGGTGGTGCCATGCTCATCCCCTGTGGTGCCACCACGGCTGCTTGCGCTGCTGCTTCCTTGACCGCCACCTCCCTTGCCCCCACCTCCTCCTTTGCCGTTGTTCTTGCTCTGCTTGCGGGGCTGGGTAGCGTTGAGGGAGGAGGAGGAGGGTTGGGAGGAGGCGAGGTTGACAATGGGAGTGCGGAGTTTGACTTCAGTATCAATGATCCATTGTTCAACGGAGGCGAGATCAGCCATGGGATTGGCTTCGGTAAAGGCGTGAAGGCGGGATTCATAGTCTGGGGTGAGGTTAAAAAGGAGGCGGTGGATTTGGAGGGGTTCGGAGAGGCCGGCTTGGCGGGCTTCGAGGCGATCAGCTACCTCTCTCAAGCGTCCGACATAGTCAACCGCTCCGTCACAGGTGGCGAGGGTGATTGAAAAGTATTCTTGAAAAAGGATGCCGACGGAACTGATGTCGCGGCGCTCAAACATGGCATGGAGTTCTGCCCAGATGACCGAGGCACGGAGTTCCCGAGCCTGGAAGCGGCGCATGAGGGAGTCAGGGAGAGCACCAAGGAGAACGGTGCAGGCGCGGGTGTCAGCAGCTGTCCAGGCGATAAGTTTTGGGGTGAAGGCAGCCATGTCGTCTTTGTATTTGGCGACGATGGCGAGGTGAGCATTGCGGCCAGCAACCGCCTGGTCATAGGCGTCAACTGCTGCATCGTACTCGGCTTTGCGGATAAGGTATGCACGGCGGCGTAAGATGAAATCTGCATCAGCGGTGGCTTGGTCGGTGGTGAGCTGGAGGTCGGGTTCAAGAGGGGGATCGCCAGGAGAGGGAGGGAGAGGAGGAGTCTCGCCGGGGTGATCAGGTTCGGTGGGGGGGAGGGCATGGGGACGGCGGAGGATGACGTCAAGGACGCGGTAGGGGGGAACCCATGCGTCGGAGAGGACCCGTCGGATGTTGCCGACGAATGAGTGCCAGTTGACGGCGGATTTGTCCGCTGCAAGCTGCAGTTTATCGATGGAGGAGGGATCAATAGGAGGAGGGAGGGGGGAGGGGGAGGGTGTGGCGTTAGCCATGATGGACGGCTGCGGGTGGACCCGCAGTGGTCACGGAGGAGAGCGGCGCGGGCGGCAGCGGCTGGCGAGGCCGCGGCGGCGTTGGCGCGGAGGCGGCGTCGAGGCCGCGGAGGGGAGTGGCGCGGGCGGCAGCGGCTGGCGAGGCCGCGGCTGCACTGGCGCGGAGGCGGCGTCGAGGCCGCGGAGGGGAGCAGCGCGGGCGGCAGCGGCTGGCGAGGCCGCGGCTGCGCTGGCGCGGAGGCGACGTCGAGGCCGCGGAGTGGCGTGGGTGGCGGCGGCTGGCGAGGCCGCGGCGAGGCGGGCGCGGAGGCGGCGTCGGGGCCGCGGAGGGGAGCGGCGCGGGCGGCGGCTGCTGGCGAGGCCGCGGCTAGGCGGGCGCGGAGGCGGCGTCGGGGCCGCGGAGGGGAGCGGCGCGGGCGGCAGGCGGCTGGCGAGGCCGCGGCTGCGCTGGCGCGGAGGCGGCGTCGAGGTCGCGGAGTGGCGCGGGCGGCGGCGGCTGGCGAGGCCGCGGCGAGGCGGGCGCGGAGGCGGCGTCGGGGCCGCGGAGGGGAGCGGCGCGGGCGGCAGGCGGCTAGCGAGGCCGCGGCTGCGCTGGCGCGGAGGCGGCGACGAGGCCGCGGAGGGGAGCGGCGCGGGCGGCGGCGGCTGGCGAGGCCGCGGCTGCTCTGGCGCGGAGGCGGCGTCGAGGCCGCGAAGTGGCGCGGGCGGCGGCGGCTGGCGAGGCCGCGGCGAGGCGGGCGCGGAGGCGGCGTCGGGGCCGCGGAGAGAAGCGGCGCGGGCGGCAGCGGCTGGCGAGGCCGCGGCGAAGCGGGCGCGGAGGCGGCGACAAGGCCGCGGAAGGGAGCGGCGCGGGCCGCAGCGGCTAGGGAGGCCGCGGAGCTGTGGAGGGAAAGGGCGCTAAAGGGGGGGGAGGGCGGCAGGATAGCCGCGAGGGAAAAAAAAATGAGGGAGGAGGCCGGTGGTTGCGGCGGCCGGGTGGGCCTTTGAAACGAGTGGGGTAGGCCTAGGATTGATAGCTCTATACCATGTGAGAGAAGGAGTTAGGAATGAAGTTGATAAGTTGATTGAGAATCATGGGGGTATACATAGTAATGGGGTTGGATGTTAACCTAAGGTGACATTATTGGACCCCAACCAAGAAGTTGGGTTGGGAGATTATTGGTGGGGTCCAATAATGTTGGCCAAGTTGGGGTTGGGCCAACATTATTGGAGGGGGCCAATAATTCTACCCAACCCAACCTTTTGGGGTCCAATAATTGGACCAAGGTTGGGTTCCAACCAACAAACTGGGTTACCCCTGTTTGTACACCCAAACTAAGTTTGGGTGGTTAACTCTAGCCTGTCCTATAGCATATATGCAGGTTACAAGAGGAGAGGGATTCTAACACAGTGCGCTTTGAGGCCGTGCTTGCGGGCTCGAGCACAATGGAGGGGGTGTGTGTTGGTGGTGGTGGTGTATGCTGCTGAGGAGTTGTTCTTGGTTTCCATGTGTGGAGGGGGCTAGTCATGGTGGTGGTGTATGTTGCTGTGGAGTAGTTGTGTTGACTTTGTGTGGGCATGGGAGACAATGCATTGCAAGATGATGCTGAAAATCATGTTGCATGGGAGGTCATGAGGTCGTTCCAAGTCTTGCTCGTATGTCCCTGAGCCACAGAGGTTTTTTATCTCTCCATGCGTGCAAGTCTCCTCAAATCAATGCATGAATCGACTCACTATATCATCTGCTGGGGAGCCGTCACTTCCTTCTCATCTTTGCTCCCTCGTGCTGTCCAGCGTGCCAAGACCCTGAATCACTCTCCCCTCCCTCCCAGCTCATCTTCTCATTCCTCCTTCCCACACCTCCCTCCTCCCAGCCGGAAACAGCGATGGTGCATCGAGCTCGTTGGCACAAGAGAAGACCGGCAGGCAGTGACCCACACATCTGCTCTGCACCTGTTCTTCTGATCCGATCTGGGGGCATGCCTGTCATCCAAGCTGCCCTGGCATCTGCACGGTGCCCTCGTCTGATGCTACTTGACATCATGTCTGTGACTCGGCTCGAGCAATGGTGACATCTCATTGTGCTTCTTGCAACCACAGCATGTTGATTGTTGGAGGTTGGAAACACAATCTACTAGGCTCCACAGCATGTCAATTGTAGACTTTACAAGCATGTCCTCTAAAAGGTTATAAAAGAATGCACTAAAAAATGTTACTGTTACAAGAGAGTGAAGCGTGAACGACGATTCGTATGTACTAGCACAGCAGTTTCAATTCAAGACATTGACCATGCACCATAAACAACCGAGGCAGAGAAGCAGAGAGGGCAAGAAGAAACATCTGATGCCACAACACTCACCCGTATTCAGGCAGCAGAGGGATGTAGTCAATAACCACTATCGAGACCACTGTAACGAGTATTGCGATCGCAATCGCAGCCGCGTGGAGCCACGTCCACCGTCGGATGTCCATCGCAATCGCAGCCGCGTGGAGCCACGTCCACCGTCGGAGGGATTGGAGGAAGAAAGAAAGAAAGGAACATAGTTCTGAATTGGTAGATGAATCACATGAGCAGGAGCACGAAGACAGAGTTTTTTTGTAAACGAATGCCATGCGGATGTAGTTCCTCCAACCAATGCCCACGAACCACTTTTGGGCATTTCGAGACCCACCAGAAGAGCAGGAGCACAAAGATGGTGTTCTTGTAGAGGTTGTAGACGATCATGTAGGCCATGCGGTGTAGTTCCAGTGCCCGTGCACCAGCAGCAGGCGAGCGAGGAAGCGGAACTGTGAGATGGCAAAGTCACTCGCCATCACTGCTTGTCTCCCCTCAAGGCCTCGAATCCCCACCCCTAAAGCTGCTGTTTGAATCATTGGCTTCTGAGGGGAGGCATGGGAAGTTGGGGGAATAAGAGAGGAATAAGAGAATCAACGATTAGCACGAGTAACAGGCGAGCAAGGAAGCGGAACTGCGAGATGGCAAAGTTGCTCGCCATCACGGCCTGCCTCCCCTCGTGGCCCCGAATTCCCACCCCTATGGCGGCTGTCTGAAACATTGGCACGTCGTTGGCTCCTTACAGTTAGTTGACGAGCGGGAGAGTGGGAATAGGACAGTAGGAGAGATTTACGAGATCAAAAAAACGAGATGGCGGAAGAATACGACAAAGCTGAAGTGGCACTTACAGAAGCTGCTTGCTCGCCAGCACACCCTGCCACCCCTTGTACGCCCATGCACCTGCATGGATGGTTAGTTAGTTCCCCTGGAATCAACACACCATCTCCAGTCGCAAAGGCTAAGTTCTCTGCTATCAACCACTATCCTCAATAATGGGTTGCTTGTTCTCCTAAGACCAACTCTCCATCCCTGATTGTGCCGGGTGATTTCCCCTGGACTCAACTCACCGTCGCCTATTGCGAGGGTTAATTCCCCTGACAGCTGCCTCACAAGTGCCACCACAGCAGCCTTCTGCATGGGCACCACTCGACAGCACAGCACCACGGAGCAGCGCTGCGAAGGATAGGCAGGCGGGCAGAGAGGCAAACGGGGGGGGGCGTCGGAAAAGGCAAGGAGAGCAAGGCCATTGGCAGGATAAGCACAAAGAGAGCTGCGTGCGACAGAGGATTGAAGGGGCACGGAGGAGAAAGGGGGGACGGACAGGATAGGACGATGGTGGATCCGATGGTGGAGGAGAGGCGAATGGGCGAGACCAAGGGACCGAGGCACCGCCTCCCCCATCCACACTTCCCCTTCATTGGTTTCCTCCGAGCAACCCACTGCATGCTCTCCCTCGTCCAGGTTCGCTGTACCATAGATCACCATCCTCCATCTTTTCCCTGCTCCCCTACCCTTCACTCCCCTCCCCTTCTCCCCCCTCCCCTTCATCCCCCTCTTCTCCCTCCCTTTCACCAGCTTCGAGTTCACTCCCCTTATCCTCCTCCGCTGTCCCCACTTCCTCCTCATCCTCATCCTCTTCCTCCTCCTCCCCCTCATCCTCTTCCTCCTCCTCATCCTCTTCCTTATCCTCCTCCTCCTCCTCCTCCTCATCCTCTTCCTGCTCCTCCTCCTCTTCTTCCTCCTCATCCTCTTCCTCCTCCTCATCTTCGTCATCTGAGCCACCCACTGCACGCTCTCCCTCATCCAGGTTCGCTCTACCCTTAATCACCACCCTCCCTTCCGACAGCAGCGGGCAGCCACTGACAACGCATGCCAGCAGCTTCCCCATATGCTGCAGGCCCGAGGGCAACCGCGCCAGCAGCTTGCACCGGAACAGGCTCAATTCCTCCAGTCCGGGCAGCAGCGAAAAAGTTTCGGGCAGGCTGCAGAGTTCGGGCAGCGACTGTAGAGTTAGTTTCTTCAAAGCAGAGAGCTTCCAGAAGTCATCTGGAAGGCACGAAATCCCGACATCGGACAAAGAGCACGACTCCAGCCTGCAGAGATCAGGGAAGGACTCGGGAAGCCTGGTTAGGCCCGGGCTGTTGTGAATCTCCAAAGACCGAAGCTTCTTCAGCTGCCCGAATGATTCGGGCAGAGCAGTCAAGCTCAGGAGACAGTTAAGCTGGAGGGATGTGAGAGCTGAGAGCTGCCCTATCGACTCTGGCAGAGCTAGCAGGCTTTCGGCAACGCTGATCGCCAGTAACTGCAAGCGAGTGATATGAGAGATGGAATCTGGCAGCGAGCGGAGGCGATCCAGTCGCAGGATTTCCAGCTTGGTTAGCGACAGGAAGGAGCCCAGGGATGGACTGAGCTGCTGCAGGGGAAGCTTCTCAATCTTGAGGTGGCCAAGGGAGGGAAGCAACAGTCTCTTGTCACTCTCCTCAGATCCCCCACAGCTGCCAGTGCCACTGCTGCTACCAGTGTGACCGGGTAACTCACGGCAGGTGATTCTCCCCCCAAGCTCTTGCCCGGCAGCTCCCGTGTGTGCATCGCCCATGTGTGCATCCCCAAACAGCAACTCCAGCGCGCTGCAGCAACTCAATTCCAGAGACTTCAGCCGCTCCAGCTGCCACAGCGACCGAGGGAGCGACTTCAGATTGGGCAGATCGACCAGCTGGAGTGTTTCGAGCGATCCCAGCCGTCCGATTTCCTCTGGCAGCGCCTCAAATAGCGGGCATCTGACGACCACGAGGCTGGTGAGAGCGCAAGCGATGGCAGGGAGGGAGGCGGGCAGGGCGGGCAGGTGTGGCAGGGAGGAGAGAGAGAGGTCCTTGAGGCTTGTCCAGTGGGAGAACCCCCCTGGTAGCGCGCCTCGTAAGCTGTGTGCATGACACAAGTTCAGGGTTTCGAGGGCAGAGAGTTTGGAGAAGGATGGAGGGAGGTGGGTGAGAGCAGTGCATGCGAGCAGAATCAGTCCACGCAGGCTATGCAGACCATCCCCCATGCCCTGCGGTAGCGCCGTCAGCTTGCGACAGTGACTGATTTCCAGCAGTTCGAGGGAAGTTAGCAGAGTGAGGGAGTCAGGAAGCTGTGCCAGCAGGCTGCATGAGTCTATTTTCAGCTCCTTGAGGCTCGTCAGGTTGCCAAGCGATGCTGGCAGGCTGTTCAGCTGCTGAAGCTTAACCAAGTGCAGAGTTTCCAGGGCAGTCAGCTGCCCGAATTCCTCGGGCAAAGATTGCAAAGTTCCAGCCCTTTGAAGCGTGAGGACCTTGAGTGTGGTGGCGAGGTATTCAGAGGGACGCAGGTGCACGGCAATTCCAACGTCTAGCCTGAGAGTGCGTAGGCGTGGGAGGAGAGCGATGTCGACAGGCATATGCTGGAGGTGAAGGTTGAGGAGGATAAGGTCCGTGAGAGGAGGCAGGCGGGAAAGGGAGGCAGGAATAAAGTCCATATCGCGGCAGTAGATCACGGAAAGGAGCCGCAGCCGCTGCAGCTGCCCGAGACTGGCGGGAAGGCTGGTGATCCCCTCTACGGCCTCCAGACGTAGGGTTTCAAGCGCCGGCAGGTTACCGAAACTCTCGGGCAGCGGCGAAAGGTGTTCGCAGTTGGAAATTTCGAGGGTCAGCAGGGATGAAAGGTTGGAGATGGATTCGGGCAGCTGAAGCCCTAATTCACAGCCGTTGATGGAAAGATGCGTCAAGTTGGTAAGCTGCCCGAAAGAATCGGGAATGGAGCGGAGACGCGTGCATCTTTCCAGCCGGAGCGACTTGAGCAGCCTCAGATTGCCGAAGTGCTGAGGCAGTTCATCCAGGCCGTGCATTTCAATCACGAGATGCGCGAGTGCCTGTAACGAGGTGAACGCGTCTGGAAGGAGAGTAATTCTCCCCCTGTCGGTGATGTGTAGGCTCTTGAGTGACGCAAGGCCGCCGATTGACGCAGGAATGGTGGTCAGGTTTGACTGACAATCAAGATGAAGCGCCTCCAGCCGTGTGCATTTCTCAAGGAAATACGAAAGTCCGTTTACAGTGAAACCCCCTCGTCTGTACCGTCGATCCATGGTATCGACGAGGAGGTCCGTCAGATCTGGACACGTGTCGGCTATCCGCAAGAGGAGGGAGTCAGGGACGGACGTGATGCTGCCGTTGGCGAGGACGAGCTTTCGGAGCCTTGGGAATGACGAGAGGTGCGCGAGCTCGCGAGGAGGTATGCGACGCTCTTCGCGAATCTGGATGTGCTCGTGCACGCTACGGGCAATGCGATGCCATTTCTTGCACACTAGTGCGTGCTGGAATTGGCCGTCGGATCTACCTGCGAGTCGGAAGATAATGGAAAGAAGATCGTCTGACAGCGATTCAAACGGTGACGCGGCAGCCATTCTGGCTAGTTGATAAGATGCCATGGTAACTAAATAGCTCGAAGACTAATAAGGCCGTAGCGAGAGTCCCTTACAACAGGAAGGAGCTTCAGGCGCGCAGGGAAACTTGCAGAAATGAAATGGCCGAAGTCATTGTGAGGGAGTCTGTGTTTGAGTGTCGCTGTGACAATCCCTAGGCTGGATCCAACCTATCGCAATGTACAGTACTAATCTCGAAGCTCTACTGTAGCATTTGACGAACTGGAGCGCGAGAAGAAATGGGTGTTACAGTGCGCCAGACTTGACCTAGTTTTGTTCACCTTTATGTTGACTCCGCTAAGCCGTTGGCTCGTTCCAATTCTTTCGGTGGAGGTTCCAAGTTTCCTGAAAGGGCGGTCCGACAGTGTGACGTCACGTCACAAACATCCCAGTCCTTTCATCCATTGAAGGCCATCGAAACCGTCCGATGGGCCTCGACGTGCAAATGGATGGCATGGATGTTTTTCTTCCTGCCCAGGGTCTGGGTGCCCCTCTCAATGTCGGCATGCTATGCCTACGCTATTGGACAAGACCTACAAAGCCATGCCAACATAGCCTTGCTGTTTGGCCACTTCTACGCCCAGAACTTCGACTTCGGGAATGGCGCCGCCGCCTGAACTGGTTCCTCATCACACAACGTTTGCCCAGCTTGAGTCAGCAGAGGTTCTAATCTGCAGGCCAATTAGTTTGGGAAGTAGCACGAATAGTTGAGCAGCTTGAAACATTAGAGGCCATTGAATGTCGAAGTAGCGGAACCAAAGAACAGCCGCATCGCCACCTTGCACACGTGGGAAACCCGCTTGCCGTTCAGCGACATTAGAGCATGGACAGAATCATGCGAGTGTTGCAGCCGTCGAGACCTTTTCGTCGACGCGACGGCACAGCAGAAATGGAAGCAGCCGCTCCCGACGCTCTGCGATCGTCAGACAACGCGTCACGTTTGACAGAAACGTCGCCCGCGAGACTTCCAAATCATGCGACGGCGCACGAGAAGCCGCAACAGCGAATCGCTCACGTGGACGATCCTGACCGTACGATCCGAGAGGCCGAGCTAGAAGCATCGGACGGCGGAGAGGGCCTGCTAGCGAGATGGAGGATCCATAGAAGCCGATTGGCTAATAACCGCATCCGGACGAGTAAATACACGCTGCTAACCTTCCTCCCTCGCAACCTATTTGAGCAGTTTCATCGCGTCGCGTACATTTACTTCCTCGTGCTAATCTTAATCAACCAGATCCCGCAGCTCGCGATCTTCGGCCGTTACATCTCCGTCATTCCGCTGCTCTCCGTGCTGACGGTAACGGCGATTAAAGACGCCTTCGAGGACTGGCGACGCCACCGCGCCGACGCGCAGGAGAATGGGCGCGAGTGCTTCGTGTACCGCGGGGGCCAGTGGTGCTCTGCCACGTGGCAGAGCATTCGCGTGGGAGAGTTGGTGCATGTACGGGGGGACACGACGGTTCCGTGCGACATCGTGCTTCTGGCGTCTAGCGACCCGTCGGGTCGCGCGTTTGTGGAGACAATGAATCTGGACGGCGAGACGAACCTCAAAACCAGGTACAGTGTTTCTGCTGCTTTAAAAAGCACTGAGTCGGCCGCTGGTGTAGCAGGGGGCAGGGATAGCATAGGTGGTGGTGGCAATGATGGCGGTCCCCCTTTGAACCATGATCAGGAGCAGCAGCCTCAGCATCAGCTTCAGCAGCAGCTTCAGCAGCAGCCTCGGCAGAGCGGGACGCAGAAGCATAGAAAGAAGCAGCAGCGCAACAGTCGAGCCAGCTGCCTGCAAGCGCAGCAGCACGGCAGCAGTCTAGCCAGCTCCCTGCTGCAGAAGCAGGGCGAAGGAGCAGAAGGGTGGCGGGGGTGGGTGCTAACGTGCGAGGCCCCGTCGCGGAACATCTACGAGTTCTCAGGTTTCCTGCAGCAGCCGTCTGGGAATAGCAGTACTGAGAGCACCACCGCCAGCACCAGCGGCACGTCTGGTACCAATCACAACCCATGCGTTGATGCACGTGGTGGCGATTCCAGTGGAGCTGAGGAGGCCGCTGCCGCTGCTGCCGCTGCTGCTGCTGATGCTGTTGATGCTGTGTTAGATGCTGATGAAAGCAATGGGACGAAATTCGGCTTTGGGAAAGACGCTAACGCTACTGGTTGTGGCACGAGCAGCAGCACTAGTGCTGGCAGCACCACCACCGCCAGCACCATTAGCACCTGCACCAGCCATATCACCACCACCATTAGCCCTAGCAATACCCCTGAGGCTCCTGCCAGTAGCAGCGTGGCTGTGGGACCGCTAAACGTTTTACTTAGAGGGTGCGAGGTGCGCAACACAGCGTGGGTGGAGGGCGTTGCAGTGTACACTGGCGGCGACTGCAAGGTGGTACTTAACTCTGTGGGCGCACAGTCCAAGCGCAGCCGCATAGAGTCACACCTAGACCGAGATATGCTCCTCCTCGCGCTTCTCCTCACTCTGCTCTGCCTGATCTGTGCTATCGGCATGGGCGTGTGGCTTGGCAGTCATGACCTACCAGCTCTGCCGTACTACGACGTGAGTTATGATTACCTGGGCGTGGGAGGGGAGGCGGCGCTGAACTTCTTCGCAACGCTGATTCTGCTGCAGGTGCTGGTGCCGATATCGCTGTATATTTCCATGGAGCTGGTGAGGATTGTTCAGGCTGTGCTCATGACGTGCGACCGGCACATGTGTGACGAGGAGGGGGAGAGGGAAGCGGAGGCGAGGGCGGGGTGGAGGAGACACTGGGTGGGGAGTGGGAGGGGAATGAGGATTGGCCGATGGGGGAGGAAAAGGAAACGCGTGGGAGAGGTGAAGGGAGGCGAGGAGGCGGCGGAGGGGCAGGGGGAGGAGGTTGGGAATGGGGCGGAGGTGGGAGCGGCGGGGTTGGGTAATGGGAAGGGGAGCGGAGGTGGTGATGGTGGTGTCAGTGGCGGCAAGAGCGAGAGTGGATTGCTGTGCCGTGCGTTGAACATTAATGAGGATCTGGGGCAGGTGAGGCACGTGCTGACGGACAAGACCGGCACACTCACTGAGAACCGCATGGCCTTCCACTCCTGCTCCGTTGCTGGTATAGATCTGCACTCCCTCCTCACTCCAACCGGGAAAGCCTTTGACACTTCTGCTGCTGCTGCTGCCACTGCTGCTGGTGCCTCTGAGTCTGAGTTTATCCGAAGGGCGTCTGCTGCTCCTGCTGCTGTTGGTCCTGCTGCTGATGCACGGGCTGTGGAGGTTCAAGGTGGTGCCGAACCTGGAGCGGTCTCCGAGGCTGATGTGGAGGCTCGGTCGGTGCAGCCGCCTGATGGTGTTGGTGGTTTGGGACCGCTGCAGCTGTCAGCAGGGTTGGCTCGGGAGTTTGCTGACGTGGCGGGGCCTGGTGCTGGCGGGGTGCTGGATGAGTTCCTATTGGTGCTGGCGGCGTGCAACAATGTGGTGCCGACACGTGTCAGTGTGACAGCGAGCGGTGAGCTGGATATGCATGCTGTGGGCGAGGGGGAGGATGACGTGGCAGAGGAGGAAGAGGGAGAGGAGGAGATTGAAAGGGAGGGAGATGGAAGAAGGGAAGATGCTGGAGAGGAGCACAAGGGAAATGGGGGGCCGGTTATGGCAACGCAGAATCGAAGTCCTGATGCTGCAGCATCTGTGGGTGCTGATGTGGAACTGGGACTGCTTGACGCTGCAGCAGTGCCCATTGCTGACGTGGCAAGTGATGACGTGGCAGAGGAACTGGCGGAGGTGATTGAGTACCAGGGCGAGTCGCCAGATGAGGTGGCACTGGTGAAGGCTGCGGCCGGCATGGGTTGGCAGCTAGTGCAGCGATCAGAGCACCACATCGTGATCAACGTCCGAGGGAAGGACGAAAGGTGAGAGGCTGTGAAGTGGGTCAACTTGAGAGGGTAGGCTAAGTAAAGGCCGGGCAAGGGGCAAGGGGCAAGGGAGGGATGCACTGGTGTGGTATGGGTTGCCACTTGCTGCTTCAGGCTTGGCTCTTCTTTGAAGGCGACTAGAAAACAGAACCATGAACATGATGTGCCTGCTGTAACTCAGAGTCAGACGCCAAACGTACACAGATCTACAACAAGGTGCGACCTCCACAGATCTACATGATGTACATCTGTGGAGGTCGCACCCTGTGGAGGTCGCACTCTGTGGAGGTCGCACACTGTGGAGGTCGCACTCTGTGGAGGTCGCACTCTTCCTGGCCGTGAAGCGTATCCGCTGTGCACACCTAACCTCTGTGCAGCTACCGAGGTGCTGGGGGTGCACGAGTGTGACAGCATACGCAGGCGATTCCTGAGGCGCCTCAAAACCCATTTATCTTCTCCCTAGTCAGTCAACTGAATTTCCCTCGTTCGTGAAACGTAGGTACGAGGTGCTGGGGGTGCACGAGTGTGACAGCACATGCGCGCGCTTTCTGAGGTGCCTCCCGTTTGTCGGCTAAGTGAGCCTTTCTTTCACGTTCCATCACACCTACCCTTTGTGCGGTGCAGGTACGAGGTGCTGGGGGTGCACGAGTTTGACAGCACCCGCAGGCGCATGTCCGTCGTGCTTCGCTGCCCGGATGGTTCCGCGAAGCTTCTCGTCAAGGGCGCCGACAGCGCCGTCCTCAGCCGCGCCGAGTGTGAAGAAGGTGCCGGGAAGCTTCCTGGAGGAGAGGAAGGAGGAGCATCGGGGAGAGGAGTGGGGAAGGGTGGGAGACGGAGGCGAAGGAGTGGGAAGGGATTTGGGTGTCAGGGGCCTCTGGGGGGTTATGTCAGTTGCTTTGTGGGGACAGCAGCAGGGGCAGGGGACCGGGAAGAGCAGAGTGCAGCAACAGGGATGGTGGTGGGGGATGAGATAGACGAGGAGAGTGATGGTGACGACTGTGGGGAAGGCGAGGGGGAAGGCGAGGGGGAAGGCGATGGGGAAGGCGAGGGGGAAGGCGATGGGGAAGGCGAGGGGGAAGGCGATGGGGAAGGCGAGGGGGAAGGCGATGGGGAAGGCGAGGGGGAAGGCGATGGGGAAGGCGAGGGGGAAGGCGATGGGGAAGGCGAGGGGGAAGGCGAGGGGGAAGGGGAAGAGGAAAAGGGAAGGGAAGAGGATGGTGGATTGGAGGAAAGGGAAGGCGATGCAGTGGTGGGTGCGGGGGAGAGTGTGCGAGAGAATGGTCATCTCCAGCACCAAAAATCCTCGCACGATCTCTCTCGTCAACAGCACCGCATTCTCTCTGCCACAGAGCGGCACATACACCAATACTCCCAAGCTGGCCTGCGCACTCTCGTCATTGCCACCCGCCCGCTCCCGCCCGCCGCCCTCCACGCCTGGCTCGCCGCCTACTGCTCCGCCGCCCGCTCCCTCTCCGCCGACCGGGACACACAGCTCGCCGCACTAGCAGACGAAACGGAGCGGCAGCTGCAGATTCTGGGCGCTACAGGCATAGAGGATAGGCTACAGGCGGGCGTGCCGGCAGCGCTACAGATGCTGAGAGGGGCCGGCATGAAGGTGTGGATGCTGACTGGAGATAAGGTGGAGACGGGTGTTTCTATTGCTCGGTCGTGTGGGCTGGTGAGGAGAGAGGACCGGGTTGTGAGAGTGAGTGCGGGGACCGAGAGGGAGTGTGAGAAGAGGTTGAGGGAGGTATGTGGGATGGAGGGGAGTGGGGTGGGGGAAGCTGGGGGGTTAGGAGAGGTGGAGGGGGTGGGGGGCGGGAGAGGAGAGGGAGGGGCTGCAGCAGTGGAGGAGGAGGAGGGTGATTGTAGGGAACGTGGGAGCAGGAGCAGCAGCAGCAGCGTTAGTTGTGGGAGTAGCGAGGTGCGGGGCCTGAATGGGGCTAGCCTGGGGGAGGACAACGGCGAGGGGAGGACAGGGGAGGAGGTGGGGAAACACATGGGCGCCCTGGGCTCGTGGCATGTAGGCAGTACAGCAGCGTCATGCGCCATGGCCATCGATGGCGCCACGCTGGCACTCGCTCTCTCACCTACTCTGCAAGGCCTGGTGAGAACAAGGCTCATGAATGCATGAATGCAGGGGGCTCGTGGCATGCAGGCAGTGCAGCAGCGTCACGGGCCATGGCCATTGATGGCGCTACACTGGCAGTCGCTCTTTCGCCTGCACTGCGCGGCCTGGTGAGAGCACACACACACATTGACATGAAGAATCGCCCCGCCTGGCTTGCCCCCTTTGTCTTGCCCTCTCTGCTCCCCTCCTCTAGCTTCCCTGCCTCCTTCCTCTCTGCCATGCATTTTCTGCCTGCTCTCCCTCCCGCGCCACCATCTCTCATTCGACCGATTTCCCTTGACCCCCATTCCGTTCTCTGGTGTTGTTTTGAGGCGCCTCAAAACTGGTGCTGTGCTCTGGGGTTGGGCCCGCCCCACAATGACTGTCCTATTTCCCCCTTCCGTTTCTCTCTCCTTCCGCCTCTCCCCCTGTTCTTCTGTGCCTCACAGCACTGCTCTGTGGTGCTGTGCTGCCACGTGGCGCCCATGCAGGAGGCTGCTGTGGTGGCCCCCACAGTGACAGTCCTAACCTCCTTCCCCCATTTCCTCTCTCCTTCCCCCTCCCATCTCTCTATCCTCCAGTTCTTCTGAGCATCACAGCGCTGCTCCGTGGTGCTGTGCTGCCACGTGGCGCTCATGCAGGAGGCTGCCGTGGTGGCCCTCACCTCATCACCCTTTTCATCTTGCTCCCCGCCTGCCTCCCCCGCCAGTTCTTCCGAGCATCGCAGCGCTGCTCCGTGGTGCTGTGCTGTCGAGTGGCGCCCATGCAGAAGGCTGCTGTGGTGGCACTTGTGAGGCAGCTGTCAGGGGAATTAACCCTCGCTATTGGCGATGGTGAGTTGATGTTAGGGGGAATTAACCCTCGCTATTGCCGATGGTGAGTTGATTTTAGGGGAATTAACCTCACAACTAGAGATGGCCAGTGGGTCTCAGGGGAATGAGCACTAGGTATTGATGATAGTGGTTGATACCAGGGAAATCAGCCTTCGCTGTTGAGGATGGTGAGTCGACATCAGGGCAATCAAACATCCAAGCAGGTGCACGGGGATGTGAGGGGCTGCAGGCTGTGATGGTGAGCAACTTTGCTGTCCAGCACTTCCGTATTCTTCTTCTCTTTCTCTCTTTCATTCTTTCTTTCTTCCCCATTCTCCTCTCCTGCTTGTTCACTCAGGAGCCAACGAATGAATAGGGGTGGAAATCAGAGGCCACAAGGGTCGGCAGACGGTGATGGCGATTGGCTTTGCCATCTCGCAGTTCCGCTTCCTCGCTCGCCTGCTGCTGGTGCTCATTGCCTTTGCTCACTCCCTCTTTTATTCTTATTCCCACTCTCCCACTCCTCCCCTCAGGCGCCAACGACGTGCCGATGATTCAGACTGCCGCCATAGGGGTGGGCATACGAGGCCACGAGGGGAGACAAGCGGTGATGGCGAGCGACTTTGCCATCTCGCAGTTCCGCTTCCTCGCTCGCCTGCTGCTGGTGCACGGGCACTGGAACTACCACCGCATGGCCTACATGATCGTCTACAACCTCTACAAGAACACCGTCTTCGTGCTCCTGCTCTTCTGGTGGGTCTCAAAATGCCCAAAAGTGGTTCGTGGGCATTGGTTGGAGGAACTACATCCGCATGGCATTCGTTTACAAAAAAAACTCTGTTTTCGTGCTCCTGCTCATGTGATTTATCTACCAATTCAGAACTATGTTCCTTTCTTTCTTTCTTCCTCCAATCCCTTGGTGAAACAGGTACTCTCCCTGCTCCACCACTCCAGCCATCGGCCAGCTGAGCCTTCTCATGTTCTTCTCGTTCACCTACACCACCCCATGTCATTGGCCATCTCAGAATTCTCTTCCTTTCTCCCTTTCCTCCTCCTCCAACCCCTCTCTCACAACAGGTACCTCTCCCAAACAGCATTCTCCACCACCCCAGCCATTGGCCAGCTGAGCCTCATGTTCTTCTCGCTCACCTACACCACCCTCCCCACCGTCGTCGTCGCCTCCATCGACCAAACCCTCCTGCCCGCCCGCCTGCTCGCCTGGCCGCAGCTCTACGGCGCCGGGCAGCGCGAGGAAACTTACAACCTGCCCGTGTTTCTGGCTGCCATGCTGGATGCCACGTGGCAGAGCCTGGTGCTGTTTCTGGTGGGCGTGGCAACAGTGAGTGGGCTGGATGGCGACATGTGGGCGTTGGGGCAGACGTGGTTGGTGGCGCTGGTGCTGGTGGTGACAGTGCATCTTGCGATGGACATCCGACGGTGGACGTGGCTCCACGCGGCTGCGATTGCGATCGCTATACTCGTTACAGTGGTCTCGATAGTGGTTATTGACTACATCCCTCTGCTGCCTGAATATGGGTGAGTGCCCTGTGCTATGAGATTCTCTCCTTGCACCTCTGCCTCTCTTACTCTCCACCTCTCTGCCTCACTATGTTGTGTGCAACATTTCCATGCTGCTAGATTTCCCGTCAACTCTGATTCGGTACTTCTGTCTGTAAAGTACCCTCGTCCGTTGCATTTCAACATCGTGCTCTCTGCCTCCACCTGCAGGTCATTTCGATTCGCCGTTGCCATGTCAACTTTCTGGTTGGATGTGCTGTTGATGGTGGTGCTGGCGCTGCTGCCTCGCTTCTGTTCCATCCTTGTCCATCTCATTCTCAATATCATCCTCTCCTCCCTCCCCTCCCTCCCCCCCCACCCAGGTCGTTCCGATACGCCATCGCCACGTCAACCTTCTGGTTGGACGTGCTGCTGATGGTGGTGCTGGCACTGCTGCCGCGTTTCTGTGTCAAGGTGGCCTACCAAAAATGGTGGCCCTCTGATATACAAATAGCATACGAGCACGAATGTGTACATACGGATCGTCGTTCACGCCTCGCTCTCTTGTAACAGTCACAATGTTTTAGTGCATTCTTTCATAGCCAGGAAATGTTAGTAAAATCTTAAGTCAGCATGCTGTGGAGTGGGGCCTACAGTAGTAGATTGCGTTTTCTGTTGGAAACAAGTAACTTAACGCTTCTGATGTGTCGGAACATCGAACTGTAAACGAAGCAAATAGCAACGAAGCAACAGCGAGTCAACCATCGGAGGTTGACAAACTGCTGGAGGTTATGCGAAGGTCAAAGGTCAGCGACCTTTGACTTGACAGCACGACAACAAGGACAAACAACTGACTCGATACTGAGCAGTTGCCCGAGTCGTCACTGTATCGAACCGCAACAGCAACAGTAAAACAGTTATTAGTTGCACCCTTTCATATTCCTTGTAATCTTATAAAAGCTTGCATTACTTTTCTATAATAAATTTATCTTGCCCTCACATACCAGCGCGATGTGGTTCAACGCTTCCGCAACTATAACACTACACTACTACTCAGAGTTTAGCCTTGAAAGATCCTAAGGGCCTTTCTCAGCCCAACATGGTATGAGAGCAGTCAAGGCAAATTCAACTGCATTCAAATCCTCTACAACATCAAAAAGCATGGCAATGCAGAAGGAGAGAAGCTCCTCCAACGGCGCGCCTAGCACTACTCCTACTCCACCTCCAGCCTCCGGCCTGCAGACAGAGGGAGGTACACCAATAACACCAGCAGCTGAGTCTACTGAGACTCCCGCAAACCAAACGACAGGCTTCGACCCAAGCATGATGGAGAAGTTTTTCTCCTTCATGTCCTTCTACGAACAGCATCAGCAAGCGGCACTTGCGTAGTCAAACATCAGCAACAACAACAACAACGACGTTACACCCATGAGTCTCGATGGCTCACCCTATGCGCGCGGAAACCAACAGCAACCCACCTTTGCTCCGTATGAGCCTCAACGTGGCTCAATCAGCTTCATGCCGCAACAACAGCCTCGACTTGGACAAGAGAAGACACTGGATGCACTTCAAGTTCAATCGCAGTTCGCGCACGTCTTGAAACTACAGACATCGACGCCTTTCGACGGTAAAGATTTTTATACCTGGTCATTCGAGTTTGAGCTGATGATGGAAGGCGCGGAGATCCTTGGGTTCTTCGACGGATCCCTGCCATACCCAACACACGGGACACAGTACGACAAACAACAATACACATATCAGTCGATGATGGCGTACACGATCCTGCTGAGGAACATAACTCCAAACAAGCAGCAGAACATCCGGTCTTACCGGGGATACGGCAACTCCGCCGAGCTCGCGTACAACCACTTGAAGAACCTGTACCAAGCAACAAACAGCGTCAATCAGAGCCGGCTAATGGCACAGCTAACAACAGTGGAAATGAAACCCGGCGAAAAAGGGATGGCGTATATCAGCCGTTGTCGCGAATTGCGCGACAAACTCCTTCGATATCTGAAGAAGCCTTCGTCACAGTCGTCATCTCCGGCCTTGGTCCTCATTGGCGCTCCACTCGAGCCATACTCCGAGCTTACGGGAAGATCTCCGAAGCGGCACTCTGCGCCGAACAACAAGACATGGACCTGCACAAGGATCGGCACAAGAAGAAAACGTCTGTACCCGAATTTGCATTCCACACCCAACGGCGCTTCAACAACTCCAACCGACAGAATAAACAACAACAGCAACAGCACGTACCGCCGTTCTGTCATCTCTGCAAGACGTCTGGACACCCTCGCACACACTGCCCAAGTCGACAGCAGTCAACACCACCGCAACGACAACTTCGGCCTTCAAGCAGCCAAGTCGCCTCAACACAAGCGCATCCCAATCCTCAAGTTCAAACTTCAACAACGTCGACAACGCAACCTGCACAAGGGACAAGAAACATCGTGAGCTGCATGGCGAGATTGTCAGACTCCTGCATCACTGAATCACCACCGTACTACTCACCGGAAGAACAACTCGATGAAAGCACCCCTCGCCGCGAGTCACTGGAGCCGAACCCGACATACGTAGCCATCGCCCAGAGCGAACCGTCCGGGAAAGACACCTGGTTCTTGGACAGTTGTTGCGGACAACACATGTGCTCCTCGGGTCGCTTCGTCCAACGGGAACACCAACTTCAACGCGAAGTAGTCATCACCGTCGCCAACAATCAGAACCTGTGCACACGACGACAAGGCACCGTTCAACTTCAGTCAAGAGAAACCAATGTCATACTACAAATGTCAAACTACTTACTTACTTAGCTACAACTTACTTAGTGCCAGCCTGTTGATGGCGAACGGCATCCACCTCGAAGCAAACAACACCACACAGGAGTTTAAGCTGTACCATGGGAAAGGAGGTCTCTACAACAGCAAGGCAGTGCTGAAGAACAACGTCTTCGTTCTCGACTTCGTCCCAGATCAAGGCACCGCCGACACCGACGGAATCGTCATCTTCGCACCCTGGACACATCCGCCGGATCTCAACCCCGACTTCAGCCCCGGTGGCTTGTGGTACTCGAACACCATACCGGAGGCAGAATGAACAGGAGCATTAGTGACAATCCAACAAGCAGCGACAACATCGGCAGCAGCAGAGACAACACCAATCGCGGGTCCTTCAATGGCACCAGCTCCAATCGACGATACTCCACCGACTCCTGCGCAGTAGTTGACTCCTACTCCACGAGAAGTCCACAGAAGCGCCAACTTCACCGCTGGCTTTTACTCCAACTCCGACTTGTACAGGCGCTCACCCGGACATCGCGCTGGCGAAGACATCTGGCACGCAAGAATGGGACACCCGAGCAACACGACGTTAAATAACACGATAAGAGCAGGAGAACTTGATAAAGACTCGCTACTTCTACCCGATGGAAGAGAACTTCAACGAGTTCGAGGAACATGCTTCACCTGCCCTGAAGCCGACTTACCGCATCAGCCGTTTGTCTCTCACCACAACCCAAGTGCGCCGGCATATACACCTCTGGAGAAGGTGTACAGCGATATACTGTACAACCGCGAACCCGGTCAAGGAGCATACAACTACGCTATTACTTTCATCGACGCCGCCACACGATACGTATGGCACCTCAACCTTCCGAGTCGCGACATGGCCTTCGAAGCTTTTGTTGCCTGGCTTCCAGTAGCAGAACGAGAATCAGGATTGAAGCTGAAAAGCTTCCAGTCAGACGGGGGAGGAGAATTGCAGTGCCAGAGTTTCAAGGACTACCTGGCAGAACGAGGCATCAAGAGGCTCATCTCCCTTCCCTACGCTCACCAACAGCAAGGCGTGGCAGAAAGAATGAACAGGACCCTCCAGAACACCATGCGCAAGCTGCTACGTGGCATGCAGCTACCCAACCACCAGTGGCCTGAGGCGATGGACCACGCTGTCATGCTGCACAACTTGCTTTCGTCATCATCGCTCCCGAACAATGCATCACCGCATCTGCTGTGGACAGGAAAATTGGGCAACACAAAAATGTTGAGAGTGTTCGGCTGCATGGTACAGTACCGACCCCCAGCTGCACGAGCAGGTCGCTTCTCCAAACGCGCACAGTGGGGGCTACACCTGGGAATCGAGAAACAGTACAACGCATGGAAAATTTTCGACATCAACACAAAGGAAACAGTGGCAGCACGTGATGTCATCTTCTACGAGCGACTCACGCTTCCGACATACCTTGCCAACCTCGAAGAAGACCGAGACCCCACAGGTGGCTTTCACGGTGACCGAGCCTTCGCTTCGGCAGCGGATGAAGCTGACTGGGACGAGCAGAATGTGGATGGAGCCTCGGAAGACGCCGGACCTCTTCCCTACTGTTCGGTCGACGTTCCAATGGACGACGAAAATCCTCGTGACAGTATCAACGCCGAAACCTACTATTATTTCGCCGACAACGGTTACGTTGCACCCGCGCAAGTCAACACCGACGAAGCAGAACGCGTAGGACCCAATTTCATACCTGATCCAGAAGCAGGAGAAGAAGCAGCTTATCCTGAGGACGCAAATCTTCCCCGCTACACACAGAGTGGACTCCAGATACTCGGACTTGTCACCGCGGTCCACGGCACGGCACCACCTAAGGAGCCTGCCACAGTTCAGCAGGCTCTGGGGGGGGAACACAGGGAAAAATGGCGCAAGGCCATGGACAAGGAGTTAAAGGCGCTGGAAGAACGTAACACGTGGAAGGTCGTACCTATCGGGGTGACACGGAACAAGACCATTCTCACCGGCAAATGGGTTTTTCGGGTGAAAACAAAGGCAGACGCAACCATCGACAAATTCAAGGCACGCTGGGTCGTACGTGGCTTCGACCAAGAGCACGGACAAGACTTCACCAAAACATTCGCACCTGTTAGTCGGCACACCTCACTGTGGATTCTCCTCGCGATAGCTGCCATGAAGCGGAAGAAGCTCCGTCAAATCGACGTCGCGAACGCCTTTCTCTACGCACCCGTCGACACTGAGATTTTCGTCGAGCAACCGCACGGCTCCAACGCAGACCCCAACCAAGTCTGTCAGCTACTGAAGTCCTTGTATGGCATCAAACAGGCTCTGAGACTGTGGCAGCAATATCTACACGTGTGGCTAATCCGCATCGGGTTCCGACAACTGCCGCACGATCAAGGAATGTACCGGCTCATGAAAGGAACTGACTACATCCTGCTGATCGTCTACGTGGACGATCTACTCTACATCGGCTCGTCCGATGGCGTCACAACCTGGTTCGAAGGGGAGCTGCAGCGGAACTTGACACTCACCGTCCCATCCACCTTGACACAATACCTCAGGCTCAACATACAAGAAGAAGAGAACGCGTGTTATCTCAGCGCCGCAAAATACGCCGACACCATCGCCAAACGCTTCTGATTAACTCCAACTGCTATCTCCACACCGTACCGCTACACCTCCGCGAGCTACGAAGGAATCTCCGCACCACTCAAGCCCGCCGGCATACGCGACTATCAACGAAAACTAGGATGTCTACTATTCGCAGCCGTCACCTGCCGACCAGACCTATCGTATTCGGCAAGCCAGCTCGCCACCTACCTCAAGAAACCTAAAGCAGAGCACATGGCGGAACTCGACCGGGCACTCTAGTATCTCGTCAGCACTCCGACAATCGGCCTGACCTACCACAAAAACGGAACCTCGACACCTAAGCTAATCGGCTATGTAGACGCCGACAACAGGCGCTCACGCACCGGCTACATCTACCGACTCGAACCTATCGGGCCTATCTCGTGGCAGTCAAGCAAACAGGAACTAATTGCTCTCTCCTCAGCTGAAGCAGAATATATTGCACTCTGTTCAGCCACCAAGGAAGGCTTGTACCTTCACGAACTGCTGGAAGAAGCGAAGTTGGCCCAGTTACCAGCTTCACTTTGTTCTACGACAACCAATCCGCAATTCGCATAGCGAACAAGAACGGGTTCGCGAACCGGACAAAGCATATTGCCCTGCGATACTTCTTCATGAAAGACGAGATCGAGAAAGGGAGACTTGAGCTATCTTACTGCCCCACGTCCGAGATGGCAGCCGACTATTTGACCAAGAATCCCGGAAAGCAGAAATTCGAGTACTGCATGCTGCTGACTGGACAAAGCCACGTCACCAGCAGCGACACTCCAGAAGCGAAGGGGAGTGTTGGAAACAAGTAACTTAACGCTTCTGATGTGTCGGAACATCAAACTGTAAACGAAGCAAATAGCAACGAAGCAACAGCGAGTCAACCATCGCAGGTCGACAAACTGCTGGAGGTTACGCGAAGGTCAAAGGTCAGCGACCTTTGACTTGACAGCGCGACGGCAAGGACAAACAACTGACTCGATACTGAGCAGTTGCCCGAGTCGTCACTGTATCGAACCGCAACAGCAACAGTAAAACAGTTATTAGTTGCACCCTTTCATATTCCTTGTAATCTTATAAAAGCTTGTATTACTTTTCTATAATAAATCTATCTTGCCCTCACATACCAGCGCAAGGTGGTTCGACACTTGTTATTGTCAAACATTATACATGTTCATATTGTGTAGGCTATAGTGGGTTTAGCCTTAGGGGGTACAACATTGCTAGGGTTTCCTACTTGTATCAACCTGCTGCCTAGTTTTCACACATTCTCGTTCAGTTCTACATTCTAACATGGTATCACGAGCCTAGGTTGCTACCTAGGACCGCTTTCTCCTACGGGCCCACTATTCCGCTAGACGCGCCCTCGTGCGTCCTACCTTACGTGCGCCCTCGTGCGCCTTTCTATACTCGTGCGCCCTCGTGCGCCCTCGTGCGCCCTCGTGCGCCCTACCTTACGTGCGCCCTCGTGCGCCCCCGTGCGACCCGCCCTTCGGTCTGCCCGCGTGCCGTCCTGCAGCCCTCGCGCTGCCTCCTGCAAGCTAGTACGGCCCTCGAGCCGCCCCTGCAGGTCCGTCAGGCCCCCGAGCCGCCTCTGCAGACCCGTCAGGCCCCCCCGAGCCGCCTCTGCAGGCCCGTCAGGCCCGAGAGCCGCCCCTGCAGCCAGCGCGCTGCCCTGCCGAGCCGCGTGTCGCCCGTGGGCGCTGCCTCTGCCCCGTCGCGCTGCCCTGGGGAGCCGCGCGCGACCCCCGCTGTCCCGTCGCGTCGCCCTGGGGAGCCGCGCTCGGCCCCCGCTGCCCTGTCGCGACGCCCTGGGGAGCCGCGCTCGGCCCCCGCTGCCCTGTCGCGACGTCCTGGGGAGCCGCGCTCGGCCCCCGCTGACCCGTCGCGACGCCCTAGGGAGCCACGCGCGACCCCCCTGCTGCCCCGTCGCGACGCCCTGGGGAGCCGCGCGCGCCCCCCCCCCCCCCCCCCCCCCCGCTGCCCCGTCGCGGCGCCCTGGGGAGCCGCGCGCCGCCCCCCCCCCCCCCCCCTCGCTGCTGCTCGAGCCACCCTGCAGCCCGCGAGCCGCCTCTGCAGCGCCGAGTGCGCTCTGCCAAACCCTAAAATAAATAATTAATTAAAAAAAAAAAAAAAAAAGGGAGCAGCTGCCCCTGGCCCCTGGAGCAGCCGCCCCTGGAGCAGCCGCCCCTGCAGCAGCCGCCCCTGCAGCAGCTGCCCCTGCAGCAGCCGCCCCTGGACCTCTGCAGCCGCCCCTGGCCCCTGGAGCAGCCGCCCCTGCAGCTGCCGCGGAGCCCTCGCCCTGCAGTGGTAGCGGCCTCGCCGTTACCACCGTCGTACGCCTGCCCTTCTCGCCACTGGTGAGCACTGCCCTGCCCGTATTGCTGTTACTTCTGCTCCTGCTGCTACTGCTCTTTCTACTTCTACTGCTGCTCCTGGCGTGGCCAGATGCAGCTCCAGCGCCGTCCGCGTGAGTCCCTCACGCCCCAACAGCTTCGTGAGTGGTATGCTGGTTGGGGTTGTAGGGGTGGCCGCGCTGCTGCTACTACTACTGCTGCTACTACTGCTACTGCTGCTCCTGGCGGTGGCCAGATGCAGCTCCCGCGACGTCCGAGTGAGTCCCTCACGCCCCAGCAGCTTCGTGAGTGGTACGCTCAGCGTGGAGGGTCACGGGGTACTGCTCGCTGCCCGTACGTCATTCGCACTGGTGCTCGGCCTGGTCAGCCTTGCGGGACGTTTGGTCACACAGAGTCCCGCTGCTTCGCCCGTCTGAGCGACGCCTGGCGTACAGAGTTTGGCGACGCGGCTGAGCTCCCCGACTGGGTGGAGCTGCTTAGGCAGAGGGTAGATATCTATGCTCTTGACTATGATGATATCCTCACTGCCATGTATGCATTTCCTACTAGTGCTGAGAGTGCCTGTCACCTGTGTGTGCCGCCTGACCCCGGTATCCAGTCTGCTGCTCTAGGTACTGGTGAGGCTGCTGCACTAGGTGCTCGTGTGTCTGTTGCCCCAGGTGCTGGTGAGGCTGCTGCTCTAGGTACTCGTGAGTCTGCGCCCTCTGGTACTGCGTCTACTGAGGCACTGCACACCTTCACACTGGACTCAGGCGCTTCCCGCTGTTTCTTTCGTGACCGCACTGCCCTTGAGCAGCTTGCTCGGCCGGTTGCAGTCTCCCTCGCTGACCCCTCTGGGGGTCCGGTCATTGCGACCTCCTCTACTGTTCTCCCTTGTCCTGCGGTCCCGTCGGGCACTCTGTCAGGTCTCTACCTCCCCTCATTCTCTACGAACTTGGTGGCGGGTAGTGCGCTCCAGGACGGGGGTGTCCACCAGTTTACCCCTGCCTACGAGCGTGTGACACACTGCACGTGCGCTCGGACGGGCCGCCACCTGGCTACCTTCACTCGGCAGCCGGGGTCGGACCTGTACACACTGACCACTGAGTCCCCACAGGTAGCTGCGTCTGCGTCTGCGTCAGGTCAGCTGTCTGCCCCCTGCTCGTGTCGCTCTCTGGCACACGAGACTGTCCTCTGGCACCACCGTCTTGGTCACCCGTCAGTGCAGCGCCTTCGTGCCATGCACAACCGATACCTTGTCTCTGGTCTTCCCAGGGTTCTCCCTCCACTCCCACCCTCGCCTGCTCCTCCCTGCCTTCCCTGTGTCGAGGGGCGGCAGCGCGCCGCTCCTCACTCCTCCTCGTTTCCCCCGACGACTGCTCCCTTGCAGACGCTCCACATGGACGTGTGGGGCCCAGCCCGCGTCCGTGGACAGGGTCAGGAGAGGTACTTCCTGATCGTTGTTGACGACTACTCGCGCTACACCACGGTCTTCCCCTTGCGCACCAAGGGTGAGGTCCCTGATGTTTTGATCCCTTGGATCCGCGCTTCTCGTCTCCAGCTCAGTGAGCGGTTCCACTCGGACTTTCCTGTCCTGCGTCTGCACTCTGACAGAGGTGGTGAGTTCTCCTCTGACCTCTTGGCAGCCTACTGTGCGGAGCACGGCATCCGCCAGTCGTTCACGCTTCCGGCCTCTCCACAGCAGAATGGGGTTGCTGAGCGCCGCATTGGTTTGGTCATGGAGGTCGCTCGTACCTCCTTGATCCATGCGGCTGCCCCCCACTTTCTGTGGCCGTTTGCGGTCCGATACGCTGCGCATCAGCTCAACCTCTGGCCCCGTGTCTCCGTTCCGGAGACTTCGCCGACACTGCGTTGGACGGGAGAGGTTGGCGATGCGTCGCGTTTTCGGGTCTGGGGATCCCGAGCTTTTGTTCGCGATACGTTCGCGGACAAGCTCTCCTCCCGCGCTGTTCCCTGTGTCTTCCTTGGCTTTGTCCCGGACGCGTCTGGTTGGCAGTTTTACCACGCCACCTCGCGCCGTGTCCTGCCCTCTCAGGACGTCACTTTTGACGAGTCCGTGCCCTACTACCGCCTCTTCCCCTACCGCACTGCCCCGCTCCCCCCCCCGCCTCTCTTCCTCGCGCCAGGTGCTGCTGTGGTAGACCCCCTCCCCCCTCAGGGTGCCGCTCCCTCAGGTGTGTCCCAGGTAGACCCGGTTGAGCCTGTCGAGGTAGCTGTCGACTCTCGTCCTGCCAGGGGTGCTGAGCCTGAGCGTGCGGAGCCTGGGGTTGCGGAGTCTGGGGGTGCTGAGCCTGGGGGTGCGGGGTCTGGGGGTGCGGAGCCTGCGGGTGCTGAGTCTGGGGGTGCTGAGCCTGGGGGTGCGGAGCCTGCGGGTGCTGAGTCTGGAGGTGCTGAGCCTGGGGGTGCTGAGCCTGGGAGTGCTACGTCTGAGAGTACTGAGCCTGAGCGTGCTGCACCTGGGGGAGGCCTCTCCTCGCAGCAGCTGCGTGAGTGGTACTTACAGTACTGCAGCCTCAGGAGAGGTGCTTCTGGAGCTCGGAGTGGTGCCGGAGCTGGTGCTAGTGCTTCCCCTCCTAGGCGGGAGCTGCCCTCTCCCCAGCAGCTCCGAGAGTGGTACGCTAGGCGCTGCAGTCTCCGGAGTGGCGCTCCCGGTGTCGTGGACTCTGGAGCTTCTGGAGTTACTGGAGGTGCTGCTGCTGCTGGCGGTGCGGCTGGCGCTGCTAGAGGTGCTACTGGTGCTGCTGGAGCTGCTGGAGGTACTGCTGCTGCTGGAGGTGCTGCTGGCGCTGCTGGAGGTACTACTGGTTCTGGTGCTGCTAGAGCTGCTGGAGGTGCTGCTGCTGCTGGCGGTGCGGCTGGCGCTGCTGGAGGTGCTGCTGGTGCTGCTGGCGCTGCTGGAGGTGCTACTGGTGCTGGAGCTACTGGAGCTGCTGGTGGTACTGCTGCTGCTGGCGGTGCTGCTGGCGCTGCTGGAGGTGCTGCTGGTACTGGTGCTGCTGGAGCTGCTGGAGGTGCTGCTGCTGCTGGTGGTGCTGCTGGCACTGCTGGAGGTGCTGCTGGTACTGGAGCTGCTGGGGACCCTGCTGCTGCTGGCGGTGCTGCTGGAGCTGCTGGGACTGGCCCTGATGAGGGGGTTGGAGCTGGAGGTGCTGAGCGGCCACGGCCGTACTACGTTCCGCTCCTTCAGCAGGTTCTTGGCCTTCCGCCCTCTCCTGGTCCTACTCCTCCCCTACTGAGTCCACCGCTTGTCCAGTCGCAGTCACAGTTACAGCCAGTCTCTCCACTTCCTGGTCCTTCTCCCTACACTGCGCCGACGGGAGGTCTTACGGAGCGTCGTGAGCCTGAGTCTCGTCCTCCGTCGCCTGAGACTCGTCCAGAGTCGTCTGAGTCGCGTCCAGAGTCGCCTGTCCGCGCTGTCCGCGCTGGTCGTCGTGTTCCACGTCAGCGTCCTCCTCCTGTCCTTGGCACTCACTATATGACCCTGCGTCCCTCTACTGCTCCACAGCGTGTCCCACTGCCGTCTCCACCAGCGTCCTCTCTTCCTGCTCTTGCTGACCCGGAGTCTGACTCTCTTCGTGCTGCCAGTCCTACTGTCACGCGTCTCCTTGCCACTGCTGTCACTGACCCTTCCTTTGAGTCCTCTGCTGCGTCTGCTCTAGTCGCTGAGCTTGTTGACTTTGCTGCCGCCTGTCGTCTAGACTACGCCGCTAGCCTTGTTGCTGAGTCTGAGTCTGAGTCTGTCTGTCCTCCGTCTGTCGGGGGTGAGTGTGCTCTTGGCACGGACGTCCTTGAGGACAGACAGGAGGAGTTTGAGTGCTTTGCCGCTGCTTTGCCTCATCTCGTGTCCATGCTAGTTGCCCCTGAGGGAGACCCGGATGCACCAGACATCCCGACCCCACGCTCCTACGCAGAGGCGATGGAGGGTCCCTACTCCTCTTAGTGGCAGACAGCCATGGACGCAGAGATGGCTTCCTGGAAGTCCACAGGCACCTACGTCGACGAGGTTCCCCCACCTGGGGCGAACATCGTCAGTGGCATGTGGATTTTCAGGGTGAAGCGGCCGCCGGGTTCTCCGCCTGTCTTCAAGGCGCGTTACGTTGCACGAGGCTTCAGTCAGCGAGAGGGAGTTGACTTCTTCCAGACCTTCTCCCCGACCCCGAAGATGACCACTCTTCGGGTTCTGCTGCACGTCGCTGCTCAGCGTGACTACGAGCTCCACTCTCTTGACTTCAGCACTGCGTTCTTACAGGGCAGCCTGCACGAGGAGATCTGGCTGCGCCGCCCACCTGGCTTCACTGGGTCGTTCCCTCCTGGTACCCAGTGGAGCCTCCGGCGGCCAGTCTACGGTCTCCGCCAGGCACCCCGTGAGTGGCACGACACACTAAGGACTACTCTTGCTGCTCTTGGGTTTGCTCCTTCTACTGCTGACCCGTCGCTGTTTCTACGCACCGACACCACTCTGCCGCCGTTCTACGTTCTTGTTTACGTAGACGACTTGGTCTTTGCTACTGCTGACACTGAGGCACTCGCCCACGTGAAGTCGGAGCTGCAGAAGAGACACACGTGCACAGACCTGGGTGAGCTGACAAGCTATCTTGGCTTGCGGATCACCCGGGACAGAGCACAGCGCACCATCACCTTGACTCAGTCACACATGGTGCAGCAGGTCCTTCAGCGCTTCCGCTTCACGTACTCCTCGCCTCAGCCCACTCCTCTGCCTACCGGTCACTCGCTCTCAGCTCTGCCTTCGGATGAGTCCGTAGAGCCGAGTGGCCCGTATCCAGAGCTTGTGGGCTGCCTCATGTACCTGATGACCTGCACTCGACCTGACCTGGCATACCCTCTTAGCATCCTAGCACGCTATGTCGCTCCCGGCCGTCACCGGAAGGAGCACATGGATGCCGCTAAGAGGGTGTTGCGCTACTTGTGCAGTACGTCGGGCATGGGGCTCGTGCTTGGAGGTCGGAGCGACGTTGTCCTCACAGGTCACTCAGACGCTTCTTGGGCTGACGACCAGGCTACGCAGCGGTCGTCTCAGGGTTACACCTTCAGCCTTGGCTCTGGTTCAGTTTCTTGGCGTTCTACTCGCTCTTCTTCTGTTCTCAGCTCCAGTTGTGAGGCTGAGATCTACGCCACAGCCATGGCTGCACATGAGTTACGCTGGCTCACCTACCTGCTGACCGACTTGGGAGAGCGGCCTCGTTCTCCTCCAGTGCTGTACGTTGACAACAAGGCCGCCATTGCCTTGTGTGAGGAGCACAGACTGGAGCACAGGACGAAGCACATCGCTCTGCGCTACTTCCTTGCTCGAGAGCTGCAGCAGCGTGGTCAGCTTCGTCTGCGTTACGTGGCCACTCGGGCCAACACTGCTGATGTGTTCACCAAGGCGCTTCAGCCTTGTGACCATCAGCGTTTCTGTGCTGTTCTAGGCCTTGTGCCTACTCTCCCTCACTTGCTCACTTCTTGACTCTGCTTGTACTGTGATCTCTATATATATATACCTGCATGTTTACTCTTGTTAGGTTGTGATCACTGTACCTCTTGTTATATTATCAAACTGCATGTGAACTGGTCTTGTGACCACTTGCTTGTGCTCGGAATTTGTGTGGTTTCCTTGAGATCCACCCTGAGCTTGCTTTGCTTTGCTTTGACTGGTCTTGTGACCATCTGGTTGTCTCCCACTTAGCCTATGGGGGTGTGTCAAACATTATACATGTTCATATTGTGTAGGCTATAGTGGGTTTAGCCTTAGGGGGTACAACATTGCTAGGGTTTCCTACTTGTATCACTGAAACACTTCTCACCATCACTTGCCACTTCTTACTCTCACTTGCCACTTCTCACCATCACTTGCCACTTCTCACTCTCACTTGCCACTTCTCACCATCACTTGCCACTTCTCACCATCACTTGCCACTTCTCACCATCACTTGCCACTTCTTACTCTCACTTGCCACTTCTCACCATCACTTGCCACTTCTCACCATCACTTGCCACTTCTCACCATCACTTGCCTTCACTTCGGAGATGCCTCAATACTAGCACCTCACTTTTGCTCACCTTGGCATTCCCAACACCAATCACAGGGAGCAAAGCACCTGAAGCGGCAGCCACAAACTTGATCTTCCCAGGAGGTTTTACCTCATCAAGCAAATCTGCCCGTGGGGTCATATGACTCGTGCAACCTGAATCGATCACCCGGTGAGTGAGGGGGTGCATCACAACCTTCCCAACTGAATCCACATCACCTTCACTCCCTTGCACATCCTCAACCATGAGGAACATCCCAGGGTCGGCTTTACCTTGTGCACCATCACCTTGTGCACCTGAACCTTGCACAGCGCCACCGCGTGCACGTTCACCACTTGGCGGCTTCATGCCTGGGGCCGCCCATCCCTCAGGCCGGCTGAAACACTTGAACCACGGGTGTCCAGCCTTCTTGCAGTACCAGCAGGCACCCTCCATTCGGGTGCTCCCCCTGCCACCAGAGCTCCCATGCCCCTCATTGTAGTCACCTCGGCCTCTCCCTCTGCCAAAGCCTCTCCCACGGCCTCGGCCTCTCCCTCCCCCTCTTCCTCTGCTGCCTCCTGCAGCTCCATACCCCTCAGCAGTTTTGTTGGCAGCACCACCTCCCGTGTGGCGTCTGCGGAAGTCCTCCTGCAGAATCTGCTGCCGTAGCCACTCAGGCGTCCATTTGTCCTGCTGAACGTTGAGGGTGGGGATGAGGTTGTCCCACGAGTTGTCGAGCACCGAGATGATCTTGGTGCACTGTTGCATCTGCGACACTTCGCTGCCCGCCGCTGCCATCCTCGCATAGGTGTCCTTGATCTTGTCAAGGACCGGTTTCACATCATCTCCCGGTTTCATGGAGAGGGCAGCCAACTCCTTCTCCAACACAATCACCATCGGCAGCGTGTTGGGCTGAATCACATCGCGTAGCAGCTTCCATGCCTTCGGTCCGGAATCATCCAACTCCACCAAATCCTTGATGTGCTGGAACATGTCGTTGTTGACCGATTGGAGGATGAGGTCGTACAGCACCGCGCTCTTCTCAATCCACCGATCACGGGCATCTCCTTCCCCGGGCATCTTCTCCTCTCCCATAGCCAATTTGAGCAGCTTGTAGCGCTTGAAGGCGCTCCTCATCCGCCCACTCCATTCCTCATAGTTGGAGCCATCCAAAGCTTCGATCTTGGATGGTGGCGGTTCACTCCTCTTCTCAGCTGCTTCTCCACTCCCTTGACTCATCTCCTCTACTCCCAATCAGAGGTTTCAGCTCCCCCTTTTGCTGGTCACAATGTAGATCCACACAATCTTCACAAGTGTCGGCGCCAACGAAATTTCGGCAGAGTTTTCCCTTAGCGGAAGTCACATCCAACCTCTAGAACTCCACTTAGGCACGCCCACAGGCCATGGTGGGTCTAGGAGGGTCTTCACACCTCAGTAGACTCTTCACAAGGTCCTCAATCAGCTCTGATACCACTTGTTAGAGACTAAGGACGGAGTCTATGAAGATTAGGTGCCTAAATTTCTCAAAATCGTTGGTCTCTATTTCTAGACAGAATAATCGCGCTCACAAGAAACGCCGTTGACGAAAAACGCACTGTCAAAACTTCACCAATTTCAGTTATGTTGTAGCCCTAGTCCGTGGCTACAATTTCCAAGTTGAATTGTACGAAAAGGTGAAGCATTCCTTGAGTTATCAATTTTGGCGCACTAGGGGGTATGCTGCCATAAGAACTTAACTCAATGACAAAGTTCTCATAATTACCACACAAAAGAAGTTAGAGTAGCACTAAACCAGGTGGGAGGGGATGAGGAGGACGAGAGGGAAGGTCCCAAGAGTGTCTCCAACCAAGGAAACACCATGCCACACAATTCCCTTCCCCATAGGCAACCCAACTTTGACCTTTGTCACTATCCCAACCTCCACAATCCACCTCAACCCAACTTGGCCACACTTGCCAACCTGGTTTGGTTTCTCCCAACCATTTGGCAGCAACTACAGTAGAAAAGACGAATTTCCCAACTCCCAAAAGTCTGTACCCCATATTGAGTCAACCCCACAACTTCCCACAGTTGCCACAATCAAATGTGAAAAGCATACGAACTCCAAACGTTCGTAACTTTCTTGTTCGTGCTCCGATTGAAGCGATACTTGGCTTGTCGGAAAGCTCTTGAGTAGAGGAGTCACTTCAGATATCTGCTCAAGCCAAATAACATTCACACACACTCAGAAAATCCAAACCACATCAAACACAAATTCTTGCACACGCTCACACCACGCATGCAACGCACGAACATGTGATGGGAGGCAGACAGACGTGAATGCAAATGATGCGGAGATAACTGCTGCAACGGGAGCTAGACTACGGGCTAGGCACGTGTGCTCGTATGATCTCTGCGTTCGTTCACTTAGTCGTTTCCTTGTGTTCACGCTTCTTGCTAGTTCACGGGGAGAATTGGCAAGAGTTTCACTAGGAAAACATGACAACAATAATAGCAACAACATTGGCATCACAGACTACATCAGTGCTAGCTAGGGTGCTGGTCGACCTCCAGCGCAGCAGCGCTCGCACCGCTCCAGCGTAGCAGAGTAGCGGTTTGCCAACGTTGCAGTCCACGGGGTGCCAACGCTGCAGCAAGTCGGCTGCACAGCGTTGCACTCGCAGGACAACGGTGCACCTGCTTCGCAGGTGCGCGCAGCTGGTTGGTGCGCACTTCCTTGTCACGTGCCCAGCGCAGGCGCCTGGCAGACTCCACGCCAGCGACTGCGCCCACCAGCCACGTCGACCTCGGGATACCACCCCCGAGGTCGGCATCGCAGACTCCACCCTGGCGACACTTGCGCACGTCGCCCGGGTATCCTGGTCGACCGGGCAACCACGCCTGGCCGACCAGCGCAGTCCGTAGTCGGCCACGGATGCCCGGCGTCCCCAGTCCGGCGACCAGGCGCCCAGGACGCCTTCGAATCCCCATGTCGGCGTCCAGACGCCCATGACGCCGACCAAGCCTCCAGAGCAGCGTCCCTCCTCCCAGGACGCCGACCAGACGCCCAGGTCGGTGTGTGGGCCCCCCGGGACGCCCAGGTCCCTAGATCAGCGCCTGGCCTTCCAGAAGGCCGTGCAGGCGCCCACGACGTCGATCAGGCACCCGGGTAGTAGTGGCGACGCCCAGCTCGGCGTCCAGGTTCCCAGGACGCCGTCCAGGCATCCGGGACGCCAGCCAGGCGTCCAGGGCGGCGTCCTCCTGCTCGGCGCCCTCCAGCCAGGCGCCCTCCAGCTTGGCGCCCTTGCAGTGGCCACCGTGCCCACTGCTGCAGGTCGGCTGCACCCCCCGCACATCCGACCACAAGGTTGGCTCCGCCCAAGCGAGGACGGGGCCTTACAACGCTCCCGTTGACACTCCCCTGCCGCGTTCACGCTTGGGCCCCTAGCCCACACGGCAGTACAGCTCCGAGAATAGCCCGTCGGCGTGCACCCAAC
The DNA here is from genome assembly GCA_947471745.1 of Closterium sp. Naga37s-1. Lineage (NCBI taxonomy): Eukaryota > Viridiplantae > Streptophyta > Zygnematophyceae > Desmidiales > Closteriaceae > Closterium > Closterium sp. Naga37s-1. Next base: position 1,835,394 of record CANJKZ010000777.1, on the reverse strand, counting down.
ACACAGCACGCCAGTCACCGCACCAGCCATGCAAGAGGGCATGGCACCTACTGCTGCACGTCGTTGTCGCCGTCGCCCACGTCGGCCAAGCGCACCTGGCCAATTGCGACGGAGCACCGGTTGAAGGCCGGATAGTGCAGCGCCTTCGTCAGGAAGTCGGCTGGCTGCTCAGCAGTCGGGATGTACTGCAGCGAGAACTTCCCACGCTTCACCATGTGCTGCAGCCAGGCCTGTCGCCGCTCCATGTGCTTGAGGTTGCCTGTCAACCCCATGCCCTCGGCGACCGTGATGGCCGACTTGTTGTCCACGCGCAGGACAGTCGGCTTCCCCGCGTTCAGCTGCCGGAACTCGGCGAGGAGGAAGCGAAGGCGGCGTCCCTCCTTGCCAGCTTCAGTGGCCGCCACGTACTCCGACTCGGTCGACGACAGCGTCGCGCACTTGATGCGCTGGCTCGACCAGGAGACTGCGGCCCCACCGTAGACGAACACGTAGCCACCCGTGCTCGTCCTGTTCTGCTTGTCACCGGCGTCGTCGGCGTCCACGTAGCCGACCAGCTCCAGCGACTCAGGTCCACCGCCGAACTCCAGGGCGGTGTCATGTGTGTTGGCGAGGTAGGCAAGGCAGCGGTCGACCTCGCGCCAGTGCTGGTCGCTCCTCACCATGAGGCCGCTCCCCAGCTTGCTGCAGGCGAAGGCGACGTCCGACCTTGTCGTCGTCGCCGCGAACTGCAGCGAGCCGACCTTCTGCCGGTACTCCTCCTCCTGCCGTTCCTGCGCCTCCTCGTCGTCGAAGGTGAGCTCGGCGTAGGCGTCGACCGAGACCGGCGTCTTCGGGGTGCGCCCGGTCTGCTCCTCGTCGATGAAGCGCCTACGTAGCTTGTCGGCGTAGCCTTGCTGGTGCAGCCACAGTTTCCCCGCTGACCTGTCGCGCACGATCTCCAGCCCGAGGTACTTCTGCACCGGTGAGATCTCGCGTAGCTCGAAGGCGGCTTCCAGCAGCTCCTTCAGCTCCTTCAGCATCGCGGCGCTGCTGCTGGCGGCGAGCAGGTCGTCAACGTAGACCAGCACCCAGCAGGCCACTCCGTCCTCGCCGACCTTGAAGTAAAGAGCCTCGTCGACCTGGCTCTTCTTCCACCCGGCGCCGACCAGCACATCGTTGAGCGCCAAGTACCACAGCAGCGGAGACTGCTTCAGCCCATAGAGGCTCTTCAGCAGCCTGCACACCCGGCCGGATCCATCGTTGAAGTAGTCCGGCTGGTGCATTTACAGCACCCGGTCGAGCTTGCTCTGCAGGAAGGCGTTCTTCATGTCGAGCTGCATCAGGTTGAGGTTGAGGACGGCGACGATGCTGAGGAAGATCCTCAGCGTGACGTAGCTGCCTACCGGCGCGAACGTCTCGTCGTAGTCGGCGCCGTACACCTGCGTGAAGCCCTTCACGACCAGCCTCGCCTTTTCTCGCTCGATGGTGTCGTCGATGTGGTACTTCGTCGTCAACACCCACCGGTTCTTCATGATGTTCACTCCCGGCGGGCGTTCGACCAGCTCCCACGTTCCCATGTTGATGAGGCTGCGAATCTCCTCCTCCATGGCGGCCTTCACCGCCGGGCCCTTCCAGCTCGCCAACGCCTCCTTCACCGTCATCGTCGAGATGTCCCAACGGTGCTCGGGGTCGGCTAGCATATCGGGGTCGAGCTCTGGAAACTCCTCATCCTCCTCGGCGTCGTCGTATAGCAGGTCGTTGTCATCGTCCACGTCATACACCGTGGTGAAGGCAGCGGGGACGAAGAAGTCAGGCGGCCTCCGAAGTCGGCCTGAACGCCGTGGTCCCGGCTGGACCTCCTCGGCGTCCCCTCCATCGTCGCTGTCGTCGCTGCCCTCGGCGTCCTGCTGCTCCTCAGCCGGCGTCGCAGCCGACTGCTCCCCTGTGGTCGGCGTCCCAGCCGACTTCTCCCCTGTGGTCGGCTCCCCTGCCGACGACCCGGTCGCCAACTGCTCCTTGATCGGCGTCGCTGCTGCCTGCTCCCCTGTCAGCTGCTGTTCTGCAGACGTCTCCTTCACCGGCTTCACCGAAGTTGGCTGCACCACCTGCTGCCTCCCGGTCGGTGTCAGCTTCGCTCCCATGCCGCCTTGCACAGCAGCACGTCGGCCACCGGCGATGCTTGGGACCGGCGCCACAGGTGACGCACCACTTCTCCCCTCATCGCCGGAGGCCGACGACGGGGTCAGTTCATGCAAGTCGGCGTCCAGGGGAGGGGCAGGTGAAGGGTAGGGACCGGGGACGTCCTCGGCGTCCTCACCAGCAAGCGCACCGACCTCGGCGAGCAGAGGCACCGACGCCGTCGAGGTGTCCGTTGGCGGGTGAAACGGCATCCGCCCTGACGCCGGCCCGTGCGCCGACGTCCACATGTCCAGCGACATGCTCTCGTAGAACACCACGTCCGACGTGGTGACCACCCGGTTGTCGGAGATGTCGAGGAGCTCCCAGCCCTTGCTTTCCTCCGACACGCCGAGGTGAAGGCCCCACCGTGCCTTCGGCTGCAGCTTCCCACCACGCTGCTGCTCGGGGACTAAGAACTGCGCCATGCAGCCCCACACCCGCGCCAGCGACAAGTCGGGCTTCTTCCCTGTCAGCAGCTGGTACGGCGTCGTCTCCGGCGGCAACGCCGACCTCTCAAGGCAGTTGCGAACCCAGACGGCCTGCCGGAGAGCGAGGTGCCACCAGTGGTGCTGCACGCCCATGTGCAGCAGCATCGTCCGCACCGACTCCACCACCGTCCTCATCTCTCGCTCCGCCATGCCGTTCTGCTGCGGGGTGTATGGGCAGGTCAGATCGTGGACGATCCCCTTGCCGTTCACGAAGTTGGTGAACTGCTTCCCGAGGAACTCCCCTCCCCAGTCAGAGCGCAGCATCAACACCGACTTCCTCGTCTGCCGCTCAGCCACCGCCAGCCACTGCACGAACACCGGCAACGCATCTGACTTCTTGGCGACCGGCTTCACCCACACGTAGCGGGTCTTGCGGTCCTTCAGCAGCAAGAAGTACAGGCTGCCATCCTTGGCAGCCACGCGGAACGGCCCGCACAGGTCGATGTGCACGACGGCCAGCACGTCGTCGGCGTCGGAGCCTTGGTCGGGGAAGGTGTGCCGCGCCAGCTTCCCGCCGACGCACGAGACACACGGTGAGTCGGCGCCCGTCGCCGACTTGAGGTCCAGCCCAATGGCGACCTCGTTCTTCGCCGAGTTCCTGATGGTGTCCATGCCGACGTGCGCAAGCCTTGCGTGCATCCTGTCCGGCGATGCCTTCGTCGCCGAGACGATCGCGCGCAGGGCCACTACCTCCGTGGTAGGCTTTGTCGGCGTGGCCGAGCAGGGGCGCAGATCGGTGCAGAGGACACGCCCGTTGTACGTCGCCCGACCGAGCACCTCCCCTGCTGCCGAGACGAGCAGCATCCCGTCGCCGTCCTCCTGCAGCTTCACGCCGTGCTCCTTCAGCTGGCCGGCTGAAAGCAGGTTCGCCCGCACACCCGGGACGTACAGCACGTCGGGGATGAGCACCTGCTTCCCGGCCTCCCCTTGAAGAGCGAAGGTTCCGCGGCCCTGGACGTCCTGCAGTGCCCCATTGAAGCCGCGCACGTGCTTGATGGGGCCGCTCGTCTGCAGGTCGACGAAGACTTCCTTCGTCCCCATCAGGTGGTGGGAGCAACCGCTGTCGAGCAGTACCACCGCCGGGTTCGCCTGCACAGCTGCCGCCACCGCCTGGAAGTCCTCCCCAGCCTCTGGCGCCAGCGAGACGGTCGGCTCCACGACGCCGACCAGCGAGCACGACGCCGTCTTGTCGTCCCGCCCCTTGCCGCCTGCAGAGGAGTCGGCGTCCTTCGCCGAGGTCGACGTCGTCGACTGCTTCTCCTTGCGCACCTTGTTTCCTCCTCGACGAGGGCGACGACTGCCAGACCTCCCGCGGCCTCCCTTGGCGTCGTCGTCGTCGGAGTCACTGCGGTCAGGGCACTCGTAGGAGAGGTGGTCGGGGTCGCCGCACAGCCAGCACTCCCGTCGTCGACCCCCTCCTCTTCGACCGCTGTCTTTGGTCGACTTCTTCTTGTCGACGTCCTTGCTCGGCTTCCAGCCACTGCTACCACCACCGCCCGACTGCCCACGCTGCCCTGGTCGGCCTCCTTGCTTCGTCGGGGCGACGAAGTTGGCCTGCGCCAAGAGCTCCTGGGATCGCTCGGCCTCCTGCATCGCCTCGTCCTGCAGGATATACGAGGTCAATTTGTCCTCGTTGAGAGTCGCCTTCGTGCTCGGCGCCATGGACAGCCGCTTCAGCAGGCTGTAGCTGCTCGAGAGTCCCTGCATGACGTGGGTGACGTACGACGCCGTCGAGTACTGCGCGCCGGCCATCCTGATGGTGGCGAGTATTCGCCGGGCCCGGTTGCAGTAGTCGGTCGCCGTCTCCTCGTCGCCCATGCGCAGGTGCGTCAGCTGTCCCTCTAGCTGGGCGATGAACAAGTCGTCGGTGACTTGATAGGTCGACTCGATGAAGTTCCACGCCCGGTGGCCGGCGTCAAGGTACTCTCGGCACCACTTCAAGGCAATCTGCACGCCCGGCGAGCAGCACCGCGAGATGACCGTGAAGGTCAACAACTGCACGGCGCGAAACTCTGCACGCAGGTCGGGGTGGTGCTCCCCCGGCGTCGCCACGGTCCCTCGGGCAAAGCCGATCAGCCCGGCCATCTCCAGCTGGGGCTCGATGGCTTCCTTCCAGGTGAGGATGTCTTGTCGACCAACGAGCGGCGGGGTGACCGAGATCCTGTCCGGCGTAAACTTGAAGTAGCCGTAGCTCGGTGCAATCCCGCCCGCCGTCACCTGGGTCGCCGACATCGGCGACAATCCACTTTGACGCCCACCGGCGTCGCCCTGCGAGGAGCCTGCAGCCGCCGACGACTGCATCCCTCGAGCCTGAACGCCGCCGGCTTCACCGGCGTGTATCACACCTCGCTGCCTCGACGTGCCTCCCGCACTGCTGCCGACTTGGCCACCTCCAGCGTTGACGCCCACGTCAACGCCGCCTTCGTTGGTCACCGGTCGAGGAGAAGCTGGTCGTGAAGAGGGATGTTCCGTCGCCCACATGGAGCGGAGTCCTGCCTCGACGACTGCCCAGGGTATCGCCCCGTACTTCTGTGCCTCATGGCGTCTCCTCGCATCCTCCAGCCGTCCCTCCAGGGTGTCCATCACCTCGGCGTCGCCTACGCGCACGGTAGTGACTGCACGGCTGCCGGTCTACGAACACGATCGGTAAGTGCGAAGTCGGCTAGACTGAACTACGTCGCGGTGTCGTCCACGCTCACCGCACCATGCGGAGATAACTGCTGCAACGGGAGCTAGACTACGGGCTAGGCACGTGTGCTCGTGTGATCTCTGCGTTCGTTCACTTAGTCGTTTCCTTGTGTTCACGCTTCTTGCTAGTTCACGGGGAGAATTGGCAAGAGTTTCACTAGGAAAACATGACAACAATAATAGCAACAACATTGGCATCACAGACTACATCAGTGCTAGCTAGGGTGCTGGTCGACCTCTAGCGCAGCAGCGCTCGCACCGCTCCAGCGTAGCAGAGTAGCGGTTCGCCAACGTTGCAGTCCACGGGGTGCCAACGCTGCAGCAAGTCGGCTGCACAGCGTTGCACTCGCAGGACAACGGTGCACCTGCTTCGCAGGTGCGCGCAGCTGGTTGGTGCGCACTTCCTTGTCACGTGCCCAGCGCAGGCGCCTGGCAGACTCCACGCCAGCGACTGCGCCCACCAGCCACGTCGACCTCGGGATACCACCCACGAGGTCGGCATTGCAGACTCCACCCTGGCGACACTTGCGCACGTCGCCCGGGTATCCTGGTCGACCGGGCAACCACGCCTGGCCGACCAGCGCAGTCCGTAGTCGGCCACGGATGCCCGGCGTCCCCAGTCCGGCGACCAGGCGCCCAGGATGCCTTCGAATCCCCATGTCGGCGTCCAGACGCCCATGACGCCGACCAAGCCTCCAGAGCAGCGTCCCTCCTCCCAGGACGCCGACCAGACGCCCAGGTCGGTGTGTGGGCCCCCCGGGACGCCCAGGTCCCTAGATCGGCGCCTGGCCTTCTAGAAGGCCGTGCAGGCGCCCACGACGTCGATCAGGCACCCGGGTAGTAGTGGCGACGCCCAGCTCGGCGTCCAGGTTCCCAGGACGCCGTCCAGGCATCCGGGACGCCAACCAGGCGTCCAGGGCGGCGTCCTCCTGCTCGGCGCCCTCCAGCCAGGCGCCCTCCAGCTTGGCGCCCTTGCAGTGGCCACCGTGCCCACTGCTGCAGGTCGGCTGCACCCCCCGCACATCCAACCACAAGGTTGGCTCCGCCCAAGCGAGGACGGGGCCTTACAACGCTCCCGTTGACAAATGATAGCATCACATAACAGGTAGTGCGTTGGGTAATGCGGGTGGCAGTGGTGCCAGTACTGTAGCCGGCGATGGGGTGGGTGGCGATGGTGCCTGTAGTGCCGGTGGCAGTGGGGGCAGTGGTGGCAGTGGTGGCGGTGGTGACAGAGGTGGTGGTGGTGCTGTAAGGTGCCAAAGTGGATCGGGTGGCAGCACGAGAAGTAGCTCGAGTCGTGATGCAAGGAGCAGTCACGGCTGTAGCGCGAGTGGCAGCAGCTGATGCAACACGCTGAGAGGCATGACGAGAGGCATGGCGAGAAGCATGCGCTGTAGGACAAGTAAACGGGGCAGGGCAGGAAAACGGGACAGGGTAAAGATGGGCATGCATTATGGCATGAGGACAAGCATGTGCAATCGTATGTGGAAGACGTGGGTTCTTATTCCCAAATTGTCCAAACTGGTTTGATATTTGTGAGTCTTGAGCTTGGCTGCTGCGCATGCACGGGAAAGAAAGACGGTTATGGAAAAAGGGCGTTGGAAAAAACGAAGCACTGTTTGAAATCAGACTGCGCTCGCCACAATGCTCCAGCTTTTTGAGACACAAAAAACGCAAAAGTTATGACACCCATGGGATGACAAGGCGGCAACAGCAGAACCCCCTTCGCCCTTTCTCTGTCAACTTCCCAACCCACTTCTTTGCCAACCTCCTCTTCCCTTACCTAACAACCTTTCTTCCTTTTGTCCTTCGCAAGCTTTCCCCCATCTGCGCGCGCTTACCTCTGTCCTTTCCCCATCTCTGCCGAAGTCCCCTCTCTCCCCTCCCGCCCTTCTCTGCTAACCATATCCCCTCTTCCCACCTTTCCCACACAAGTCACTACAAAGCTTTCCCCTCCCTTGCTGTCAACATTCACCCCTCTCACTACCATCCTCCCATTCTCTATCCCAACCCCCTCTCCCCTCTCCAACCTCTGTTTCCCCCTCTCTGCCAACCTTCCCCCCTTTATCCCACCACCCCCTCCCCTCTATGCCTACATGCCCTCCTCCTACCCTGCCGAGCTTCCCTCCAACCAACCCCTCCACCAACTGCTTCCTTCATCGCCCGCCCATAAAACCTTCCCTTCCCTCCCACTCTTCCATTGGAAACTGTAGGTTACCTGGGAAGGCGGAAACACACCGCTGGTTAGTTTGTGAAGCAGCACGACGGGCTTGAGAGGACAACGTTGGATCAGCAATGACCGTAGCACGAGGAACTATGGCAGGCGCGGCACGAACGGCTGTAGCAGCAGGAGGATCAGAAAAAGGTTCGGCAGTAGGAGGAGCAAGCGGGGCAGGAGGAGGAGCAGCAAGAGGAACTGCAGCATGACTGGGCGCAGCTGAAGGCACTCCCACGGCTAACGCTGCAGCTGCAGGCTGAAGCGCGGGAGTGGGAGGGAAGGAGAGAAGGAACGGGAAGAAAAAATGGGAATCAGAGGGGCTCGCATGGATGCACGAATGGGCGGATGAGTCAACATAACAGCATGAGTGACTTGCATGAATTTCAATCCTTAGAAGGGCAAGTGCAAGCTGTCGCCAGCACGTGCTTATCACCGAATGCAACTTGGGTGAATGCATCTGAGTACAAGGTATTTCTAGCAACAGCTCCCAGCAATGGACAGACATGGGGAATCTCATGTCTTTTCAAAAATAGCTTGTGTGAGAAATTTTGGCAGCACAAACTTATAACCAGCACTAGCGGCAAGTTAGAAGATGGACTCACATGGCTGGCATGGTAACTGGTGGCACCTTCCCCGTCATGATCCCCATGCTCCATGCCTTGCTGTATCCCCTCCTCCATCCCCTCCTCACCATCCCTTCCCTCCTGTGCCACCCCTGGTCCTGTTGGCATTGCTCTCATGTCTTTGCTGTAAGAGTCCTTAACTGCTGAGTAAAAATGACCCAGCAAGAGGCACAATGGCCAGTTAAAAAAGATGTTGCGAAGTTGGGAAAGGGTTTTATTTGTTGTGTTGTGAAAAGGAGAAATCTTACTCCACTGGTAAGTATTCCAAGTACAAAGGTACCATTTGAGAAAGTAACTATGTTACCAGGGTAGGTGGTAGGACGCACCTTTGTGCAAGTATACTGAACCATGAAGGTAACGGTGTCAGATCCATGGTTCAAATGCGAGCTGTCAGTAGTGTCCCAGACCTGTCGAACAATTTAGACATTTTTTTTAATGGCATAAAGAAGGAAAACGAACCAATGTAGATGGGGAATGTTCAGGTTCTTTTTTACCATCAAACAAGGGACTGAACTCACCTCCGATGAGTAGTAAGGGCAAAACTTATCTTGTACGAACGAGCGCCCAGAAAGTGAACCATGCAACCTGATGATGAGACAAGGAAATGCGTTATCGTGGAAAGGAAAGCAGTAACAACTATTGAATGCACTTCATGCTTGAACCAGCATAGCTAAATGCCATGCCAACCAAGCGCATGAGGCACAAGATACATTGCTGAAAAGCAGGGGCATGATGTCAGGGTCATTGAGAAAGCGAACAGATCCCCTTCGTAACATTTGTCTACTTTTGAGTTGCTTGATCATTGGGGGAGAGGGAGAGGAAAAGAGATAAGGAAACGCATGCATAATGCCTCTCTTGCCAAATTGTTCTTTAATTTCGAATATCGAGCCGTGTTTCCTTAATCATAGTTACCTAGCAACAATGATCAACCATTGAACCATCGCCTTGGAGACCTCCTCTCGGTCCGCGAGGCTCGAGACCCTACAAGTGGCAAGGCTCCCCAACCCTGCGCCATCTAGGCCCGCCACCTGATGGCTTGATGTTGGTCGAGGTAGGCCCTTGTTTATGGTATTTGCCATGTTGCTATTCCCAAACCCCAGCTGTCCCCTAGGCCCTCCTCCCTCCTCCCTCCCATACCCTTAAGTCACCCTGCACCTACCTGGTCTGGCCTAGTCCATTTGAATAAGTCGGGAACACACTGCCAGACATTCATTCCCAGGAAGCACAAAGGAGAACGGACTTACCGATCATTCAACATTCCAATATAAAATCCTTGGGTCAGCACCCATCCACCGATTACGGGTTTAAAGTCAGCCGGCCAGAAGCACGAAAAGGTCAGATGCATTCTCCCAATGCGGCCGCTGTCAAAGCGCGGAACCATGTGCGGTGTATTGCTGTGACACCCATGCTGGTCCTCTACAACTCGGCCTCCCCTTATCACACCTGGGCACCAGTGAATGAGTTTTGCAAGTGCTCTAAATTCGACGTTTTCCGTTCCCTCCAGCATGTCGCGAAATATTTTGCGTGACCTTGCTTCATGTCAAACTCATATGCTATAGTCTGTGTAGGCTGTAGTGGGGTAGACGATATGGGGTACAACACTTTTAGGCTTTCCTACTTGTACCCATCTGCTTGCTAGTTCATTCATTCCTCATTTCTTCACATGGTATAGAGCAGGTTCCCTAGTGGGAACTTTTCATAGGGCCCACCACTGAAAATCGAGTTTTCTTTCTTTTTCCTGCCCTGAGATCGAGTCGCCCCTGACCGAGGCGCGCCCTGTGTGCCGCCCTCCCCTTAGCGACCCGTCGCGCCGCCCTTAGCGCCCCCCCCCCCTCTCACGGCCCCTCGCGACCCCGTCGCCGCCCCCTAGCGGCCCGTCGCGCCGCCCTCAGCGGCCCCTTGCGGCCCCACCTCCACGGCCCCGTCGCCGCCCTCTCGCGGCCCCGTCGCCGCCGTTCGCGGCCCCGCCGCCGCCCTTAGCGGCCGCGTCGCCGCCCGTCACGGCCCTGCAGCCGCTCCTCGCGGCCTCGTCGCCGCCCTCTCGCGGCCCCAGTGCCGCCCTCTCGCGGCCGCGTCGCCGCCCTCTCGCGGCCCCAGTGCCGCCCTCTTGCGGCCTCGTCACCACCCTTAGCGGCCCCGTCGCCGCCCCTTGCGGCCCCGTCGCCGCCCCTTTCGGCCCCTCCCCGGCCCCTTCACCGCCGAGCCGCCCAGCCGCCAAGCAGCCGAACCGCCGAGCCGCCGAGCTGCCGAATCGCCGAGCCGCCGAGCCGCCGAGCCGCCGAGCCGCCGAACCGCCGAGCCGCCGAGCCGCCAAGCAGCCGAGCCGCCGAGCAGCCGAGCCGCCGAGCCGCCGAGGCCGCCGTCGAGCCGCCACTAACGAGCCGCCGTCGAGCCGCTACTGCCACTGCCGAACCGCTGCCACCACGGTTGCAGCCCTGTTCCTACCGGCACGCCCCGGCCCTACCCACCCGGACTGGTGAGAGCACTCCCTGCTAGACCACTGCTGTCATGGCTACCCCCAGTGTCCTTACCTTTGATGCTGAGGGTCGTGGAGTTGACTTTGAGGCGGCGGCGGCGGTGGAGCTGGTCGCGGCTCTGCGCAGAGGAGTGGCTCCGGTGGTGGTCCGCGCCAGCTGCAGCAGCGCACTCGTGAGACCCCGTCCCCCCAGCAGCTTCGTGAGTGGTACGCTGCGCGTCAGCGAGGTGGGGGTACTGGTCCCTGTACCTACGTCCTCCGTACCGGCGACCGCGCTGGTGAGTAGTGCGGGGGCTCGCACTCCACCCAGCGCTGCTTCGGCCGCCTGACGGACGCTTGGCGTCACCAGTTCCCTGATGCCACTGAGATCCCTCGCTGGGGAGAGCTGTCTAGGGCGGGGGTTGCTATCTTTGATCTTGACTTTGATGCTATACTTGCTGCCATGTATGCTGTGTCTACTAGTGATGAGGGCGACTGTTACTTGTGTGTTCCGCCTGACCCGGGCATTGGGACTGCTGCTCTAGGTGCTGGTGAGGCTGTTGCTCTAGGTGCTGGTGAGGCTACTGCTCTCGGTGCTAGTGAGTCTGCTGCCCCAGGTGCTGGTGAGTCTGCTCTCTCAGGTACCACGTCGACTCAGGCCTCCCACACCTTCACCCTTGACTCGGGTGCTTCCCGCTCCTTCTTTCGAGACCGCACCACACTCACGCCACTTAGTCGGCCAGTGGCGGTCTCCTTGGCACACCCCTCCGGGGGTCCTGTCCTTGCCCACTTCTCCACTGTATTACCGTATCCGGCGGCCCCCTCTGGCACCCTGTCAGGTCTTTACCTCCCCTCGTTCTCTACGAACTTGGTGAGTGGTGTAGATCTACAGGATGGGGGGGTTCACCAGTTCACTCCTGCGAGTCAGCGGGTGACCCACTGCACGTGTGCTCGGACGGGCCGACACTTGGCCACGTTAACTCGTCGACCGGGGTCGAGCCTGTACACACTGACTACTGGTCCTCCTCAGTCTACTGCGTCTGGTCAGGTAGCTGCGTCGGGTCAGGCGTCTGCTGCGACGTCCAGGTCTGGTCCTGAGTCTGCCCCCTGCTCGTGTCGTCTCCTGTCTCACCAGACTCTCCTCTGGCACCACCGCCTTGGTCACCACTCCCTGCCTCGTCTCCGAGGCATGGCCTCCCGTGTCCTTGTCTCTGGTCTCCCCCGGTCCCTCCCTCCCCTCCCTCCGGGGCCTGCCCCTACCTGCGTTCCCTGCATCGAGGGGCGGCAGCGCGCCGCCCCTCACTCCTCCGAGTTTCCTCCGACAGAGGCTCCGCTGCAGACTCTTCACATGGACGTGTGGGGCCCCGCCCGCGTCCGTGGCCAGGGTCACGAGCGTTACTTCCTGTTGGTGGTTGACGACTACTCGCGTTACACCACGGTGTTCCCCTTGCGCAGCAAGGGTGACGTCACTGAGGTGTTGATCGACTGGATCCGCGCAGCTCGTCTCCAGCTCAGAGAGAGTTTCGGCTCGGACTTTCCTGTTCTGCGTCTGCACTCTGACAGAGGCGGGGAGTTTTCCTCTGCCCTTCTGGGAGCCTTCTGTCGTGCACAGGGCATCCGCCAGACCTTCACGCTTCCGGCCTCTCCACAGCAAAATGGGATTGCTGAGCGCCGCATTGGCATGGTCATGGACGTCGCTCGTACGTCCATGATCCATGCGGCTGCTCCCCATTTTCTGTGGCCGTTTGCGGTTCAGTACGCAGCGCATCAGATCAACCTTCAGCCCCGGGTCTCTTTGCCAGAGACCTCCCCCACCTTGCGGTGGACGGGGAAGGTTGGCGATGCGTCTGCGTTTCGTGTCTCGGGATCTTGGGCGTTTGTCCGCGACTTGTCTGCGGACAAGCTGTCCCCCCGTGCGGTTCCCTGCGTCTTCCTTGGCTTCCCCCCTGACGCGCCTAGTTGGCAGTTTTACCACCCCACCTCGCGCCGTGTTCTGTCCTCCCAGGACGTCACGTTTGACGAGTCGGTTCCTTACTACCGTCTCTTCCCCTACCGCACTGCGCCCCTCCCCCCGCCGCCGCTCTTCCTTGCGCCAGGTCCCCCCCCGGTAGACCCCCTCCCCCCTCAGGGTCCTGCCCCGTCAGGTGTGTCCCAGGTAGACGCAGTCGAGCCTGTCGAGGTAGCTGTTGACTCTGGGGGTGCTGAGTCTGGGGATGCTGGGCCTGGGGGTGCGGAGCCTGGGGGTGCTGAGCCTGGGGGTACGAAGCCTGGGGGTGCTGAGCCTGGGGGTGCGGAGCTTGGGGGTGCGGAGCCTGGCGGTGCTGGGTTTTGGGCCCCTTCGGGTGCTTCGTCGAGGCGAGAGCTACCCTCTCCACAGGAGCTGCGCGAGTGGTTTGCCCGGCGCTGGAGCCGTGCTGCTGGAGCTGGAGGTGCTGCTATTACTGCTGACCCTGGGGTCGGCACTGGAGTTACTGGAGCCACTGGTCCTGGAGGTGCTCGTCCTGGCGGTACTGGAGCTGCTGGGCCTGGGGGTGCTGCTGAGGCTGCTGGAGCTGACGGTCCTGCTGGAGTTGGTGCTGCTGGAGCTGGAGCTGCTGGAGGTGGAGCTGCTGGGGGTGTTGGCGCTGGAGGTGCTGCTGGCGCTGGTGCGTCTGAGGGTGCTGGAGTTGGCGCTGTTGGAGCTGGAGGTGCTGCTGGCGCTGGTGCTGCCGCTGGGGGTACTGGTGCTGCCCCTGCTGGTTCTGGAGGCGCTGCGAGGCCGCGGCCGTACTTCGTTCCGCTCCTTGAGCAGGTTCTTGGTCTCCCGCCCTCTACTGGTCCTGCTCCTCCCTTAGAGTGTCCACAGCCTCTCCAGTCGCAGTCACAATTACAGCCCGCCTCCCCCCTGCCTGCTCCTTCTCCCTACACTGGTCCTACTGGAGGTCTTGCTGAGCGTCGTGAGCCTGCGTCTCGTCCTGCGTCGCCTGTTCGTGCTGCTCGCACTAGTCGTCGTGCTCCGCGTCCGCGTCCTCCTGCGGTCCCAGGCACACACCAGATGGCACTGCGTACTTCCACTGCTCCTCTGCGTGTCCCATTGCCGTCTCCTCCAGAGTCCTCTCTTCCTGTCCTTGCTGACCCGGAGTCTAACTCTCTTCGTGCTGCCAGTCCTACTGTCACGCGTCTCCTGGCTACTGTTGTCACTGACCCTTCCTTTGAGTCCACTGCTGCGTCTGCCTTGGTTGCTGAGCTTGTCGACTTTGCTGCTCGCTGTCGTCTAGTCTACGCTGCGAGTCTTGTTGCTGAGTCTGGGTCTGTCTGTCCTCCGTCCGTCGGGGGTGAGTGTGCTCTTAGCACGGACGTCCTTGAGGACAGGCAGGAGGAGTTCCAGTGTTTTGCTGCTGCTTTGCCTCATCTCGTGTCCACGCTGATTGCCCCTGAGGGAGACCCGGATGCACCAGACATCCCGACTCCTCGATCGTACGCTGAGGCGATCGAGGGTCCCTACTCCTCTCAGTGGCAGTCAGCCATGGACGCAGAGATGGCTTCCTGGAAGTCCACAGGCACCTACGTCGACGAGGTTCCCCCACCTGGGGCGAACATCGTCAGTGGCATGTGGATTTTCAGGGTGAAGTGGCCGCCGGGTTCTCCGCCTGTCTTCAAGGCGCGTTACGTGGCTCGAGGCTTCAGTCAGCGGCAGGGAGTTGACTACTTTCAGACCTTCTCTCCCACCCCGAAGATGACCACTCTTCGGGTGCTGCTGCACATAGCCGCTCAGCGCGACTACGAGCTTCACTCTCTTGACTTCAGCACAGCTTTCCTGTAGGGCAGCCTGCACAAGGAGATCTGGCTGCGCCGCCCACCTGGCTTCACTGGGTCGTTTCCCCCTGGTACCCAGTGGAGCCTCCGGCGGCCAGTCTACGGTCTCCGCCAGGCGCCCCGTGAGTGGCACGACACGCTGAGGACTACACTTGCGGCTCTTGGGTTTGCTCCTTCTACTGCCGACCCGTCGCTGTTTCTGCGCACCGACACCTCTTTGCCGCCGTTCTACATCCTCGTGTACGTCGACGACTTGGTCTTTGCCACTGCTGACACTGCTGGACTCGCCCACGTGAAGTCCGAGCTGCAGAAGAGACACACGTGCACAGACCTGGGTGAACTGCGCAGCTACCTTGGCTTGCAGATCACCCGGGACAGAGCACAGCGCACCATTACCCTGACTCAGTCACACATGGTGAAGCAGGTCCTTCAGCGCTTCGACTTCACGTACTCCTCGCCTCAGGCCACTCCTCTGTCTACTCGCCACTCGCTCTCAGCTCTGCCTTCGGATGAGTCCGTAGAGCCGAGTGGCCCGTACCCAGAGCTTGTTGGCTACCTCATGTACCTGATGACCTGCACACGACCTGACCTTGCATACCCTCTTAGCATCTTGGCACGCTATGTTGCTCCTGGGAGACACCGACCAGAGCACATGGCTGCAGCGAAGAGGGTGTTGCGCTACTTGTGCAGTACGTCGGGCATGGGGCTAGTGCTTGTAGGGCGACGTCCAGTAGTCCTCACAGGTCACGCAGACGCTTCTTGGGCTGACGACCAAGCTACGCAGCGGTCGTCACAGGGTTACACCTTCAGCCTTGGTTCCGGCTCTGTTTCGTGGCGGTCTACCCGCTCGTCTTCTGTTCTCGGCTCCAGCTGTGAGGCTGAGATCTACGCGGGGGCCATGGCTGCACAGGAGCTACGCTGGCTCACCTACCTGCTGACTGACCTAGGAGAGCCGCCTCGTTCTCCTCCAGTTCTGTACGTAGACAACAAGGCCATGCTGGCCTTGTGTCGGGAGCACAGACTGGAGCACAGAACGAAGCACATTGCTCTTCGCTACTTCCTTGCTCGTGAGCTGCAGCAGCGTGGTCAGCTGCGCCTTGCTTACGTGGCCTCTGAGGCCAACGCTGCTGATATCTTTACCAAGGCACTTCCGCCTTGTGATCATCAGCGCTTCTGTACGATGCTAGGTCTTGTGCCTACTTGGCCTCACTTGCTCACTTCTTGACCTTGCTTGTACTGTGATCTTTCTATACCTGCACTTGCTTGTTTACCTTTATATATGATCTTGCATGTGAACTGGCCTTGTGGCCTTGAACTTGTGCTCGGAATGTGTGGTGACGTTGTGATCCACCCTGAGCTTGCTTTGCTTTGCTTGACTGGTCTTGTGACCTCTTGTTCTCCCCCACTTTGCCTATGGGGGTGTGTCAAACTCATATGCTATAGTCTGTGTAGGCTGTAGTGGGGTAGACAGTATGGGGTACAACACTTTTAGGCTTTCCTACTTGTACCCATCTGCTTGCTAGTTCATTCATTCCTCATTTCTTCACACTTCAATAGTTGAGACCTTTGTTATGATCGCCCTCCAAGTGGGCTGTCATTAACTCTACAGAAAGTTGGTTCTCGTAAATATCGGAGATTCTTTCCCGGCAGAGCAGCTGCCAGAGTGACTCCTTGGCGATGCGGTCGAATGTCTTCGAAGCGCACGCTATCCGCGCTATGACGCGAGGCCCCGTAGGCTCGGCGTGGTGAAGATCGGATGAAAACTAGAGACACCGTAGCAACAGACAAATAATTTTGGCGACGAATGCAGAGGAAGAACCACGGAAATGTCGAATTTAAGGCTGATGGCTGTGACGCTGTGCTCCTACGGAAGGTGAAGCGCTGCTGGAGAGAAGCGGTGCAAAGGGTGCAGCAGAGTCAGCAGAAGCTCGCGGAAGCGATGATAAGACCGCGGTATGACGGATATGTCAGAAACTAATGAGCAGGAGTGAATGAACTAGCAGCAAGATGGGTACAAGTAGGAAACCCGAATTGGGTTGTACCCCATATGGGCTAACCCACAACAGCCTACACAATAAGCAGCATATGAGTTTGACACTCCCCCATAGGCAAAGTGGGGGAGAACAAGAGGTCACAAGACCGGTCAAGAAAAGCAAAGCAAACTCAGGGTGGATCACGAAGTCACCACGCATTTTGAGCACAAGCAAATGGCCACAAGGCTAGTTCACATGCAGAGTTATATATAAAAGAGAACAAGAAGTGCAGTGATCACAACCTAGCAAGTGTAAGCATGCAGATATAAGTATATGGATCACAGTACAGATAAAGTCAAGAACTGAGCAAGTGAGGCAAAGTAGGCACAAGGCCTAGAACAGTACAGAAACGCTAATGATCACAAGGCTGAAGTGCCTTGGTGAAGATATCAGCAGTGTTGGCCTGAGAGGCCACGTAAACAAGACGAAGCTGACCACGCTGCTACAACTCTCGAGCAAGGAAGTAGCGCATAGCGATGTGCTTCGTTCTGTGCTCCAGTCTGTGCTCCTGACACAAGGCAATCATGGCCTTGTTGTCGACGTACAGAACTGGAGGAGAATGAGGCAGCTCTCCCAAGTCGGTCAGCAGGTAGGTGAGCTAGCATAACTCCTGTGCAGCCATGGCCCCTACGTAGATCTCAGCCTCACAACTAGAGCTGAGAACAGAAGACGAGCGGGTGGACCGCCACAAAACAGAGCCGGAGCCAAGGCTGAAGGTGTAACCCTGTGACGACCGCTGCGTAGTCAAGTCGTCAACCCAAGAAGCGTCTGCGTGACCAGTGAGGACAACTCGAGCCCGTCCTCCAAGCACGAGCCCCATGCCCGACGTACTACACAAGTAGCGCATCACCCTCTTAGCGGCCTTCTAGTGCTCTGGTCGGTGTCTCCTAGGCGTAGCGTAGCGTGCCACAATGCTAAGAGGGTAAGCAAGGTCAGGTCGAGTGCAGCTCATCAGGTACATGAGGCAGCCGACAAGCTCTGGATACGGGCCACTCGGCTCTACGGAATCATCCGAAGGCAGAGCTGAGAGCGAGTGACCGGTAGGCAAAGGAGTGGACTGTGGCGAGGAGTACTGGAAGTCGAAGCATTGAAGGACCTGCTGCACCATGTGTGACTGAGTCAAGGTAATGGTGCGATGTGCACTGTCCCGGGTGATCTGCAAGCCAAGATAGCTGCGCAGCTCACCCAGGTCTGTACACGTGTGTCTCTTCTGCAGCTCCAACTTCACATTAACAATTCCAGCAGTGTCAGCAGTGGCAAAGACCAAGTCGTCGACGTACACGAGGATGTAGAACGGCGGCAGTGAAGTGTCGGTGCATAGAAACGGCGACGCGTCAGCAGTCGAAGGAGCAAACCCAAGAGCCGCAAGCGTCGTCCTCGGTGTGTCGTGCCACTCGCGAGGCGCCTGGCAGAGACTGCAGACTGGCCGCCGGAGGCTCCACTTGGTACCTACAGGAAACGACCCAGTGAAGCCAGGTGGGCGGCGCAGCCAGATCTCCTCGTGCAGGCTGCCTTGTAGGAATGCAGTGCTGAAGTCAAGAGAGTGAAGCTCGTACTCACGCCGAGCGGCGACGTGCAGCAGCACCCATAGAGTGGTCATCTTCGGGGTAAGGGATAAGGTCTGGAAGAAATCAACTCCCTGTCGCTGACTGAAGCCTCGTGCAACGTAGCGCGCCTTGAAGGTAGGCGGAGAACCCGGCGGCCGCTTCACCCTAAAAATCCACACGCCACTGACGATGTTCGCCCCAGGTGGGGGAACTTCGTCGACATTAGTGCCTATGGACTTCGAGGATGCCATCTCTGCGTCCATGGCTGACTGCCAGTGAGAGGAGTAGGGACCCTCAATCGCCTCTGGGTAAGAGCGCAGGGTCGGGATGTCTGGTGCATCCGGGTCTCCTTAGGTGCAATCGGCATGGACACGAGATGAGTTACAGGAGCGGCAAAACACTCAAAGTCCTCCTGCCTGTCCTCAAGGACGTCCGTGCCAAGAGCACACTCACCCCTGACGGACGGAGGACAGACAGACTCAGACTCAGCAATAAGACTAGCGGCGTAATCTAGACGACAGGCGGCAGCAAAGTCAACAAGCTCAGCAACTAAGGCAGACGCAGCAGTGGACTCAAACGAAGGGTCAGTGACAACAGTGGCCAGAAGACGTGTGATAGTAGGACTAGCAGCACGAAGTAAGGCAGAATCAGGGTCCGGTCCGTCAGCAAGAGAGGACGCAGGAGGAGACGGCAGAGGGACACGTAGTGGAACAGAGGAAGGACGAAGTGCCATCGGGTGCGTGCCGGGGACAAGAGGAGGACGCTGACGCGGAACACGACGACCAGTGCGAACAGCACGAACAGGCGAGGCAGGACGAGACGCAGGCTCACGACGCTCTGTAAACGAGTCTGTCTGCTCAGGGTATGGAGAAGGAGCAGGCAGTGGGGAGCCTGGCTGAAACGGGAGGCCACTAGAAGACGGGAGGCTAAGAACCTGGCGAAGCACCGAGTCAGGCGGTGGCAGAGACGACGGGGACGGCGGAGCGAAGAACAGTCGCCACTGTGTAGTACCACCAGCACCAGGACCACCAGCTTCAGCACCTCCAGTACGAGTACCAGCAGCCACAGCGCCTCCAGCAGCTCTAGAACCTCCAGCTCCAGCGCCTCTAGCTCCAGCGCCTCCAGTCCCAGTGGCTCCAGCTCCAGTGGCTCCAGCTCCAGAGCCCAAAGCACCAGCAGCTCCAGTACCTCCAGCACCAGTAGCACCACCGACTCCAGCAGTTCCAGTACCTCCAGTACGAGCACCTCCTGGACAAGCAGCTCTAGCACCAGCAGCTCCAGTACCTCCAGTACTAGCACCTCCAGGACCAGCAGCTCTAGCTCTAGGGCCGCCAGCCCCAGCGCCTCCAGCTCCAGGGTCTCTAGGACTAGTAGCTCCAGCACCCCCAGTACGAGCACCTCCGGGACTGGCAGTACTAGCACCACTAGCACCTCCAGCACTAGCAGCACCACCAGCCCCGGCAGCTCCATTACCTCCAGTACGAGCACCTCCAGGATCAGTAGTGCTAGCTCCTTCGGTACCTCCAGCTCCAGCGGCTCCAGCCGCAGTGCCTCCAACTCTAGCAGCACCACTCCGAAGGCGGCAGCGCTGAGCGTACCACTCGCGTAGCTGCTGTGGCGAGAGAGTACCTCCAGAACCTCCAGTACGAGCACCTCCACGACTAGTAGTGGCAGCACCACTAGCACCAATAGCACCACCAGCTCCGGCAGCTCCAGTACCTCCAGTACGAGCAGCTCCAAGGCCTCCCTCTCCAGCAGCGACACTCCGAAGGCGGAGCTGCTGAGCGTACCACTCGCGCGGCTGCTGTGGTGAGAGAGGCTCCCGTAGTGTAGACGCAGTACCCCTAGGCGCAGCACCCCCAGACTCAGCAACACTAGGCTCCGCACCCGCAAGCTCAGCTCCCCCAGGCTCCGCACGCTCAGGCTCAGCACCCCCAGGCTCCACACGCTCAGGCTCAGCATCCGCAGGCTCAGCACCCCCAGGCACCGCACGCTCAGGCTCAGCACCCCCAGGCTCCTCACGCTCACGCTCAGCACCCCCAGGCTCCGCACCCGCAGGCTCAGCACCCGCAGCAGCACCTGAGTCACCAGTGACCTCGACAGGCTCAACCTAGGGGAGTGGGTCTACCTGAGACACACCTGAGGGAGCAGGACCCTGAGGGGGGAGGGGGTCTACCGGGGGGGGACTTGGAGCGAGGAAGAGTGGCGGGGGGGGGAGAGGGGCAGTGCGGTAGGTCAAGAGATGGTAAAAGGGGACCGACTTGTCAAACGTGATGTCCTGAGAGGGGAAGACACGGCGCGTGGTGGGGTGGTAAAACTGCCAGCCAGACGCGTCAGGGGGAAAGCCAAGGAAGACACAGGGAACAGCGCAGGAGGAGAGCTTGTCCGCGGAAGCATCGCGGACAAAGGCACGACATCCCAGACCCGGAACATCGACGCATCGCCAACCTCCCCCGTCCAACGCAGTGTCGGCGAGGTCTTTGGCAAGGAGACATGGGGCCAGAGGTTGAGCTGATGCGTAGCGTACTAGACTGCAAACGGCCACAGAAAATGGGGGGCAGCCGCATGGATCATGGAGGTACGAACGACCTCCATGACTAAGGCAATGCGGCGCTCAGCAACCCCATTCTGCTGTGGAGAGGCCGGAAGCGTGTGTCAAAGTATATGCACGTTATATATGTGTAGGCTGTAGTGGGGTAGCCAATATGGGGTACAGCCCCTTTTAGGGTTTCAAACTTGTACCCAACTCTTTCATAGTTGATCCATTCCTGTCTCTAGATTCTAACATGGTTTCAGAGCAGTAGGTCCGTAGGACCGTTTTCTTTTCAGGCCCACCTACCGCTACCCCGCGACTGTGACTGTGGCTGTGCCTGTGACGTGCTGCGCTGCGCGCGCCGTCTGCCTGCTGCCTGCTGTCTACTGCCTGCACGGTCTGCTGCTGCTTAGAGCGCGCACACCTGATTCCTGCGCGCGGCCCGGTTTTTGCCCCGCGCGTCGCCCAAGCTGCCCGAGTCGCGCCTCGGCAGCCCGCGCGCGGCTCGTTGCTGCTCCGCACGCCGCGTCCGCAGCCTGCGCTGCTTACTGCAGCCCCGCGCATCGCGTCCGCTGCCCGCGCGTCCCGCTGCAGCCCCGCGCGCCGCGGCTGCTCCTGTTCGTCGCGACGCCCCCCCCCCCCCCCTTGGACGCCGCCCCTGCCTGACTGCCGCCGTCGCTCCTGCAGTAGCTGCCGTGGAGCGCCCTGCCACGGTCGCGGCCCCGCCCGGCAAAAGCTGCCGCGGAGCCTCCTGCTGCTGTCGCGGCCTCGCCCTGTAGCAGTCCTCGCGGCCCCGCCCTGCAGCGGTCACGGCCCCGCCCTGCAGCAGCTGTCGCGGACCTGCTCTGCCGCAGCTTTCGCGGCCCCGCCGTCGCCGCCGTCGTGCGCCTACTCGGCCGCCGCCCGCCGAGCGCCGGCCCTGCTCGCCCGGCGAGCGCCTGCCCTTCCCGCCACTGGTAAGCACCTACCTTGTTCGCGCGCTCCCGCGTCATCTGCCTGCCTGTGTGCCTGCCTGCCTGCCTGCCGCACCTGCCCTGCCCTGCCCGCGCTGCTACTGCTGCCACTGCTACTACTTCTGTTACTGCTACTAGGCTGCTACTACTGCTGCTGCTGCTACTACTGCTACTGCTGCTACTGGCGGTGGCCAGATGCAGCTCTAGCGACGTCCGCGCGAGTCTCTCACGCCCGAGCAGCTTCATGAGTGGTACGCTAGTTGGGGTTGTGGCGGTAGCCGTCGTAGCTGTCGCCCTGGAGCTGGTCAGTCGGGAGCGTCTGGCAGTGGCCACCTGCAGTTGCAGCGGCATCCGCGCGAGACACTTACGCCTCAGCAGCTTCATGAGTGGTACGCTCAGAGTAGAGGGTCTTGGAGTACCGTTCGCTGCCCGTACATCATTCGCACAAGTGATCGGGCTGGTCAGGCTTGCGGGACGCTTGGTCACACACAGTCCCGCTGCTTCGCCCGTCTGAGCGACGCCTGGCGTACCGAGTTTGGCGACGAGGCTGAGCTCCCTACCTGGCTGGAGCTGCTTAGGCAGAGGGTAGATATCTTTGCTCTTGACTATGATGCTATTCTCACTGCCATGTATGCATTGCCTGCTAGTGCTGACGGTGCGTGTTACCTGTGCGTACCGCCTGACCCAGGTATAGAGCCTGCTGCTCTAGGTACTGGTGAGGCTGCTGCTCTGGGTGCTAGTGCGTCTCCTGCTCTAGGTACTGGTGAGGCTGCTGCTCTAGGTTCTAGTGCATCTCCTGCTCTAGGTGCTAGTGAGGCTGCTGCTCCAGGTACTTGTGAGTCTGCTCTCTGTGGAACTGCGCCTGCTGAGGCCTTGTACACCTTCACACTTGACTCAGGTGCTTCCCGCTCCTACTTTCGCGACAGCACCACCCTCACGCCGCTCAGTCGGTCGGTTGTAGTCTCCCTGGCAGACCCCTCTGGGGGTCCAGTCCTTGCGCACTCCTCCACGGTCCTGCCGTGTCCGGCGGTCCCGTCTGGCTCCCTGTCAGTTCTTCACCTCCCCTCGTTCTCTACGAACTTGGTGAGTGGTGCTGACCTCCAGGACCAGTTCACTCCTGGAGGTCAGCGCGTGACCCACTGTACGTGCTCCTGGACGGGCCGGCACCTGGCCACGTTTACTCGTGCGCCTGGCTCGAGTCTGTACATACTCACTACTGTGTCCCCTCACGTCGCTGCGTCCGCGTCTGCATCAGGTCAGCTAGCGGCCCCCTTCTCGTGTCGCGCTTTGTCGCACCAGACCCTCCTTTGGTACCACCGTCTTGGTCACCCCTCGGTGCAGCGCCTTCGTAGCATGCACCGCCGTGTCCTTGTCTCTGGTCTTCCCAGGGTTCTCCCTCCCCTCCCTCCCTCGCTTGCTCCTCCCTGTCTTCCCTGTGTCGAGGGACGGCAGCGCGCCGCTCCTCACTCCTCCTCGTTTCCCCCGACGACTGCTCCCCTGTAGACCCTGCACATGGACGTGTGGGGCCCAGCCCGCGTAAGTGGGTAGGACCGCGAGCGGTACTTCCTGCTGGTTGTTGACGACTACTCGAGTTACACCATGGTCTTCCCCTTGCGCACCAAGGGTGAGGTCCCTGATGTTTTGATCCCTTGGATCCGCGCTGCCTGTCTCCAGCTCCGCGAGCGGTTCAGGACGGAGTTTCCCATCCTGCGTCTGCACTCTGACAGAGGTGGGGAGTTTTCCTCCGACCTTCTGCAGAGCTTTTGTCGTGGGGAGGGCATTCGCCAGACGTTCACGCTTCCGGCCTCTCCGCGGCAGAATGGGGTTGCTGAGCGCCGCATTGGCTTGGTCATGGAGGTCGCTCGTACCTCCATGGTCCATGCGGATGCCCCCCATTTTCTGTGGCCGTTTGCGGTCCACTACGCCACGCATCAGCTCAACCTCTGGCCCCGTGTCTCCTTGCCGGAGACCTCGCCCACACTGCGGTGGACGGGGGAGGTTGGCGATGCGTCGAAGTTCCGGGTTTGGGGTTTTCGTTCCTTTGTCCGCGATACCACCGCGGACAAGCTCTCCGCCCACGCTGTTCCCTGTGTCTTCCTTGGCTTTGTCCCTGACGCGCCTGGTTGGCAGTTTTACCACCCCACCTCGCGCCGTGTCTTCCCCTCTCAGGACGTCACGTTCGACGAGTCGGTTCCCTTTTACCGTCTCTTCCCCTACCGCACTACCCCTCTCCCCCCCCCGCCGCTCTTCCTCGCACCAGGTGCTCCCCAGGTAGCCCCCCTCCCCGCTCCCGGTCCTGCTCCTTCAGGTGTGTCTCAGGTAGACCCTCCTCCCTTGACTACGCCGGTTGAGGTCACTGGTGACTCAGGTCCTGCTGAGGGTGGTCCTGCTCGGGGTGCTGCTTCTGGGGGTGCTGAGCCTGGGGGTACAGAGCCTAGGGGTGCTGGTCCTAGGGGTGCGGAGCGTGGAGGTGCTGAGCCTGGGCGTGAGGAGTCTGAGGGTGCTGAGCCTGGGGGTGCTGAGTCTGGGGGTGCTGCACCTGGGGGCGCTGCGGCGTCTGGTGAGCAGTCTCCCTAGAGCGGCCGTCTCCGTAGTTGCTCTGGTGGTGCCTCGCCGTTGCACTCTCGTCGTCGTCTCCCTCTCTCCCTAGAGCAGCTGCGTGAGTGGTACGTTGGCCGTCAGGGTCGAGCTGCTGGAGCTGGGGGCCCTGCTGCGGGAGGCGCTGGTGTTGGAGGCACTGGAGCCGGCACTGTCCCTCTCTCCCCACGGTAGCTGCGTGAGTGGTACGTTAGCCGTTAGGGTCGCGCTGCTGGAGCTACGAGCCTTGCTGCGGGAGGCGCTGGAGCTGGTGACTCTGCTACTGGAGTTGTTTCTACTGGAGTTCCTGGAGCAACTGGTCCCGGAGGTGCTCGTACTGGAGGTACTGGAGCTGCTGGGGCTGGAGGTCCTGCTGGGCCTGGAGGTGCTGCTGTTGACTCTGAGGTTGGAGGTTCTTGAGCTGTTGGAGGTGCTGGCGCTGGTGGCGCTGGAGCTGGAGGTTCTGGAGCTGCTTGAGGTGCTGGTGCTGGAAGTTCTGGAGCTGTTGGAGGTGCTGATGCTGGTGGCGCCGGAGCTGGAGGTTCTAGAGCTGCTGCGGGTGCTAGCGCTGGAGGTTTGTCAGAACATATATATATAGCTTATGCTGTTGTGTAGGCTATAGTGGGGTATCCCATAGGGGGTACAACACAATTAGGGTTTCCTATATGTACTCACTTCATTCATAGTTCATTCATCCTCGTTCTCATTTTCACATGGAATCAGAGCAGGTCCCCTCCTAGGGACTGTTCCTTGGGCCCACCGAAACGCGCCTCGAGTCGCGCCTGCCCTTTTTTTTTTTTTAAGCGGCCCGTCGAGTCGCACCTAGCGGCCCGTAGTGCCGCCCTTACGGTCGCGTCGAGCCGCCATAGCGGCTGCGGCGCGCCGCCCCTTTTCCCGGCCCGTCGCCGCCCTTACCCGCGGCTTTACGCCGCCCTCACCGGCGGCTTCGCGCCGCCCCTTACCTGCGGCCCCGCCGCCTCTCTCTTCGCGGCCCCGCCGCCATCTCTCGCTGCGGCCCCGCCGCCACTCACTGCGGCCCCGCCGCCCGTCTTCGCGGCCCCGCCGCCTCTCTCGCTGCGGCCCCGCCGCCTCTCACTGCGGCCCCGCCGCCCTACTCAGCGGCCCCGTCACCCTTCCCTGCGGCCCCGCCGCTTCTCTGCAGCGGCCCCGCCGCCCGTCTTCGCGGCCCCGCCGCCTCGCTACGTCAGCGGCCCAGCCGAGCCGCCCAACAGCAGCGCAGCCGAGCCGCCCAGGAGCCGAGCAACCGAGCCGCCGTGCAGCCGAGCCGCCCTGCTGCCGAGCCGCCCTGCCGCCGAGCCGCCCGGGAGCCGAGCCGCCGAGCCGCCCTGCCGCCGAGCCGCCCTGCCGCCGAGCCGCCCGGAAGCCGAGCCGCCCAGCAGCCGAGTCGCCGGGCCGCCCTACTGCCGAGCCGCCCGACCTGCCCTGCCTGGTGAGCACAGCACCACTGTTACTGCGTGCCCTTCCCCTACTGCTTGCACTACTACACTGTCGTCGTCATGGCTACCCCTAGTGTCCTCGCTTTTGACGCTCAGGGTCGAGCCATTGACTTTGAGGTCTGGGTCGACGACCTGCAGCTGTTCTTACAGTGCGATAGGGCGGACGGTCTTTCCCTCTTTGACCTCACCTCTGGCGCCTCTCCTGCCCCTGCTGCTGATGCTGACCCCACTGTTCGCTCTCAGTGGGCCACCCGCGATGCTGCTGCACGTCTTGCTGTGCGTCGCCACCTGCCTACCACTGAGCGCGCGCACTTTAGTCAGTACAAGAGTGCTCAGACCTTGTACGACGCTGTAGTTGCGCGCTACTCTTCCCCTGCCACTGCTGCCCTTAGCCGCCTCATGCTACCGTACCTCTTTCCTGACCTTGCTGCCTTTCCCACTGTCGCTGACCTCATTACGCACCTCCGCACTAGTGACACTCGCTACCGTGCCGCCCTTCCTGCTGAGTTCTGCGCCAAGAACCCCCCCCCCATGTACATCACTCTCTACTACATAGTCACACGCCTCCCTGACTCCCTTCACGTAGTCAGGGACCACTTCCTCTCAGTCTGTCCCACCACTCTCACTGTCGACCTCCTCGAGAAGTCCCTCCTGGCGGCGGAGAAGAGCATCGTCGCTGTAGGAGCCTCTCGTGGTGACCCTCGCACCCCCATCTTTGAGGGGTGTTCTCCTTCCCCCCTGCTGCCCTCTGTTGCCTCTGCTGCTGCTGCCGACCTGCTTGGTCTTGAGTCGGTCTGCGCGGCGTCTGCCCCTAGCGGGAGACGCCGCCCTGGCAGGGGCAAGGGGGGCAAGGGCGCGGGTGGACCTGGCGGGGGCGGTGGAGGTGGCGGTGGAGGCGGCGGAGGGAGTGGGAGTGGCGGTGGGAGTGGTGGCGGGGGCGGTGGTGGCGGTGTCAGCAGCGGAGGAGGAGGCGGTGGCGGCGGCAGCGGTGGGAGCGGAGGCAGCGGTGGTGGTGGAGGTGGAGGCGGCGGTGGCGGAGGGGGTGGAGCTGGTCGGGGTGGTGCCCCGCAGCGTAGCGGCTCTGGTGGTGGCCAGCGTCAGCAGCAGCAGCAGCAGCAGCGTTCGCGGGACATCCCCCCGCCCCAGCAGCTCCGTGAGTGGTACACGCAGCGTCAGCGGGGTGGGGGTTTTGGTCCGTGCACCTACGTCCTTCGTTCCGGCGACCGCGCGGGTGAGCAGTGTGGAGGTGCCCACCCCACCCAGCGCTGCTTTGGCCGCCTGACGGACGCTTGGCGTCAGCAGTTCCCCGAGGCTAGTGAGATTCCCCGTTGGGGAGAGCTGTCTAGGGCTGGCGTAGCTATCTTTGATCTTGACTTTGATGCTATCCTTGCTGCCATGTATGCTGTGACTATTAGTGAGGAGGGTGACTGTTACCGGTGTTTCCCGCCCGACCCGGGCATTGGTACTGCTGCGCCAGGTACTTCTGCGGCTGCTGCTCTAGGTGCCAGTGCGTCTGCACTCTCAGGTACTGGTGAGGCTGCGCTCTCAGGTACTGCGTCGGCTTCGGCCTCCCTCACCTTCACGCTTGACTCAGGGGCTTCTCGCTCCTTCTTTCGAGACCGCACCACACTCACGCCGCTTGGCCGGCCGGTTGCAGTCTCCCTGGCTGACCCCTCTGGGGGTCCTGTCCTCTCTCACTTCTCCACTGTCCTCCCGTGTCCGGCTGCCCCCTCGGGCACCTTGTCTGGTCTGTACCTCCCCTCGTTCTCGACGAACTTGGTGAGTGGTGCTGACCTGCAGGATGCGGGGGTTCACCAGTTTACTCCTGCGAGTCAGCGGGTGACCCACTGCTCGGACGCCCGCACAGGCCGACACCTGGCCACGTTTTCGCGTCGGCCGGGGTCGAGTCTCTACACCCTGACCACTGAGTCTCCTCCTGTCCCTGCGTCTGGCCAGGTAGCTGCGTCGGGTCAGGTGTTTGCTGCTGCGTCCAGGTCTGGTCCTGAGTCTGCCCCCTGCTCGTGTCGCCGCCTGTCTCAGGAGACTCTCCTGTGGCACCACCGTCTTGGCCACCCCTCCTTGCCTCGTCTTCGGGGCATGGCTTCCCGTGTCCTTGTCTCTGGTCTTCCCCGGTCTCTCCCTCCCCTTCCCTCGGGACCCGGACCTTCCTGTGTCCCCTGTGTCGAGGGGCGGCTCCGGGCTGCCCCTCACTCCTCCCAGTTTCCCCCGACAGAGGCTCCTCTGCAGACGCTTCACATGGACGTGTGGGGCCCGGCCCGCGTCCGTGGGCAGGGTCACGAGCGCTACTTCCTGCTGGTGGTTGACGACTACTCGCGTTACACCACAGTCTTCCCCTTGCGCAGCAAGGGTGATGTTACTGAGGTGTTGATCGACTGGATCCGCGCAGCTCGTCTCCAGCTCAGGAGGAGCTTCGGCTCGGACTTTCCTGTTCTGCGTCTGCACTCTGACCGAGGTGGAGAGTTCTCCTCTGGCCTTCTGCGAGCCTACTGTCGTGCACGAGGCATCCGCCAGACCTTTACGCTTCCGGACTCTCCACAGCAAAATGGGATTGCTGAGCGCCGCATTGGCATGGTCATGGACGTCGCTCGTACGTCCATGATGCATGCGGCTGCCCCCCATTTTCTGTGGCCGTTTGCGGTTCGGTACGCGGCGCATCAGATCAACCTTCACCCCAGGGTCTCCCGGCCGGAGACCTCCCCAGCTCTGCTGTGGACGGGGAAGGTCGGCGATGCGTCTGCGTTCCGTGTCTGGGGATCTCGGGCGTTTGTCCGCGACTTGTCTGCGGACAAGCTGTCCCCTCGTGCTGCTCCCTGTGTCTTCCTCGGCTTCCCCCCTGACGCGCCAGGGTGGCAGTTCTACCACCCCTCCTCTCGTCGTGTTCTGTCCTCCCAGGACGTCACGTTCGACGAGTCAGTCCCCTTCTACCGCCTCTTCCCCTACCGCACTCCTTCCCTCCCCCCGCCACCGCAATTCCTTGTGCCAGGTCCCCCCCCGGTAGACCCCCTTCCCCCTCAGGGTCCTGCCCCTTCAGGTGTGTCCCAGGTAGACGCAGTCGAGCCGGTCGAGGTTGCTGGTGACTCTGGTCCTGCTGCGGGTGCTGAGCCTGGGGGTGCTGACTCTGGGGGTGCTACGCGCGTGGGTGCTGAGCCTGGGGGTGCTGAGCCTGGGGGTGCTGAGTCTGGGGGTACTGAGCCTGGGGGTACTGCGACTGGGGGTGCTGAGCCTGGGGGTGCGGAGTCTGGGGGTGCTGAGCCTGGGGGTGCTGCGACTGGGGGTGCTGAGCCTGGGGGTGCGGAGTCTGGGGGTGCTGAGCCTGGGGGTGCTGCGACTGGGGGTGCTGAGCCAGGGGGTGCTGCGTCTGGAGCTGCTGAGCCTGGAGCTGCGGAGCCTGCGGCCACTGGACCTCCCCTTGTGGCGTCTGGCGGTGCGGGACCTGGCGGTTCTCCGGGTGCTTCGCCTCGGCGGGAGCCCCTCTCTCCACAGGAGCTGCGCGAGTGGTTTGCTCGCCGCTGGAGACGTACTGCTGGAGCCGGAGCTCCTTCGACTGCTGAGGGTACTTGTGCCGCTGGTCCCGGAGCTGCTGGGCCTTCGGGTCCGCCTGGAGCTGGAGCTGCTGCGGGTGTTGGTGCTGCTGGTGCTGCTGGAGGTCCTGCCCCTGGAGGTGCTGCTGGCGCTGGTGCTGCTGCTGAGGGTGCTGTCCCTGCTGTGTCTGGAGTCGCCGCGCGGCCTCGGCCGTACTTCGTTCCACTCCTACAGCAGGTTCTTGGTCTTTCTCCTCCTGCAGCGTGTCCACCGCCTGTTCAGTCACAGTCCCAGTTAGAGCCCGCCTCCCCACTTCCTGCTCCCTCTCCTTACACTGGTCCCACTGGAGGTCTTGCTGAGCGTCGTGAGCCTGCGTCTCGTCCTGCGTCGCCTGTTCGTGCTGCTAGCGCTAGTGGTCGCGGTTCGCGTCAGCGTCCTCCTCCTGTCCCTGGCACGCACCGGATGTCTTTGCGTCCGTCCACTGCTCCTCTGCGTGCCCCTTTGCCTTCTCCTCCTGAGTCCTCTCTTCCTGCACTTACCGACCCAGAGTCCAACTCTCTTCGTGCTACCAGTCCTACTGTCACACGTCTCCTTGCTACTGTCGTCACTGACCCCTCTTTTGAGTCCACTGCTGCGTCTGCTCTTGTTGCTGAGCTCGTCGACTTTGCTGCTCGCTGTCGTCTAGACTACGCTGCCGGTCTTGTTGCTGAGTCTGCGTCTGTCTGTCCTCCGTCCGTCGGGGGTGAGTGTGCTCTTGGCACGGACGTCCTTGAGGACAGGCAGGAGGAGTTCCAGTGTCTGGCTGCTGCTTCACCTCATCTCGCGTCCGTACTACTTGCCCCTGAGGGAGACCCGGATGCACTAGACATCCCGACTCCGCGCTCTTACGTGGAGGCCGTAGAGGGTCCCTACTCCTCTCAGTGGCAGGCAGCTATGGATGCAGAGATGGCGTCCTGGAAGTCCACAGGCACCTACGTTGACGCGGTTCCCCCTCCTGGGGCGAACATCGTCAGTGGCATGTGGATCTTCAGAGTGAAGCGGCCGCCGGGCTCTCCACCTGTCTTCAAGGCGCGGTACGTCGCTCGTGGCTTCAGTCAGCGGCAGGGAGTTGACTACTTTCAGACCTTCTCTCCCACCCCGAAGATGACCACTCTTCGGGTGCTGCTGCACATAGCCGCTCAGCGCGACTACGAGCTCCACTCTCTTGACTTCAGCACTGCTTTCTTGCAGGGTAGCCTGCACGAGGAGATCTGGCTGCGCCGTCCACCTGGCTTCACTGGGACTGTCCCTCCTGGCACCCAGTAGAGCCTCCGACGGCCAGTCTACGGTCTCCGCCAGGCACCGCGTGAGTGGCACGACACACTGAGGACTACGCTTGCGGCTCTTGGGTTTGCTCCCTCTACTGCTGACCCGTCGTTGTTTCTGCGCACCGACACTTCTTTGCCGCCGTTCTACATCCTCGTGTACGTCGACGACTTGGTCTTTGCCACAGCTGACACTGCTGGACTAGCCTACGTGAAGTCCGAGCTGCAGAAGAGACACACGTGCACAGACCTGGGTGAACTGCGCAGCTACCTTGGCTTGCAGATCACTCGGGACAGAGCACGCCGCACCATTACCTTGACTCAGTCACACATGGTGCAGCAGGTCCTTCAGCGCTTCGGCTTCACGTACTCCTCGCCTCAGGCCACTCCTCTGTCTACTCGCCACTCGCTCTCAGCTCTGCCTTCGGATGAGTCCGTAGAGTCGAGTGGCCCGTACCCAGAGCTTGTTGGTTGCCTCATGTACCTGATGACCTGCACACGACCTGACCTTGCATACCCTCTTAGCATTCTTGCACGCTATGTTGCTCCTGGGAGACACCGACCAGAGCACATGGCTGCAGCGAAGAGGGTGTTGCGCTACTTGTGCAGTACGTCGGGCATGGGGCTAGTGCTTGGAGGGCGGAGTCCAGTGGTGCTCACTGGGCACGCGGACGCTTCTTGGGCTGACGACCAGGCTACGCAGCGGTCGTCGCAGGGTTACACCTTTAGTCTTGGTTCCGGCTCTGTCTCGTGGCGGGCTACTCGCTCGTCCTCTGTTCTCGGCTCCAGTTGTGAGGCTGAGATCTACGCCGGGGCCATGGCTGCACAGGAGCTTCGCTGGCTCACCTACCTGCTGACTGACCTTGGAGAGCCGCCTCGTTCTCCTCCAGTGCTGTACGTAGACAACAAGGCCATGCTGGCCTTGTGTCGAGAGCAGCGCTTGGAGCACAGAACGAAGCACATTGCTCTCCGTTACTTTCTTGCTCGTGAGCTGCAGCAGCGTGGTCAGTTGCGACTTGCGTACGTGGCCTCTGAGGCCAACACTGCTGATGTGTTCACCAAGGCACTTCCGCCTTGTGACCATCAGCGCTTCTGCACTCAGCTGGGTCTTGTACCTGTCTTGCCTCACTTGCTCTCCTCTTGACCTTGCTTGTACTGTCACATATATATACCTGCTCTTGCTTGTCTAGCTCTATATATATATGTGCACTCCTGCATGTGAACTGGCCTTGTGGCCTTGTCGTTGTGCTCGGACTGTGTGGTGACTTTGTGATCCACCCTGAGCTTGCTGTTCTTTGCGTGACTGGTCTTGTGACCCCTTGTTCTCCCCCACTTTGCCTATGGGGGTGTGTCAGAACATATATATATAGCTTATGCTGTTGTGTAGGCTATAGTGGGGTATCCCATAGGGGGTACAACACAATTAGGGTTTCCTATATGTACTCACTTCATTCATAGTTCATTCATCCTCGTTCTCATTTTCACAAGGTTTTGGAGCTGTTGGAGGTGCTGGTGCTGGTGGCGCCGGAGCTGGAGGTTCTGGAGCTGCTGCGGGTGCTGGCGCTGGAGGTTCTGGAGCTGCAGGAGGTGCTGGCGCTGGTGGCGCTGGAGCTGGAGGTTCTGGAGCTACTGCGGGTGCTGGCGCTGGAGGTTCTGGAGCTGTTGGAGGTGCTGGCGCTGGTGGCGCCGGAGCTGGAGGTTATGGTGCTGCTGCGGGTGCTGGCGCTGGAGGTTCTGGAGCTGCAGGAGGTGCTGGAGCTACTGGTGCTGGTGGCGCTGCGCCGCCGCGACTGTTCTTCGCTCCGCCGTCACCTTCGTCTCTGCCACCGCCTGGCTCCGTGCTTCGCCAGGTTCTTAGCCTCTCGTCTTCTACTGGTCTTCCGTTACAGCCTGGCTCACCGCTGCCTGCTCCTTCTCCTTACACTGAGCTGACAGGCGGTCTTCCTGAGCGTCGTTAGCCTACGTCTCGTCCTGTCTCGCCTGTTCGCATGGTCCGCACTAGTCGTCGTATTCCTCGTGAGCGTCCGCCGGCTGTCCCAAGCACACACCTCATGGCCCTGCGTCCTTCCTCTGCTCCGCAGCGTGTTCCCCTGCCATCCCCGCCTGCGTCTTCTCTGCCTGACGTTCCAGAGCCTGAGTCTAACCGCGCTCGTGCTGCTCACCCTACTGTCACGCGTCTGCTAGCCACAGTTGTCACTGACCCGTCGCTTGAGTCTGCTGCTGCGTCTGCCTTAGTCGCTGAGCTTGTTGACTTTGCTGCTGCCTGTCGTCTAGACTACGCCACTAGTCTTGTTGCTGAGTCTGAGTCTGTCTGTCCTCCGTCCGTCGGGGGTGAGTGCGCTCTTGGCACGGACATCCTTGAGGACAGGCATGAGGACCTTGAGTGTCTTGCAGCCGCTGCGCCTCATCTCGTGTCCATGCTGCTTGCCCCTGAGGGAGACCCGGATGCTCCAGACATTCCGACCCCGCGCTCTTACGCTGAGGCGATCGCGGGTGAGTACTCCTCTCAGTGGCAGACAGTCATGGACACACAGATGGCATCCTGGAAGTCCACAGGCACTTACGTTGATGAGGTTCCCCCTCCTGGGGCTAACATCGTCGATGGCATGTGGATTTTCAGGGTGAAGCGGCCGCCAGGTTCTCCGCCTGTCTTCAAGGCTCGTTATATTGCTCGAGGTTTCAGTCAGCGAGAGGGAGTTGTCTTCTTCCAGACCTTCTCCCCCACCCCGAAGATGACCACTCTTCGGGTGCTGCTGCACGTTGCCGCTCAGCGTGACTACGAGCTTCACTCTCTTGACTTCAGCACAGCTTTCTTACAGGGCAGCCTGCACGAGGAGATCTGGCTGCGCCGCCCTCCTGGCTTCACTGGGTCGTTCCCTCCTGATACCCAGTGGAGCCTCCGGCGGCCGGTCTACGGTCTCCGCCAGGCGCCACGTGAGTTACCTTGGCTTGCAGATCACCCAGGAAATAGCACGCCGCACCATCACACTGACTCAGTCACACATGGTGCAGCAGGTCCTTCAGTGCTTCAGCTTCACCTGGTCCTCGCCACAGCACACTCCTCTGGCTACAGGTCACTCGCTCTCAGCTCCACCTTCGGACGAGTCCGTAGAGCCGAGTGGTCCTTACCCAGAGCTAGTGGGCTGCCTCATGTACCTGATGACCTGCACTCGTCCTGACCTTGCGTACCCTCTTGGCCTTCTGGCTCGCTACGTGGCTCCTGGCAGGCACCGAAAGGTGCACATGGATGCTGCTAAGAGGGTATTCCGCTACTTGTGCAGTTCATTGGGCTTGGGGCTCGTGCTTGGAGGACGGGGCGATGTTGTCCTCACTGGGCACTCGAACGCCTCTTGGGTTGACGACCTGGCTACGAAGCGGTCGTCACAGGGTTACACCTTCACCCTTGGCTTTGGCTCTGTTTCCTGGCGGTCTACACGCTCGTCCTCTGTTCTCGGCTCCAGTTGTGAGGCTGAGATCTACGCCACAGCCATGGCTGCACAGGAGCTACGCTGGCTCACCTACCTGCTGACCGACCTGGGAGAGCGGCCTCGTTCTCCTCCAGTGCTGTACGTAGACAACAAGGCCGCCATTGCCTTGTGTCAGGAGCACAGACTGGAGCATAGAACGAAGCACATCGCTCTGCGTTACTTCCTTGCTCGAGAGTTGCAGCAGCGTGGTCAGCTTCGTCTTGCTCACGTGGCCACTCGGGCCAACACTGCTGATATATTCACCAAGGCACTTCCGTCTGGTGATCATCAGCGTTTTTGTACTTTGTTAGGCCTTGTGCCCACGTTTCCTCACTTGCTGTAGACTTTGCTTGTACTGTGATTTATACATATACCTGCATGCTTGCTCTGCTAGGTAGAGATCACTGTGCTGTTGTTGTTGCATATATACCTCTGCATGTGAACTGGCCTTGTGGCCCTTTGCTTGTGCTCAGTTTGTGTGGTGACGTTGTGATCCACCCTGAGCTTGCTTTGCATCTCTTGACTGGTCTTGTGACCCTTTGTTCTCCCCCACTTTGCCTATAGGGGTGTGTCACAGTACATGCATGTTATATATGTGTAGGCTGTAGTGGGGTAGCCAATATGGGGTACAGCCCCTTTTAGGGTTTCATACTTGGACCCAACTCTTTCATAGTTGATCCATTCCTGTCTCTAGATTCTAACAGCGTGAACGTCTGGCGGATGCCCTCCCCACGACAAAAGTCCCGCAAGAGGTCGGAGGCGAACTCACCACCTCTGTCACAGTGCACACGCAGGACAGGAAAGTCCGAGTGGAACCGCTCGCGAAGCTGGAGACGGACAGTGTGGATCCAAGGGATCAAGACATCAGGGACCTCCCCCTTGCTGCGCAAGGGGAAGACTGTGGTGTAACGCGAGTAGTCGTTAACAACCAGCAGAAAGTATCGCTCGCGGCCCTGTCCACGGACGCGGGCTGGGCCCCACACGTCCATGTGAAGAGTCTGCAAGGGATCCTCTGTCGGGGGGAACAAGGAGGAGTGAGGAGCGGCGCGCTGCCGCCCCTCGACGCAAGGAAGAAAGAGCAGGGTAGACGAGCGTGGGAGGGCAGGCAGAGACCTGGGAAGACCAGAGACAAGGTAGCGGGAGTGCATGCCACGGAGGCGAGGCACTGAGGGGTGACCAAGGCGGTGGTGCCAAAGGAGAGTCTGGTGCGACAGGGCGCGACACGAGCAGGGGCCCGCAAGCTGACCTGGCGCGGACGCAGACGCAGCTACCTGGGGAGGCTCAGGAGTCAGTGTGTACAGACTCGACCCTGGCCGACGGGTGAACGTGGCCAGGTGACGGCCCGTCCGTGCACACGTGCAGATCGACACACGCTGACCCCCAAGAGTAAATGTATCAACCATCACATCCTTGAGGGCAGCGGTACTCACCATGTTCGTTGAGAACGAGGGGAGGTGAAGACCTGAGAGTGAGCCGGACGGAACCGCCGGACACGGGAGAACAGTGGTAGAACGGGCAAAAACTGGGCCCCCTGAGGGGTCAGCCAGTCTGACAGCAACAGGTGCAGGGAGTGGTGTGACTGTGGTACTGTCGCGAAAGAAACAGTAGGAAGCACCTGAGTCAAGTGTGAAAGTGTGCAAGGCCTCAACAGGCGCTGTACCAGAGAGAGTAGACTCACTAGCACCTAGAGTAGCAGCCTCTATACCTGGGTCGGGTGGCACACACAAGTAACAGTCACCCTCAGAACTAACAGTCAATGCATACATGGCAGTAAGGATGGCGTCATAGTCTAGCGCAAAGACATCGACGCCCTGCCTAAGCAGCTCTAGCCAGCGGGGGAGCTCAGCCGCGTCGCCAAACTGTGCATGCCAGGTGTCGCTCAGACAGGAAAAGCAGCGGGACTGTGTGTGGCCAGGTGTTCCGCATGTCTGACCAGCCCGATCACCTGTGCGAATGACGTACTGGCAGCGAGCACTACTCAAAGACCCCCCACACTGAGCGTACCACTCACGAAGCTGCTGGGGCGT
The DNA here is from genome assembly GCA_947471745.1 of Closterium sp. Naga37s-1. NCBI lineage: Eukaryota > Viridiplantae > Streptophyta > Zygnematophyceae > Desmidiales > Closteriaceae > Closterium > Closterium sp. Naga37s-1. Next base: position 1,799,529 of record CANJKZ010000777.1, on the reverse strand, counting down.
AAGGGTCTCGAGCGGACGCGGCTGCAGCTGCACCAGGCCACCGCCAGAAACTCCCAACCGACTAGCTGCACCACGACTGCCACTACTGCCGCCGCCACGACGCCTACGGGCGTACCACTCACGAAGCTGCTGGGGCGTAAGGGTCTCGCTCGAACGTCGCTGCAGCTGCATCTGGCCACCGCCAGAAACTCTCCACCGAAAAGCTCCAAAGCGACTACTACTGAGGCCGCCACCACTCCCACCGCTGTCGTGAAAGGAAGGCATGCGACCAGCAGGGCACCACGCAGAGCAGGAAGGGCGGCAAGGAGGCACTAGGGTAGGTCGGGGCGGTGTGTCAGAATCCCAACCACTATACCATTGGGATAAAAGGGCTTGTTTGTGTAGCGGGTAAGTGCGCCCATAACCCCCCAGGCCAACGTGCCTGTAACCCTTCCCTAGGATCAATCGGGGATCACCAGTGGACCTCTGACACGGTGCACGGTCAAGGAAGGGCGGCGTGCGGCCAGAGCAGTGCGCCGCGCGGTCAGAGCAGGGCGGCGCGCGGCCAGAGCAGGGCGGCGCGCGGCCAGAGCAGGGCGGCGCGCGGCCAGAGCAGGGCAGTAGCTGGCAGCAGCAGGCAGTAGCTCGTAGGGCAGAAGCGCCTACGGGTTTTTTTTTATTATTATTATTTAGGGTTTAGCAGGGCGCTGGCGCAGGGCAGGCCGCTGGCGTAGGGCAGGGCGCTGGTGCAGGGCAGGGCGCTGGCGCACAGGAGGGCGCTGGCACAGGGCAGGGCGCCAGCGCGCGCAGGGCAGGGCACTGGCGCAGGGAAGGGTGTTGGCGCAGGGCAGGGCGTGGGCAAGGCAGGACCCTGGCGCAGGGCAGGGCGCCAGCGCGCGCAGGGCAGGGCGCTGGCGCACGGGCTACAGCAGTGCGTGACGCGAGGGGCAGTAGGGCGCGACGCGCAGGCTGCATCAGGGCGCGACGTGCGGGCTGCAGTAGGGCGCGAAGCGCGGGGCAGCAGGGCGCGCCGCGCGGGCTGCAGAAGGGCGCGATGCGCGGGGCAGCAGGGCACGACGGGCGGGCTGCAGCAGAGCGCGACGCGCGGGGCAGCAGAGCATGCCGCGCGAGCTGCAGCAGGGCGCGAAGCGCAGGGCAGCAGGGTGCTACACACGGGCTGCAGCAGAGCGCGACGCGCGGGGCAGCAGAGCGCGACGCGCGGAGCAGCAGAGCGCGACGCGTGGGCTGCAGCAGGGCACGACACGCAGGGTAGCAGGGCGCGTGGCAGGGCAGGGCGTGCGCGGGGCAGCGCGACGCGGGGCAGGGCAGGGCGTGCGCGGGGCAGCGCGACGCGGGGCAGGGCAGGGCGTGCGCGGGGCAGTGCGACGGGGGGCAGTGCAGGGCAGGGCTCGCGCTGACGGCGCAGCGCAGGGCAGGGCGTGGGGTAACGTGGTAACCGTAGTCGGTCACTAGGTAATGGTGGGCTCGGAAAAAACGGTCCTACGGACCTATTGGTCTGATACCATGTCAGAAACTAACGAGCAGGAATGAATGAACTAGAAGCAAGATGGGTACAAGTAGGAAACCCTAATTGGGTTGTACCCCATATAGGCTACCCCACTACAGCCTACACAATAAGCAGCATATGAGTTTGACAGGATCCTACAGCCATGCCTCTGGACGTTGGCGATTGGGCTGGAATGCTCTTCCGTGCCTAACCCCGCTGATGTGGCTCGGGTCTTCATCGAGCCGACGATAGGTTCTCCAAACCGCGAGAGTGCTAGCAACTTTTAGGGCCATAGAGAGCTGCGAGGCGGGAAAGCTAGTCATTTCTCGATAGTATCCCTGTTGCTGGGATCGCGGGTGACTAGAGGGTGAGTTGGCGGCACTAGGAATTGGGAGCATGAAGCAGAACATTTCTCGAGGGTGATGGGAAAATCTATCGAGTTGAGAAGACCTAGGGATCTGCTCTTAGGCGTATTCGTTTAGCTACGAATCTGTGTCAAAAGTCGACAATCTACCATTATCATAATGCAATTTATACTTGTTAGTGTCACTAAATATTACGACAACACCTGCTATTTCAAGAAACCGTGCCAATTGAAGTCGTTTTTCCCATGTGGCACAAAATAGATAATCAATAGAGACAGTTATATACATGGCATTCTACTGTTGTTCCCTTTTCCAAAAGCGGGTAAGAAACTGTCAAACTGCATGTTTGTGTTCTCTCTAGGCTATAGTCAGTTAGCCTACAAGGGGTACAACACTTTAGGGTTAGGTACTTGTACTCATGCATGCTACCTAGTCCACCATTCCTACCTGCAGATTCTAACATGGTATTAGAGCAGAATCGTTCCTAGGGCCCACCGAACGTTCCGCCCTGCCCTAACCGTAAAATTTTTCTTCCTACGCTGCCCCTGCAGCCGCGCTGCCCTTGCAGCCCGCGTGCTGCCCCTGCGACCGCGCTGCCCCTGCAGCCGTGCTCGCCCCTGCGACCGTGCTGCCCTTGCAGCCGTACTCGCCCCTGCGACCGTGCTGCCCCTGCAGCCGTGCCTGCCCTTGCGACCGTGCTGCCCCTGCAGCCATGCCTGCCCCTGTGGCCCGCGTGCTGCCCCTGCAGCCCGCGCGTTCGCCCCTGCAGCCCGTGGGCGCTGCCTCTGCAGCCCGCGCGCCGCCCTGCCGAGCCGCGCGTTGCCCCTGCAGCCCGTGGGCGCTGCCCCTGCAGCCCGTACGCCGCCCTGCAGAGCCGCGCATCGCCCCTGTAGCCCGTGGGCGCTGCCCCTGCAGCCCGCGCGCCGCCCTGCCGAGCCGCGCGTTGCCCCTGCAGCCCGTGGGCACTGCCCCTGCAGCCCGTAAGCCGCTCTGCAGAGCCGCGCGTCGCCCCTGCAGCCCGTACGCCGCCCTGCAGCGCCGCACGTCGCCCCTGCAGCCCGTGGGCGCTGCCCCTGCAGCCCGCGCGCCGCCCTCCCGAGCCGAGCGTCGCCCCTGCAGCCTGGGCGCCGCCCTGCCGAGCCGCGCGCCGCCCCTACAGCCCGCGCGCTGCCCTGCCGAGCTGCGCGTCGCCCCTGCAGCCCGCGCGCCGCGCGCAACCCTAAACCCTGCTCTGCTCCTGCTACTACTACTGCTTCTACTGGTGGAGGTGCTGCTGGTGCTGGAGGAGCTGGAGGTGCTGGACCTACTCCTGACCGTCGCTGTCTGTCATGGCTACTATCGCGGCAGTTGCTGCGGCCAGGGGTGGACAGCAGCGGGCACTGCCTCTCCCGGACGACCCCACCCCTCAGCAGCTTCGTGAGTGGGTTGTTCAGCGAGGCAGGCCTGGTGGTGGAGGTTTTGATTTTCAGTGGCCTAAGCGACGTCGCGACTGTGCTTCTCAGCGGTGCGTCCCTGGTTGTGTCGAGGTTCCTGCTCTCGGTTCTAGTGAGTCTGCTGCCGCCCCAGGTGCTAGTGAGTCTGCTGTCGCTCCAGGTGCTAGTGAGTCTGCTGCAGCTCTAGGTGCCCGTGAGTCTGCCAACGCTCTAAGTGCTAGTGCGTCTCCTGCCGCAGGTCCTGTCTCAGCTGAGGTCTTGCACACTTTCACGCTTGACTCAGGCGCGTCACGTTGCTTCTTTCGTGATTGCACCACAGTCACACCACTCACAGCACCTGTCCCAGTCTCACGGGCTGACCCCTCTGGGGGCCCAGTAGTTGCGAGAGCCTCCACGGTCCTCCCTTGTCCAACAGTCCCCTCCAGTTCTCTGTCAGGTCTCCACCTCCCCACGTTCTTGACGAACTTGGTGAGCAACGCTGCCATTCAGGATGTCTGGGTTGATACCTTTATTCCTGGAGGGCAGCGTGTTCACCTGGACTGGCCGTCACCTGGCTACGTTCACTCGACAGCCTGGGTCTAGTATGTACACACTGACCACTTCGTCTGCACAGGTGGCTGAGTTAGGTCAGGTGGCTGCGTCGAGTCGGGCGTCTGCGTCGGGGCAGTTAGTTGCGTCTTGCTCGTGCAGAGTACTCACGCACGAGACTCAGCGCTGGCACCACCGTCTTGGTCACCCCTCCCTGCCGCGTCTACGCAGTATGCACTCTCGTCTCCTTGTCTCTGGCCTCCCCAGGACCCTGCCCCCCCTGCCGCGCTCGCTTGCCCCGCTGTGCCTTCCTTGCGTCGAGGGGCGGCAGCGCGCCGCTCCTCACTCCTCCGAGTTTCCTCCGACCACTGCTCCTCTGCAGACTCTCCACCTGGACGTGTGGGGCCCGGCCCCAGTCGGTGGAACGGACCAGGAGCGCTACTTTCTGCTGGTTGTTGACGACTACACACGCTACACCACCGTCTTCCCCTTGCGAAGCAAGGCGGATGTCAGTGGTGTCCTGATCCCCTGGATCCGTGCTACTCGTCACCAGCTGCGCGAGCGGTTTCGGCGGGACTTTCCAGTTCTGCGTCTCCACTCTGACAGGGGTGGTGAGTTCTCCTCTGGCGTCCTTGAGACGTTCTGTCAGGACGAGGGCATCGCCCAGTCGTTCACGCTTCCGGCCTCTCCGCAGCAAAATGGGATCGGTGAGCGTCGCATTGGCCTGATCATGGAGGTTGCTCGTACCTCCATGATCCATGCGGCTGCTCCCCATTTCCTGTGGTCGTTTGCGGTCCGATACGCCGTGCATTAGCTCAACCTCTGGCCTCGTGTCTCTACTCCAGAAACCTCGCCCACACTCCGTTGGACGGGACAGCCTGGTGATGCGTCGTCGTTTCGGGTCTGGGGCGCGCTCTCCCTTGTTCGCGATACCAAAGCGAGCAAGCTCTCTCCTTGCACTCTCCGCTGTGTCTTCCTGGGCTTCCCCACCGACGCCCCGCCGTGGCAGTTCTACCACCCTGCCTCGCGTCATGTTCTATCCTCTCAGGACGTCACCTTCGACGAGTCGGTCTGTTACTACCGACTTCACCCACACGCGTCCCACCCGGTCCCCCTCGCGCCTCTCTTCCTGGTACCAGTCCCCCCCCCCGGTACACCCCCTTCCCCCACAGGGTCCTGCTCCCTCAGGTGTGTCTCAGGTAGACCCACCCCCCTTGGATGAGCCAGTGGAGATCTCTTCTGACACCTCTGACCCCGCTGAGGGGGGTGACACAGCCGCCGACGAAACGGCGACCACTCGCCGCACTCCTCGCTTGGAAACCCCCCTGGGATTCCCGCCTCGGCCGTCTTTGCCACCTCTGTAGCCTGCTGCTGTGGACTCTGGAGCTGAGGCTGCTGGAGCTGGGCCTGGGGGTGGTACGTGTGGGAGTGTCCGCTCTCCTCGTTTGGCTACCCCCCCCGGTTTCCCGCCTCTGCAGCCTTCTGCAGTGGACACTGGAGCTGAGACTGAGGGTGCAGGGACTGAGGGTACTGAGCCTGCGTGTGCTGGGACTAAGGGTACTGAGCCTGCGGGTGCTGGGACTGAGGGTACTGAGCCTGAGGGTACTGAGCCTGAGGGTACTGAGACTTTGGGTGCTGACTCTGGGGGTGCTGAGACTTCGGGTGCTGACTCTGGGGGTGCTGCGAGTCCTTCTGGAGGTCCTGGAGCTGGAGGTGCTGGAGCTGGAGGTACTAGAGGTGCTTCAGGTAGTGGAGGTGCTAGAGCTACCACAACTGGAGGTACTGGAGCTGGAAAGCCACCGCAGCCTGCTCTACTTGAGACGCTCTCGCCGCAGGCGATTCGTGTGTGGGTCGTTCGGCGAGGCAGTCCTGGTGGTGGAGGGTACGGTCCTGCTGGTGCTGGAGCTACTAGTCCATGAGGTGCTACTGGTGCTGGAGGTGCTGGAGGTACTACTGGAGGTACTAGAGGTGCTGCTGGTGCTGGAGGTACTGGAGCTGCTAGGCCTGGAGTTACTGCTGGAGGTACTAGAGGTGCTACTGGTGCTGGAGGTACTGGAGCTGCTGATGCTGTAGGTACTACTATTACTGGAGGTGCTGGGGGTGCTGGAGCTGCTGGCGCTGGAGGTGCTGGTGCTACTGGTGCTGGAGCTGCCAGAGCTGCTGACCCTGGAGGTGCTGGTGCTGCTGGTGCTGGAGGCGTTGGAGTTGGAGGTACTGCAGGTGCTGGAGCTACTGGTCTCGGAGGTGCTCGTACTGGAGGTGCTGGAGCTGCCGAAGCAGGTGGTGCTGCTGGTGCTGGAGGTGCTGGAGGTGCTACTGGAACTGCTGGCACGGGAGGTACTGGAGGTAGTACTGGCGCTAGAGCTGGAGCTGGAGGCACTGGAGGTGCTAGAGGTACTACGGGTGCTCGAGGTGCTGGCGCTGTCGGAGCTCGTGGTGCTGGAGGTGCTGGTGCTACTGGTGCTGGAGGTGTTGCTGGGGGTACTGGAGGAGCTGCTCGTGCTGGAGGTACGGGAGCTGTTGGTGCTCTTCGCCACCTTCTCAGTCTTCCGCCAGGTGCTACTGACTTCCCAGTGGCAGGTACTACTCCTCCGTTACTGTTTCCACCGGCGGACCAGTCTCAGCCGCCGCTGCTACTGCACTCCCCACTGCCTGCTCCTGCTCCTTACACTGCGGTGACACAGTCCCTGTCTGAGCGTCGAGAGCCTGAGACTCGTGCTTCCACCCCTGAGCGTCACGAGCCTGAGTCTAGCTTTGACCTTGAGCCCGAGCCTAGTGCCGCTGTCCGTACTCGTGTGCGTCGTGTGCGCCGTCCTCGTGCTCCGGCTGTCCCAGGCACTCACGATATGACACTCCGTCCTTCCTCTGTTCCACATCGTGTTGTCCTGCCGTTACCTCCTGCATCATCTCTTCCTGCCATTGCTGACCCTCCGTCTGACCTTGCTCGTGCGTCCAGTCCGACTGTTACTCACTTCCTTGCTACGGTTGTGACAGACCCTACGTTCTCGTCTCCTGCTGCGTCTGCCTTAGTCGCTGAGCTCGTTGACTTTGCTGCTGTGTACCGCCTAGACTACCTTGCGAGTCTTGTCTCTGACCCTGTCCATGCCTGTCCTCCGTCCGTCGGGGGTGAGAATGCCCTTGGCTGTACTGCCCTTGGCTGTGACGTTCTTGAGGACAGACAAGAGGAGCTGGAGTGCCTTGCGGCCGCTTCACCCCATCACGCGACCATGCTGCTTGCCACTGAGGGAGACCCGGGTGCACTTGACATCCCCACCCCGCGCTCCTACAGGGAGGCGATTTTGGGTGAGTACTCCTCTCAGTGGCAGACAGCCATGGACGTAGAGATGGCTTCCTGGAAGTCCACAGGCACCTACGTCGATGAGGTTCCCCCACCTGGGGCGAACATCATCAGTGGCATGTGGATTTTCAGGGTGAAGCGGCCGACGGGTTCTCCGCCTGCCTTCAAGGCACGTTACGTTGCTCGAGGCTTCAGTCAGCGTGAGGGGGTCGACTTCTTTCAGACCTTCTCCCCCACCCCGAAGATGACCACTCTTCGGGTGTTGCTACACGTTGCAGCTCAGCGTGACTACGAGCTGCACTCCCTCGACTTCTTGACGGCTTTTTTGCAGAGTAGCCTTCACGAGGCCATCTGGTTGCGCCGTCCACAGGGTTTCACTGGGTCGTTTCCTGAGGGTACCCAGTGGAGCCTGCGGCGACCAGTGTACGGCCTGCGTCAGGCGCCCCGCAAGTGGCACGACACACTGAGAACGACACTTGCGGCTCTTGGGTTTGCTCCTTCGACTGCTGACCCGTCGGTGTTTCTACGCACCGACACTACTCTGCCGCCGTTCTACATCCTCGTGTACGTCGACGACTTGGTTTTTGCTACTGCTGACACTGAGGCACTGGCCCTAGTGAAGGCCGAGCTGCAGGAGAGACACTCCTGCACTGACCTGGGTGAGCTGCGGAGCTATCTTGGCTTGCAGATCACCCGGGACAGAGCACGCCGCACCATCACCCTGACTCAGTCACACATGGTGCAGCAGGTCCTTCAGCGCTTCCGCTTCACGTGGTCCTCACCACAGCCCACTCCTCTGTCTACCGGCCACTCGCTCTCAGGTCCACCTTCAGACGAGTCCGTAGAGCCGAGTGGTCCGTACCCAGAGCTTGTGGGTTGCGTACCTGATGACGTGCACACGACCTGACCTCGCGTACCCTCTCAGCCTCCTGGCTTGCTATGTGGCACCCAGTAGACACCGAAAGGTGACACTTTGATGTTGCGAAGAGGGTACTGCGTTACTTGTGCAGCACATCGGGCATGGGGCTCGTGCTTGGAGGACGGGGTTCGGTGGTCCTCACAGGACACTCTGACGCTTCTTGGGCCGACGACCAGACGACTCGGCGTTCGTCACAGGGTTACACCTTCAGTCTTGGCTCTGGTTCTGTCTCGTGGAGGTCCACTCGTTCTTCTTCTGTGCTTGGTTCCAGCTGTGAGGCCGAGATCTACGCTGGGGCCATGGCTACACAGGAGCTACGCTGGCTGACCTACCTGCTGACCGACTTGGGGGAGCGGCCTAGTTCTCCTCCAAATCTGTACGTAGACAACAAGGCAATGCTTGCCTTGTGTCGCGAGCAGAGACTGGAGCACCGAACGAAGCACATTGCTCTTCGCTACTTCCTTGCACGTGAGCTGCAGTAGCGTGGTCAACTGCGCCTTGCTTTCGTGGCCTCTCGGGCCAACACTGCTGATGTTTTCACCAAGGCCCTTGGGTCTGGTGATCATCACCGTTTCTGCACTGCTCTTGGGCTTGTGCCCACTCTGCCTCACCTGCTGGTTGCTTGACTTGCTCTTGTTGTACACTGATATATATCTTTCTACCTGCTTGTTTACTCTTGCTAGGTTGTGATCAGTGTACTGCCTTGCTATTATAACTCTGCATGTGAACTGGCCTTGTGGCTGCTTGCTTGTGCTCAGATTGTGTGCACCCTGAGCTTTGCGTTGCTTTGCTTGTTCTCTTGCTTGACTGGTGTTGTGACCGTCTGTTGTGTTTGCTATCTCCCACTTAGCCTATGGGGGTGTGTCAAACTGCATGTTTGTGTTCTCTCTGGGCTATAGTGAGTTAGCCTACAAGGGGTACAACACTTTAGGGTTAGGTACTTGTATTCATGCATGCTACCTAGTCCACCATACCTACCTGCAAATTCTAACAGAAATATAATTTATTATAATCCCGGGGCGATAAGAAAAGAGCTGATTAAAAACCCTTCATAAAAAAGCCATAATAACTACAAGCCCAAGGCATTATAAGGGGCGGGGTAATTTGGTTTGCATTTGGATACGGCCCTAGGAGATCATTTTGTACAACGAACATTTGTATTGAGAGAGAATTTCCTGACCTGCTGGGAGGACAACCCCCTCAATATATTGTGCCTAATAGCAACGCAAACAGTGCTTTATTGGATACATGTGAGGTTGAATCGCTTGATGCTCATCTTGCCTTGCAGCGCCAGCGCCAACACATCCATCTCCTCCACGTTCCATAGCTCCCTCACCACCGTCTGCATGGCATGGGGTGATAGCAACAGCAAGAGAGGTGTGTGGGAATAGTAGAGGCGATGAGTCAAACGAAGGCTTGCTGTTCCCAGTTCATGTGATGCAGAAGTATGTGGAAAGGTGATGTGCACAAGTGAAAGAGGGGAGTTCTCTTTTTTTAAAAGAGGAAATGATTTGGGCGAAGATTTCATTGACGAGAGGCTGATGAGATGACGAGAGGGGGACAGCGGGGAGAGAAGAGGAAGAACCAACGAAAAAAAAAAGAGGAAGTGGAGGAAGGGAATGAGTGGGATGGGGAGAAACAGATGAATTAAATGACCAGCACCGTATAAGTAGAGAGATGGGAGGGAAGGAGGAAGAGGCAGAGCGCAGGAGGGGAGCAACAGAGAGATGAGGGAAAGAGCAGGGAGAGGGAGGGGGGCGAAGAGAAGGCGTGCCTGTTTGCGGCAGAGCTTCTGGTTGAGCTCGCTGACTATGGAGTGGAAGATGGGCATCGCTGACTCGGTGTTGTGTGCTAGCGTCTGGTGTGCAGGACATGGGTGATGCATCGAGTGAGAAGTGGAGGAATGAGTGCAAGAGACAACAGTGCAAGGCTGGAAGCGCGAGAATGGCAGGTGCGGGAAGGAAAGAATGGAACAGAATGTTGCAGGTGCTGCTTCCCTCTGGTTGTAACAGCGTAGCAGTCCAAGGGGGATACCTTGATAAAGCACACATACCCCGTCCGGCCACAGGGGTGGTGCAGGTGTTGAGACGAATCAAAAGAGGGATACGTTGATGCAGCACACATATATACCCCGTCAGGCCACGTGGGCGGTGCAATGATCCTGGCCAGTGATGTGTGCAGCATGACCTGGTTGTACTGGCGGAGGGGCGAGCAGATGCGCGAAGAACAAAGTGCGTGAAGAACAAGGTGCGTGAATTTTTTAGACGTCTCAAAAAATCACTTTTTTATGCGTGAAGAACAAAGTGCGCGAAGAACAAGGTGCGTGAAGAACAAAATAAACAAGGTTACCAATGATTTATGAAACAGTGAGAGAAGATGGGAAAGAATCAAGATGGCAGGTCACAACAGCAGATGCAGGGGTGCGGAAAAAAAAAAGTGTATATGTATACATACATATACATAGATATGCAGACAAATAAACATAGACACATACTACCACATAACTATTCATGTTGCACAATGTGATGCGACGCATTGCGGCGTGACAATGTGGAACTGGAATGAGGAAAAGGATGAGCGGGGGAAGGTGAAAACACATGAGGTACGGTAATATTGTTGCAGCGCATGCCTGGCAGAGTCAACTCCCTCAGCGGTCTCAGCTTAGGACACACAAGAGCATGTGAGCAGCAGCAACAGCAGCAGGGCAGCAGGGGCGGCACCCACCAGTTGCTGCTTGGGAGCGCGCGGCAGAGCCTCCTTGAACGCATCCCTCAGCTCTGCTGGATCCGTGCCCTCCACCACCTGGGGCAGGGAGGTGGGATGCGGTGCAGTGCGGTGCAACGGAACAAAAAAAGCATATGTTATGCGAGCATGGTGTAACCCAAGCATCACCCAGTGTCCATTTGCAGCTGCATATGCTTTGTGTATATGGAGCCACACCCCATCCACATGCACACAACAAATGATGTTTCACCTGCCAGCATGCAAGCACCACACCAGTAGCAGTGAGAATGACCCGGTCCCGTCACCCGTGAGACAAGCAGCAAGCAAGCACAACCGCACACGACTTCGACATGTGCCTTCTTCACATACAGACACACACACGGATGTGCATGCAAGCACCCCAAGCACTCCATGCAATGCAAGCAAATCTGACGACTCACCTGCCCAGACGTGAGCAGCACGCCAGTGGCGGTGAGAATGACTCGATCCAGTGAGACACGCAGCGGGCACAGCCACACGCACTGTCGACACTCACACACACACTCATGAAAATACAGGAATATGAGAGTGGTTCCTCACCTGCCAGCACGCCAGCAGCACGCCAGTGGCAGTGAGAGTGACTCGATCCAGAGAGACTCGCATCGGGCACAGGCGCTTGCTCATGCCCTTCACTGCCCGCACCTCGTCCACTAGCTGGCAGGGTGGGAGGAGGGCAGGATATGTGTGGATGCGTGGGGAGCACAGGGGAGAAGGCGTGGGGTTGACACTTGGAAACGCATACACAGGCGCTTGCTCACGCCCTTCACTGCCCGCACCACACACCTCGTCCACCAGCTCGCAAGAGTGCAGGAAAGGGGGGAAGAGGCGGTAGGGCAGGTGGGGATGCTGAAACTGTAAAAGAATGAGTCATGGGGCAAATGATTCGACTGGCTGACCAGCTGTGCAGCTGTGCGCGAAAGGAATCTGCTGGCTTACCTGTTTCAGCTCAGCACAACAGACAGCATCAGAGTAAACTGTTTGAGCCTGTGTAAGAACCCTACTGTACTGCCATAGATACGGCCATACCTGTTTGGCGGTGGCAGGTACGGGCGAGAGATGGTGTGAGGCATGGAAGATGCTCATGTGGTACACTTCAGGGTCCTGCAGCCACACGCCTGCCAGGGGATGGGGATAGGTGGGGATGGGGGGCAGGTGAGGCAGTGGAAGGAATACGAAGCAGGTGAGTCAATTGATGCAAGTGAGGCATGGAAGATGCTCATGTGGTACACGCCAGGGTCCTGCAGCCACACGAATGGTGGGAGGGTGGGACGGGAATGGGGATAGGTGTGGGGACGTGCAGAGGGGTAGGGGAGGCAGTGAAGGGAAAAAGAACCAACTAAGCTGAGTGGTGCAAGTTGAGTGGTGCAAGTGAGGCGCGGAAGATGCATGTCCGTGTTGAAGGGAGGGATCGGGGTGCTGCAGCCAGACACACGTCTGGTGCGATCGTGGGACGAGGATGGTGATAGGTGGGGATTGGGGGAGCGGCAGGGGAGGCAAGTGAAGGGAAATTTCTCATGGGGAGAATGAACCTTTAGAGGTGTGGGTTCGGCAGCCACATGCTTAAAGGGAGGGGTGGGGACGGAGGGAGGGGTGGGGATGAAGGGAGGGGTGGGGATGGAGGGAGGGGTGGGGATGAAGGGAGGGGTGGGGATGAAGGGAGGGGTGGGGATGAAGGGAGGGGTGGGGATGGAGGGAGGGGTGGAGATGGAGGGAGGGGTGGGGATGGATGGAGGGGTGGGGATGAAGGGAGGGGTGGGGATGGAGGAAGGGGTGGGGATGAAGGGAGGGGTGGGGATGAAGGGAGGGGTGGGGATGAAGGGAGGGGTGGGGATGAAGGGAGGGGTGGGGATGGAGGGTTGTGGCTACCGAACCAGACCTCTAAAGGGGCGGGCGAAGCATCCAGAGAAGGCAAAGTGAGTGAGGCGTGGAAGAAGATAAGCCACACATGCGGTGGAGAGCGGTGCCGTGTTCTTGAGGCGCGTCAAGAGGAGAGAGTGGTGCCATGCAGGCTGCAGCCAGCCACTATTCCATGATTCTTTGCCCCACTAACCCCACTGCTTTCCTCACACCTTCCACTCCCCTCCTTACATCATCGCGCCTCACCCACCTCCTCGGAATCGGTGCAAAATATTGCATTTCACTATTTGCTCACTCCATTCCCCACAGTCCACCCCGCTGCTTTCCTCGCACCTCCCATTCCCCTCCTTACATCATCGCGCCTCACGTTGTCACACCTCACCTCCTCCCATTCCCCACCCTCACATCGCCACGCCTCACCTCCTCGAAAGTGGTGCAAGAAAATTGGTGCAGAATGTTGGCGCAGAAAAGTGGTGCGGAATGTTGTCCTTCACCCTCTCTCTGACTCTCTACCCCACTAGTCCGCACCTCCTCCCATGCCCCCCATCACATCGCCACGCCCCTGCTGCCGTGCTGCTGTGGTTGCAAGCAGCTGCCTCGACTGCTGCTACGCTGCTGCTTCTTCCTACGCTTCTGCGCCTCGTTTTGCTGCTGGGGCTGCTGTTGAGGCTGCTGCTGCGAGTGCTGCTGCCCCTGATCCATGTTCATTGTATCTGGTCTTGAGGTTCGTCTCGTCATCTAGGTTCATCGTTTCCACAAACGCGCGACCCGACGGGTCGCTAGACGCCAAAAGTACGATGTCGCACGGGACTGTCGTGTCCCTCCGTACATGCACCAGCCTCTCCCACGCGAATGCTCTGCCACGTGGCAGCGCACCACTGGTCCCCGCGGTATACGAAGCACTCGCGCCCGTTCTCCCGCGCGTAGGCGCGGTGGCGTCGCCAGTCCTCGAAGGCGTCTTTAATCGGCGTTACCGTCAGCACTGAGAGCAACGGAATGACGGAGATGTAACAGCCGAAGATCGCGAGCTGAGGGATCTGGTTGATTTAGATTAGGACGAGGAAGTAAATGTACGCGACGCGATGAAACTGCTCAAAAAGGTTGCGAGGGAGGAATGTTAGCAGCGTGTATACTCGTCCGGATGCGGTTATTAGCCAATCGGCTCCTATGTATCCTCCACCTCGCTAACAGGCCCTCCCCGCCGTCCATTTCTGCTAGCTCGGCCTCTCGGATCGTACGGTCGGGATCGTCCACGTCAACGATGCGGCCTCTCGTGCGTTGTCGCCTGATCTGGAAGCCTTTCGGGCGACGTGGCGCCTTGTCTGAGGATCGCAAAGCGTCGGGAGCTGCTTCCATTTCTGCTGTGCTGTCGTGTCGACGAAAAGGCCTTGACGGCTGAAACACTCGCATGATTCTGTCCATGCTCTAATGTCTCTGAACGGCGAGCAGGTTTTCCCTGTGTGCAACGTGGCGATGCGGCTGCTCTTAGGTTCCGCTACTTCAACATTTTAATGGCCTCTAACGTTAAAAGCTGCTCAACTATTCGTGCTACTTCTCAAACTAATTGGCTGCAGGAGAGAACCTCTGTAGACTCAAGCTGGGCATACGTTGGCCTGAAGTTCAAAACATAAGCTATGTGATGAGGAACTAGTTTAGGCGGCGGCGACATTCTCAAAGCGAAGCTATCGTGGCGTAGAAGCGGCCAAACTGTGCACCACAGCAAGGCTGTGGCCCTGATCTGTGTCCCTAACTCAGAGTTAGCTAACTCTGAGTTACCGAGCCGTGTAGGCTCGGATGAGTACATTGACAAGGCATCATTACGCTCGTGTGAATGTTGAGTAAGTAACTCACGTGGGTGATCTGTGGCCCTTCGTAACTCCGAGTTAAGGAAGTTGCGTGGGGGTTCTCGAGAGCTCTATCGTAAAAAGTTTCAGGCTGTCCCCTAACAACCCCGATCGCATAAAACAAAACATTTACGGCAGGATGGCAAAAAAATAAAAATGAGATTGGTGGGAGTTAGTCGGGCGGGGTAAATGTGTCAGAAATTTTACCAAATTGATGTCATACTAGGTTTACCCTGCTCGAATCGCGCTCTGAGTAGTGTATTGAGTTTCACCCCAAAAGCCAAAGTAAGCGAGAGCACTAACTCTGAGTTAGTTTGCCCGTGAAAGAAGGCTCCCCGCAAGCTTCCTACGGAGCGTACCCTGATTGTACTTTGCGTAGACGTGGCCCTTATTTGCTAACTCAGAGTTAGCTGGCACGGTGTGATTGTAACGTACACACGTGTGAGGTTTGAGTTAATGAAACCCCCTCGAAACCAGTTAACTCTGAGTTGAGGGGCCACAGATCAGGGCCTATGTGTAGGTCCCGTCCCGACCAATGGCATAAGCTTGGAGCATGCCGACATTGAGAGGGGCACCAGACTCTGGGTAGGCTAAAAATCATCCATGCCATCCGTTTGCACATCGAGGCCCATCGGACGGTTTCAATCACCTTCAATGGGTGAATGGACTGGGACGTTCGTGACGTGACGTCACACTGTCGGACCGCCCTTTCAGGATACTTGGAACCTCCGTCGAAAGAATTGGAACAAGCCAACACGCTTAGCGGAGTCAACATAAAGGTGAATAAAACTAGGTTATGAGTTGTAAAAGAGAGTGCGCAATTAAACTAATAACGAGACTGTGATTGAACGAACTGAGAATACAATGAAGGCACACACTAATGTAGGGGCTAGCCTAGCTAGGAGGGAACCTCGGGAGGCGAGGTTGGGTGCAGGTTTGGCGAAGGGAAAAGCCGAAGGCGACGCGAGGAGTCTCGGCAGCGCTGATATCGGCCGAACGTGCAGAGTCCGAAAATCGGGGTTGTACGCGAAGCAGTCAACCCCGATAAGGAATTCGGGAAAATTCCTTACACTAACCCCCCCCTTAAGAAAGGTGGTCAATGTCCGCAATACGCATGCGCGCAAGGTAGTCACCAACAAACGAGGACGCGTCAAGCGAGGCGGATGGCACCCACGTGTCGTCTTCACTGGTTCGATCAGTCCAACTGATTAGGAAATCCACGTGGCGACCAGCTGCGTCAAGTCGAACCCGATGTGCCAGTATCTTTGATGGGTCAAGAGTCGGCTCCGGGGCAGGGCGTGCTATTGGGGCAGCATTTTGTCGCACGATGTATGTCGTAGCTGGCACGAACTTGCGAAGTAAGTTGATGTGGAAGGCGTCATGAATACGCCAGTCGTCGGATAGCAGCAGCTTTGCGGTGACAGGTGTCACCATCTTGATGATTTTGAAAGGCCCACAAAATCGTGGCCGTAATTTCGACGGGCCGGGCAGGTGCAGATTTTTCGTGTCAAGTAGGACTAGTTGCTCAGCTGCCAAGACGAGTTCCCGTCGGAGAAGGTCGGTGTACTTGCGGGAAGTGGTATTGGCCTTGCGAATTGCGTCCGCAGCTTTTTCGCGAACTTCCTGCAGTTCCGTCACAAAAGTTTGTGACTGCGGGACCGGGTTGTCAAGTGTAGTCGTTGTAGGTACCGTCGGATCCATCCAGTAATTCAAGAATAACGGGGAGTGATTAGTCGTACTCGATGGGGCGTTGTTGAACGCGTATTCCAGCATGGCGAGTGACTGTTCCTAGCGAGCCGGGTCGGGGCAGTTTGTCCTGATCAGTTGCTCCATGGTGTGATTGGTGCGCTCGATCTGGCCATCCGTCGGTAGGTGGTAGGCCGATGAGTGTTGAAGGAAGTTGGCCCCGCCCTCGCATGGGCAAAACTGACTTTGTGGTCGGGTGTGCGGGAGGTGCAGCCGACCTTCTGCAGGTGTACGAGGGTTGCATGTACACGAGGTGTACTAGGGAATCCATGCAAGAGTAATTGAAGCATCCGCGAGTGCAACACAGTCTTCCCGCACGCATGTACAAGTTGCGCAGCTGGTGCAGAGGTTCGCGGGTGTTCGTCTGCGCAGGGTCGCGTCTGACCCTGCGCAACCTTGAGACTGCACAGGCGAATTTTGGCCAGAAATTCGAATGTGCCCTAATTTCGACCAATCAGGGGCTGACATTTTGAAATGTCAATCGAGGTGCTCAACGAAGGTGCTCGACGAAGATCGTCGAGCAGCGACGACGAAGGTCGTCAACCCGCGACGACGAAGGTCATCAACCGGTGATGACGAAGGTCATCATCCTGCAGAGATGTCAGGGACTTCTCCTGGTTGACCAAGTTACCTGCTCGACGAGGTGCGCGAAGGTGTGCGAACGACGTCGAGGCTGTTGTGGCGAAGTCGACCGACGTGGCAGCACATGGTCGACGTGGCTCATCATGTGCAACCGTCAGCATGTGGCTGACAACCTGCGCAATGTACTTGACAGTGCACGTCGTGCATAACTGTCTACAAGCACCTGCGAAGTAGGTGCCTGCACATGTGCTTACAATCACCTGCGGATGCAATGTTGGCAAGCCGCGCGGATGCTGCGTTGGCAAGCCGTGCGGGTGCAGCGTTGGTAGGCCGCCATCTGCAGCGTTGGCAAGTCGCACTCAAGCTGCGTTGGCAGGCCGCAGACTTGCTACGTTGGCAGGTCGACAACTCTGTCACGCTGGCAGTCGACCTGCCTGAGCACTAGCAAACCTTGCATGTGATGTAGTCAATCTTTGCCATTGCTTGTTCTCATTCTGAACTCTGTATTCTCAACTTTTCCTTAGTGAAATTCTTGTTGCTTTGCCCTGTGAAAACACAAGTCCTAGAGAACACAGACACAGCTACGATCACTCCTACAACTCGTGCCTACGCTGCGGTCTAGCTCCCACCATTGTAGAGTTAATCTCCTCATGGTGCGGTGAGCGTGGACGGCCCCGCAAGAATACCTTCAGATAGGAGCCAACTTTTGCACCTACTCAGTCGTTCGTAGACCGGCAGCCTTTTAAGTCACCATGGTCGACCCCGTAGTTGACGCGGGTGTAGCGGATACCTTGGAGACACGACTAGCTAATGCGAGGAGACGCCACGAGGCTGGCGAGTACGGGACGATCCCCTTGGAGATCGTCGAGTTGGGCATCCGGGCGCAGTGGGCGACGGAGCACCCTTCCTGTCCTGCATCTCCTCGACCAGCACGCAACGAAGGTGGCGTCGACGAGGAGGTCGACGGCGGTGCACGAGTCAGTGGCAACGCGCGCACGAGGCACATAGGAGTGCTCAGGTCTGTTGACTGTGGTGTTGGCGGGAGTCACGCATGAGTGCAGCGGTCGATGGCACCTCAACGAAGCAGTGGAAGTCCCTCGTCAACGACGCATGTGACAGCGGGCGGGATCGCGCCGGCGTATGGCTACTTCAAGTTTTCGCCGGACAAGATCACCGTCGCACCTCTGCAAGGTCGACGGGACCTCATCACTTGGAGGGAGTCGATAGAAACACAGCTGGAGGTCGCCGGGCTAAAGGGCTTTCGCCGACGGCACTGTGCCAATTCCGCACGAGGACGATGTCGAGCTGCGTGGGGAGTTTCGTGCTGCTCACTTGCTCACTTTCATGGTCATCTCGAGGTGCTGCTCGCCGGTGGTGCAGCTTGCGCTCAGGAGCTGTCGAGAGCGTCTGGATGCTGGTCACCAAGCATGGCACTTCATCCTGTCGACGTACCTGGCGAAGGACGACCTGTACATCGGACAGCTAGAGGAGAAGATGACACATCTTCGGATGGGTGAGCAGGAGTCGGCGACGGACTACTGCAACCGTGCTCGACGGATACTGGCCGAAATGCGGATGGCGGGCGCCGAATACTCTACGGCGTCCTACATCACCCACGTTGTCAAGGGCCTGCCGCGTAGCTACAACCTCATGAAGAGGATGATGATGGTGCCCGGCACGCGGGAGTCACTCGACGAGGACTCAGTCACCAGCTACATCCTTCAAGATGAGGCTATGCAAGAGGCAGAGCAGCCCACGGAGCTCCTTCCGCAGGCGAGTTACGCTACACCGACGAAGCAGAATCGTCCGCAGGGGCAGCGAGGAAAGTCTGGGGGAGGTGGTAGCGGAGGTGGGAGGTCGGCGAAGGACGCAGACCAGGCGAAATCAACTCGTGACAGTGGTCGCGACAAGGGTGGTCGGCGGCGTGAGTGCTGGGTCTGCGGAAGCGCTGACCACCTCTCCTATAACTGCCCTGACCGAGAAGACACTGACGACGATGACCACAAGGGAGGCCGTGGAAGGTCGGCCAACGGTCGTCAAAGTCGGGACGAGAAGCCGCGCAAGGAGAAGCAGACGTCAAAGAAGACGTCGTCGACGAAGGAGGTCGACTCCTCCAGCGGCAAGGGGCAAGGTGATGGAAAGGCTTCCTGCTCAATGGTCAGCATGGTGAAGCAGACTGTTTCACTTGCGCCAGAGGCCGGCGAAGACTTCAAAGCGGTCGCAGCAGCCGTGCAGGCGAATCCAATGGTGGTTCTGCTCGACAGCGGTTGCTCACACCACCTCATGGGGACGAAGGAGGCCTTCGTCGACATGGGGCCGAGCGGCAATGTGAAGCATGTGCGTGGCTTCAACGGGGCTTTGCAGACCGTTGAGGGCCGAGGCACCGTCGCTCTGCAAGGGGAGGCCGGGAAGCAGGTCCTCATCCCCGACGTGCTCTACGTCCCGGGCGTGCAGGCGAACCTGCTGTCAGCTGGTCAGCTGAAGGAGAATGGTGTGCAGCTGCAGGACGACGGTGACGAGACGATGCTCGTCAACGCGACTAGGGAGGTGCTCGGTCGAGCACGCTATAGCGGCCGCGTCCTCTGCACCAACCTTCAACCCTTCTCGACAAAGCTGTCATCGAAGTCGACTGAGGTGGTGGCTCTGCGAACGATTGCTTCGGCAACGAAGTCGACGCCGCCCAGGTGGCACGCGAGGCTTGCGCACGTTGGTGTTGACATCATGAAGAGCTCGGCGAAGCACAATGTTGCCACTGGCCTGGACATCACGCCTTCCACAGGGACCGATAAGGGAAGAGACTGATTTCAAGCCTCTGAGGGCCTATCCGTGTGATCATGGAACATGCAAGTTTCCATGACATTTCAGGGGGTACTTTGTTTGGTTTGTACTTGCATATGGAGAATCACTTCGTACAACAAATATCTTAGTTAAGAATCCCCTGTGGGAAGGACAACCCAATCCAATTATCATGTTACGCCTAAGAGGAAACAATCTAATATCATGCCAACCCAGTCTGGTTGGATACACGTGAGGTTGAACCGCTTGACGCTCATCTTGCCTTGTAGCGCCAGCGCCAACACATCCATCTCCTCCACATTCCACAGCTCCCTCACCACCGTCTGGCATGGTATGGATGGGGTGATCGCAACAGCAAGAGAGGCATGTGGGGATATAAGATAGTGTAACATAAATTCTTGTGAGTCCCTTTGCATCTCCTCCACGTTCCACAACTCCCTCACCACTGTCTGGATGCCATGGGGTGACCACAACAGCAAGAGAGCTTTGAAACAATATCAGAGATGATGAGTTGCACAAGGGCTTGTTACTCCCTTCTCTTGTGTGGTGTTGTGGAAGAAAGGATGGCAATGCAGCAGCATGTGGCAAGCTGATGTGCTCGATTGCGAGGGGAACATGAGCATACGAGGACCGGAGAGAATGCTTTGGGTGAAGGCTGGAGTGACAGGATGCCGACGAGATAAAGGGGTTGGGATGGGAGAGGAGAAAGAAGAAACAGTGGGAAAAGGGAGCAGCGAGAAAAAGAAGCACGTAAAAGGAAATGACAGGGCGAGGGATGGGAGGGAATGAGGAAGAGGCAGAGCGCAGGCAGAGTTGAGGGTAGTGGAAAGAGCAGGCGCGGAAGGGATGGAAGCGTGCCTGTTTGCGGCAGAGCTTCTGGTTGAGCTCGCTGACTATGGAGCGGAAGATGGGCATCGCTGACTCGGCATTGTGTTAGCTTCTGGTAGTGAGTGGGAGATGGGAATTCATGAAAAGGGAGAATTGAGTAGCGAGAAGTGAGAAGTGAAGAGCAAGAAGTGAGGAGAAGTGAGAGTAATAGTTGTAAGAGCGGTTTGTAGGTACTGTGGATGACAAGACCACGATGATGAAAAGGCATTGCAAGATGGAACGAATTGAACATGGTGCCATCGTTGCTGCTTCCCTCCTGGTGTAACACTGTAACAGTCGAAGCGGGATCCCTTGAGAGGGATACGTTGATCCAGCAAACATACATACCCCGTCAGGCCAAGTAGGCGGTGCAAGGATCCTGGCCAGTGACACGTGCAGCATGACCCGGTTGTACTGGGGGAGGGGCGAGTGGGGAAGGGGGGAGCCGGTGGGAGAAGGGCAAGGTGAACACGGTCAATGAGAAGAGGAGTGATGTGTGCAGCATGACCCGGTTGTACTGGGGGAGGGGGGAACGAGCAGGTGGGTGAGGGCAAGGCGAGCACGGTTGTAAGGGTAGTGAACATGGAAAACAAAATCTGGATGTGAGTGTGCCATGATGTGAAAACGGGAAGATGGAAAAGGGGGGTTGAGATTGCGAGTGACGGATTTGAGGGTTGTGGGCCATGGGGACGGGGGGAAGGAGAAAGGATGTGAGGTAGAATAGTGTTGCCACACAGCAAGCATACACTGAGGCGGCTGCAGCGGGTTTGTCATGCAAAGCAGAGTCCACGCGGTCAGCCCATCCAGCAGCTCGCCTCTGCGTTCTGAGTGGTCTTGAAACACACGCACATAGAGCAGTAGTAGCAGCAGGGCGGCAGCCAGGCACCCACCACCAGATGCTGCTCTGGTTTGGAGCGCGTGGCAGAGGAGAGCCTCTCTCCTTCAGCTCGTCCGTCCCACATGATTGTCTTGTCTGAGAGCAGCAGCCGCAAGGAGAAACCCTATCGAGGATTCACGAGAGCACCCACCAGTCTTCATGCAGGCAGGCACCCACCAGTTGCTGCTTTGGAGGGCCTCCTTGAGATCGGCCCTCGCATATGATTCTGGTGGTAAAAATGGAAACGCTACTCTATTGAGCGTTCATAAGGGCACCCACCAGTCCTTCATCATGCAGGCGGGCACCCACCAGCTGCTGCTTGGGAGCGCGGGGCAGAGCCTCCTTGAGCTCGTCCCTCAGCTCTGCTGGATCCGTGCCCTCCACCACCTGGTGCGGGGAGAGGTGGAATGTTGTCCTGCATCCAAGTGGCTTCTGAATCGACTCAAAAGTCACCTCCGCTGGATCCGTGCCCTCCACCACCTGGTGCGGAGAGGTGAACAACAATTGCATGTGCGATGCTATGCGAGCATGGTGCATCATGCATGCCTTGCATCTCCCATGCACCACCCGTGAACCATTCATGCACTGCCCATGCCAGCAGTGGCAGTGCGAATGGAACGTTCCAGTGCCATGGGCACGAGTGCATGCGTGTAGCTGTGAGGGCGACACCATGTGCATGCAAACACTCCATGCAAACACCACTGATGCTTCACCTGCCAGCAAGCCAGCAGCACGCCAGTGGCGGTGAGAATGACCCGATCCAGAGAGACACGCAGCGGGCACAACCGCTTGCTCACGCCCTTCACTGCCCGCACCTCGTCCACTAGCTGGCAGGGTGGGGGGAAAGGGCACGATGTGTGTGGATGCGTGGGGAGCACAGGGGAGAAGGCGTGGGGTTGACGCTTGGAAAGGCATACACAGGCGCTTGCTCACGCCCTTCACTGCCCGCACCTCGCACCTCGCACCTCGTCCACCAGCTCGCAGGAGTGCAGGAGAGGGGGGGAGGGAAGGAGAGGGGTAGCGCAGGTGGGGATGCTGAAACTGTGAAAGAACGAGTCATGGGGCAAATGAGTGCGCAACTTGATTCGACTGGCTGACCAGCTGTGCGCTGTGTGCGGAAGGAACCAGCTGGCTTACCTGTTCCAGCTCAGCACAACAGACAGCAGAAAAAATTACCTGTTTGAGCCTGCGTAAGAACCCTGTTGCACCGCCATAGGTACGGCCGTACCTGTTTGGCGGTGGCAGGTAGGGGCGAGAGACGTGAGAAGCTAGGAAGATGCTCATGTGGTACACGCCAGGGTCCTGCAGCCACACACACGTCAGGGTGGGACAGGTGGGGAGAGGGGCAGGGGAGGCAGTGAAAGGAAAATGAACCATTAGATGGTGCAAGTTGAGTGGTGCAAGTTGAGTGGTGCAAGTTGAGTGGTGCAAGTTGAGTGGTGCAAGTTGAGTGGTGCAAGTTGAGTGGTGCAAGTTGAGTGGTGCAAGTTGAGTGGTGCAAGTTGAGTGGTGCAAGTTGAGTGGTGCAAGTTGAGTGGTGCAAGTTGAGTGGTGCAAGTGAGGCGTGGAGATTTCTCATGACGAAAACGAGCCTTCAGAGGTGTGGGTTTGGCAGCCACATGCGTGAAGGGAGGGGTGGGGATGGCCCGGGAGGGGCGGGCGAGGCATCCAGAGAAGGCAAAGTGAGGGCCCGCCCTTTGAGGGGTGGGGATGGAGGAAGTTGAGAAGCCACACATGTGGTGGAGAGCGGTGCCGTGCTCTTGAGGCGCCTCAAAGGAGAGCGGTGCCGTGCAGCCAGCCACTGCCCCAAGATTCCTTGCCCCACAATTCCCCCCACTCCTTTCCTCATACCTCCCATTCCCCTCACATCATCGCGCCTCACCCACCTCCTCAGAAGTGGTGCAAAACGTTGCCCTTCACTGTCTCCTTGACATCGCCTTGACTCCCCCCACCTCCCACTCCCCACCCTCACATTCACCACACCTCACCTCCTCTCATCTCATTCCCCCCTTCACATCGCCACACCTCACCTCCTCCCATTCCCACCCTCACATCCCCACATCGACACACCTCACCTCCTCCCATTCCCACCCTCACATCCCCACATCGACACACCTCACCTCCTCCCATTCCCACCCTCACATCGCTGCGCCTCACCTCCTCGGAAGTGGTGCGGAATGTTATCCTTCACCCTCTCTCTGACTCTCTACCCCACTCATCCGCACCTCCTCCAACCCCCCCATCACATCGCCACGCCCCTGCTGCCGTGCTGCTGCGGTTGCAGAGCTGCCTCGACTGCTGCGCTGCTGCGCTGCTGCTGCTTCTTCCTACGCTTCTGCGCCTAGTTTTGCTGCTGGGGCTGCTGTTCAGGCTGCTGCTGCGAGAGCTGCCGCCCCTGATCGTGGTTCAAGGAGAGAGTGCCATCAGCGCCACCACCGCATGTGCTATCAATGCCCTCTACTACGCCAGCAACCGGCGCGGTGCTATTTTGGGGAGGCAAAAACGCTGTACCCGGTCTTGAGGTTCGTCTCGCTCATCGTTTCCACAAACGCGCGACCCGACGGGTCGCGAGACGCCAAAAGCACGATGTCGCACGGGACTGTCGTGTCCCCCCGAACATGCACCACTTCCCCCACGCGAATGCTCTGCCACGTGGCAGAGCACCACTGGCCCCCGCGGCCATTCTCGCGCGCCCATTCTCCCGCGCGTCGGCGCGGTGGCGTCGCCAGTCCTCGAAGGCGTCTTTAATCGCCGTTACCGTCAGCACGGAGAGCAGCGGAATGACGGAGATGTAACGGCCGAAGATCGCGAGCTGAGGGATCTGGTTGATTAAGATTAGCACGAGGAAGGAAATAGGTTGCGAGGGAGGAAGGTTAGCAGCGTGTATTTACTCGTCCGGATGCGGTTATTAGCCAATCGGCTCCTATGTATCCTCCACCTCGCTAGCAGGCCCTCTCCGCCGTCCGATGCTTCTAGCTCGGCCTCTCGGATCGTACGGTCGGGATCGTCCACGTGAACGATGCGCTGTTGCGGCTTCTCGTGCGACGTCGCCTGATCTGGAAGGGTTGCCGGCGACGTTTCGGTCAAAAGCGACGCGCTCTCTGACGATCGCAGCGCGCCTGGGGCGGCCGATTTCATTTTGGCTGTGCTGTGACGGCGCCTTGAGAGCTGAAATACTCGCCTCGTTCTACCCATGATCAACGGCGCATCTGAACGGACGGTATGGATTTGCCACGTACTCAAGGTGGCGGTGTGGCGTTGCAATGGCCTCCAACGTCACGAGGCGCGCAACATTTCGTGCTACTCTACACGTACGAAGACGGATTGGCCCGAAGGTAAGAACAAGCTTCTTGTGCTTTTCTCTGCAAAAGAAACCGCTCGCCAAGCGCGTGGTGATTAGAAACCAGTTCATGTAAGGACTTTGGCGGCGACATTCCCAAGGTGTCTTCCATACAAGTGGAGAACCGTGCTTCTGTATGAAGGCTACGCTGCAGGTTCATTATTTGCGGTGGAGAAACGTTCTGTGCTTGCGGTTTGTTGGATCCACCGCTTTAAACCGTGACCCACCAGTCTGAACCGTGATTCATGGGCTTTGTGGGACATGCCCTCAGCGCCACAGTACAGTAGCATAGTATGCCAGAAATGAGAGGGGCACCCAGCCAGACCCTGAGCAGGCCAAAATGTATCGGTGCCATCCATTTGCACATCGACGGTTCCGGTGGCTCTCCATGGGTGAATGGGCTGGGAAGTTCGTGACGTGACGTCACCAAACTGAAGGGGAAAAATGGGTGCGGTGCGGTCTGTAACACCCATTTTTTCCCGCGCGCCAGTTCCTCAAATACTACCGTTGATCCGAGATTTGAGATACAATTGATGCCCAACCAGTGCACGCGGATTTGCCTTGCGCCGGATGGAAACGCTGCGCCCGAGGTTGTTTCCCCAGCCTGTTGCTCCCACGTTATAAGCGCGTCGCGTGGTTATCAACCAATAGTAACGAACAGACCGAGGTCAAGCAGAAGAGACTGAAGTCAAATAAGGTAACAGATCTTGTTTATTAGCACCTGCGAATCCTTTTTAGCTAGCTGCGAATTGACGAAGCTTATGCGAAATGCTCGTTACAGCTTATACGCCCCCTTCACAAGGCAACCGGGAGGGGCTCAAACAGGCATCAATTGTACCGTAGACGCAGAGAGTTCATTGCGAGGTGTTGGATTGGATCCAGCCAGCCTATGTCACAGCGACTCTCTCGCAGAGCAGCGACTTTCATCCATCCGAACTCCTCACACCTGAAGCTTAGGATGTTCTGCTGCTGAACCCTAGACTCTCGCCGCGACGTTTTTAGTCTTCGACCGCTTACATTAGTCCCATTTTATCAACTAGTCGGAATGGCTGCTGCATCACCGATCGGGCAGCTGTCAGACGATCTTCTCTCCGTTATCCTCCATTTCGTTGGTCCATCCGACGGCCAGTTACAGCACGCGCTTGTGTGCAAGAAATGGCATCGCATCGCCCGTAGCGTGCACGAGCACATCCATCTTCGCAAAGAGCGTCACGTAAGTCCTCGCGAGCTGCTCGCTCACCTCTCGTCATTCCCAGGGCTACGAAAGCTCGTCCTCGCCAACGGCAGCATCACGTCCGTCCCTGACTCCCTCCTTTCGGGGATTGCCGACACGTGTCCAGATCTGACGGGCCTCCATGTCGATAAAATGGATCGACGCTACAGACGCGGGGGGTTCACAGAGAACGGGCTTTCGTATTTCTTTGAGAAATGCACACGGCTGGAGGGACTTCGTCTTGATTGTCAGTCGAATCTGACCGCCATTCCCTCTTCCATCGGCGGCCTTGCGTCACTCAAGAGCCTGCACATCACTGACAGGGGGAGAATCGCTCTCCTTCCAGAAGCTTTCACCTCGTTACAGGCTCTCACGCATCTCGTGATTGAAATGCACGGCCTGGATGAACTGCCGCAGGACTTCGGCAATCTGAGGCTGCTCAAATCGCTCAATCTGATCGGCTGCCAGTGTCTCGTTTCCATTCCCGATTCTTTGGGGCAGCTTACCAACCTGACGCAACTTTCCATCAGTGACTCCACAAGGCTTCAGCTGCCCGAGTCCATCTCCAACCTTACATTGCTGCTGACAGTTGAAATTTCCAACTGCCAAGACCTTTTACCGCTGCCTGAGAGGTTCGGGAATCTGCCAGAGCTTGAAACCCTACGTCTGGAAAATGTGTGGGGGATCTCAAATCTGCCCGCGAGTCTCGGGCAGCTGGCTTCTCTAACGGACCTTATCCTCGACCGCCTAGCACTCCACCATCTGCCTGACGGCGTCGCTCTCCTCCCACGCCTACGCACGCTCAAGCTAGACGTTGGCATGGCCGTACAGCTGCATCCCTCCGTATACCTTGCCACCACACTCAAAGAGCTCACAATCACAAAGTCTGAAACTTTACATTCTCTGCCCGAAGAATTCGGGCAGCTTACTGCCCTCGAGGCCCTGCGCCTATTTGAGCTTTCGCGGCTCAGCAGCCTGCCCGCGTCGCTTGGCAACCTGACAAGCCTCAAGGAGCTGAAAATATCCTTCTGCAGGCTACTGACAGAGCTTCCAGACTCGTTGACTCTGCTTTCTTCCCTTGAGCTGCTGGAAATCAGTTGCTGCCGCTACCTGACAGTGCTACCACAGGGCATGGGGGATGGTCTGTGTAGCCTGCGCAGACTGATTCTGCTCGAACCCAGGGCTCTCACCCACCTCCCTCCATCCTTCTCCAGCCTCTCCTCCCTCGAAACCCTACAAATCTGTGGTGCACCCAGCTTACGAGGCGCGCTACCAAGCGAGTTCTCCCACAGGACAAGCCTCAAGGACCTCTCTCTCTCCTCCCTGCCACACCTGCCCGCCCTGCCCGCCTCCCTCCCTGCCATCACCTGCACTCTCACCAGCCTCGTGGTCATCAATTGCACGCGAATCGAGGCGCTGCCAGAGGATATCGGATGGCTGGGATCGCTTGAATCACTCCATCTCAGCGAACTGCCCAATCTGAAGTCGCTCCCTCAGTCACTGTTTCAGCTGCAGCGGTTGAAGTCTCTAACATTGTTTGGCTGCAGCGCGTTGGAGTCGCTGTTTGAGGATGAGGACATGGGAAATGCACTCACGGGTGCTGCACACACGGGGGATGCACACACGGGGGATGCACACACGGAGGATGCACACACGGAGTATGCACGCACGGAGGATGCACACACGGAGGATGCACACACGGAGGATGCACACACGGAGGATGCACACACGGAGGATGCACACACGGGAGCTGCCGGGCATGACCTTGCGGGGAGAATCACTCGCCTCGAGGTACCCGGTCACACGGGTAGCAGCAGTGCTGCTGGCAGCTGTGAGGGATCCGAGGAGGGTGACACGGGTGTGTGGCTTCCATCCCTCGAGGTCCTTCGGCTTGTGAATCTTCCCCTGCAGCAGCTCGGTCCATCCCTGGGCTCCTTTTCATCGCTAACCAGGCTGGAAATCAGCGGTTTGCATCGGCTTCGCTCGCTCCCAGAGTCCATCTCTCGCCTCTCTCGCTTGCAGTCACTCACGATCAGTTCTGCCGACAGCCTGCTTGCCCTGCCAGAGACAATAGGGAAACTCTCAGCACTCACATCCCTCTACCTTACCGATGCCATGAGCTTGACTGCTCTGCCCGAGTCATTCGGGCAGCTGAAGAAGCTTCAGTCTTTTTCTATTGACAGCAGCCCGGGCTTAACCAGGCTTCCCGAGTCCTTCCCTGATCTCTGCAGACTGGAGTCGTGTTATTTGTGCGAGGTCGGAATCTCGTGCCTTCCAGATGATTTCTGGAAGCTCTCTGCTTTGAAAGAAATCTCTCTGGTGTCACTGCCCAAATTCCACAGCCTGGCCGAAAGTTTTTCGCAACTGCCTGGACTGGAGGACTTGGCCCTGCGTGAGTGCAAGCGGCTGGCTTTGTTACCCGCGGGCCTGCAGCAGATGGGGAGGCTGCAGGCATGCGTTGTCAGTAGATGCCCGCTGCTGTCAAGACAGAGGGTGGTGATCCATGGTACATCGAAGCTGGACGAGGGAGAGCGTGCAGTGGGTGGCTCGGAGGACGAAGATGAAGGGGAAGTTTGGATGGGGGAGGATTAGGGGAGAGTGAATGGAGGAAGGAAAAGGGGTGAATGGGAGGATGGAGAGGAGAGCGAAGGGGATGGGAGTGAAGGAGAGGGGAGTGAAGGGGAGGGGAGTGAATGAAAGGGGAGTGAAGGGTAGGGGAGTGAAGGGTAGGGGAGTGAAGGGTAGGGGAGTGAAGGGTAGGAGAGTGAACGGTAAGGGAGTGAAGTGTAGGGGAGTGTGGAATGGTGAAGGCCGTGGAATGAGATGGAGATGTGGAGGACGAGGAAGGCTAAGGTTGCACTGCTGTCATGCTAAGGTTGCACTGCTGTCATGCTAAGGTTGCACTGCGGTCATGCTAAGGTTGCACTGCTGTCATGCTAAGGTTGCACTGCTGTCATGCTAAGGTTTCACTGCAGCCTGCCTAGGTCTCTTCACAGCTCTACCTTCCCCCCAATCTCCTCCTCCTCACTGTCTTCCGCTCTACCCTCTCCTGCAACGACATGTCAGCAGCCAACTTCGCCGACTTCGTTACCAACGCACCAGGTGGTGCTGAGCTGGCATTTCTTGATGCCACGCTGTCAGGCGCCCTTGATGAGCTGGCATCCGACCGGGGCTTCAGAGCAAAACCCTGGCAGGCAGGTTCTGTAAGATCTTCACGGACAGCCGTTCAAAAGAATTCCGCTGCTGGGGCTTTGCAAGCTAGATGTGCCTTTAAAGGGGGCAAGCCAGAGGGTGGAGACGGTACAGCGAACCTGGACGAGGGAGAGCGTGCAGTGGGTGGCTCGGAGGAGGAAGATGAATGGGAAGTGCGGATGGGGGAGGAGGATGAGGGGAGCGAAGGGGAGGAATGAGAGGGGGGCGATGGTGAGGGGGTCATGAAGGGGAAGTGGGAGAGGAATGAAGGCAATGGGAGTGAGGGGTAGGGAGTGGGGAAATGGGGGGAGGAGGTGGAGTGAGATGGAGACGAGGAGGACGAAGAAGGTAAGGATGGGGGAGGTGAGAGGGGGATGGGGAGGATATAGAATCGAAGGATTTGGAGAATAGATCGGAAGTAAGCGAGGTGGCTATCTTTTAGTGTCATTACAACCATGTGACTAATGAAATGGCGCTGCTGCTCTGTTGGTGGAGCACGCCCTGCATTTAAGCTTTAGATCATGGTTAGTTTGGGTTGAAAATACTACCTAGAAACATGTATTTTGTTTCATGTGAAGAAATTAGAGCTTTGGTCAAGTTCGGAAAATCAACTACCGTACTTCAATTAGTCATGAAGGGCAAGTTGTCCCTATCACAGTAACTTGTATAGATGGGTATCTTGCTTGCTGCTTGCCGCTCCATGGCATCTTCTACATGCCTGAAAATACTTTCATCGTGGCAGCAACCCTACATACAGACACCGCTGCGCAGCCTCCCAAGCAGTCACACACTGCTGCGCCCACCACTGCACCTCACGTACAGTCACACTGCTGCGCCCACCGCTGCACCCCCGCATACACTCACACACCGCTGCGCATCCTCCCGAGAACATCAGCATGCAGGGGGCTCTCAGGCGCACACCTCTCAGGCGCACACCTCTCAGGCGCACACCTCTCAGGCGCACACCTCTCAGGCACACACCTAGAAAGCACACACCTATCAGGCACACACCTATCAGGCACACACCTATCAGGCACACACCTATCAGGCACACACCTATCAGGCACACACCTATCAGGCACACACCTATCAGGCACACACCTATCAGGCACACACCTATCAGGCACACACCTATCAGGCACACACCTATCAGGCACACACCTATCAGGCACACACCTATCAGGCACACACCTATCAGGCAGAAAGACAGCAGTGGGATGCAGCGAGTACAAGGCAGCCGAGGGGGAGAAGCCTGACTGGGAGAGAGCACGTCTCCCAAAGACACCTCACTACCACACTCTACCGTATTATTGTACACTGTCACACCCTCAACCTACGCACACGCTGCTGCGCAGCCTCCCAAGCGCATCAGCATGCAGGGGGCTCTCAGGCGCACACTTGTCAGATAGGAAGGCAACGGTTGGGTGGAGAGAGTAGAAGGCAGCCGAGGCAGAGAAGCCAGACTGGAAGGCCACGTCTCAATGTCACCTCGCTCCTCCTCTTACTACTACTGCTGCTGCTGCTGCTGGCCTTGCTGTATTCATCACAGCACCAGAAACAGTCGGACCACCGCACTGTCACCTCGCTACACCCCTGCACACACTCACACACCGCTGCGCAGCCTCCCAAGAGTATCAGCATGCAGGGGGGTCTCGGGCGAGCACCTGTCAGGCAGGAAGGCAGCGGTGGGGTGGAGCGAGTAGAAGGTA
Source organism: Closterium sp. Naga37s-1 (assembly GCA_947471745.1). NCBI lineage: Eukaryota > Viridiplantae > Streptophyta > Zygnematophyceae > Desmidiales > Closteriaceae > Closterium > Closterium sp. Naga37s-1. Next base: position 1,768,714 of record CANJKZ010000777.1, on the reverse strand, counting down.
GCCGAGGCAGAGAAGCCAGACTTTGAGAGCACGTGGACGTTGCACCCCGCCAGCACCAGCCAGTCCGCCACTATGTCCAGAAATGCCTCCCTGCTGCCTGCCTCGCCATCTCCTGCTGATGATGTGACTGCTGCCCCTGCTGCTGCTGCCCCTGCTGCTGTTGCTCCTGCTGCTGCTCCTGCTGTTGCTGCTCCTGCTGCTGCTGCTCCTGATGCTGCTACCCCTGCTCCTGCTCCTCCTGCTGCTCCTGTTGCTGTTCCTGCTCCTGCTCTTGCTCTTGCTCCTTCTGCTTCTGATACTCCTGCTGCTCCTCCTGCTGCTCCTCCTGCTTCTCCTGCTCCTGCTCCTGCTCCTGCTCCTGCTCCTGCTCCTGCTCCTGCTCCTGCTCCTGCTCCTGCTCCTGCTCCTGCTCCTGCTCCTGCTCCTGCTCCTGCTCCTGCTCCTGCTCCTGCTCCTGCTCCTGCAACTGCTCCTGCTCCTGTTGCTGCTGCTGCTGCTACTGCTACTGTTGCCACTGTTGTTGCTGCTGCCACTGTTGCGTCATTTTCAGTGAGCTTCCTTCCAGCTGTCACTGATGCACTCCCTACTGAGTGCCTGTTTCCAATCAACGGATCAGATTTTTCCCCGCGGTTGCTGTGTGGGGGCGACGCATGGACGGATTCAAGCGGCGAGCCTGGAGGCAACTCTTCGAGCTTCCTGACTGTAACAGTATCGAGTTGGCTTGTATGAAGGAGGTTGGAGTGCCGCGGTATGATGCTGGATGTTACCACCTGGAAGGGAGAAAAAGAGAGAGGGAGAGAGTACCGCTCGAAGAGGAGGAGGAGAGGAGGGGGGAAGGAGTGGAAGGGGAAGGCAAATGCTTGTTGCAAGCCAAAACACTTGAATGATTGCAGAGGCATAAGAAGAGTGGGGGTGGAGTGGAGTAGCTGGCAGCTGAATACAGGGGATTCATATACGAGAGGCTGACAGTAAGTTACCCACCTTGTAAGGGTATTTCCCCTTGAGCGCCAGTTTAAGCCGGGCGGAGTTGGTGACGAGCAGCCATCGCACGGAGAGGGACGGCGGCAGCCAGAAGCGCTCCACTGCCTATCGGGTGGGACGGGCGTGACAGGCGTGACGGGCGTGACGGGTGGGACGGGTGGGACGGGTGGGACGGGTGGAATGGTGGGATGGTGAGAGAGGGAGGGATGGGGAGAGAGGAGGGATGGTGGGAGAGGGAGGGATGGGGCGTGAGGGAGGTAGAGGGAGAGATGGGGTGGAATGGAGGAATGCGCGGAGCTATTGAGGCGACCTAAAATTAGTCCCACAGTCATTGCGTGGAGAGGGACGGCGGCAACCACAAGCAAAGCACTGCCTGACGGGCCTGCCGAGGAGCACGGGTGCAGGAAGCACGGGTGCAGGGAGAAAGGGTGCAGGGAGAAAGGGTGCAGGGAGAAAGGGTGCAGGGAGAAAGGGTGCAGGGAGAAAGGGTGCAGGGAGAAAGGGTGCAGGGAGAAAGGGTGCAGGGAGAAAGGTTGCAGGGAGAAAGGGACATAGATGAGGGGTGACAGACACGAGTGCTGATGGGACGTCAGCAAGCTTGGTGAAAAGAAAAGACAATGCTTGTGCTCCCTCCTCTCTATTCCCCTCATCCGTTTACCAACCCCCCCCCCCCCCCCCCCCCCCCCCCCCCCCTCCCTCCTCATTCCCTTGCGCCCCCTGACCTCCTCCGCACTCTCCTTGCCCACTCGCGTACCTCACCGCACCTCAGCACACACCAACCACTTCCGCACGGCTTTCATCCATGCTGCCTCCTCCTTTGCGCCTATTGCCACATTCGCTAGAGTCACATTCACTATAGTCACGTTCACCATAGGCACATCTCCTGTTGCCACCTCCGCAAATGTCACCCCTGCTGTGTCGCCGCCCTCCCCTTGTGTCTTCTGCGCAGCCCGCTCCTGCCATGCCACGTCAGCATCTGGAACCCGGATGTGCAATCCGACGGTCACCAGAGGTCCGGCATCCGAACCTGGTGCCAAGCCTGCCACCAGCTGCTGCTGCATCGCCTGCACTCGTGCCCATACCTCCGGGTTTGGTCTGGAATGCAACAGGCGGACTTGATTAAATAAAGGAGGCTGAAAAGTGGTTCGGGCTGAATGCTGAGGCAGAAAGAAAGAAGCAAACTGGAACAGCAACCGTCTTTTGAGGCGCCTCAAAAGAAAGAAGCAAACTGGAACAGCAACCGAATGTGACACCTCAGCAGCACTCCAGCTAATGCCACCTCACCACTGCATTATCCTCTCCCCCATTTGTCTCACCACTTATATCACAAAAGGAATGGAGAAGAAAAAAAAAAAATCCAAACTTGAATGCATGCATGTGGTAACCGCAAGCCCATCGACAAAACACTCGCCGTTGCTTACTTGAACAGGAACCTTAGAATGCAGCCGAATGCATAGGGTAACCGCAAGCCCATGTTGTGTAACCGCCTCACCCTGCCAGCCCTCCACGGCCCTGCCAGCATCCTCGTCAGCATGCCCCGATTCCACCTCACCCGCACATTCACTGCGTTCCGAGACAAGCCGCCCGCCTTGCCACCCTTCATGCCACCCCCTTTGCCGTCCAGAAAGAACCAATCCGGGTTCACGTTCCGATTTAGCAGATCCAGCAGTAGCACCTCCCCCGGTTGAACCTCCCCCTGCCACTCCTCCCAGTGCTTCTTGTCCGATAGCTTATCGCGAGGGATGGCGCGGGCGGGGGAGAGGGGGACATCAGGGGAGAGGGTCCAATCCACGAGGGCGGGTTGGAAGGCCCACGGCAGGCATGCGTGGCGGATAAGGAAGGCCCGACCGTCCAATAGCGCGACGGCGAATGACGTGGCGAGGCCCACGAGTGAGTCACCGAGGCCCCCGCATTGGTCGAGCCAATCGTAGGTGAGGAAACGGAGGGGAGGGGGGCCGGTGGGGGACGTAGAGGAGGAGTTGGTGGAGGGTAGTGGGGCTGACAGCGGTGCTGCTGCTGCTGGTGCTGGTGTATCTTCTCTTCCTCCTGCTTCTCCTGCTTCTCCTGTCACTCCTGCATCTGCACCGTCAGCAGTGTGTGAAGCGGCGGTGCTGGCGGCATATTGAGCAACGCTGGCAGCGCGGATGCGGGAGTGAAGAGCGGCGTAATCGGAGTGCCAGGAGCCGCAGAGGTGCGCGGGGAAGGAGGGGTCCAGCAGGGGGAGCAGCGCGGTGGGGGGGATGGACGCCGCGCACTGCAGGCGGTAGAGGGGGGAGGAGAGGGAGAAGAAAGGGGAGAGGAGGGGGAGACGAAGGATTGTAAGGGGGAGAGTGAGGAGATAAGGAAAGGCGCCGCAGAGGTGCACGGGAAGGCGGGGTCCAGCAAGGGGAGCAGCGCCGTTGGCGGGATAGGCGCGGCGCACTGCAGGCGGTTGGGGGAAGAGGAGGGGAGAGAAGAAAAGGGAGGGAGGAGGGGTCGGAGAGAAAGGAATGTATATGGCGGAAGTGAGCGCACGGGACTGAGCGCACTCGTTCGTGAGCACCTGGTAATTCATCCTCATCAGCATCAGCATCAGCATCAGCATCAGCATCAGCATCAGCATCATCATCAGCATCAGCGTCAGCATCAGCATCAGCATCAGCGTCAGCATGACGACGCCAAGGAGCAATTGCCACCGTGAATCGCGACGCGGATGTCGCCACGTGGCAGCGCCTAAACCTGCTGGAGGTTAAAGAGCAGCACAGAAAGACACTCTTCCTCGCGGCTTTTGAGAGGACACTTTTGAGGCGCCTCAAGAGAGGGCACTCTCAAGACTCGCGAGCAGCACACAGAGGCACTCGTTCACGGCACCTGCGGGTTCATCCCCATCAGCAGCAGCATCGCGACGCCGAGGAGCCATCGCCTCCGTGATTGTCGCCGCGAATGCCGCCAGGCTCCGCACCGCGCTCGCAGCAGTAGCCGCATCGCATTCCGACGAATCGCAGGCGCGTTTTGGACTGAGTCGAGTGACGCTACACTGGGAGGGTTCAACGTTTGGATTGCTTACTCTGCCTGCTCGAAAGAGCGGCTGGATTGGACTGCTTGCCAGACAACGATCGAGAAAACATGGATTGTATGGAACAATTGATCGGAAGACGAACGATTAGAGACTGACTGAAGGTAGGTTCGAAAGCATAGAAGGTAGCAGCGAATGAAATGCGGGAGTGGAGTGGATTGGAAAGACGAAGGTGCGTGAAATGCGGGGAGTCGAGTGGATGAGAGATGGTGCTTGGGAGTTTGTACCCCCTGTTGAGAAATCCGGGACACGTTTTGTCAGGTACAAGGCGAACAGTATATTTGTTTTTTGTTAGATGCTGATTAATGCACATCTTCACCGTGCCACGTGCCTCGCTGCATTTACACGGTCATTCGGCCACGTGACAGCAGGTGGCATCTGCGTCAATCCATCGCATGCGTAGCATCTGTTGACGTGGTATACCTCGGCAGTGTGACACCATCGCATTTCCTCCCTCCAACTAGCACATTCAAATTCCAGCTCCCCTCCAGCAGAACCGAAATTCGGTGGTTATCAAACTCGTATTTAGAACCAGAAAGAGTGTGGAGGTCCGAGCGTTTGTGTTCAACCAGACCAGAAGCACAGCTGGTCCCTGTAGTTTCTCGGCCTTCGCGAATCGGCTTCATAGCAGCCCTTCTTGCTTCTCTCTTCTCGTTGACAGTTTTTTTTTGGCTACAGACGGTCGCATTTACCACCATAGCCCAGTAGCTCTCCAAGAGACTCACGAATGTATGCGCACTCAGCTTGTAACGCGCACTTCCTTTCAGTTCCTTGGACTGACTCCCCCAACGCGAATAATCTCCTCCCATAGGCTCCCTCTCGCTCGCGACCGCTTCATTCGTCACCAACTCTTCACCCTTGGATCGGACGGCACCAGGAATTGCTCGCTAGGGTCGGGCGTTCCGACCAGCTCGAGCCGCCAGGAATTATTTTCGCTATTGTCACACTCCGGCACCATGGCGAGTCTGCTCGAGCGGACGGAGATCGGCGCGCTTGTATCGGAGAAGAGGGAGATTATATCGGTGCCTGACACCGCCACCGTGCTGGACGCTCTCGAGGTAACGAGGACATGCCGCGGTGGATTGCAACGGACGTGCTTATAAGGAAGGGATTGTATGCATTTAATGGTTCATGCTACACTCACCGGTGTTCCCTCTTGCTTACCCCTCCCCCGCGTCCCTCCCCCCTGCATGTCTTTTCCTTGCACCACTCTCCCCGTCCCTATCACCGTTTCCTCCGCCCGCCCATCTCCCCATGCCTCTCTTCCCTCCCCCCCTTCCCCTTCCGCTTTCTCCCTCTCTCCTCTTTCTCCCTCTCTCCTCTTTCTCCCTCTCTCCTCTTTCTCCCTCTCTCCTCTTTCTCCCTCTCTCCTCTTTCTCCCACCTCTTTCCGCTTTCTCCCTCTCTCCTCTTTCTCCCACCTCTTTCCGCTTTCTCCCTCTCTCCTCTTTCTCCCACCTCTTTCCGCTTTCCACCTCTCTCCTCTCCCACCCCCAGCTGATGAACGCGAACGGCATAGTGGCGCTGCCAGTGGCGGCACCGCCGGGGAAGTGGCTGGGGGCGGGCGGGGCGAACATCGTGGACGGGGAGAAGCAGTACATTGTGAGCTTATGACGAGTCGCTGTGAGCTGGTACCGCCGTGAGCTGGTAACAACAAATTATGACGATTTACATATGGGGTCTATTGTTGTAGCAGTGTGAGCTGCTAACGGTGTGAGCTGTTAGCAACTTATAATGAGTCACAGTGTTTGTTGTATATTGTTGTAACGATGTGAGTTGAGAGCATTGTGAGCTGGTAAGAGCAGCTTGTAACACATCCTTTGTACAGTTTCTAGTGCGCAGCAGTTGTGACCCGGTAGAATCTGGCAAAATGTACACAGTAACAGGACTGTTGTAACCACTGATGTATTCTGTTGGGTGTACGGGTGAGCTGTGCTACAGTGCTTTCCTTTCTTCCCCCCGTTCCGCCCGCTGTGATGGCACGGCAGATCAGCAATGCGTAGCGAGGGGACGAGAGAGAGAAACATTGTCCTCTTTAATGCCCTCCTCGCTGCCTCCCTCCTCGCTGCCTCCCTCCTCGCTGCCTCCCTCCTCGCTGCCTCCCTCCTCGCTGCCTCCCTCCTCGCTGCCTCCCTCCTCCCCTTCCCTGTCACTCCTCCCCTCCCTACCAACGCGCGTCCCCTCCTTCAACTTTCCATCAAGGCGTGGTGAGCATGGCGGGCGTGGCAATGCACGTGGTGAGGGAGGGCGATACATACTCCCTCTCTCGCCTCCCTTTCTCCCCCTCCTTCCGTCCCCCGCACCAACCTCCCCTCGCTCCTCTTTTTCTTCTTCCTTTCGTCTCCTCTTCCCCTGCTATTTCACCCCATCAGGGGTGAGCACGGCGGACCTGGCAATGCATTTAGTCACACAAGGCGATGCATGCTCCCTCTCTCTCCTCTTCCTCACTTCTCACTCTTTCTTCCTCCACCCTCTCCTTCCTCGCCCCACCCCACCAGGGAGTGGTGAGCATGGCGGACGTGGCAATGCATGTGGTGAGGGAGGCAGCGAGGCCAGCAGCGCTCAAGGCGGGGGTGGTGAGCCTCATCGGCAACTCGCCTGAGGGGCTCTCGCTCTGGGTCGCCTCCACCTCCACGCCGTGAGTTGCGAGTTGTGTGTTGCAAGTCTCATCCCTCCACCTTGCTGCCTCTCGTTTCCCCTCATTCGCTCACCCTCATCGGCATCTCGCCTGAGAGTTACCCGCTCTGGGACGCACTCCAGCTTCGCCGCGTGACTTGAGAGTTGCAACGCTCATAGCTGCGCCTTGTTGGCCCTCGCAGTTTGCCACTAGGGAGATAATATCTGTGATGATGAACCCGAGAGTGCAGGCTTAGGATGCTAACAAAAGCCCTCCCTTTCCATTTCTCCCTTCGGCACCCTCACCTCCCCACCTACCTCTTCCCTTCTTCCCTTGTCAGCTTAGTGGACGCCATGGAGCCGCTAAGCAAGGGCATTCACCGGCTGCTCGTGCGCTGCCCCATCGCCCCCCCTGCTGCCCCATCTCCTGCCTATGCTGCTCCGACTGCCATGACCTTTGGCCACGCCACCCCTGAGGCACCTGAGACTCAGGGATCGCCAGCAGCAGAAGGTGGAGCAGAAGCAGCAGACGCAACAGGAGGAGAAGCAGCGGCGGCAGAAGGAGAAGCAGGAACAACAGAGGAAGCATCAGATGCGGCTAGGCCGGCCACAGGAGCAGAATCAGAAGCAGCAGCACCACCCCCGGCTCTCAAGCACTCCTACCACTTTGTCTCCCAGACTGACGTGGCAGCCTTCCTGCTGCTCCACGTGGACGCGCTGGGTGACGTGGCACAGCGCACTGTGGAGCAGCTAGGCCTCGCGGACCCGCTCTTCCCGCCCCTCGCTATAGTGTCGGGCATTACAGTCACTGCCGCGCTCAGGCTCATGCAGCGCGCTGGTGGCGTGAGAGCGGTGGCTGTGGTGGCGGGGAGTGCGGAGGAGGAGGAGCGGATGGAGGAGGGCGAGGGGTCTGGTGCTGCATCTGCTGCTGGTGCTGACGTGGCAGGAGGAAGGGGAGGAGGAGGGGGTGGGGCAGGGAGGGGGAGGGAGCGGGGAGAAGCAGGGTGGGTGAGGGGTGGCCGGCTGCTGGGGACTCTGTCAGTGTCGGATCTAAGAGGCATGGACGCGGAGACTTTAGCTCAGCTCACATCCATGAAGGTGAGGGCTGATCCAACCTCCTGTGTGCAGAGCAGGTGTGTGTATGAGGGGGGTGGGGAGCAATTGCTGGGGACTCTGTCAGTGTCGGATCTGAGAGGCATGGATGCAGAGACTCTAGCTCAGCTTACTTCCATGAAGGTGAGGGTTGCTTCACGCACGTGCACTGCTGACACATGAATGCTTGAATGCCGTGCATGTAGGCATACCTCACATCACACCACCTGTTGAGGCGCCTCAGAAGATGAGCATGTGCTACGAACCTGCGCGTCTGACACATGTGTGCTTGAATGCTTCAATGACGTGCATGTATCCCCGCTCCCTGATACAGGTGCGGGACTTCCTCGCTCACATGGCGTCGCTCTCCCCCGAGGGTCGGCGCCCGTCCATCACGTGCCGCATGGCGGCGCCCCTGGCGGAGGTCATGGCTCTCGCAGCCACCAACCGCGTGCACCGCGTGTGGGTCACGGGGGAGGACGACGAGCTGCTGGGGGTGGTGTCACTCACTGACGTTATCTCGGCTTGCAGACGGGCAGGTGGACACCGGTAGGGCGGGGCCATTAGTGAGTGGTTGGAGGAGAGGGCATGAGTGGTGGTGATGGTGCTGGCAGTGACTAACCGCATGCACCTCATATGGGTCATCAACGAGTTGTTGGGAGTGAGACTCCCTCACACTTTACGGTACCATCACTGCTTGCAGACGGGCGGGTGGAGTGGTAGATCGGCCCGTAGGAGGGTGGAGGGACCAGGAGGGTTCCAATCCAAGTCGTTCATTTGCTGCCAGTGTACCAGTACTGGATGCAGAGATGTCTGCATAGCGTGGGTAGAGCACAGTTTTTTCAAACTGTATGTGCTTCGCTTGTTTACTTGATGTCGACATGAAGCACAGTCTACGGTAACTTAAGGACTTCAGTATCTTCAAACACTGTTGGGGAAAAATCGATGATGATAAAAAGACAGAAGGCATCAAACAGGCAACACTAGAGTTGTGATGTACCTACTACCTACAACAGAATTACCAACCAACTGCAAGGCCGTGTGGGATACTATGTACGGTACCAGCAGAGACTTGATGACACCCTTTCACCGTTGAAACGCCAGTCTTGATCAAACAGGAACCCGAAGTTCTTTTACCATAATGCTTTCACAAGAGATGATGCCACCATGCACTCGAGCCATCGCACACGTCATGTCTCGAAGTGCGCCTTGACGGTTATCCATCTCAGCGCAGATAGCAGCAACAGCATGAGCAGCAGCAGATGTGGTAGGTCATCCGGTCCGAACGCTGTGAGTGCTGTGATGTGAGTGCTGCAGAGCAGATGATAAATGTTGTGACGTGCTCAAAGCTGCAGCATGCGCATCCCTTGCTGGGAACAGGGAGCTATAGTACGATTGCAGGAAGGGAAAGGGAGTCAGTAGCACTATTGGCAGCAGGATGAGTTCCACCCGCAACAGTAGCACGAGTTGCAGCAGCAGCAGCAGCAGCACGAGATGCAGAGGCAGCACGAGTTGCAGCGGCAGCACGATTTGAACGGGCAGCAGTAGCACGAGCAGCAGCAACCATTGTAGCACGGGTGACATGGGCAGCAGTAGCACTAGGTTCAGCAGCAACAGCAGCACGCGTCGGAGCAGCAACAGTAGCACGAGCTGCGCAGGAAGCAGGAGCGCGAGCAGAACTTGCAGCAGCAGCAGTACGATTTGCACGGGCAGCAGTAGCACAAGCAGCAGCAACAGAAGTACCACGGCTTGCAGCAGCAGCAGTAGCACGTGTTGTAACTGCAGGAGCGGCACGAGTTGCAGTACCAGCAGCAGCAGCACGAGTTGCACGAGCAGCAGCAGCAGCAGCAGGAGGAGGAGCACGAGTTGCACCCGCAGCAATAGCACGAGTTGCACGAGGCCCAGTAGCAGCAGCAGTATACCGAGTTGCACCGGCACGAGCAACACAGGTGGCAGCAGCAGCAGCAGCAGTAGTAGGTGCAGCAAGAGGAGCAGGAGCAGCAGCAGCAGCAGGAGCAGGAGGAGCAGAAACAAGAACAGCACCAGGAGCAGCAAGAGGAGCGACACTTTCTGCAGCTGGGGGTCCATCCATGAGTGGTCTGTCCTGACGGTTCTGGCTCCAGATATAGGATTCAAAAGGGATGATGCAGTACAGAGGCGGACATCAGAAGGAAAAGTAGAAAGCACACCCCCAGAACAACTAGCAGTAAAAGTGCTCAATATACAGCATCATGGTGTTCATACAGCAACAGGGTGATACCATTGCAGAAGAGTACAACATTAAGAATGAGTGTTGATCCTAAATTGCAACATCATACTTGGCTCCCACAGAGCATATCAACTCCACATAAATGGCAGACAACACATAACAATGAGCAACACGTCACAACAAACCATGCAGGCAGCCAAGGAGTGTAAGGGATCACCTCAAAGACGATCCACAACAATGGATCTGACCATGCTGAGGGGAGCATTTGCATGACTCACCAGCTCTTGTTGATGATTCTGTCCCACCTCCAACCACACCTCAGTATCTGACTCATCCGAACCGAGATCATCAATAGGTAATGGGCTGGTGCCAACTCTCCTCTTTATTCCGTGAATGTGGCCCTATAAGGGCAAGTATAGCAACGAGGAAACAATGTTATTGCAATGAGGCAAAACGAATCAAGAATCCACAGAGTAGAAAATGAATGGTCAAGCAAGTATTTGAGTATGTGCGTGCATATGTGTGTGTGAGCGCGCGCGTGTGTGTGCGTGCGTGTGCGTGTGTGTGTGCGTGAATGTGTGTGTGTTTGTGTGTGTCTGTGTGTGTGCGTGCCTGTGTGTGCATGTGTGCTTGCGTGCACGTGAGTGTGTATGTCTGTGTGTGAGAGAGATAGAACAGGGAAGGGGAAAAGAGGAGAAAGGAGGGGGAAAGAGGATTGCAGTTGTCTGCACCTTGGTGCAGTAGTACTCAACAAACGCAGGAAGCCTGAAAGCAGTCCTGATGTCATGATTCAGATACAAGATCGACCTTAAATGCGAGTAGTCATCTCGACAGAGTTTGACAACCTGCCCAAAAAAAGAAATTCAGTGAGATTCGCTTCGCTGAAAAGGAGAACGGACGGTCATAACAGGTGATTTAGTGAAAGCACCCCTCGCTAATCACAGCTGATAGAAAGTTGGATTTGATGCTAAGGAAGCTTTGTTTAAACTCACTTGAGATTCGCAAAACGGACAAACTTCGCCTTGTATGAAGCAGTTGGCAGAAAAAGTAAACATCCTGTTAGGAAGTCAAGTAAGAAAAGCCGAACGTATTACAGGTGGTGGGACATAAAATTGGTAGTATTCATATCAGATCCAGGATATAGAGGGTGCTGCCATGCACGGGCTCCTATCCACTCTAGGGCTCGAATCTGCATCTTGATCCAAACACCAAAAGCTCCCTCGAGACACCATCACGTCGTTGAAGGCGATAACGGGAGTAAATAGAGCTTACCCTGAGCTTTGGAGATCAAACGAAAAACCTTTCAAGATGCTGACCCACACATCATTGCACACTCCCTCGGTTTTCCGCCGCATGCAAGTATATGAAAACGCAATGAGGGAACCATTGGTCTGGGTTAGCTTCAAGGCAGGAGAGTGCAGGTGGGGTCCACCAAAAGCGTGTCCTTCCGCATCAGAAACGGCTTGCCAATCAGAAACGAAAATGTCGTCACAGCCGTTGGCGTCGTCCCTCCATTGTCTAGATTCCCTCCCTCGCAACGCGGCACGCCGTACACCGGGGCACCAATTCAACCACTTTCCAAACGCCTTAATGTCGTCGTTTTCCATATCGTTCACCATTCGCTGAAAACTCTCAAGATCGGACGAGTCAGCTGTACCCTCGATATCGACTCTTCTAGCCAGCTGGTCACAGCAGTGCCAATACCACAGCTGCGTGTCCGCCATACGTCTGAACTTGTTTGAGAGACTTGCGAGTCGAGCAATGAGTGGTCCCGTCGGTTGAGCACGATCGAGAATGATGTAAACGAGTTCAGCGGGAAGAAGTTCCATGGTGCTCGAATGTATCTAACAAACAGGTTCTGGGCCAAGGGGGAACGAAAGGCTGCTGAAGATGAACGGAAAAGGCTAAGGCTAAAGTGGAGGAGAGTGTCCTGCTGCCAAAGATGAGAGCAGTCGAGGGAACCTGTGCCTGACAGGGAATTCTACAGGGCATTGTCCCCATCGCCCCGGGAGGTACCGTAGCTCCGACAATACCTAGGTGGTGGTCGTCTAGAAGTGCGAACAGGATGGCGTTTCCTTGGACCATTGAAACCATCGATGTGCGAGCTGTGACCTCGATGCTCTACTCAGGAAAAGCTAATATCGATGCTGGAGCCAAGGAGAACAACCGTATCTCGATATTTGAATCAGCTACTGTACATCAGCTACATCAGTTCGCGAAGTCCAGCAGGAAAACCGTGTCTTGGATTGTGCAGTGAAGTGTGTGAGCTTGGGAACACCTCTCGCAGTATTAGCGAAGGCAGCCCCTTGCTGGGAACTCGAGGCACGAGAGTTTGAGCGAAATGGTTGGCGAAAAACATGACGAACAGGGGATTTCGGTTTTGGTCTGAAAGTAACTCGTTATACACGTAGTCATTGTTCTTACAGTTCCATTTGCTAAAAGATTGGGGGATCACCATGGTATAATCCCACATTGTATGTCTTGGGTGAGGCTTGAAGCCCAGTCCCTTCTCGGCGTTCGCGAGTCCGCTTCTTTGCAGACAGGCCTTCGCTTCTCTCTTCTCATTCGCATGTTTTTTTCCGGTTCTAAACGTTCGCCGCATCTCACTACCGTAATAACCCGATAACGCCTGAAGTCAAGCGTATGCGTGCGCGCTTCCTTTCACAGTCCGCTGAATTGCCCAAGCGTGTGATTTCTCATTTCATAGGCCCCTCTCGCTCGTTACCGTTTTATTCGCCGCTTCATTCATCACCATCGCTTTGTCGATAGTTCTGACGACACCTGGAGTGGCTTAAAAGCATTAAACGTTTCGGTCAGTTCGAATCGCCAGGATGCCTTTTCCTTATTGTCACACTCCGGTGCCATGGCTGCTCGAGCGAACGGAAATCGGCGCGCATGTATTGAAAAAGGGCAATTCACTGCCTGTCGTGCGCTGCCCCATTGCCAACACTGCTACCCCCTCGCCCTCCGCTGCTGCTCCTACTGCCATGACCTTCGGCCACACCACCCCTGAGGCACCAGAGACAGAGGAAACACCTGCAGAAGGAGCAGCAGCAGCGGCAGGAGGAGAAGCAGGAACAGCCGCAGCGGCGGCAGGAGGAGAAGCAGGAACAGCCGCAGCGGCGGCAGCAGGAGAAGCAGGAACAGCCGCAGCGGTGGCAGGAGGAGAAGCAGGAACAGCCGCAGCGGCGGCAGGAGGAGAAGCAGGAACAGCCGCAGCGGCGGCAGGAGGAGAAGCAGGAACAGCCGCAGCGGCGGCAGGAGGATGTTAGAAAGAAGAAGTGGTTTGACTAGAAACAAGTGAGAGTACAAATGCCTAACCCTAGAATTGTGTACCCTCTAAAGGCTAACCCACTGTAGCCTAAACAACTACAACATATATAATGTTTGACACACCCCCATAGGCGAAGTGGGGGAGAGCAAGGGGTCACAAGACCAGTCAAAGCAAGGCAAAGCAAGACAAGCTCAGGGTGGATCTCAAGGATACCACACAAATTCCGAGCACAGGCAAGTGGTCACAAGACCAGTTCACATGCAGTGTGATAATAGAACAAGAGGTACAGTGATCACAACATAGCAAGAGTAAACATGCAGGTATATATATAGAGATCACAGTACAAGCAGAGTCAAGAAGTAAGCAAGTGAGGTCCAGTAGGCACAAGGCCTAGGACTGTACAGAAGCGCTGATGGTCACAAGGCTGAAGCGCCTTGGTGAACACATCAGCAGTGTTGGCCCGAGCGGCCACGTAACACAGACGAAGCTGACCGCGCTGCTGCAGCTCTCGAGCAAGGAAGTAGCGCAGAGCTATATGCTTCGTTCTGTGCTCCAGTCTGTGCTCCTCACACAAGGCAATGGCAGCCTTATTGTCGACGTACAGTACTGGAGGAGAACGAGGCCGCTCTCCCAAGTCGGTCAGCAGGTAGGTGAGCCAGCGTAACTCCTGTGCAGCCATGGCTGTGGCGTAGATCTCAGCCTCACAACTGGAGCTGAGAACAGAAGACGAGCGTGTAGAACGCCAAGAAACTGAACCAGAGCCAAGGCTGAAGGTGTAACCCTGAGACGACCGCTGAGTAGCCTGGTCGTCAGCCCAAGAAGCGTCTGAGTGCCCAGTGAGTACAACTCGGTCTCGTCCTCCAAGCACTAGTCCCATGCCCGACGTACTGCACAAGTACCGCAACACCCTCTTAGCGGCATCCATGTGCTCCTTCCGGTGACGGCCAGGAGCGACATAGCATGCAAGGATACTAAGAGGGTATGCAAGGTCAGGTCGAGTGCAGGTCATCACGTATATGAGGCAGCCCACAAGCTCTAGATACGGGCCACTCGGCTCTACGGACTCATCCGAAGGCAGAGCTGAGAGCGAGTGACCGGTAGGCAGAGGAGTGGGCTGAGGCGAGGAGTACGTGAAGCGGAAGCGCTGAAGGACCTGCTGCACCATGTGTGACTGAGTCAAGGTGATGGTGCGCCGTACTCTGTCCCGGGTGATCCGCAAGCCAAGATAGCTTGTCAGTTCACCCAGGTCTGTGCACGTGTGTCTCTTCTGCAGCTCCGACTTCACGTGGGCGAGTGCCGCAGTGTCAGCAGTGGCAAAGACCAAGTCGTCGACGTACACGAGGATGTAGAACGGCGGCAGCGAAGTGTCGGTGCGTAGAAACAGCGACGGGTCAGCAGTAGAAGGAGCGAACCCAAGAGCCGCAAGTGTAGTCCTCAGTGTGTCGTGCCACTCACGCGGCGCCTGACGGAGACCGTAGACTAGCCGCCGGAGGCTCCAATGGGTACCAGGAGGGAACGACCCAGTGAAGCCAGGTGGGCGGCGCAGCCAGATCTCCTCGTGCAGGCTGCCCTGTAGGAAAGCAGTGCTGAAGTCAAGAGAGTGGAGCTCGTAGTCACGCTGAGCGGTGACGTGCAGCAGAACCCGAAGAGTGGTCATCTTCGGGGTCGGGGAGAAGGTCTGGAAGAAGTCAACTCCCTCTCGCTGACTGAAGCATCGTGCAACGTAACGCGCCTTGAAGACAGGCGGAGAACCCGGCGGCCGCTTCACCCTGAAAATCCACATGCCACTGACGATGTTCGCCCCAGGTGGGGGAACCTCGTCGACGTAGGTGTCTGTGGACTTCCAAGAAGCCATCTCTGCGTCCATGGCTGTTTGCCACTGAGAGGAGTACTCACCCGCGATCGCCTCACCGTAAGAGCGCGGGGTCGGGATGTCTGGAGCATCCGGGTCTCCCTCAGGGGCAACCAGCATGGACACGAGATGAGGTAAAGCAGCGGCAAAGCACTCAAACTCCTCCTGCCTGTCCTCAAGGACGTCCGTGCCAAGGGCACACTCACCCCCGACGGACGGAGGACAGACAGACTCAGACTCAGCAACAAGACTCGCAGCGTAGTCTAGACGACAAGCGGCAGCTGTCAGAACATATATATAGCTTATGCTGTTGTGTAGGCTATAGTGGGGTATCCCATAGGGGGTACAACTCAATTAGGGTTTCCTATATGTACTCACTTCATTCATAGTTCATCCATTCTCGTTCTACTTTTCTCATGGTATCGAGCAGGTTCCCTCGTGGGAACTGTTCCTAGGGCCCACCGTTTTTTTTTCCTGCCCGGAGCGCACTCTGCCCCTACCCGAGTCGCGCTCCCCTCTCTCTTGGCCCCTAGTGGCCCCTTTAGCCGCTCGTCACGGCCCTTAGACGCCTGCGCGCCGCCCGTCCCGGCCCCTAGACGCCAGTGCGCCACCCGGCCCGGCCCCTAGACGCCCGCGCGCCGCCCGTCCCGGCCCCTAGACGCCCGCGCGCCGCCCGTCCCGGCCCCTAGACGCCCGAGCGCCGCCCGTCCCGGCCCCTCGACGCCCGCGCGCCGCCCGTGCCGGCCCCTCGACGCCCGCGCGCCGCCCGTCCCGGCCCCTCGCCGCCCGTGAGCCGCCCGTCCCGGCCCCTAGACGCCCGCGCGCCGCCCGTCCCGGCCCCTAGACGCCCGCGCGCCGCCCGTCCCGGCCCCTAGACGCCCGCGCGCCACCCGGCCCGACCCCTAGACGCCCGCGCGCCGCCCGTCCCGGCCCCTCGACGCCCGCGCGCCGCCCGTCCCGGCCCCTCGACGCCCGCGCGCCGCCCGTCCCGGCCCCACGCCGCCCTACCTGCGGCCTACTCGCCGCCCTACCTGCGGCTCGCCCGCCGCCCTAACTGCGGCCCGCCCGCCGCCCTACTTGCGGCCCTACCGCCGCCCTGCCTGCGGCCCGCCCGCCACCCTACCTGCGGCCAGCCCGCTGCCCTACCTACGGCCCGACCGCCGCCCTACCTGCGGCCCAACCGCCGCCCTACCTGCGGGAGCCGCCTAGCAGCAGAACCGCCGGGAGCCGAGCCGCCCTGCCGCCGAGCCGCCCGGGAGCCGAGCCGCCCTGCCGCCGAGCCGCCCGGGAGCCGAGCCGCCCTGCCGCCGAGCCGCCCGGGAGCCGAGCCGCCCTGCCGCCGAGCCACCCGGGCGCCGAGCCGCACTGCCGCCGAGCCGCTGAGCAGCCGAGCCGCCCTACTGCCGGGCCGCCCGACCTGCCCTGTCCGGTGAGCACAGCCCCACTGTCCCTGCGTGCCCTTCCCCTACTGCTTGCACTGCTCGTCTGTCGTCGTCATGGCTACCCCTAGTGTCCTCGCTTTTGACGCTGAGGGTCGAGCCATTGACTTTGAGGTCTGGGTCGACGACCTGCAGCTGTTCTTACAGTGCGATAGGGCGGACGGTCTTTCCCTCTTTGACCTCACCTCTGGCGCCTCTCCTGCCCCTGCTACTGATGCTGACCCCACTGTTCGCTCTCAGTGGGCCACCCGCGATGCTGCTGCACGTCTTGCTGTGCGTCGCCACCTGCCTACCACTGAGCGCGCGCACTTTAGTCAGTACAAGAGTGCTCAGACCTTGTACGACGCTGTAGTTGCGCGCTACTCTTCCCCTGCCACTGCTGCCCTGAGCCGCCTCATGCTACCGTACCTCTTTCCTGACCTTGCTGCCTTTCCCACTGTCGCTGACCTCATTACGCACCTCCGCACTAGTGACACTCGCTACCGCGCCGCCCTTCCTGCTGAGTTCTGCGCCAAGAACCCCCCCCCCATGTACATCACTCTCTATTACATCGTCACACGCCTCCCTGACTCCCTTCGCGTAGTCAGGGACCACTACCTCTCGGTCTGTCCCACCACTCTCACTGTCGACCTCCTCGAGAAGTCCCTCCTGGCGGCGGAGAAGAGCATCGTCGCTGTAGGAGCCTCTCGTGGTGACCCTCGCACCCCCATCTTTGAGGGGTGTTCTCCTTCCCCCCTGCTGCCCTCTGTTGCCTCTGCTGCTGCTGCCGACCTGCTTGGTCTTGAGTCGGTCTGCGCGGCGTCTGCCCCTAGCGGGAGACGCCGCCCTGGCAGGGGCAAGGGGGGCAAGGGCGCGGGTGGAGCTGGCGGGGGCGGTGGAGGAGGCGGTGGAGGCGGAGGAGGGAGTGGGGGTGGCGGTGGGAGTGGTGGCGGGGGCGGTGGTGGAGGTGGCAGCAGCGGAGGAGGAGGCGGCGGTGGCGGCAGCGGTGGGAGCGGAGGCAGCGGTGGTGGTGGAGGTGGAGGCAGCGGTGGCGGAGGGGGTGGAGCTGGTCGGGGTGGTGCCCCGCAGCGTAGCGGCCCTGGTGGTGGCCAGCGTCAGCAGCAGCAGCAGCAGCAGCAGCGTTCGCGGGACATCCCCCCGCCCCAGCAGCTCCGTGAGTGGTACACGCAGCGTCAGCGGGGTGGGGGTTTTGGTCCGTGCACCTACGTCCTTCGTTCCGGCGACCGCGCGGGTGAGCAGTGTGGGGGTGCCCACACCACCCAGCGCTGCTTTGCCCGCCTGACGGACGCTTGGCGTCAGCAGTTCCCCGAGGCCAGTGAGATTCCCCGTTGGGGAGAGCTGTCTAGGGCTGGCGTAGCTGTCTTTGATCTTGACTTTGATGCTATCCTTGCTGCCATGTATGCTGTGACTATTAGTGAGGAGGGTGACTGTTACCAGTGTCTCCCGCCCGACCCGGGCATTGGTACTGCTGCGCCAGGTACTTCTGCGGCTGCTGCTCTAGGTGCCAGTGCGTCTGCACTCTCAGGTACTGGTGAGGCTGCGCTCTCAGGTACTGCGTCGGCTTCGGCCTCCCTCACCTTCACACTTGACTCAGGGGCTTCTCGCTCCTTCTTTCGAGACCGCACCACACTCACGCCGCTTGGCCGGCCGGTTGCAGTCTCCCTGGCTGACCCCTCTGGGGGTCCTGTCCTCTCTCACTTCTCCACTGTCCTCCCGTGTCCGGCTGCCCCCTCGGGCACCTTGTCTGGTCTGTACCTCCCCTCGTTCTCGACGAACTTGGTGAGTGGTGCTGACCTGCAGGATGCGGGGGTTCACCAGTTTACTCCTGCGAGTCAGCGGGTGACCCACTGCTCGGATGCCCGCACAGGCCGACACCTGGCCACGTTCTCGCGTCGGCCAGGGTCGAGTCTCTACACACTGACCACTGCGTCTCCTCCTGTCCCTGCGTCTGGCCAGGTAGCTGCGTCGGGTCAGGTGTTTGCTGCTGCGTCCAGGTCTGGTCCTGAGTCTGCCCCCTGCTCGTGTCGCCGCCTGTCTCACGAGACTCTCCTGTGGCACCACCGTCTTGGCCACCCCTCCTTGCTTCGTCTTCGGGGCATGGCTTCCCGTGTCCTTGTCTCTGGTCTTCCCCGGTCTCTCCCTCCCCTTCCTTCGGGACCTGGACCTTCTTGTGTCCCCTGTGTCGAGGGGCGGCTCCGGGCTGCCCCTCACTCCTCCCAGTTTCCCCCGACAGAGGCTCCTCTGCAGACGCTTCACATGGACGTGTGGGGCCCCGCCCGCGTCCGTGGGCAGGGTCACGAGCGCTACTTCCTGCTGGTGGTTGACGACTACTCGCGTTACACCACAGTCTTCCCCTTGCGCAGCAAGGGTGATGTCACTGAGGTGTTGATCGACTGGATCCGCGCAGCTCGTCTCCAGCTCAGGAGGAGCTTCGGCTCGGACTTTCCTGTTCTGCGTCTGCACTCTGACCGAGGTGGAGAGTTCTCCTCTGGCCTTCTGCGAGCCTACTGTCGTGCACGAGGCATCCGCCAGACCTTTACGCTTCCGGACTCTCCACAGCAAAATGGGATTGCTGAGCGCCGCATTGGCATGGTCATGGACGTCGCTCGTACGTCCATGATGCATGCGGCTGCCCCCCATTTTCTGTGGCCGTTTGCGGTTCGGTACGCGGCGCATCAGATCAACCTTCACCCCAGGGTCTCCCGGCCGGAGACCTCCCCAGCTCTGCTGTGGACGGGGAAGGTCGGCGATGCGTCTGCGTTCCGTGTCTGGGGATCTCGGGCGTTTGTCCGCGACTTGTCTGCGGACAAGCTGTCCCCTCGTGCTGCTCCCTGTGTCTTCCTCGGCTTCCCCCCTGACGCTCCAGGGTGGCAGTTCTACCACCCCTCCTCTCGTCGTGTTCTGTCCTCCCAGGACGTCACGTTCGACGAGTCAGTCCCCTTCTACCGCCTCTTCCCCTACCGCACTCCTTCCCTCCCCCCGCCACCGCACTTCCTTGTGCCAGGTCCCCCCCCGGTAGACCCCCTTCCCCCTCAGGGTCCTGCCCCTTCAGGTGTGTCCCAGGTAGACGCAGTCGAGCCGGTCGAGGTTGCTGGTGACTCTGGTCCTGCTGCGGGTGCTGAGCCTGGGGGTGCTGAGTCTGGGGGTGCTGAGCCTGGGGGTACTGCGACTGGGGGTGCTGAGCCTGGGGGTGCGGAGTCTGGGAGTGCTGAGCCTGGGGGTGCTGCGACTGGGGGTGCTGAGCCTGGGGGTGCGGAGTCTGGGGGTGCTGAGCCAGGGGGTGCTGCGTCTGGAGGTGCTGAGCCTGGAGCTGCGGAGCCTGCGGCCACTGGACCTCCCCTTGTGGCGTCTGGCGGTGCGGGACCTGGCGGTTCTCCGGGTGCTTCACCTCGGCGGGAGCCCCTCTCTCCACAGGAGCTGCGCGAGTGGTTTGCCCGGCGCTGGAGGCGTGCTGCTGGAGCTGGAGGTTCTTCGGCTGCTGAGGGTGCTGGTGCCGTGGGTCCCGGAGGTGCTGGAGCTGGAGCTGCTGAGGGCGTTGGCGCTGAGGCTACTGCTGTCGGTCCTGGAGGCGGTCCTGCTGGGGGTGCTACTGGTGCTGCTGGAGGTCCTGGAGCTGGAGGTGCTGCTGGCGCTGGTGCTGCCGCTGGGGGTACTGGTGCTGTCCCTGCTGTGTCTGGAGTCGCCGCGCGGCCTAGACCGTACTTCGTTCCGCTCCTTCAGCAGGTTCTTGGTCTCCCGCCTTCTACTGGTCCTCCTCCTCCCTTAGAGTGTCCACAGCCTGTCCTGTCACAGTTACAGTTACAGCCGGCCTCCCCACTGCCCGCTCCTTCTCCCTACACTGGTCCTACTGGAGGTCTTGCTGAGCGTCGTGAGCCTGCGTCTCGCCCTGCGTCGCCTGTCCGTGCTGCTCGCACTAGTGGTCGTGGTTCGCGTCAGCGTCCTCCTCCTGTCCCTGGCACGCACCGGATGTCTCTGCGTCCGTCCACTGCTCCTCTGCGTGCCCCTTTGCCTTCTCCTCCTGAGTCCTCTCTTCCTGCTCTTCCTGACCCGGAGTCGGACTCTCTTCGTGCTGCCAGTCCTGCTGTCACACGTCTCCTTGCTACTGTCGTCACTGACCCCTCTTTTGAGTCCACTGCTGCGTCTGCGCTTGTTGCTGAGCTCGTCGACTTTGCTGCTCGCTGTCGTCTAGACTACGCTGCCGGTCTTGTTGCTGAGTCTGCGTCTGTCTGTCCTCCGTCCGTCGGGGGTGAGTGTGCTCTTGGCACGGACGTCCTTGAGGACAGGCAGGAGGAGTTCCGGTGTCTGGCTGCTGCTTCACCTCATCTCGCGTCCGTACTACTTGCCCCTGAGGGAGACCCGGATGCACTAGACATCCCGACTCCGCGCTCTTACGCGGAGGCCGTAGAGGGTCCCTACTCCTCTCAGTGGCAGGCAGCTATGGATGCAGAGATGGCGTCCTGGAAGTCCACAGGCACCTACGTTGACGCGGTTCCCCCTCCTGGGGCGAACATCGTCAGTGGCATGTGGATCTTCAGGGTGAAGCGGCCGCCGGGCTCTCCACCTGTCTTCAAGGCGCGGTACGTCGCTCGTGGCTTCAGTCAGCGGCAGGGAGTTGACTACTTTCAGACCTTCTCTCCCACCCCGAAGATGACCACTCTTCGGGTGCTGCTGCACATAGCCGCTCAGCGCGACTACGAGCTCCACTCTCTTGACTTCAGTACTGCTTTCTTGCAGGGTAGCCTGCACGAGGAGATCTGGCTGCGCCGTCCACCTGGCTTCACTGGGACTTTTCCTCCTGGCACCCAGTGGAGCCTCCGACGGCCAGTCTACGGTCTCCGCCAGGCACCGCGTGAGTGGCACGACACACTGAGGACTACGCTTGCGGCTCTCGGGTTTGCTCCCTCTACTGCTGACCCGTCGTTGTTTCTGCGCACCGACACTTCTTTGCCGCCGTTCTACGTCCTCGTGTACGTCGACGACTTGGTCTTTGCCACAGCTGACACTGCTGGACTAGCCTACGTGAAGTCCGAGCTGCAGAAGAGACACACGTGCACAGACCTGGGTGAACTGCGCAGCTACCTTGGCTTGCAGATCACTCGGGACAGAGCACGCCGCACCATTACCTTGACTCAGTCACACATGGTGCAGCAGGTCCTTCAGCGCTTCGGCTTCACGTACTCCTCGCCTCAGGCCACTCCTCTGTCTACTCGCCACTCGCTCTCAGCTCTGCCTTCGGATGAGTCCGTAGAGTCGAGTGGCCCGTACCCAGAGCTTGTTGGCTGCCTCATGTACCTGATGACCTGCACACGACCTGACCTTGCATACCCTCTTAGCATTCTTTCACGCTATGTTGCTCCTGGGAGACACCGACCAGAGCACATGGCTGCAGCGAAGAGGGTGTTGCGCTACTTGTGCAGTACGTCGGGCATGGGGCTAGTGCTTGGAGGGCGGAGTCCAGTGGTCCTCACTGGGCACGCGGACGCTTCTTGGGCAGACGACCAGGCTACACAGCGGTCGTCGCAGGGTTACACCTTCAGTCTTGGTTCCGGCTCTGTCTCGTGGCGGGCTACTCGCTCGTCCTCTGTTCTCAGCTCCAGTTGTGAGGCTGAGATCTACGCCGGGGCCATGGCTGCACAGGAGCTTCGCTGGCTTACCTACCTGCTGACTGACCTTGGAGAGCCGCCTCGTTCTCCTCCAGTGTTGTACGTAGACAACAAGGCCATGCTGGCCTTGTGTCGAGAGCAGCGCTTGGAGCACAGAACGAAGCACATTGCTCTCCGTTACTTTCTTGCTCGTGAGCTGCAGCAGCGTGGTCAGTTGCGACTTGCGTACGTGGCCTCTGAGGCCAACACTGCTGATGTGTTCACCAAGGCACTTGCGCCTTGTGACCATCAGCGCTTCTGCACCCAGCTGGGTCTTGTACCTGTCTTGCCTCACTTGCTCTCTTCTTGACCTTGCTTGTACTGTCACATATATATACCTGCTCTTGCTTGTCTAGCTCTATATATATATGTGTACTCCTGCATGTGAACTGGCCCTGTTGCCCTGTCGTTGTGCTCGGACTGTGTGGTGACTTTGTGATCCACCCTGAGCTTGCTCTGCTTTGCTTGACTGGTCTTGTGACCCCTTGTTCTCCCCCACTTTGCCTATGGGGGTGTGTCAGAACATATATATAGCTTATGCTGTTGTGTAGGCTATAGTGGGGTATCCCATAGGGGGTACAACTCAATTAGGGTTTCCTATATGTACTCACTTCATTCATAGTTCATCCATTCTCGTTCTACTTTTCTCAGCAGCAAAGTCAACTAACTCAGCGACTAGAGCAGACGTAGCAGAGGACTCAAAGGTAGGGTCAGTGACAACAGTGGCGAGGAGACGCGTGACAGTAGGACTGGCAGCACGAAGGGAGTCAGACTCCGGGTCAGCAAGAGCAGGAAGAGAGGACGCAGGAGGAGACGGCAGAGGGACACGCTGAGGAGCAGTGGAAGGACGAAGCGCCATCTGGTGAGTGCCTGGGACAGCAGGTGGACGCTGACGCGGGACACGACGACCAGTGCGAGCAGCACGAACAGGCGACGCAGACCGAGACTCAGGCGACACAGGATGAGACTCAGGCTCACGACGCTCAGTGAGACCGCTTGTCGGACCAGTGTAAGGAGAAGGACTAGGGAGTGGCGAGGCAGGCGGTAACTGTGACTGCGACTGGACCGGCGGAGGACACTCTAAGGAGGGAGCAGGATTAGGGGGAGGCGGCTGACCAAGAACCTGCTGAAGGAGCGGAACGAAGTACGGCCGCGGCCGCGCAGCGCCTCCAGAACCAGCAGAGGCACCACCAGTACCTCCAGCTCCAGGGTCTCCAGCTACACCAGCAGCACCAGCTCCCAGGTCCGCAGCACCAGCAGCAGCTCCAACTCCAGGGTCCTCAGCACCAGCAGTAGCTCCAACTCCAGGGTCCTCAGCACCAGCAGCAGCTCCAACTCCAGGGTCCGCAGCACCAGCAGCAGCTCCAACGCCCGGGTCCTCAGCACCAGCAGCAGCTCCAACTCCAGGGTCCGCAGTACCAGCAGCACCACCAGCACCAGCAGCACCTCCAGCAGCGTCAGCAGCACTAGTGCCAGCAGCACCTCCAGTAGCACCAGCAGCACCGCCAGCAGCAGCAGCACCTCCAGCACCAGGGTCCGCGACACCGGGAGCGCCACTCCGGAGACTGCAGCACCGCGCGTACCACTCTCGGAGCCGCTGGGGAGAGGGGAGCTCCCGCCTAGGAGGGGAAGCACTAGCACCAGCTCCAGCAGCACTCCTAGCTCCAGAAGCACCTCTCCTGAGGCTGCAGTACTATAAGTACCACTCACGCAGCTGCTGTGAGGAGAGAGCTCCTCCAGGTGTAGCACTCCCAGGCTCAGCACCGCCAGACTCAGCACCCGCAGGCTCCGCACCCCCAGGCTCAGCACTCCCAGACTCAGCACCCGCAGGCTCCGCACCCCCAGGCTCAGCACCCCCTGACTCCGCAACCCCAGGCTCCGCACCCCCAGGCTCCGCACCCCCAGGCTCCGCACGCTCAGGCTCAGCACCCCAAGCAGGACGAGAGTCGACAGCTACCTCGACAGGCTCAACCGGGTCTACCTGGGACACACCTGAGGGAGCGGCACCCTGAGGGGGAAGGGGGTCTACCACAGCAGCACCTGGCGCGAGGAAGAGAGGCGGGGGGGGGAGCGGGGCAGTGCGGTAGGGGAAGAGGCGGTAGTAGGGCACGGACTCGTCAAAAGTGACGTCCTGAGAGGGTAGGACACGGCGCGAGGTGGCGTGGTAAAACTGCCAACCAGACGCGTCCGGGACAAAGCCAAGGAAGACACAAGGAACAGCGCGGGAGGAGAGCTTGTCCGCGGACGTATCGCGAACAAAAGCTCGAGATCCCCAGACCCGAAAACGCGACGCGTCGCCAACCTCTCCATTCCAACGCAGTGTCGGGGAAGTCTCCGGCAAGGAGACACGCGGCCAGAGGTTGAGCTGATGCGCAGCGTATCGGACCGCAAACGGCCACAGAAAGTGGGGGGCAGCCGCATGGATCAAGGAGGTACGAGCGACCTCCATGACCAAGCCAATGCGGCGCTCAGCAACCCCATTCTGCTGTGGAGAGGCCGGAAGCGTGAACGACTGGCGGATGCCGTGCTCCGCACAATAGGCTGCCAAGAGGTCGGAGGAGAACTCACCACCTCTGTTAGAGTGCAAGCGCAGGACAGGAAAGTCCGAGTGGAAACGCTCGCTGAGCTGGAGACGAGAAGCGCGGATCCAAGGGATCAAAACATCAGGGACTTCACCCTTGGTGCGCAAGGGGAAGACCGTGGTGTAGCGCGAGTAGTCGTCAACAAATATCAGGAAGTACCTCTCCTGACCCTGACCCCGGACGCGGGCTGGGCCCCACACGTCCAAGTGGAGCGTCTGCAAGGGAGCAGTCGTCGGGGGAAACGAGGAGGAGTGAGGAGCGGCGCGCTGCCGCCCCTCGACACAGGGAAGACAGGGAGGAGCAGGCGAGGGTGGGAGGGGAGGGAGAACCCTGGGAAGACCAGAGACAAGGTACCGTTTGTGCATGGCACGAAGGCGCTGCACGGACGGGTGACCAAGTCGGTGGTGCCAGAGGACGGTCTCGTGCGCCAGAGAGCGACACGAGCAGGGGGCCGACAGCTGACCTGACGCAGATGCAGCCGCAGCTACCTGAGGGGACTCAGTGGTCAGTGTGTACAGGTCCGACCCCGGCTGCCGAGTGAAGGTAGCCAGGTGACGGCCCGTCCGAGCACACGTGCAGTGTGTCACGCGCTCGTAGGCAGGGGTGAACTGGTGAACACCCCCGTCCTGGAGCGCACAAGCCGCCACCAAGTTCGTAGAGAACGAGGGGAGGTGGAGACCTGACAGTGTGCCCGACGGGACCGCAGGACAAGGAAGGACAGTGGAGGAGGTCGCAATGACCGGACCCCCAGAGGGGTCAGCGAGGGAGACAGCAACTGGCCGAGCAAGCTGTTCAAGGGCAGTGCGGTCACGAAAGAAACAGCGAGAAGCACCTGAGTCCAGTGTGAAGGTGTGCAGTGCCTCAGTCGACTCAGTACCAGGGGGCGCAGACTCACTAGCACCTAGAGCAGCAGTCTCACCAGCACCTGGGGTAGCAGACACGCGAGTACCTGGAGTGGCAGTCTCACCAGCACCTAGGGCAACCGACGCACTAGCACCTAGAGCGGCTGCCTCACTGGTCCGAATGCCCGGGTCGGGCGGAACACGCAGGTACTGAGCACCCTCTCCACTAGTAGACATCACATACATGGCAGTGAGAATAGCATCAAAATCTAGAGCATAGATATCAATGTTTTTCTTCATCAGATCAGCCCAGCGGGGCAGCTCAGTGGCATCAGGGAACTGAGTACGCCAAGCGTCGTCGAGGCGGGAGAAGCAGCGCTGCGTGGTGTGCGCCCTCCCACACGTCTGGCCAGTGCGGTCACCAGTGCGGATGACGTACGTGCAGCTAAGGCCACCCCCCCCCCCCCCCCCCCCCCCCCGTGCTGAGAGTACCACTCACGGAGCTCCTGGGGCGACGGAGTGTGCTGCTGGCTCTGGCCACTGCCAGCGCCTCCACGACCACCACCGCCGCCACCACCTCCTCGACCACCCCCTCCCCTGCCGCCGCCGCGTCCACCGCCGCCCCCACCACCGCCCCCGCCCCTGCCACCTCCCCCGCCGCTGCCGTCACCACCCCCACTGCTGCCACTAGTCCCTCCAGCCCCACCACCACCCCCACCGCCGCCACCGCCCCCACCACCGCCTCCCCCGCCGTCACCTCCGCCTCCCTTGCCCCCTTTGCCCTTGCCGCTGCGGCGCCAGCTCGAAGCGGACGCAGTCCCGACCTTCTCAGCACCAAGGAGGTCGACAGCAGAAGCAGAGGCTACAGAGGGAAGAAGGGGGGAAGGGGAACACCCCTCAAAGAAAGGGGTGCGGGGGTCGCCACGAGAGGCACCTACAGCGACTATGCTAGCCTCAGCTGCAAGTAGTTCCTTCTCGAGGAGGGCAATGGTGAGCTCAGTGGGGCAGCGAGCTAGGAAGTGATCCCTGACTGCACGCAGAGTGTCAGGGAGGCGGGTGACTAGGTGGTAGAGAGTGAGCCAGAGCGGGGGGGGGTTCGTGGCAAGAAACTCATCGGGCATAGCGGCACGGAAGCGGGCCTCACTAGTACGGAGGTGCGTGATGAGGTCAGCGACTGTGTGGAAAGAGGACAGGTCGGGGAACAGGTAGGGGAGTGAGAGACGGCCTAGCGCGGCAGAGGCAGGTGAGGAGTAGCGGGCAACGACAGCAGTGTACAGTGCCTGTGCAGTCTTGTGCTGGCCAAAGTGCTCGCGCTCATCTATCGGCAGGGAGTTGCGAATAGCAAAGCGAGCGTGGGCATCACAAGTCTGCCACTGTGAGCGGGTAGTGCTGTCAGCAGTAGTAGCAGGGGCAATGGCATGGCCTAGGGCGTGATCGTACAGTGAGATGTCCTCCTTGGCAGTGAGCTGTAGGAAGAGGTGCAGGTCATCTAGCCAGGTGTCAAACTTCACTGGGCGGCCCTCAGCATCGAAAGCTAGCACAGGAGGGCTAGCCATAGTAGCAGTAGGAGCAGCAGTATAGTAGCAGGAGCAGTAGCAGTAGTAGCAGCAGGCGAACCCTAAAAGCAGCAGGCAGCGCGACTCAGGTAGGGCGGCTCGGTCCAGAGAGTGCTGCTCAGTACGGGGAGGGCGGCGCGGCTCGGTTCGGGCGGCGCGGCTCGGCTCGGGCTGGGCGGCTCGGTTCGGGCGGCTCGGTTCGGGCGGCCTGGTTCTGGCGGGGCCGTGGCTGTCGCGTGCGGGGCGCTAAGGGGCGGCACGTGGGGTCGACGGGGCCGCTAAGAGGGGAGGGGCGCGCACGGGGTCGACGGGGCCAACGGGGCCGCTAGGTGGGGCACGCGCGGGGTCGACGGGGCCGACGGGGCCTCTAGGTGGGGTGCGCGCGGGGTCGACGGGGCGAACGGGGCCTCTAGGGGGGCTGCTCTCGGGGTCGACGGGGCCGTGTGGTGGGCCGCTAAGGGGCGCGTACGGGGTCGACGGGGCCGACGGGGCCGCTAGGTGGGGCGTGCGCGGGGTCGACGGGGCCGACGGGGCCTCTAGGTGGGGTGCGCGCGGGTTCGACAGGGCCGACGGGGCCTCTAAGGGGCTGTGCGCAGGGTCGACGCGGCCGTGAGAGGGGCCTCTAAGGGGCGGCGCGCGGGTCGCTAAGGGGCGGGTCACGGGTCGCGGGGCCTTACGGGGCCGTTAAATAGGGGCACACGAGGGCGCTGGGGGGGAGGCGCTCGAGGGCGCTCCGACAGTAGGGCGCACGAGGGCGCTAGTAGGCAGACAGTCGTACGGTGTGGTGGGCCCTAAGGAGCGATCCTAGGTCTAAACCTACGCTCTTAATACCATGTTAGAAAGAAGAAGTGGTTTGACTAGAAACAAGTGAGAGTACAAATGCCTAACCCTAGAATTGTGTACCCTCTAAAGGCTAACCCACTGTAGCCTAAACAACTACAACATATATAATGTTTGACAGAGGAGAAGGAGGAACAGCCGAGCAGCAGATGCTGCTAGGCCGGCAACAGGATCAGAATCTGAAGCATCAGCCAATTCGCAGCTCTCAAGCACTCGTACCACTTTGTCTGTCAAACTGACGTGGCAGCCTTCCTGCTCGTCTCCTTCATCCAAACGCGCCTGCCCCATCCATCAGGGCGTGGTGAGCATGGCGGACGTGGCGATGCATGTGGTGGGGGAGGGCGATGCATGTCCCACTCATTCCTTTAACGCACCTTCCCTCCCCCTCGCCATCAGGGAGTGGTGAGCATGGCGGACGTGGCGATGCATGTGGTGGGGGAGGGCGATGCATGTCCCACTCATTCCTTTAACGCACCTTCCCTCCCCCTCGCTATCAGGGAGTGGTGAGCATGGCAGACGTGGCAATGCATCTTGTGAGGGAGGCAGCGAGGGCAGCAGCGCTCAAGGCGGGAGTGGTGAGCCTCATCGGCAACTCGCCTGAAGGCCTCTCGCTCTGGGTCGCCTCCAGCTCCACGCCGTGAGTTGCTAGCTTTGAGTTCTGGGTTCGGGTTTTGCGTTTGGTATTAATGCACAAGCCAAACAGAGAGCCAGCTGAGCAGTCATCTTGGTCGCCTCCACCTCCACCCAGTGGGTGTTGGTTGGGCCATGTCTCGCCGAGGAGGCTACTGCCCTGACCCATGTCTCGCCGAGGAGGCTACTGCCCTGACCCATGTCTCGCCGAGGAGGCTACTGCCCTGACCCATGTCTCGCCGAGGAGGCTACTGCCCTGACCCATGTCTCGCCGAGGAGGCTACTGCCCTGACCCATGTCTCGCCGAGGAGGCTACTGCCCTGACCCATGTCTCGCCGAGGAGGCTACTGCCCTGACCCATGTCTCGCCGAGGAGGCTACTGCCCTGACCCATGTCTCGCCGAGGAGGCTACTGCCCTGACCCATGTCTCGCCGAGGAGGCTACTGCCCTGACCCATGTCTCGCCGAGGAGGCTACTGCCCTGACCCATGTCTCGCCGAGGAGGCTACTGCCCTGACCCATGTCTCGCCGAGGAGGCTACTGCCCTGACCCATGTCTCGCCGAGGAGGCTACTGCCCTGACCCATGTCTCGCCCCAGCACCAACCCGTGAGTACACACCAAGGATCTGTGCTGCCGCTCCCCTGTTCATCAATATGCCAGAGCACTCAACAAACTTTGCACCAGCTGTTTACCCTAACCCATCCTCTCGCGCTCCTCTTCCGTGTCCCTGTCTCCTCCCCCTCTCTCTCGAGCGGTCCTTGTATTATATCCAAACAGTACAGCAATGCAGGTAGGTAAATGGCAAGCATACCAACATCAAACATCAAAACGACTAACCTACTAACCTGCCCTCTCTGACCTCTCTCCTCTAGGGGATCTCCAGGGCTGGCTCCAGGATGCTAAGGCAGTCCCCAAGTAACATGCCTTTGCCAGGGACCCCCACAGGTGGGTTTTCCCCCTCTCTCCCTCTCTATCCCTCTCGCCTCCATCCCGCTCTTGACTAAACCCCACTGCTCATTCCCCCTCCCCTCCCCTTTTCCCCCCCAGTCTAGTGAATGCCATGGAGCCGCTATGCAAGGGCATTCACCGCCTGCTCGTGCGCTGCCCCATCGCCCCCGCTGATACCAACCCCCCACACGTGCCCTCCTCTGCCGCTCCTCCCACTGCCATGACCCTCGGCCACACCACGCCTGAGGCACCTGAGACAGAGAAACACCGGCAGAAGGAGCCGCAGAAAGAGCAGAAGCAACAGCACAAGCAGCATCAGGAGAAGCAGGAACAACAGCGGAAGCACGGCCGGCAACAGGAGCAGAATCAGAAGCATCAACCCTTAGCTCTCAATCACTCCTACCACTTTGTCTCCCAGACTGACGTGGCAGCCTTCCTGCTGCTCCACGTGGACGCCCTGGGTGACGTGGCACAGCGCACTGTGGAGCAGCTAGGCCTCGCGGACCCGCTCTTCCCGCCCCTCGCTATAGTGTCGGGCATTACAGTCACTGACGCGCTGCGCCTCATGCAGCGCGCGGGCGGCGTGAGAGCGGTGGCGGTGGTGGCGGGGAGTGCGGAGGAGGAGGAGCGGATGGAAGAGGGCGAGGGGTCTGGTTCGGGAGCTGCTTCTGGTACTTCTGGTGCTGCTGGTGCTGCTGAAATGACAGGAGGAGGGAGGGGAGGAGGACGGGGTGGGTGAGGGGGGGCCGGCTGCTGGGGACTCTGTCAGTGTCGGATCTCAGAGGCATGGACGCGGAGACCCTAGCACAGCTCACCTCCATGAAGGTGAGCCTCGTGAATTTAAACACTCTAGCACAGCTGACATGCATTTGAAGTGAGAGGTGGTCCACGCACCTGCGCTGCTGACACATGTATGGTTGGGTGCGGTGCATGTAGGCATACCTCGTGCTGCCTTTTGAGAAATCTCATTCTTGTTGCTTGTCGCTTTCACAGGTGCGGGACTTCCTGGCTCACATGGCGTCGCTCACCCCTGAAGGTCGCTGCCCATCCATCACGTGCCGCATGGCGGCGCCTCTGGCGGAGGTGATGGCGCTGGCGTCGCTGGTCCTGCCCTGCTGCACCTGTTTTGCACATCTGCCTCTTTCTTCGTTCTTTGCTACTGCTGTCACCTGCGCTGTTGTAGTCATCACTACTCCTTGCTGATTATCATGCACCTGCTTCCCTCTTCGCTCACTGGGATCCTCTTTCCGTTCGTCCGTGCATGCAGCCCGGTTTGACAGAGAGGGAAGCATCGCGGCTCTCAGAATGGGCACAGGTCAGTCTATCTACTTCCTGTCTGCTTGATTTAAAAACATTCTGCACCTCAACCTCTTTCTGCACACGCCATGCCAACCCCCAAGACTTTCGCGTCCATTACTCAACCCGCTCATCACTCTTTCACCCCATTCCACCCCGCTGCACTCCCCCCTCAACCCCCACAGAGCATGCCATTCCGCGAGGCCTTTGCGTTTGCCACCATCCCGCTCTTCGACTCAGCCGGAGGCACCACCGGCTTCGGGAGCAGCAGCACAGGGGCCGGCACACCAGGGGTGCTGGGCGGGGCAGCAGGGGGAGGGGCAGGGGAGGGCACAGGGAGCCCTGGGACGCCGGGGTCTAGCAGTGGGGCGCTGGGGGAAGGGGGGGCTGCGCCCTGGTATGAGCCTGGGGGGGCCTCTGCTGGTGGACATCCCATGTCTGCAGCGCGTGAAGGAGTGCTACACTGAGGACCAGCTCTTTGTGCGTATTCACGTGGGGGCTTGGCTTAGTGACCAACCGCGTGCACCGTGTGTGGGTTACCGGGGAGGAGGATGAGCTGCTGGGAGTTGTGTCCCTCGCCGATTGCATCGATGCTTGCAGACGGGCAGTGGCAGGGCAGCAGGGCGGCAGGAGAGGAGGGACACAGGGGGAGATGGAACCGGGCCTCAGGAAATCCCCCCCTGCCTTGGGCTGGACAGAGTGGACTGGCTGGTTGGGCGGTGGAAGGGTGGGGATACTGCTGGTTGGTGGGGAAAGCACGAGTGCTGCTGACCAACTGTGTATACATGGAAGCTCAGAGTGTTGTGCGAGATTGGAGTTGCGATGCTTGCTGACGCTCTTGTGGCATGCACAAGGGCGGTGGGTGGAGAGGAGAGGGTAGCAGCAGCAGCACAGCATATTGATGGGTAGGTAGGGCATGCTAGTCGTTTCACTTGGCCACATTAGGTGGGACTACGGTATGCTGTACATCTCCCTTGTCGTTAAAACTTTCCAGACAACCCTCCCACATGTTCCAAGTCGTTCATTCGCTGCTAGTACGGTATGGCGGCATTCCTGACAATGGTATTTCGGCGAGGAGTGTCTGGTACAGGCAGGAGGAGCCCTTTGGCAGCACTGGGCTGGAGATGGAGAAGCAGAGTGGAATGGCGTGGAATGTGTCGGTAGGAGTGTGACTGAGGCAGGAAGTGGAAGCATGGAGCCATATAGAGATGTCTGCACAGCATGGGAAGAGCACATTCCCCCCCCAACTGCTAGGTTCTTCCCTTCTGTGTAGGTAGAGTGAAACATGCCTCAGCAAGGTGAGTGTGCTACAGCACGGCAGCACAACATTCAACTGAAGGACTTCAGCATTAACAGACACTGTTTGGGTGGAAACGATGACGATCAAAAGGCAGAAGGTGTGCAAGCAATGCAACATACGGTACAGTATTAGAGGCGCGATGTACAAGAGAACCACCAAGTGGAAGGCAATGTGAGATGCGTAAGCAGCATCTGCACACGCTTCCCCATTGAAATGCCAGTCTTAATCAAACAAAAAGCCCAATGTTCACATAAAGAAAGATGCCATTATGCACTCAATCGATCGCACGTCGTGTCTCAATGTGCTCTTTGGTTGTTATCAATCTCAGCGTAGATACCAACAACAGCAACAACAGAAGAAATGGTACGTTATTAAGACGCTGTGAGTGCTGTGATGTCAGTTAGTGCTGCAGAGCAGGTGATGCATGTTGCTAGGTGCTCAAAGCAACAGCATGCTCATCCCTTGCTGGGAACAGGGAGCTATAGTACGATTTCAGGAAGGGGAAGGGAGTCGGTTGCACCAGCGGCAGCAGCACCAGTTCCATCCGCAACAATAGCGCGAGTTGCACGAGCAGCAGCAGCAGCCGCACGATTTGCACGGGCAGCAGTAGCACGAGCAACAGCAACCACTGTAGCACGAGATACATGTGCAGCAGCAGCACTAGTTCCAGCAGAAACAGCAGCACGAGTTGGAGGAGCAGCAGTAGCACGAGCTGCGCGGGAAGCAGGAGTGCGAGCAGAACTAGCAGCAGCAGCAGCAGCAGCAGCACGATTTGCACGGGCAGCAGTAGCACGAGCAGCAGCAACAGAAGTTCCACGGCTTGCAGCAACAGAAGTACCACGGGTTGCAGCAGCAGCAGCAGCAGAAGTAGCACATGTTGGAGCCGCAGGAGTAGCACGGGTTGCAGTACCAGCAGCAGCAGTACGAGTTGCACGAGCAGCAGCAGCAAGAGGACGAGGAGTATGAGTTGCACCCGCAGCAGGAGGACGAGTTGCCCGAGGCGCAGTAGCAGCAGCAGGAGCACGAATTGCACCAGCACGAGCAACACGGGTGGCAGCAGGAGGGGCACGAGGAGCAGCACGAGGAGCGACAGTCTCTGCAGGTTGCGGTCCATCCATGAGTGGTCCGTCCTGACGGTTCTGGCTCCAAATATAGGATTCAAAAGGGGCGGAATATGCGAACGGGATGATGCAGTGCAGAGGCGGACATACAGAAGAAAAAGTAGAAAGCACATCCCAAAACAACTAGCAGTAAAACTGCTTAATATATAGCATCATGGTGTTCATATAACATCAGTGATACTATTGCAGAAGAGTGCAACAATAAAAACATACTTAATGGCAACAAAAGAGTGCAGAAGAGTATTGATCCTAAATTGCAAGAGCATACTTGGCTTCCATATTGCAGCACTTCTCATACTATCCCCTCCACACACATAGCAAGTAACACATAACCATGAGCACCACACCACAACAAACCATGCGGGCAGCCAAGTGGTGTAAGGGTTTACCTCGAAAACGATGGATCTGACCGTGCTCAGGAAAGCATTTGCACGACTCACCAACTCTAGTTGATGATTCTGTCCCTCCAACCACACTTGATAGTTTGACCCATCCAAACCCAAATCATCAATAGGTAATGGTCTGGTGCCAACACTCCTCCTTATTCCGTAAATGTGGCCCTATAAGGACAATCATGGCAATGACGAGACAAAGTTATTCCAATCTCATGACAAATCAAGAAGCCAGAGAGTAGAATATTCATGCTCAAGTGAGTGAGTGTGCGCGAGCGTGCGTGCGCGTGTGCGTGTGCGTGTGTGTGAGTGTGTGTGTGTGTGTGTGCGTGTGTGTGTGTGTGTGTGTGTGTGTGCGTGCGCGCGCGTGTGCGTGCGTGCATGTGTCTGTGTGTGTGTGTGTGTGTGTGAGTGTGTTAGAGAGTTTGAGAGAGAGTTCGAGAGAGTTCGAGAGAGTTCAAGAGAGAGATCAAGAGTGTGTGTGTGTGTGTGTGTGAGTGAGTGTTAGAGAGTTTGAGAGAGAGTTCGAGAGAGTTCGAGAGAGTTCAAGAGAGAGATCAAGAGTGTGTGTGTGTGTGTGTGTGTGAGAGAGAGAGAGAGAGAGAGAGAGAGAGAGAGAGTAGGGAAAGGGATCGGAGTGGAAAGGAGGGGGGAAGAGGATTGCAGTTGTCTGCACCTTGGTGCAGTAGTACTCAACAAACACAGGAAGCTTGAAAGCAGTCCTGATGTCAAAATAAAAATACAAGATGGACCTAAAAAGCGAGTCGCCCTCTCGACAGAGTTTGACAACCTGCCAAAAGAATGATTTAGTCAGATCAAATTTGCTTATCTGAAAAGGAGAACAGATGGTCATAATAGGTGATTTAGTGAAAGCACTCCCCGCTATTCACAGCCTTAACAAAAAATGGATTTAATGCTAAGGCAGATATGCTTTGTTTGAACTCACTTGGGATTCACAAAATGGACAAACTTCTCCTTCTACGAAGGAGTTGGCAGAAAAAGTAAACAACCTGTTAGGAAGGTACAAGTAAGGAAAACCGAACGTATTACTGGTAATGGGACATAAAACTAGTAATATTCACATCGGATCCAGAATATAGAGGGTGCTGCCATCCACGGGCTCCTATCCACTCTAGGGCTCGAATCTGCCTCTTGATCCAAACACGAGACACCATCACGTCGTTGAAAGCGATAACGGGAGTAAATAGAGCTTACCCTGAGCTTTGGAGAGAAAACGAAAAACCTTTCAAGATGCTGACCCACACATCATCGCACACTCCCTCGGTTTTCCGCCGCATGCAAGTATATGAAAACACAATGAGGGAACCGTTGCTCAGGGTTAGCTTCAAGACAGGAGAGTGCAGGTGGGGTCCGCCAAAAGCGAGTCCTTCCGCATCAGGAACGGCTTGCCAATAAGCAGCGAGAAGGTGAGGGCTGGCAATGTTGGTAAATCTCCTCCCTCGCAGCATGGCAGGACTTACACCTGGACACCAATTTAACCACTTTCCAAAAGCTTTGATACCATCGCTTTCCATAGCGTTCACCCTTCCCTGAAAACTCTCAATATGGAACGAGTCGTCTATATCCCTGACCTCGACTGTTCTGGCCAGCTGGTCACGGCAGTGCCAATACCACAGCTGCGTGTCCGCCATACGTCTAAACTTGTTTGAGAGACTCGCGAGTCGAGCAATGAGTGGTCCCGTCGGTTGAGCACGCTCGAGAATGTCGTAAACGAGTTTAGCGGGAAGAAGTTCCATGATGCTCGAATGTCCAACAAACAGGTTCTGGGCTGAGGATGAACGAAAGGTTGCTGAAGATGAACGGAAAAGTCTGAGGCTAAAGTGGAGGAGAGTGTTGCTGCCAAAGACGAGAGCAGTCGAGGGTAACTGAGCCTGACAGGAAATCTGACAGGGCATTGTCCCCATCGCGCGGGGAGGTACCTAGCTCCGACAATACCTAGGTCGCGATCGTCTAAAAGTGCGAACTGGATGACGATTCCTTGGGCCATTGAAACCTTCGATGCGCGAGTAGTGACCTCGATGTTCTACTCAGTAAAAGCTAATCTCGATGCTGGAGGCAAGGAGAACTATCTCGAGATTTGAATCGGTTCCTGAAGTGACATACTTGTCCAACCAGGAAAACAGTGCTGGACGGGTTTGCACTAGGCATGTGAGCTTGGGAACTCCGTTCGCAGTCTTGCGAGGGCAGCCCCCTGCTAGGAACTTGAGGCACGAGAGTTCGAGCGAAGTGGTTGGCGAAAAAATGAGAACAAGGGTTACGTGGGAATTTCAGATTTGGTCAGAAGGTAACTCGTTATACACGGACAGTCATGTTCCCTTGTATAATTTTGTTCTCCTAACATCTCCAAATGCGGGCCTCACACGGTGTCAGGTGAGGGTAAGGGCGGGTCTTTCTTGTTCGTTTCGGCAAAATGACACAATTTTTTGTCCGTGGTAACATGGATATCCACAAAAGCATGAAGCTGGAATCGAAAATTCACCAGATACGTATCTCGCATGGCTCGTCAATCGCTCGTTTTTTGCACTCTGAGCTTGCGTGCATCTTGAAATCTGCACGAACTTCGTGATTGTTCATGTACTGTCGCGTCCTCATAGTTTGGCCATGTTGTGCATGAGGACACGTTTTTTCCCTCGAATACTAGTTACCCTCCAAAATTTCGCTCTTGGCTGCATAAATTGAGCTGACCTGTTCCGAGAATGACCCGCCCTAATTGAAGAACTGGAAGGTACTAAGGATAACTTTGGCTGAGTAAGGAAATTTCCTTTTCCTTACTTCGCGTCCCTGCTCAGCGCGTACACCACTGTTCCCGCCAACAGCACCCAACAGTAATCCGTTACCACTAGCGACACTCGCTTCGACACCATTCCCGCCACTGTTCACGACGCGACCCAACCTCACGGTTCGGTTGGTAACCCGCGCTCCGGACCTCCGCCTCGACATTTCCCAACCTCGGCGCTAGGCCTGTCGCGCACCCCATTTTCCACACATTACCGTTACCACTGTAGTTTCGCTATATATTCTTCGCTCATGCCTTCGCTCATTGTACTTTTGCTTTGATAGTGCAATTCTCGCTCGTTCACTCAATTACACTCGTAACACTTGGTATTCAGAGCCTACGATCTCTTCTCGGATCGCACCCACACCTTCGCTTCCCCACTATCTCAAAAATTTTGGGGGGTAGGCGTCTCTCAGCGAAACAAGCACCGCCGCTCGTAGTGCTCTCTCGTAAGCACGCACGGCCACGACAGAGGCTCTCGCTGAGCTTGCCCGACACCCCCGCCATGGCTGAAATCACTCTCGCGACACTGACGCGGGAGCAACTCGACCGTCTCGTACGCCAAATCGAAGATTCGGTGCTCGAAATTGCGACACTCACGGCGGAACGCGACTCCGCTCGTCAGCAATCTACGGTGAATGCTCCAGTGCCACCACACGCACCTGCAAATGCACCCGCACAATCAGAGGAGCCGATCGTCATCTCATCAGGCACACTGACACAAAACGACAGCGTGGGACAGCGCTCAGGCGCAGCCAGTGATGGCGTCGCTCAATCAATGCCTGGCATGGAGAGGAACAGGGCCGCGCCAAGCCCACGGGAGCCTCGCGAAGCCCGTCGGCACGTGGAATTTGCGGCGACAAGTGGCGAACACGCCGTCATGGCACCAATGCCACTCAAGCCGCAGCGCCCGCCCTGTTTCGACCCGAGCCAGCGCGGAGGTCCGACGGTTCAATCGTGGGTCTTCACGATGAACGTCTTCTTCGACGCAAACTACGTCGAGTCGGACGCAGCGAAGATCCGATATGCCGTCTCGCTGCTGAGGGGCCCCGCCATGGACTGGTGGCGAGTCATTGTGGCGTCGCCACGCGCCTACGAGCCACCGTCGCAAGAGGAAGGGCCCACGGGCCCAGCTGTCACCTGGAGTTCATTCTGCGAGACCGCCCAATACAGCACGTGGGACGCGTGGTGCGCAGGGCTTCGGGCGCGCTTCGAGCCGATCGCGACTTCTATTTCGGCGCGTCAGAGACTGCGTACTTGGCGGCAGCTCGGATCAGTTCAAGACTATACGAGCGGTTTTCTCGCATTATGCGAGCAAGTCGGCTATATGCACGAAGCGGAGCGGGTGGACCGTTACGCCGGAGGGATGAACCCGGACATCTCGCACGAAATCATGCTACGCGGACTCTCGAATTTCAACGAGATTCTCGCGCTCGCCGAGAAAATCGACATTTTACGCCGTCCGAGACCGGGGTCCTACTACGGACATCACCCTCGGGGACCGATCGAGCATGCCACTGTACACGCCGTTGCGACGAATGCAGCTGCCGCGCCGTTTAAGGGGCGCTGCTTTGCTTGCAGTAGGCCGGGCCATCGCAAGAGTGAATGCCCAGAGGAGCTGAGGCGCCGCGGAGCAGAGCATGGGAGGGAGTCTCCAAGGCAGGGAAACGCCAGCAGTCAGTAGGAATCGGGCCAACTACTGACAAGACTGCCTGCTCGCCCAGCCGCACCGACCCTCACCGGGTCACAGTACCGATTCACGCTATCGATCGGGCTCGGATGAATAAGGAGGGTACAGCGACGGATTGCCCAGTACTGATTCACGGGAAAATACAGGGAGCAGCAGTGAAGATTTTTATCGACGGAGGCCCAAGTCACAGCTTAGTTAATACCACGACCGCACGAAAACTACAACTGACACTGAGTCGGTGCTTACCGGAGATAGACGCACGCTTAGTTGACGGCACGCCGCTGGCCATACGGGAAAAGGTGGAGAGGGTAAAAGTCCGCTGCGGGGGGAACTTCGGGTTTACACAGGAAATGCTCGCGACGACACTGGATGGGCACGACATTTTACTGGGGCGTGATTGGTTGCGACGGTATAACCCGCGAATTGACTGGACGACGGGTAGCTGCACTGTGCGAAGTAGCGGTAGCTGGGTCGAACTACCTCGCTGGCAGTCGCCTGAGTCTTCAACGGTCCACGTCAACGCCATCACAATGAAATGGGCAGTCGCCGTTGGAGCTGACGTGTATGCAGTGGACATTGCAATAGTCGGGGAAGCAGGGCAGCCGAGCGACTTTCAGAAACTGCTGGCAGCGGTACCGCCCGAACTACAGGAACTGTTGAATCGGTACCCGGGGATTTTTCCCGACGATTTACCGGAAGGACTGCCACCTCAGCGAGCACACGACCACCGAATAGAGTTAGAACCCGGGGCACAGCCAACCGTACATTGACAGTTCCGACTGACACAGCCCGAGCTCGACGAACTGAGGAAGCAGCTAGATTACATGTTAGAGAAGAAATTCATCCGACCAAGTTCATCACCGTTCGCCGCACCGATACTGTTCACGCCGAAAAAAAATGGAGGGTTTCGCATGTACATCGATTACAGAGCACTGAACAGGGTAACACTCAAGTCGCGATACCCCATTCCCCGCGCCGACGAACTGATAGATCAACTGCGAACAGCACGGGTTTTTTCGAAAATAGATTTACGGGGAGGTTACCATCAGATTAGAGTCGAACCATAGGACTGCGCCATGACGACTTTTAGGACTAGGTACGGGTCATTCGAGTACACCGTGATGCCCTTCAGGCTGACCAACGCACCAGCGACGTTTCAGATGACCATGAACGAGGCGTTTAGGCCACTTTTAGATAAATGCGTGATAGTTTACCTCGACGACATCCTCGTCTACAGTCGCGATAATCAGTAGCACTTAGCAGATCTGGAAGCAGTATTCAAAGTTTTAGACGAGCACCGGCTATTGACCAAGGGTTCCAAGTGCGAGTTTTTTCAGGACAGGCTAGAGTTTTTGGGGCACGTTATTTCGGAGGCTGGGGTTGAAATTGACCCAAAGAAGCTAGACACGGTAAAAGCATGGCACCCCCTGTCAAACTTATATGCTATAGTCTATCTAGGCTGTAGTGGGGTAGACACTATAGGGTACGACACTTCTAGGTTTCCTACTTGTACCCACTTCTTCCTTAGTCATTCCATTCCTCTTTCTTTACATGGTATAGAGCGGGTTCCCTAGCGGGACCGTTTCTTCCTAAGGGCCCACCACTTTTTTTTTTTTTTTTTTTCCTAACCTGCCCGAAGCGCGCTTCGCGCTCTGCCCTACCCTACCCTTTCGCGGCCCCTTAGCGGCCTGCCCTGCTCCTGAGGCCCGTCGCGGCCCCCCCCTTTGCGGCCCCTTCGCGGCCCCTATGCGGCCCCTTCGCGGCCCCTTCGTGGCCTCTTAGCGGCCCCTTCGCGGCCCCTTCGCGGCCCCTTCGCGGCCCCTTAGCGGCCCCTTTGCGGCCCCTTAGCGGCCCCTTTGCGGTCCCTTAGCGGCCCCTTCGCGGCCCCTTCGCGGCCCCTTAGCGGCCCCTTCGCGGCCCCTTAGCGCCCACCCCCCTCCCCTTCGCGGCCCCTTAGCGGTCCCTTCGCGGCCCCTTTGCGGCCCCGCCCCGTTGCCCGTAGCGGCCCCGCCCCGTCGCCAGTCGCGGCCCCGCCCCGTCGCCACCCGGGTGTCGCCCCTGCCTCGTCGCGACGCCCCTGCGGGACCCGCGCGTCGCCCCCGCCTCGTCGCGACGCCCCTGCGGGACCCGCGAGTCGCGGCTCCTGCGCGTCGCGACGCCCCTACGGGACTCGGGCGTCGCCCCTTGCTCGTCGCGACGCCCCTGCGGGACCCGCGCGGCGTCGCCCCTGCCCGCCGCGGCGCCCTGCCCTGGCCCCTGGAGCAGCCGCCACTGCAGCAGCCGCCCCTGGCCCCTGGAGCAGCCGCCCCTGCAGCAGCCGCCCCTGGCCCCTGGAGCAGCCGCCCCTGCAGCAGCCGCCCCTGGCCCCTGGAGCAGCCGCCACTGCAGCAGCCGCCCCTGGCCCCTGGAGCAGCCGCCACTGCAGCAGCCGCCCCTGGCCCCTGGAGCAGCCGCCCCTGCCCCGCCCTGCAGCAGCTGACGTCGCGGCCCTGCCCCGCCCTGCAGCAGCTGCCGTCGCGGCCCTGCCCCGCCCTGCAGCAGCTGCCGTTGCTGCCCTGCTCCGCCCTGCAGCAGCGGCCGTCGCGGCCCGGCCCCGCCCTGCAGCAGCTGCCGCGGAGCTCCCTGCCGCGGTCGCGGCCCCGCCCTTCCGCAGCTACCGCGGAGCCCTCGCCCTGCAGTGGTAGCGGCCTCGCCGTTGCCGCCGTCGTACGCCTGCCCTTCTCGCCACTGGTGAGCACTACCCTGCCCGTACTGCTGTTACTGCTGCTCCTGCTGCTACTGCCCTTACTACTGCTACTGCTGCTACTGCTGCTACTGCGGCTACTACTGCTACTACTGCTACTGCTGCTACTGCTGCTACTGCGGCTACTGCTGCTACTGCTGCTACTGCTGCTACTGCGGCTACTACTGCTACTGCTGCTCCTGGCGGTGGCCAGATGCAGCTCCAGCGACGTCCGCGTGAGTCCCTCACGCCCCAGCAGCTTCGTGAGTGGTACGCTAGTTGGGGTTGTCGGGGTGGCCGTAGTGGGAGTCGTCCTGGAGTGAGTAGTTCGGGAGCTTCTTGTAGTGGCCAGGTGCAGCTGCAGCGTCGTCCGCACGCGGTCCTTTCGCCCCAGCAGCTTCGTGAGTGGTACGCTCAGCGTGGAGGGTCACGAAGAACTGCTCGCTGCCCGTACGTCATTCGCACTGGTGCTCAGAATGGTCAGCCTTGCGGGACGTTTGGTCACACAGAGTCCCACTGCTTCGCCCGTCTGAGCGACGCCTGGCGTACAGAGTTTGGCGACGCGGCTGAGCTCCCCGACTGGGTGGAGCTGCTTGGGCAGAGGGTAGATATCTATGCTCTTGACTATGATGCTATCCTCACTGCCATGTATGCATTGCCTGCTAGTGCTGAGGGTGCCTGTTACCTGTGTGTGCCGCCTGACCCCGGTATCCAGTCTGCTGCTCTAGGTACTGGTGAGGCTGCTGCTCTAGGTGCTCGTGCGTCTCCTGCTCAAGGTGTCGGTGAGGCTGCTGCTCTAGGCGCTAGAAAGTCTACTGCTCCAGGTGCTGGTGCGTCTGCTCTCTCTGGTGCTACGCCTGCTGCGGTCTTACACACCTTCACTCTTGACCCAGGGGCCTCCCGCTCCTTCTTTTGAGACCGCACCACACTCACGCCGCTTAGTCGGCCGGTTGCAGTCTCCCTGGCAGACCCCTCTGGGGGTCCTGTCCTTGCCCACTACTCCACTGTCCCACCGTGTCCGGCGGCCCCTTCTGGCTCCCTGTCAGGTCTTTACCTCCCCTCGTTCTCTACGAACTTGGTGAGTGGTGCTGACCTACAGGATGGGGGGGTTGACCAGTTCACTCCTGCGAGTCAGCGAGTGACCCACTGCACGTGTGCTCGGACGGGCCGACACTTGGCCACGTTTACCCGTCAGCCGGGGTCGAGCCTGTACACACTGACTACCGAGTCTCCTCCAGTTCCTGCGTCTAGCCAGGTAGCTGCGTCGGGTCAGGTGTTTGCTGCAGCGTCCAGGTCTGGTCTTGAGTCTGCCCCCTGCTCGTGTCATCTCCTGTCTCACCAGACTCTCCTCTGCCACCACCGCCTTGGTCACCCCTCCCTGCCTCGTCTCCGAGGCATGGCCTCCCGTGTCCTTGTCTCTGGTCTCCCCCGGTCCCTCCCTCCCCTTCCCCCGGGGCCTGCCCCTACCTGCGTTCCCTGCGTCGAGGGGCTGCAGCGCGCCGCTCCTCACTCCTCCGAGTTTCCTCCGACAGAGGATCCACTGCAGACTCTCCACATAAACGTGTGGGGCCCAGCCCGCGTCCGTGGACAGGGTCACGAGCGTTACTTCCTGCTGGTGGTTGACGAATACTCGCGTTACACCACAGTCTTCCCCTTGCGCCGCAAGGGTGAGGTCACTGAGGTGTTGATCGACTGGATCCGCACTGCCCGTCTCCATCTCAGAGAGAGTTTCGGCTCGGACTTTCCTGTTCTGCGTCTGCACTCCGACAGGGGTGGAGAGTTTTCCTCCGACCTTCTGCGAGCCTTCTGTCGTGCGGAAAGCATCCGCCAGACGTTCACGCTTCCGGCCACTCCACAGCAAAATGGGATTGCTGAGCGCCGCATTGGCATGGTCATGGACGTCGCTCGTACGTCCATGATCCATGCGGCTGCTCCCCATTTTCTATGGCCGTTCGCGGTTCAGTACGCGGCGCATCAGATCAACCTTCAGCCCCGAGTCTCCGTGCCGGAGACCTCCCCTACTCTGCGGTGGACGGGGAAGGTTGGCGATGCGTCTGCGTTCCGTGTCTGGGGTTCTCGAGCTTTCGTCCGCGACTTGTCTGCGGACAAGCTGTCCTCCCGTACTGTTCCCTGCGTCTTCCTTGGCTTCCCCCCTGACGCGCCTGATTGGCAGTTTTACCACCCCACCTCGCACCGT
This sequence comes from Closterium sp. Naga37s-1, assembly GCA_947471745.1. Classification (NCBI taxonomy): domain Eukaryota; kingdom Viridiplantae; phylum Streptophyta; class Zygnematophyceae; order Desmidiales; family Closteriaceae; genus Closterium; species Closterium sp. Naga37s-1. The sequence continues at coordinate 1,725,642 of CANJKZ010000777.1, read as the reverse complement.
GTTCTGTCCTCCCAGGACGTCACGTTTGACGAGTCGGTTCCGTACTACCGTCTCTTCCCCTACCGCGCTGCCCCCCTCCCCCCCCCGCCGCTCTTCCTCGCGCGAGGTCCCCCCTCGGTAGACCCCCTCCTCCCTCAGGGTCCTGCCCCCTCAGGTAGACGCAGTCGAGCCTGTCGAGGTAGCTGTTGACTCTGGTGCTGCTAGGGGTGCTGAGCCTGCGGGTGCCGGGTCCGGGGGTGCTGAGCCTGAGCGTGCGGAGCCTGGGGGTGCTGGGTCTGGGGGTGCGGATTCTGGGGGTGCTGAGCCTGGGGTTGCTGAGTCTGGGGGTGCGGAGCCTGAGGGTGCTAGGCCTGCTCGTGTGGAGTCTGGCGGTGCTGGGCCTGGAGGTCCTTCGGGTGCTTCGTCCCGGCGGGAGCTACCCTCTCCGCAGGAGCTGCTAGTACAGAAGCGCTGATGATCACCAGACGGAAGTGCCTTGGTGAATATATCAGCAGTGTTGGCCCGAGTGGCCACGTGAGCAAGACGAAGCTGACCACGCTGCTGCAACTCTTGAGCCAAGAAGTAACGCAGAGCGATGTGCTTCGTTCTGTGCTCCAGTCTGTGCTCCTGGCACAAGGCAATGGCGGCCTTGTTGTCTACGTACAGAACTGGAGGAGAACGAGGTCGCTCTCCCAAGTCGGTCAACAGGTAGGTGAGCCAGCGTAACTCCTGTGCAGCCATGGCTGTGGCGTAGATCTCAGCCTCACAACTGGAGCTGGGAACAAAAGACGAGCGTGTAGACCGCCAAGAAACAGAGCCAGAGCCAAGGCTAAACGTGTAACCCTGTGACGACCGCTGCGTAGCCAGGTCGTCAACCCAAGAAGCGTCTGAGTGCCCAGTGAGGACAACTGAGCTCCGCCCTCCAAGCACAAGCTCCATGCCCAATGTACTGCACAAGTAGCGCAGTACCCTCTTCGCAGCATCCATGTGCACCTTTTGGTGCCTACCACGAGCCACGTAGCGTGGCAGAAGGCCAAGAGGGTACGCAAGGTTAGGACGAGTGCAGGTCATCATGTACATGAGGCAGCCCACAAGCTCTGGATACGGGCCACTCGGCTCTACGGACTCGTTCGAAGGTGGAGCTGAGAGCGAGTGACCTGTAGCCAGAGGAGTGGACTGTGGCGAGGACCAAGTGAAGCGGAAGCGCTGAAGGACCTGCCGCACCATGTGTGACTAAGTCAGGGTGATGGTGCGGCGTGCTCTGTCCCGGGTGATCTGCAGGCCAAGGTAACTGCGCAGCTCACCCAGGTCTGTGCACGTGTGTCTCTTCTGCAACTCCGACTTCACAAGGGCGAGAGCCTCAGTGTTAGTAGTGGCAAAGACCAAGTCGTCGACGTACACGAGGATGTAGAACGGCGGAAGTGAAGTGTCGGTGCGTAGAAACAGCGACGGGTCAGCAGTGGAAGGGACAAACCCAAGAGCCACCCAAGGCAAGTGTCGTCCTCAGTGTGTCGTGCCACTCACGAGGCACCTGACGGAGACCGTAGACTGGCCGACGGAGGCTCCACTGGGTACCAGGAGGGAACGACCCAATGAAGCCAGGTGGGCGCTGCAGACTGCCCTGTAAGAACGCTGTGCTGAAGTTCAGAGAGTGAAGCTCGTAGTCACGCTGAGCGGCAACGTGCAGCAGCACCCGAAGAGTGGTCATCTTCGGGGTGGGGGAGAAGGTCTGGAAGAAGTAAACTCCCTGTGGCTGACTGAAGCCTCGTGCAACGTAACGAGCCTTGAAGACAGGCGGAGAACCCAACGGCCGCTTCACCCTGAAATCCACATGTCATTGACGATGTTCGCCCCAGGAGGGGGAACCTCATCGCCGTAAGTGCCTGTGGACTTCCAGGATGCCATCTCTGCGTCCATGGCTGCCTGCCACTGAGAGGAGTAGGGACCCGCGATCGCCTCAGCCGGAGTCGGGATGTCTTGTGCATTCGGGTCTCCATCAGGGGCAAGCAGCATGGCCACGAGATGAGGTGCAGCGGCTGCAAGACACTCAAAGTCCTCCTGCCTGTCCTCAAGGACGTCCATGCCAAGAGCACACTCACCCCCGACGGACGGAGGACAAACAGACTTAGACTCAGCAACAAGACTAGCAGCATAGTCTAGAAGACAGGAAGCAGCAAAGTCAACAAGCTCAGAGACTAAGGCAGACGCAGCAGCAGACTCAAACGACGGGTTAGTGACAAGAGTGGCGAGTAGACGCGTTACAGTACGGTGAGCAGCACGAACCAGGTCAGACTCAGGGTCCTGAACGTCAAGCAGAGAAGACGCAGGAGGAGACGGTAGGGGAACACGCTGTGGAACAGAGGAAGGATGAAGGGCCATAGCGTGCGTGTCAGGGACATGAGGCGGACGCTCACGAGGAACACGACGACTAGTGTGACGCACGCGAACAGGCGAGGCAGGACGAGACGCAGGCTCACGACGCTCTGTAAGCGAGTCTGTCTGCTCAGTGTAAGGAGAAGGAGCAAGCAGTGGTGCGCCGGGCTGTAACGGGAGGCCAGTAGAAGACGGGAGGCTAAGAACCTGGCGAAGCACGGAGTCAGGCGGTGGCAGAGACGACGGTGACGGCGGAGCGAAAATCAGTCGCGACGGTGCAGTGCCACCAGAACCAATAGCTCTAGCGCCTCCAACAGCTCCAGAACCTCCAGCTCCAGCGCCTCCAGCAGCAGCACCTCCAGCTCCAGTTACTCCAGCAGTAGCACCTCCAGCTTTAGCACCTCCAGCAGCTCCAGAACCTCCAGCAGCAGCACCTCCGGCTCCAGCGCCTCCACCAGCTCCAGAACCTCCAGCTCCAGCGCCTCTAGCAGCAGCACCTCCAGCTCTAGTGACTCCAGCAGCAGTACCTCCACCTCCAACGCCTCCAGCAGCTCCAAAACCCCCAGCTCCAGTGCCACCAGTAGCAGCACCCCCAGAACCGGCACCTCTAGCCTCAAGGTCCCCAACTCCAGGGTCGACAGGACCAGTGCCAGGGCCTCCAGCAGCAGCACCCCCAGAACCGGCACCTCCAGCTCCAGGGTCTCCAACGCCAGGGTCGACAGCACCAGCTCCAGAGCCTCCAGCCCCAGTACCCCCAGCAGCGGCACCCCCAGAACCAGCACCTCCAACTCGAGGGTCTCCAACGCCATGGTCGACAGCACCAGCTCCAGGGCCCCCAGCCCCAGTACCTCCAGCAGCAGCACCCCCAGAGCCGACACTTCCAGCTCCAGGAGCAGTACCAGTCCCGGCAGCTCCAGTACCTCCAGTACGAGCACCTCCAGGACTAGAGACACCAGCACTCCCAACGCCTCCATGACAAGCAGCTCCAGCAGCACGACTCCTCAGGCGGGTACGCGGCGCAAGCCACTCTCGGGCCTGCTGTTGTGAGACAGGCCCGCGTCGTGAAATGAGACCCAGAGGAACGCCAGCAGACTCAGCACCCCCAGCTCCAGGGTCAACAGCACTAGCTCCAGGGCCTCCAGCCCCAGTACCTCCAGCAGCAGCACCCCCAGAACCGGCACCTCCAGCTCCAAGGTCTCCAACTCCAGGGTCGACAGGACCAGCTCCAGGGCCTCCAGCCCCAGTACCTCCAGCAGCAGCACCCCAAGAACCGACACCTCCAGCTCCAGGAGCAGCACTAGTCCCGGGAGCTCCAGTACCTCCAGTACGAGCACCTCCAGAACCAGAGACACCAGCACCCCTAGCGCCTCCACGACAAGCAGCTCCAGCAGCCCGACTCCTCTGGCGGGTACGCCACGCAAGCCACTCTCGTGCCTGCTGTGGTGAGACAGGCCCGCATCGTGAAACGAGACCAAGAGGAACGCCAGCAGACTCCGCACCCCCAGGCTCCGCAGCCCCCGGCACCTCACGGACGGGCGCAGCACCCCCAGACTCCGCAGCCGCAGGCTCAGCACCCCCAGGCTCCGCACTCCCCAGCACCTCACGCGCAGGCTCAGCAACCCCAGAAGCAGCACTCCCAACAGCACCTCCCGCAGCAGCACCTGAGTCGCTAGTGACCTCTATAGGCTCAGCCAAGGGGGGCGGGTCTACCTGAGACACACCTGAAGGAGCAGGACCCTGAGGGGGGACGGGGTCTATCGGAGGGGGACCTGGAGCGAGGAAAAGCGGCGGGGAGGGAGAGGGGCAGTGCGGTAGGGGAAGAGACGGTAGAAAGGAACCGACTCGTCAAAGGTGACGTCCTGAGAGGGGAAGACACGACGTGAGGTGGGGTGGTCAAACTGCCAGCCAGGCGCGTCAGGGACAAAGCCGAGGAAGACGCAGGGAATGTTGCGGGAGATCTTGTCCGCGGACGTATCGCAGACAAGGGCGCGAGGACCCCAGACCCGGAAACGCGACGCATCGCCAACCTCCCCCGTCCAACGCAGTGTGGGCGAGGTCTCCGGCAAGGAGACACGGGGCCAGAGGTTGAGCTGCTGCGCGACGTACCAGACCGCAAACGGCCACAGAAAATGGGGAGCCGCCGCATGAATCAAGGAGGTACGAGCGATCTCCATGACTAAGCCAATGCGGCGCTCAGCAACCCCATTTTGCTGTGGTGAGCCCGGAAGCGTGAACGACTGCTCGATGCCCTCCCCCTGACAGAAGGCCCGCAAAAGGTCGGAGGTGAACTCACCACCTCTGACAGAGTGCAGACGCAGGACAGGAAGGTCCTGGCGGAACCTGCGGCGGAGCCGGAGACAAACTGCTCGGATCTAAGGGATCAGGACATCAGGGACCTCACCCTTGGTGCGCAAGGGGAAGACCGTGGTGTACCGCGAGTAGTCGTCGACAACCAGCAGAAAGTACCGCTCACCGCCCTGTCCACGAACGCGGGCTGGGCCCCACACGTCCAGGTGGAGGGTCTGTAGAGGAGCCTCTGTCGGGGGAAACGAGGAGGAGTGAGGAGCGGCGCGTTGCCGCCCCTCGACGCAAGGAAGGTAGGGCGGCGCAGGCGAGGCAGGGAGGGGAGGGAGAGACCTGGGAAGACCAGACATAAGGAGGCGACGGTGCATGCCACGGAGACGTGCAAGGAGGGGTGACCCAGGCGGTGGTGCCAGAGAAGAGTTTGGTGCGACAGGGAGCGACACTCACAAGGGGAGGCTTCCTGACCTGACGCAGAAACCTGAGCAGTAGCAGCTACCTGAGGAGGCGAAGTCGTCAGTGTGTAAAGACTCGACCCTGGCAAACGGGTAAACGTGGCCAGGTGGCGGCCGGTCCGGGAGCACGTACAGATCGCCACACGCTGTCCTCTAGGGGCAAAGGTGTCAACCCACTGGTCTTAGAGAACTGCGTTGCTCACCAAGTTCGTAGAGAACGAGGGGAGGTGGAAGCCTGTCAGTGAGCCAGACGGAACCGCCGGGCACGGAAGCACAATGGTGGACTGTGCAAGAACTGGGCCCCCTGAGGGGTCAGCTAGAGAGACTGCAACAGGTGCAGGGAGTGGTGTGAGTGCAGTTCTGTCACGGAAGAAGCAGCGGGAAGCACCTGAGTCTAGCGTGAAGGTGTGCAAGGACTCAGCAGGCGCAGTACCTGAGGAAGCAGACTCGCTAGCACCTAAGGTAGCAGCCTCACTAGCACCTAGAGCAGCAACCTCTATACCGGGGTTGTACTGCACATACGGGTGACAGTCACTCTCAGCACCACCAGGCAAAGCAGACCTGGCAGTAAGGATGGCTTCATAGTCTAAAGCAAATACAGCAACGCCCGACCTAAGCAGCTCAAGCCAGGGGGGGGTCTCAGCCTCGTCGCCAAACTCTGTGCGCCAGGCGTCAGTCAAATAGGCGAAGCAGCGGGACTGTGCGTGACCAGGTGTCCCACAGGTCTCACCAGCTCGACGACCTGTGCGAATGACGTACGGGCAGCGACCCGGACTCGGAGACGGCCCACGCTGGTAAAGCCACTCACGAAGCTGCCGGGGCGTAAGGGTCGGACGCCTGCATCTGGCCACCGCCAGACACTCCGCACCAAACAGCGTCACAGTGACTGCTAGTACGGCCCCCACCACTCCCACTGCTGCCACCACCGCCGTCACCACTCCCACTGGTACGACAAAGTGAAGACATGGCGGGCAAGCTAGGAGGAGCGTGACCTCTAGGGCAGTACGGCGTGAAGGCAGTAGCACGAGTAGCAGCAGCAGCAGTAAGAGCAGCAGGGCGGCGCGCGGCCAGAGCAGGGCGGCGTGCAGCCAGAGTAGGGCGGCGCGCGGCCAGAGCAGGGCAGTAGCAGGCAGCAGCAGGCAGTAGCTCCTAGGGCAAAAGCGCCTAGGGCCCTTATTTTTTTGAATCATTATTATTATTTTATTTTTATTTATGGTTTAGCAGGGCGCTGGCGCAGGGCAGGGCGCTGGCGCAGGGCAGGGCGCGGGCGCAGGGCAGGGCGCTGGCACAGGGCAGGGCGCTATCGCGCGCAGGGCAGGGCGCTGGCGCAGGCTGCAGCAGTGCGTGACGGGAGGGGCAGCAGAGCGCGACGCGACGGGCTGCCTTAAGGCGCGACGCGCGGGCTGCAGCAGAGCGCGACGCGTGGGGCAGCAGCGCGCAACTCGTGGGCTGTCGTAGGGCGTGACGCGCGGGGCAGCAGCGCGCGACGCGCGGACTGCCGTAGGGCGCGACGCGCAAGGCAGCAGCGCGTGCGTAGGGCAGGGCACAGGCGCAGGGCAGGGCGCTGGCGCAGGGCAGGGCGCTGGCGCAGGGTAGGGCGCTGGCGCAGGGCAGGGCGCTGGCGCAGGGCAGGGCACTGGCGCAGGGCAGGGCGCTGGCGCAGGGCAGGGCGCCGGCGCAGGGCAGGGCGCTTTCGCAGGGCAGGGCGCAGGGCAGGGCGCCGGCGCAGGGCAGGGCGCTGGCGCAGGGCAGGGCGCTGGCGCAGGGCAGGGAGCCGGCGCAGGGCAGGGCGCTGGCGCAGGGCAGGGCGCTGGCGCAGGGCAGGGCGCCGGCGCAGGGCAGGGCGCCGGCGCAGGGCAGGGCGCTGGCGCAGGGCAGGGCGTGCGCAAGGCAGCGCGCCGCAAGGTAGTGGGGTAACGCGGTAACTACAGTCAGAAGCTAAGTATGGTGGGCCCAAAAAAAAAAACGGTCCTACGGACCTACTGCTCTGATACCATGTCAAGATAGCAAGCAGGAATGATTGCATTGAATGAAATGTGGGTACAAGTACTAACCCTAACTTTGGGTTGTACCCCATATGAGCTACCCCACTATAGCCTACACAGAACTAACACATATATAGTTTGACAGATGATGCATGTCGCTAAGTGCTCAAAGCAGCAGCATGCTCATCCCTTGCTGGGCACAGGGAGCTATAGTATGATTGCCGGAAGGGGAATCAATTGCACATGTGGCAGCAGCAGGAGTTTCACCTTCAACAGTAGCGCGAGTTGCTGCAACAGCAGCAGCACCACCACGATTTGCACGGGAAGCAGGAGCGCGGGCAGCAGCAGCAGCCGCACGATTCGCACGGGCAGCAGTAGCACGAGCAGCAGCAACCACCGTAGCAGGAGTTACATGGGCAGCAGCAGCACTAGTTCCAGCAGCAACAGCAGCATGAGTTGGGACACGAGTTGCACGAAATGAAGGAGCATGCGCAGCAGCAGCAACACGATTTGCACGGGCTGCAGCAGCACGTGCAGCAGCAACTGCAGTACCACGATTTGCAGCAGTGGCACAAGTTGCAGCAGGAGCAGTGGCACGTGTTGCTACACCAGCAGCATTCGCGCTAATTGCACGAGCCGCAGCAGGAGAAGTGGCATGAGTTGGACCTGCAGCAGTAGCATGAGGGGCAGTCACAACAGCAGGAGCACGAGTTGCACCAGCATGAGCAATAAGGGTGGCAGCAGCAAGAGCAGCAGCAGGAGCAGCTGGAGAAGCAGCAGCAGGAGCAGCAGCAGGAACGGTACTTTCTTCTGCAGCTGGTGGTCCATCCATGAGGGACCTGTCACGACGGTTCTGGCTCCACAAAAAAAAAAAAAAAAAAAAAAAACAGAAAGGGTGCAATAAGCAAATGGGAGTGGCAAGGGTGCCAAATCAAGACCATTGTGAAATCAAACGCACAGAATCAGAGTAAATGTAAATGACAGAGATGATAAAAGCATGCATATATCTAGTTTATGTAGGAAATACAGAGGAATGCAAAACGACCTAGGCTAGTCATGTACTCTAAAGGGTACATTTCCTTATTGCAATGAGTTCAAACCGTGCAGCGCGGACAGGGCCTGTGCTAGGATTTGGGGCATCCTGAGGCCTCAGAGCAACTCGTCAAAATCTTAAAAAATGCCCTGATTTGTCAGGGCAAATTTTCAAAGGCGTCTTGTAGTTTCAGGGCTTCAACAGAAATTAATCATGACCGGTCAGGGCAAATAAACGGATGTTCCGGGTAGCACTTTTAGCAAGGCCTGGAACAGAGAGTTGGAGGCTCAACATCAGAGAGACGTGCACCTACCAGTGAATGCCTCACTCAGGACGAATGTGTTGCCTTGCCCTACCTGCTCCCAAACCAGACCAGCGAGGAACATGAAGGGTTTGGTTGGTGCGTTGCGGACGTTCGGATGTGTCAAGGCATCGTGCGAAGGCGGGAAAAATACACGGGGAAGAAAATCCGTGGGGGACAATTTTCTCGGGGAAAGAATTTCCTTCCCCCCACCTCCCCCTCCCTCCCCCTCCCTCCCCCCCCCCCCCTCCCCACCCCCTAAAAACGCACCAGGGCAAGTCTCGACATTCATTCTGACGCTATAGGGAAAAGCACTACAGCCGTCCTGAATTTCCAAGGCATATCGTTTACAACATCCTGAGATGATAGGGTAAAAAGTAACATCATTCTGAAATTATAGGGCAGATTTAAAAATGCATCCGGAAATCAGGGTAATCAGGATGTTTTGTCCTTATATCGTGGGGCTTGGCGCGGGAACCCGTTTCAAATTTGTTCCCGCTCTTTTCATTTCAAATGTTTCTGCCTACATCGGTCTTGATCTGACGGTTGATGGTGTCGCTTCGATTATTCTGACTCCTTGAATTCGTACTCGGTAGAGCCCGCTCCTGCAATGTACAAGAATGCCTACTCAGTGAGTTTCATATCGCAACAATTAAAAAAAAAAAAAAAAATGCCTCCAGTCCATTGCAATAGGTTGCTCCCAGGGCCTATGATATCAAGGTAAAATGCCCTGATTGCCTTGATTTCGGGGTTCAGTTAGTACCCCTCCCTTGAAGTTTAAGGATGTTTGTAGTGGATGCCCTGAGATTTCAGGATGTTTGTATTATAGCACCCTGAGGATTCAGTGTGTTCGACACCCGCCTGCCCTGAGGCCTCAGGGTGTTTTTATCGCGTACCCTGACATAGATACGTGTCAGAATGTGTAGTTTGTCTAGCCTGCAGTGGGGTACTCTATAGTGAGTACGGCCCCTTAGGGTTTCCTATTTGTATCCACCAGCTTGCTAGTGCAATTCCTCTTTTGCCTATTCTCTCTTGCCTAGCTAGCTAGACCCTAGCTATGACTCCTTTGTTCTAGCTGCTATTCTGACATGGTATTAGAGCCTTTGCGCTCCTGGCCTCTGGGCCCACATGCTTCCGCTGCTGCTGTACTGTCTGTCGCGCGCCCCGTGGCGCGTGACATTTTTTTTCATCCCGCCACGTGCTCTGGGCCCGTGGCGGTTTTCTACCCGCCACGCGCTCGGGGCGCGTGGCGGTTTCCTGCCCGCCATGTGCTCGGGGCGCGGGGCAGTCTCCTGCCCGCCGCGCACCCTGGGCGCGCGCGGCAGTTTCGCGTTCCGTCGCGGCGCCCCCCGTCGACCCGCACGCCCGTCCCTGTCGACCTGCGCGCGGCTCCCCGTCGCCCTTCGCGGCGGCCCCGTCGACCCGTGCGCCGCCCACGGGGACCCGCACGCCCGTCCCCGTCGACCCGCGCGTCGCCCTGCGGCCCCCTCCCCGCACACCTGAGTTCGCTTTCCGCACACCCGAGTTCGCTTCTCGCACGCTTGTGCTCGCTTCGCGCAGACCTGAGCTCGCTTACCGCACACTCAGGGTATGGGGGTGGCTGGTATGGGGGTGGCGGGTGTGTGAGCCATCCCCTGCTCCTCCTCCTTCTCCGTCTCCCACTGCTGCAGCTGCCGCTGAGGGGGGTGGGTGTGTGGGAGCCGAGGGAGTGGCGCTAGGGGGGTGTCGTGGGAGTGGTACTAGGGGGGTGGAGTGTGAGCAGTGCTAGGGGAACAGCAGGGGGTGTGTGAAAGGGGTGTGGGACAGCTGGGGTAGGTTGAGTGGAGGCAGCCATCTTATCGTCCGCAGCGCCAGTAGTCCGGAGGCTACAATCTCAAGTAGTCGCCAGTCACCCGTGGGTCAGTTGCTCCAGCCGCTCGGCGTAGCCGCGAAGCCAGTTATTCCTGAAGTCCGGGCCATTGCTTCGGTAGCCACTGAGCCAGCCGCTACAGTGTGTCTGCAGCTTCAGCCGTCGCCTCCCATCTTCTCGCCCCCACAGTCTCTCCTCCTCCTCACTTGCCCTCTGTGATAGCCTCTAGCTTTGCTTATATTTGTGAACTATGAACTGTTGCTTGTTGTGCTGATCATACCCCACTTTGACTATGGGGGTGTGTCAGAATGTGTAGTTTGTCTAGCCTGCAGTGGGGTACTCTATAGTGAGTACGGCCCCTTAGGGTTTCCTATTTGTATCCACCTGCTTGCTAGTGCAATTCCTCTTTTGCCTATTCTCTCTTGCCTAGCTAGCTAAACACTAGCTATGGCTCCTTCGTTCTAGCTGCTATTCTGACAATACAGTGTGCGCTTAGCGGGGCCCATGTGCATTCCATGATTTTCTAAATTTTCGCGCGAATAACATGCGAGTCGCGACCCCACCACTCACATTAACGACAAGTTTGGCCACGCGGGGCAACTTACAGCTGTGCAGCAGGCGTGGCTGCACTTTACCCCTCTAACACCCACCACACAAACTTAACCGTTTCTACAGAGCCAGACGTCTGCTGGTGCATGCCCCAACACGGCCAATCACAACAGATTGTTAGTCAAGTCACCGCGTGAAGGCCTTGTGCGCTGGCATTGCCCGTGGCGTCCGAGCACCTCCCATCACCCCATCTCATGCAGTGCATGTTGCTTGCTACCACCAAGCCAGCTCGTCTTCTCCATTTCTTAACCTTGCCAGCCCCTCCTTCCTTCCCTTCCCTTACGATTCTCTGTTTGAAATAGAAAAACCAATTCAAAGAGAAAAAAAAAAAAGCACCGATGCTTCAAGGTTGAGCTTGGGGATGCCCTGAGAAATCAGGGTCACCGAGAGGGCTCTGCCTCGAGAATGACATGTTTTTTTTAGCCATGCCATGAGGGCTCATGTGCTAAAGTTATGTATACCCTGCTTGCTGTTTGTTCTAGTGTAGTTACATTGGTGGTGCACCTCCTGTCAAATTGTATGCCTATGTCATAATAAAATGTAGGCTTTAGTGGGGTAGCTAATGTAGGGTATAGTTTTTGTTATTTGTACCCAACTTTCTCGATAGTGCAATCACCTTTCCCTTTACTCTCGACATGGTATTAAGAGCAACATAGGTCCTTAAGACCGTTTTAGGACTGTTTTTGAGGGCCCACCAACAGTTTTCCGCCGGTTACCGAGTTACCCCGCCCCTTGCCTACACTGCCCTGAGTCGCGCAGCCCTTGCGCTCGCCTCTGCTGGCCCTCGTACAGCCCGCTAGAAGCCCGCGTGCTGCCTCGTCAGCCCCGCGCGTAGCTTGCTAGCTGCCTCGTCAGGCCCGCGCGCCGCCCCGCAACGCCCGCGCTGCCTTCTCCTACCCCGCGCGCAGCTCCGCAGCCCTCGCGTTGCTTTCTACTGCCGCCGACACGGCCTCGTCCTGCCGCTGTCGCGGCCCCGCCCTGCAGTCGACGCGGCCCCGCCACGTCGCTGTCGCGGCTCAGTCCTGCCGCTGACGCGGCCTTGACCTGCCGCTGTCGCGGCCCCTGGACGTCGCCCCCTTCCTGTCGCGACGCCCCCTGGGTGCCGTCCCTCCTTGTCGCGCCCCCCCCTCCCCCCCCCCCCCCCCTGGACGCCGCCCCTGCCTGACTACCGCCGTCGCTCCTGCAGCAGCTGCCGCGGAGCGCCCTGCCACGGTCTTGGCCCCGCCCTGCAGCAGCTGGCGCGGAGCCTTCTGCCGCCGTAGAGGCCCTGCCCTGCAGTAGCTGCCGCGGAGCCTCCAGCAGCTGTCACGGCCCCAACCTGCAGCAGCTGACGCGGCCCTGCTCTGCCGCAGCTGTCGCGGCCCCGCCGTCGCCGCCGTCGTGCGCCTACCTGGCTGCCGCCCGCTGAGCGCCGGCCCTGCTCGCCCGGTGAGCGCCTGTCCTTCCCGCCACTGGTGAGCACCTGCCTTGTTCGCGCGCTGCCGCGCCATCTGCCTGCCTGTCTGCCTGCCTGCCTGCCTGTCTGCCGGCCTGCCTGCCTGCCGCGTCTGCCCTGCCCGCGCTGCTACTGCTGCCACTGCTACTACTTCTGTTACTGCTACTAGGCTTCTACTACTGCTGCTGCTGCTACTACTGCTACTGCTGCTACTGGCGGTGGCCAGATGCAGCTCCAGTGACGTCCGCGCGAGTCTCTCACGCCCCAGCAGCTTCGTGAGTGGTACGCTAGTTGGGGTTGTGGCGGTAGCCGTCGTAGCTGTCGCCCTGGAGCTGGTCAGTCGGGAGCGTCTGGCAGTGGCCAGCTGCAGTTGCAGCGGCGTCCGCGCGAGACACTTACGCCCCAGCAGCTTCATGAGTGGTACGCTCAGAGTAGAGGGTCTTGAAGTACCGTTCGCTGCCCGTACGTCATTCGCACAGGTGATTGGGCTGGTCAGGCTTGCGGGACGCTTGGTCACACACAGTCCCGCTGCTTCGACCGTCTGAGCGACGCCTGGCGTACCGAGTTTGGCGACGAGGCTGAGCTCCCCACCTGGCTGGAGCTGATTAGGCAGAAGGTAGATATCTTTGCTCTTGACTATGATGCTATTCTCACTGCCATGTATGCATTGCCTACTAGTGATGACCGTGCCTGTTACCTGTGCGTACCGCCTGACCCAGGTATAGAGCGTGCTGCTCTCGGTGCTGGTGAGGCTGCTGCTCTAGGTGCTAATGCGTCTCCTGCTCTAGGTGCTGGTGAGGCTGCTGCTCTAGGTGCTCGTGCGTCTCCTGCTCTAGGTGCTGGTGAGGCTTCTGCTCCAGGTGCTGGTGAGTCTGCTCTCTCTGGTACTGCGCCTGCTCAGGCCTTGTACACCTTCACACTTGACTCAGGTGCTTCTCGCTCCTTCTTTCACGACAGCACCACCCTCACGCCGCTCAGTCGGCCAGTTGCAGTCTCCCTGGCAGACCCCTCTGGGGGTCAAGTCCTTGCGCACTCCTCCACGGTCCTGTCGTGTCCGGCGGTCCCGTCTGGCTCCCTGTTAGGTCTTCACCTCCCCTCGTTCTCTACGAACTTGGTGAGTGGTGCTGACCTCCAGGACCAGTGGGCTGACCAGTTCACTCCTGGAGGTCAGCGCGTGGCCCACTGTACGTGCTCCCGGACGGGCCCGCACTTGACCACGTTTACCCGTGCGCCTGGCTCGAGTCTGTACACACTGACTACTGTGTCCCCTCAGGTCGCTGCGTCTGCGTCTGCGTCAGGTCAGCTAGCGCCCCCCTGCTCGTGTCGCGCTTTGTCGCACCAGACCATCCATTGGCACCACCGTCTTGGTCACCCCTCGGTGCAGCGCCTTCGTAGCATGCACCGCCGTATCCTTGTCTCTGGTCTTCCCAGGGTTCTCCCTCCCCTCCCACCCTCGCCTGCTCCTCCCTGTCTTCCCTGTGTCGAGGGGCGGCAGCGCGCCGCTCCTCACTCCTCCTCGTTTCCCCCGACGACTGCTCCCCTGCAGACCCTCCACATGGACGTGTGGGGCCCAGCCTGGTTGTTGACGACTACTCGCGTTACACCACGGTCTTCCCCTTGCGCACCAAGGGTAAGGTGCCTGATGTTTTAATCCCATTGATCCGCACTGCCCGTCTCCAGCTCCGCGAGCGGTTCGGGACAGAGTTTCCCGTCATGCGTCAGCACTCTGACAGAGGTGGGGAGTTTTCCTCCGACCTTCTCCAGCGCTTTTGTCGTGGGGAGGGCATTCGCCAGACGTTCACACTTCTGGCCTCTCCGCAGCAGAATGGGGTTGCTGAGCGCCGCATTGGCTTGGTCATGGAGGTCGCTCGTACCTCCATGGTCCATGCAGCTGCCCCCCATTTTCTGTGGCCGTTTGCGGTCCGCTACGCCGCGCATCAGCTCAACCTCTGGCCCCGTGTCTCCTTGCCGGAGACCTCGCCCACACTGCGGTGGACGGGGGAGCTTGGCGATGCGTCGGTATTTCGGGTCTGGGGTTCTCGTGCCTTTGTCCGCGATACCACCGCGGACAAGCTCTTTGCCTGCGCTGTTCCCTGTGTCTTCCTTGGCTTTGTTCCTGATGCGCCTGGTTGGCAGTTTTACCACCCCACCTCGCGCCGTGTCTTCCCCTCTCAGGACGTCACGTTCGACGAGTCGGTTCCCTTTTACCGTCTCTTCCCCTACCGCACTGCCCCTCTCCCCCCCCCGCCGCTCTTCCTCGCTCCAGGTGCTACCCAGGTAGACCCCCTCCCCGCTCCCGGTCCTGCTCCTTCAGGTGTGTCTCAGGTAGACCCTCCTCCCTTGACTGCGCCGGTTGAGGTCACTGGTGACTCAGGTCCTGCTGCGGGTGGTCCTGCTCGGGGTGCTGCTTCTGGGGGTGCTGAGCCTGGGGGTGCGGAGCCTGGGGGTGCTGAGCCTGGGGGTGCGGAGCCTGGGGGTGCTGAGCCTTGGGGTACTGAGTCTGGGGGTGCTGCACCTGGGGGCGTTGAGGCATCTGGTGAGCAGTCTCCTTGGAGCGGCCGTCTCTGTAGTCGCTCCGCTGGTGCCTCGCCGCTGCACTCTCGTCGTCGTCTCCCTCTCTCCCCACAGCAGCTGCGTGAGTGGTACGTTAGCCGTCAGGGTCGAGCTGCTGGAGCTGGGGGCCCTGCGGGAGGCGCGGGTGTTGGAGGCACTGGAGCCGGCACTGTCCCTCTCTCCCCACAGCAGCTGCGTGAGTGGTACGTTAGCCATCAGGGTCGCGCTGCTGGAGCTAGGGGCCCTGCTGCGGGAGGCGCTGGAGCTGGTGACTCTGCTACTGGAGTTGTTTCTACTAGAGTTCCTGGAGCAGCTGGTCCCGGAGGTGCTCGTACTGGAGGTACTGGAGCTGCTGGGACTGGAGGTCCTGCTGGACCTGGAGGTGCTGCTGTCGACTTTGAGGTTGGAGGCCCTGGAGCTGGAGGTGCCGGCTCTGGGGGTACTACTGCTGGTGGCGCTGGAGCTGGAGATTCTGGAGCTGTTGGAGGTGTTGGCGCTGGTGGCGCCGGAGCTGGAGGTTCTGGAGCTACTGCGGGTGCTGGCGCTGGAGGTTTTGGAGCTGCAGGAGGTGCTGGAGCTACTGGTGCTGGTGGCACTGCACCGCCGCGACTGTTCTTCGCTCCGCCGTCACCTTCGTCTCTGCCACCGCCTGGCTCCGTGCTTCGCCGGGTTCTTAGCCTCCCGTCTTCTACTGGTCATCCGTTACAGCCTGGCTCACCGCTGCCTGCTCCTTCTCCTTACATTGAGCTGACAGGCGGTCTTGCTGAGCGTCGTGAGCCTGCGTCTCGTCCTGTCTCGCCTGCTCGCACTGTCCGCACTGGTCGTACTGGTCGTCGTGTTCCTCGTCAGCATCCGCCGGCTGTCCCCGGCACACACCCCATGGCCCTGCATCCTTCCTCTGCTCCGCAGCGTGTTCCCCTGCCGTCCCCTCCTGCGTCTTCTCTGCCTGACGGTCCAGAGCCTGAGTCTGACCGTGCTCGTGCTGCTCACCCTACTGTCACGCGTCTGCTAGCCACAGTTGTCACTGACCCGTCGTTTTGAGTCTTCTGCTGCGTCTGCCTTAGTCGCTAAGCTTGTTGACTTTGCTGCTGCCTGTCGTTTAGACTACGCCGCTAGTCTTGTTGCTGAGTCTGAGTCTGTCTATCCTCTAGCCGTCAAGGGTGAGTGTGCTCTTGGCACGGACGTCCTTGAGGACAGGCTCGAGGACCTTGAGTGTCTTGCAGCCGCTGCGCCTCATCTCGTGTCCATGGTGCTTGCCCCTGAGGGAGACCCGGATGCTCCAGACATCCCGACCCTGCGCTCTTACGCTGAGGCGATAGCGGGTGAGTACTCCTCTCAGTGGCAGACAGCCATGGACGCAGAGATGGCATCCTGGAAGTCCACAGGCACTTACGTTGACGAGGTTCCCCCTCCTGGGGCGAACATCGTCGATGGCATGTGAATTTTCAGGGTGAAGCGGCCGCCAGGTTCTCCGCCTGTCTTCAAGGCTCGTTACGTTGCTCGAGGTTTCAGCCAGCGAGAGGGAGTTGACTTCTTCTAGACCTTCTCCCCGACCCCGAAGATGACCACTCTTCGGGTGTTGCTGCACGTTGCCGCTCAGCGTGACTACGAGCTTCACTCTCTTGACTTCAGCACAGCTTTCTTGCAGGGCAGCCTGCACGAGGAGATCTGGCTGTGCCGCCTGCCTGGCTTCACTGGGTCGTTCCCTCCTGGTACCCAGTGGAGCCTCCGGCGGCTGGTCTACAGTCTCCGCCAGGCGCCACGTGAATGGCACGACACACTGAGGACGACACTTGCGGCTCTTGGGTTTGCTCCGTCGACTGCTGACCCGTCGCTGTTTCTGCGCACCGACACTTCGCTGCCGCCGTTCTACATCCTCGTGTACGTCGACGACTTGGTCTTTGCCACTACTAACACTGAGGCTCTCGCCCTTGTGAAGTCGGAGCTACAGAAGAGACACACGTGCACAGATCTGGGTGAGCTGCGCAGTTACCTTGGCTTGCAGATCACCCGGGACAGAGCACGCCGCACCATCACCCTGACTTAGTCACACATGGTGCGGCAGGTCCTTCAGCGCTTCCGCTTCACTTGGTCCTCGCCACAGTCCACTCCTCTGGCTACAGGTCACTCGCTCTCAGCTCCACCTTCGAACGAGTCCGTAGAGCCGACTGGTCCTTACCCAGAGCTAGTGGGCTGCCTCATGTACCTGATGACCTGCACTCGTCCTGACCTTGCGTACCCTCTTGGCCTTCTGGCTCGCTACGTGGCTCCTATTCGGCACCGAAAGGTGCACATGGATGCCGCGAAGAGGGTACTACGCTACTTGTGGAGTACATCGGGCACGGGGCTCGTGCTTGGAGGATGGAGCGACGTTGTCCTCACTGGGCACTCAGACGCTTCTTGGGTTGACGACCAGGCTACGCAGCGGTCGTCACAGGGTTACACCTTCAGCCTTAGTTTTGGTTCAGTTTCTTGGCGTTCTACACGCTCGTCTTCAGTTCTCAGCTCCAGTTGCGAGGCTGAGATCTACGCCACAGCCATGGCTGCACAGGAGTTACGCTGGCTCACCTACCTGCTGACCGACTTGGGAGAGCGGCCTCGTTCTCCTCCACTGCTGTACGTCGACAACAAGGCCGCCATTGCCTTGTGTGAGGAGCACAGACTGGAGCACAGAACGAAGCACGTCGCTCTGCGTTACTTCTTGGCTCGAGAGTTGCAGCAGCGTGGTCAGCTTCGTCTTGCTCACATGGCCACTCGGGCCAACACTGCTGATATATTCACCAAGGCACTTCCGTCTGGCGATCATCAGCGTTTCTGCACTTTGTTAGGCCTTGTGCCCACTTTTCCTCACTTGCTGTAGACTTTGCTTGTACTGTGATCTATATATATACCTGCATGTTTTCTCTGCTAGGTTGAGATCACTGTACTGTTGTTGTTGCATATATACCTCTGCATGTGAACTGGCCTTGTGGCCCTTTGCTTGTGCTCAGTGTGTGTGGTGACGTTGTGATCCACCCTGAGCTTGCTTTGCTTCTCTTGACTGGTCTTGTGACCCCTTGCTCTCCCCCACTTTTCCTATGGGGGTGTGTCAAATTATATGCCTATGTCATAATAAAATGTAGGCTTTTGTGGGGTAGCTAATGTAGGGTATAGTTTTTGTTACTTGTACCCAACTTTCTCGATAGTACATTCACCTTTCCCTTTACTCTCGACACCTCCCTTGCTACTTCCATTATCTTGTTTGTGCACCATAGTAAAACACCTCTTTTGGCCAATTCCCTCCTGCTCGTGCCTCTCATAACTCTCGCTATGGCTAAACCTAATGTCCTTAGTTCTTAGTCCTCAGTTCGCTTTTTAACATGGTGTCAGAACACGTTCCATCCTGGAACCTTCCTGTCCTTTTCAGAGACATGGACCCACTCGTTACGCAGCACGATGCATCCCGCACGCAGCCCGTTTTGCCCGCGCGCAGCCCGTTTTGCCCGCGCGCAGCCCGTTTTGCCCTGCGTGCAGCTTGTTCTCCCCCACGCGCCGCCCGTCCCGTCCGCGCGCAACTCGTCCCATCCGCGCCCAGCTCCGTACGGCCGCGCGCAGCCACGCGGCCGCGCGCAGCCCCGTACGGTCGCGCGCAGCTGCGTACGGTCGCGTGCGCCAACGCCAGCACAAGCGCCTTCAGTCAACGCCATCGCTGATGCCAGCACTAGCAGCAGAGTACGCCCCGCCACCCCCTCATCTCCCCCCTGCAGGGCTTGTCGCCGTGGGAGGGGGGAGGGTGAGAGGTTGAGTGGGAGGGTGAGGGGGTGGCAGAAGCAAGTCGGGCATCTACAGCCGCTGCTTGTAGCAGGCACGCCCCTGGAGGTGTTGAGCCCTGCTGTCCTGCTGCTCGTTGCAGCCAGAGCCCCTGCTCTCACGCCCACCTACCGGGTCGTGCATCTGTCGTTGCTGCATCTGCCGTGGCTGAGGTTACTGTAGCTCCATCTGCCATCACTGCAACTGCTCCCTGTTCCAGGCAGACCCCCGCAGGTACTGAGCCGTGGTGTCCTGCTGCTAGTTGTAGCTCACGTCACTTGCTCTCACGCCCACCTGTCGAGTCCTGTACCTGCCGTTGTTGCATTTTTCATGGCCGATATGTGTTGCTGTTTCCCCTGCTTCTTCTAGTCCTCAGTGACTTCACAAGCTCATAACGCAAGCAAGTTAAGGGGGTGTGTTATAGTTATATATACCCTGCTTGCTGTTTGTTCTAGTTTATTTACATTGGTGGTGCACCTCCCTTGCTACTTTCATATATCTTGTTTGTGCACCATAGTGAAACACATCTTTTGGCCAATTCCCTCCTGCTCGTGCCTCTCGTAACCAGGGCTCTCGTTATCAGGGTAAAACACCCTGATTGCCCTGACTGGCGGCCGCTTTTTTTCAGTTAACCTTTCCCAGGAAGGGTAATGGGATTTTTACCCTAGGCCAGAAAGTGTAAGTTTTTTTTTACCCTTTGAAAAACAGCGTAAGGGATTTGTTTCTCTGACTGTACAGGGTTCGATCACAACTACGGATCTATAGACTACGGATCTAAGCCGAAGTCATATCAACTGAGCCACTAAGTACTGGAAAATCGGCATTCAGTTTTTAAATAATAATTAACGTACACCAGGAGAGTTACCCTGCCCAAACAGACTGTTAGTTTTTTTACCCTGACTTTGTCAGGGAACGAGATTTTTTACCCTATGGGTCAGGGTTGGGACTACCTAGAACCCTGATTACAAAGGGTGGCCCAAAACCAATCTAGAGCCCTGCTCGTAACTCTCGCTATGGCTAAACCTAATCTCCTTAGTACTTAGTCCTCAGTTCGCTTTTTAATACTAGGCTTCCTAAAAGTGAATCATAGGGCTTGGTTGCTCCGCAAAAAATAAAAAATAAAAATCGAGTAGACATGTTGAACTTATGTGACTTGCAGTCTTTTGTTTGGTTTTTATTTTTTGTTTTGTTTTCTTTTGTTTTTTCTTTTGTTTTCTCCTTTGTTTTCTCCTTTGTTTCAGCCTGAGATCTTAGCTAAATGGAGTTGTTCAAGTTAGTGTATTATTTTTTAATCAGGTAGTAAGTGTGATAGGGAAGAATAAAACAGTAGGGGATATCTACGCTACGAAATCTATTGGGGCCTGTGCAAAAAAGAAGCAGCAGCGATTGAAGGGGCGAGCGATGGGGCGGGGAAGTGAGGGCGACGGGCGGGGGAAAGCGAGGTAGATGGGCGGAGAAAGCGAGGGCGACGGGCGGGGAGGCAGCGAGGGCGGAGGGAGAGGCGAGTGTGGTAGGCGGGGAAAGCGAGAGCGACAGGCGGGGGAAGCGAGGGGGATGGGCGAGGGAAGCGAGGTCGACGGTATGGGAGAAGCGCGCGGGCGGAGGAAGCGAGGGCGGGAGGAGGAAGCGAGGGCGACGGGCGACGAGGCGGCGAGGGCGACGGGCGGGGCGAGGGCAGTGGGCGGAGAAAGCAAGGGCGACGGGCGAGGGTCGCGAGGTAGGCAAAGCGACCCTTTCTCTTCTCCTCACACCCATTTTTTCCGGGCTTCACACTCGAATCTTGCGCCTGCGCTTCCTTTCGTTTGCATATACGCGCTGCATCTACTAATTCAAGTAACGTAAATTGTGTTCACTAAAAAACCCTAGCTGGTGCGCGATGGTCGGATTCTAAAGCGACTGAATGAGTTGTTAGCTGTTCTGTCGCACCGATTTTCTTACTCTGCTCCAGTCCTACTAGTAAGGTTGGTAAGCGGGTTGCACACGAACTGTTTGACTCACGAGTTGTATCATCCCATCACCGAGTTGTATTCCCCCGTTTTCTTGTTGTCCCTACCCTGATTGGTTGCCCTGCTTGTGCTTGTTTGAGCTATCAATTCCACCATCCTGATTGGCTGCGCCCCTTGGCACCTGACGGGTCGTATGCTTGGTCGCCAAATCACCTTTTGTCGAAAACAAACATGTGTGGCGAACCTGTGTTTTGCTTCGCGAGGGTACTCTCAACGAAAACAGTTCTCGCTACTCTTCCAGCTAGTGTTTAAAACCCTAGAAACAAAAAACGCTTTGCCATGCTGACCTCGGGCTTTAAATTATCTAAACCCGAAACCCTGAACCGGTCTGAGGTTACAAGTCAATTCGTCTCCCCTCCGTTTCCTGCACACGAGTTTGTCAATTGCTACAGCGGTTCTTGCGGCAGAGGCGGGGGGTTCACGCAACATCGGTGCTTGGGATCCAGCCTAGGGATTGCCCATCTGCCAGAGCGACTCTCAGAGACTTGCTTGCCCTGGAACTCCCACGTTGACTCTCCCAGAGCCTTTCTTGCCTAACGATTCACGCAGCGATTCCCCCAGACATACTTTTTTTGCGTAAGAGTCCCAGAGCGGCTTTCCCACAGAGACGTTATTGCATAAGAACTCCCACAGCGACTTCTCACCGACACTTTTCTTGCACAAGAACTCCCACAGCGACTTTCTCAGATACTTTTCTTGACTAGGGATTCCCACGCCAGCTGAAAATTCGATGCTATTCGTGAACTCGTTTGCGGACTCTCACAGCGACCTTATTAGTCTTCGAGCATTCACTTTAGCCCCATTGCAACTAATCTATTAGACAGAATGCATGCTGCATCACCAATCGGACGGCTGTCAGACGATCTTCTCTCCGTTGTCTTTCGTTTCGTCGGTCAATCCGACGGCCAGTTCCAGCACGCGCTTGTGTGCAAGGAATGGCTTAGAATCACCCATAGCGTGCACGACCATATCCAGATTCGCGAAAAGCGTCGCATGCGTCCCCATGAGCTGCTCGAGCTCCTCTCGTCATTCCCAAGGCTCCGAAAGCTCGTCCTCGCCAACGGCAGCATCACGTCCGTCCCTGACTCCCTCCTCTCAGGGATTTCTGACAAGTGTTCAGATCTGACGGACCTCCACGTCGATACGATGAAACGACGGAACGTACGCGGGGGGTTCACTGAGAACGGTCTTTCGTATCTTTTTAAGAAATGCACACGGCTGGAGGGACTTCGTCTTGATTGTCAGTCGAATCTGACCGCCATTCCCTCTTCCATCGGCGGCCTTGCGTCACTCAAGAGCCTGCACATCACCGACAGGGAAATTGCTCTCCTTCCAGACGCGTTCACCTCGTTGCATTCACTCACGCATCTCATAATCGAAATGTACGGCCTGGATGAACTGCCCCAGGGCTTCGGTAACCTGAGGCTGCTCAAGTCGCTGCAGCTGAACGACTGCATGCGGCTCAGCTCCATTCCCGATTCTTTCGGGCAGCTAACCAACTTGACACATCTTTCCATCAGCGGTTCCAGGACAAGGCTTCAGCTGCCCGGTTCTATCTCGAATCTCTCGTCCCTGCTGACGCTCGAAATTTCCAACTGCTCAGACCTTGCACCGCTGCCCGAGAGTTTTGGAAACATGCCGGCGCTTGAAAAACTACGTTTGGAGGAGGTTGGGGGGATTACCGACCTGCCCGCCTGTCTCGGGCAGCTGCAGCGGCTGCGGCTCCTTTCAGTAACCTACTGCGGCGATTCAGCATCCTTCCCCACCTCCCTTTCCCATCTGTCTTCCCTGACGGACCACAATCTCGCCGGCCTACCACTCCGTCATCTGCCAGGCGACGTCGGTTTTCTGCCACACCTACATACGCTCAAGCTAGGCGTCGAAAATCTCGCGCATCTGCCTCCCTCCATAACCCTTGCCACTTCACTCAAGAAACTCACACTGGAAAACTCCAGAGCTCTTCAATCTCTGCCCGAGGATTTCGGGCAGCTAACTGTCCTGGAGACGCTGCGCTTAGTTAAGCTTCCTCAGCTCAGCAGCCTGCCCGCGTCGCTTGGCAACCTGAAGAACCTCAAGGAGCTGATTATAGCCGCATGCAGCCTGCTGACGCAGCTTCCGGACTCCCTGAGTCAGCTATCTTCCCTCGAGCTGCTGCAAATCAATGACTGCTGCAAGCTGAGATCGCTACCGCACGGCATGGGGGATGGCCTGCATAGCCTGCGCAGACTGTATCTACTCGACTGCACGGCTCTCGCCCACCTCCCTCCATCCTTCTCCAGCCTCGCGTCCCTGCGAATCCTAGCAATCTGTGAAGCAACCAGCTTACGAGGCACGCTACCAGGCAGGCTGTCCCACTTGACAAGCCTCAAGGAGCTCTCTCTCTCCTCCCTGAATGCCTCCCTCCCTGCCTTCGCCCGCACTCTCACCAGCCTTGTGGTCGCCAGGTCCTCGCGAATCAAGGCGCTGCCAGAGGAGATCGGACAGCTGGGAGACCTTGAAAGGCTCAAGCTCTTACAACTACCTAACCTGAAGTCGCTCCCTCGCTCGCTGTATCAGCTGCAGCGGTTGAAATCTCTGCAAGTGAGTTCCTGCAGCGCGCTGGAGTCGCTGTTTGGGGATGAAGACCAGGGGGGTGCACGCACGGGGGGTGCACGCACGGGAGCCGCTGGGCAAGAGTGTGCGGGAAGAATCGCCCGTCTGGAGCTAGTCGGTCGCACAGGTAGCAGCAGTGCCGCTGGCAGCTGTGGGGGGTCTGAGGAGAGTGGTATGAGTGTGTTGCTGCCATCCCTGGAGGTCCTTGAACTCGCAGAGCTTCCAGTGCAGCAGCTCGGTCCATGGCTGGGATGCCTCCCGTCGCTAACAAGCCTGCAAATCCGAGACATGGATCGCCTCCAATTGCTCCCAGACTCCATCTCTCGCCTCTCTCACTTGCAGTCATTGACGATCACCCATGCCAAAAGCCTGCTAGCTCTGCCAGAGACAATAGGGAAGCTCTCAGCACTCACATCCCTCCATTTGAACGGTCTTATGGGCTTGACTGAGCTGCCCAAATCAATCGGGCAGCTGAAGAAGCTTCAGTCTTTTCAGATCCAAAACAGCCGAGGACTAACCAGGCTTCCCGAGTCCTTCCCTGACCTCTGCGGACTGCAGCGGTGTGGTTTGTGCACTATCGGAATCTCGAGCATTCCTCATGACTTCTGGAAGCTCTCTTCTCTCGTGAGCCTCTCTTTGCTGTTCCTGCCCAATGTCC
Source organism: Closterium sp. Naga37s-1 (assembly GCA_947471745.1). Taxonomy (NCBI): domain Eukaryota; kingdom Viridiplantae; phylum Streptophyta; class Zygnematophyceae; order Desmidiales; family Closteriaceae; genus Closterium; species Closterium sp. Naga37s-1. Next base: position 1,701,724 of record CANJKZ010000777.1, on the reverse strand, counting down.
GCAGCCTGCCCAATAAGTTTTCGCAGCTGCCCGGATTGGAGGACTTGTACCTGTACGGATGCAATCGGCTGGCCCGGTTACCCAGGGGGCTGCAGCAGATGGGGAGGCTGCAGACGTGCTATGTGAATGACTGCCCGGTGGTGGGGAATGAACGGAGGATGGTGGTTTACAACCTGGACGAGGGAGAGCGTGCTGTGGGTGCCTTAGAGGGACGGGATGATTCGGTGCCAGAAGGTGGGAAGGACGAGGATGAGGAAGGGGATGGGGAGGAAGAGGATGGGAAGGAAGAAGATGGGGAGAAAGAGGATGGGAAGGAAGAAGATGGGGAGAAAGTGGATGGGGTAGAAGAGGATGGGAGAAAGAGGATGGGGAGGAAGAGGATGGGGAAGGAAGAGGATGGGAAGGAAGAGGATGGGGAGGAAGGGGATGGTAGAAAGAGGATGGGGAGAAAGAGGATAGGGAGGAAGAGGATGGGGAGAAAGAGGATGGGGAGGAAGAGGATGGGGAGGGAAGAGGATGGGGAGGAAGAGGATGGGGAGGAAGAGGATTGGAGGAAGAGGATGGGGAGGAAGAGGATTGGGAGGAAGAGGATGGGGAGGAGGAGGATGGGGAGAAAGAGGATGTGGGAGAAAGAGGATGAGGAGAAAGGGTATGGGGAGGAGGAGGATAGGGAGGAAGAGGATGAAGAGGAAGTGGGGACAGAGGAGGAGGATGAGTGGAGTGAAGGGGAGGAAAGAGAGGGTAGTGAAGGGGAGGGGAGTGAATGGTAGGGGAGTCAGGGAAAAAGGACAGGAGGTGAAGTGAACTGGAGATAAGTGTCAAACTATATATGTGCTAGTTCTGTGTAGGCTATAGTGGGGTAGCCTGTATTGGGTACAACCCAATGTTAGTGTTAGTACTTGTACCCACAATTCTTTCAATGCAGTCATTCTAGCTTCTCATTCTGACATGGTTTCAGAGCAGTAGGTCCGTAGGACGGTTTTTTTTTTTTTTTTCCGGGCCCACCATTCCGACTGCGGTTACCGCGTTACCCCACTGCCCTGCTTGCACTGCCCTGCACGGCCTGCCCTGCCCATTGCGCTCCCTGCACAGCTGCCTAGTGCGCGACCCGCTCACGCTGCCCTGCTAGCGCGCTTCCTCAGGCCTACGCGCGCCCTGCCTGCTAGCTGCCTGCGCTGCCCGCGCGCTGCTGCTGCTGCCCGCGCGCTGCCCGCGCGCTGCGTTTCCTGCCCGCGCGCGGCCTGCACAGCCGGCGCCCTGCCCGCGCACTGCACGCCCTGCTCGCCCGCTGCCCGTGCGCCGCTGGCGTCGCCTGCGCGCTGCCCCTAAGGCCCGCCCTGCCCGCGATCTGCCTGCACAGTCAGCGCGCGGCCCTAAGAGCCCTGCCCGCGCTGCCCTGCGCCCTGCTCGCCCTGCCAGCGCTGCAGCCACTGCTACGCTGCTGCTGCTGCCAGCGCCGCACTGCCCCACCGTGCCCGAGCCGCGCTGCACCACCCGAGCCGCGCTGCACCGCCCGAGCCGCGCTGCACCGCCCGAGCCGCGCTGCACCGCCCGAGCCGCCCTGCTGAGCCGCGCCGCCCTGCTGAGCCGCGCCGCGCTGCCTAGTTGCCTGGCAGACCAGTTTCTACTACTGCACTGCTGCTTCTACTATTGCTGCTGCTAGTGCTACTGCTGCTTGCCTGCCTGCCAGTCCCGCGCCAGCAGCTATGGCCACCCTCCGCGTTCTGTCGTTCGATACTGAGGGCCGCCCGATTCAGTTTGAGACCTGGCTCGATGACCTGCAGCTGTTCCTAATGAGCGATAGCAAGGATAATGTCTCTCTCTTTGACCACACGTCTGGTGCCTCAGTCGCTCCTGCTGCCACAGCTGAGCTTAGCGCCCGTTCCCAGTGGCAGACTCGTGACGCTGCAGCTCGCCTAGCCGTTCGCAACCACCTGCCGTTAGCCGAGCTCACACATTTTGGCGAACACAAAACCGCTAAGGCCCTGTACGATGCTGTAGTTACTCGATACTCCTCCCCTGCCACTGCTGCACTTAGCCGCCTCATGCTGCCCTACCTGTTTCCTGAGCTGTCCACCTTTGCCACAGTTGCCGATCTTATCACCCACCTTCGCACTAGTGACACTCGCCTACGCGCCGCCCTTCTCAAAGAGTTCTTAGCTAAGAACCCGCCTCCGATGTACTGGACCCTCCACTTCATAGTGACCCGTCTCCCTGACTCTCTTCGCTCGGTCAGGGACCACTTTCTCGCTCGCTCTCCCACCGATCTCACTGTCGACCTCCTAGAGGAGCAGCTTCTAGCCGCCGAGACTAGCATAGTCACTGTAGGTGCTGCTCTCCCTCTCCCCTTGTCCCCTCCTACGCTACTGCCGCTGCTGTTGACTACCTTGGTGCTGAGTCTGTTGGTGCTGCTTCTGCTCCTAGTGGGAGGCGCCGCAGCGGCAAGGGCAAGGGAGCCAAGGGCAGCGGAGGTGGCACCGGGGGGGGTGGTGGTGGAGGAGGTGGAGGAGGAGGAGGTGGCGGAGGGAGTGGTGGCGGGAGTGCTGGCGGGAGTGGTGGCGTCGGTGGCGGCGGTGGGAGTGGCGGTGGAGGCGGTGGCGGCGGAGGGGGTGGCGGCAGCAGTGGCGGTGGCGGTGGCGGTCGGGGCGGCGGTGGCGGCGGCGGTGGCGGTCGGGGCGGAGGCGCTGGCGCTGGCCAGAGACAGCAGCAGCAGCAGCGTCCCCGTGAGGCTCTTACGCCGCAACAGCTTCGTGAGTGGCTTGCTCAGCGTGGGACGTCTGGGGGTAGTGGTCGCTGCCCGTATGTCATTCGCACAGGTGACCGCGCTGGTCAGACATGCGGGAAGTTCCACACCCAGCACCGCTGCTTCTACCGCCTTGACGACGCCTGGCGTGAGGAGATGGGCGAGGAGGTCGAGCGCCGTCGCTGGCATGAGCTGCTTAGGGCTGGTGTAGACGTCTTTGCTCTTGAATATGATGCTATCCTTGCTACCATGTATGCATTAACTGTTAGTGCTGAGGGAGACTATTACTTGTGTGTGCCGCCTGACCCAGGTATAGAGGCTGCTGCCTTAGGTGCGAGAGAGTCTGCTCTCTCAGGTACTGCGCCTGCTGAGGCCTTGCACACCTTCACGCTTGACTCAGGTGCTTTCCGCTGTTTCTTTCGTGACAGTACTGCACTCACACCACTCACTGCACCTGTTGCAGTCTCTCTGGCTGACCCCTCAGGGGGCCCAGTTCTTGCACGGTCCACCACTGTGCTCCCGTGCCCGGCGGTTCCGTCTGGCTCACTGTCAGGCCTCCACCTCCCCTCGTTCTCTACGAACTTGGTGAGCAACGCAGTTCTCCAGGACTAGTCGGTTGACACCTTTACCCCTGGAGGACAGCGTGTGGCGATCTGTACGTGCTCCCGGACCGGCCGCCACCTGGCCACGTTTACCCGTCGGCCAGGGTCGAGTCTTTACACACTGACGACTGCGCCTCCTCAGGTAGCTGATACTGGTCAGGTGTCTGTGTCACGTCAGGTAGCCTCCCCTTGTTCGTGTCACTCCCTGTCGCACCAGATTCTTCTCTGGCACCACCGTCTGGGTCACCCCTCCTTGCCACGTCTACGTGGCATGCACCGTCGCCTTCTTGTGTCTGGTCTTCTCAGGTCTCTCCCTCCCCTCCCTCCCTCACCTGCGACGCCCTGCCTTCCTTGCGTCGAGGGGCGGCAGCGCGCCGCTCCTCACTCCTCCTCGTTTCCCCCGACAGAGGCTCCTCTGCAGACCCTCCACATGGACGTGTGGGGCCCAGCTCGCGTTCGTGGACAGGGCGGCGCACGGTACTTTCTGCTGGTTGTCGACGACTACTCGCGTTACACCACGGTCTTCCCCTTGCGCACCAAGGGTGAGGTCCCTGATGTCCTGATCCCTTGGATCCGAGCAGTTCGTCTCCAGCTCCGCGAGCGGTTCCGCCAGGACCTCCCTGTCCTGCGTCTGCACTTCGACAGAGGTGGTGAGTTCTCCTCCGACCTCTTGCGGGCCTTCTGTCAGGGGGAGGGCATCCTCCAGTCGTTCACGCTTCCGGCCTCACCGCAGCAAAATGGGGTTGCTGAGCGCCGCATTGGCTTGGTCATGGAGATCGCTCGTACCTCCTTGATCCATGCGGCAGCTCCCCATTTTCTGTGGCCGTTTGCGGTCCGGTACGCCGCGCAGCAGCTCAACCTCTGGCCCCGTGTCTCCTTGCCGGAGACCTCGCCCACATTGCGTTGGACGGGAGAGGTTGGCGATGCGTCGGTGTTCCGGGTCTTGGGTGCTCGTGCCCTTGTCCGCGATACGTCCGCGGACAAGCTCTCCTCCCGCACCATTCCCTGCGTCTTCCTCGGCTTCCCCCCTGACGCGCCTGGCTGGCAGTTTTACCACCCCACCTCGCACAGTGTTTTGTCCTCTCAGGACGTCACCTTTGACAAGTCGGTTCCTTTCTACCGTCTCTTCCCCTACCGCACTGCCCCGCTCCCTCCTCCGCCGCTTTTCCTCGCTCCAGATCCCCCTCCGGTAGACCCCCTTCCTCCTCAGGGTCCTGTTCCTTCAGGTGTGTCTCAGGTAGACCCACTCCCCTTGGCTGAGCCTGTGGAGGTCACTAGCGACTCAGGTGCTGCTGCGGGTCGTGCTGCTCGGGGTGCTGCGTCTGGGGGTGCTGGGCCTGTGCGTGAGGTGCTGGGGGGTGCTGCGCCTGTGCGTGAGGTGCTGGGGGGTGCTGCGTCTGGGGGTGCTGAGCCTGGGGGTGCTGAGCCTACGAGTGCGGAGCTTGGGGGTGCTGAGCCGGAGGGTGCCAGGTCTGGGGGTGCTGAGTCTGTTGGTGTTTCTCCGGGTCGCTTTTCACGACGGGGACCTCTCTCACCACAGCAGTTACGAGATTGGCTTGCGTGGCGTGCCCGCCTGAGGAGTCGTACTGCTGGAGCTGGAGGTCCTGCTGCTAGAGGTACTGCTGCTTGAGGTGGTGCGGTTGGAGCTCCTGGAGCTGCTCGTCGTGGAGGCGCTGAGGGTGCTGGTGTTTCTGGTTTTGGAGGTGCTCGTACTGGAGGTACTGGAGCTGCCAGGACTGATGGTGCTGCTGGAGCTGGAGGTGCCGGTTCTGGGGGTGCTACTACTAGAGTCACCGGAGCTGGTGCTGTCGACCCTGGAGTTGGAGACCCTGGAGCTGGAGGTGCCGGTGCTGGAGGCACTGGAGCTGGAGACCCTGGACCTGGAGGTGCTGGAGCTGGAGGTGCTGGAGCTGGAGGCGCTGGAGCTGGAGGCGCTGGAGCTGGAGACTCTGGAGCTGGAGGTGCTGGAGCTGGAGGCGCTAGAGCTGGAGGCGCTGGAGCTGGAGGCTCTGGCGCTGGAGGCGTTGGGGCTGGTGACATTGGAGCTGGAGCTGCTGGTCCTGGAGGTACTAGTCCTGGAGGTGCTGGAGCTGCCCGAGCTGGAGGCACTGTGGGCGCTGGAGCTGGAGGCGCTGGCGCTGGAGGTTCTGGAGCTGCTGGTCCGGGAGGTGCTAGTACTGGAGGTACTGCTGCTGCCGGAGCTGGTGGTGCGGTTGGTGCTGGAGGTGCTGGTGGTACTGCACAGCAGCGACTGTTCTTCGCTACGCTGTCACCTTCGTCTCTGCCACCGCCTGACTCCGCGCTTCGCCAGGTTCTTAGCCTCCCGTTACAGCCAGGCTCTCCGCTCCCTGCTCCTTCTCCTTACACTGAGCTGACGGACTCGCTTACAGAGCGTCGTGAGCCTGCGTCTCGTCCTGCCTTGCCTGTTCGCGCTGGTCGCACTGGTCGTCGTGTTCCTCGTGAGCGTCCTCCTCCTGTCCCCGGCACGCACACTATGGCACTTCGTCCTTCCTCTGTTCCAAAGCGTGTTCCCCTGCCGTCTCCTCCTGCGTCCTCTCTTCCGCACGTTCCGGACCCTGAGTCTGACTTAGCTCGTACTACCAGCCCTACTGTCACCCGTCTCTTGGCCACTGTTGTCACTGACCCTTCGTTTGAGTCTGCTGCTGCGTCTGCCCTAGTTGCTGAGCTTGTCGACTTGCTGCTCGCTTTTGTCTAGACTACGCCACTAGTCTTGTTGCTGAGTCTGAGTCTGTCTGTCCTCCGTCCGTCAAGGGTGAGTGTGCTCTTGGCACGAGCGTCCTTGAGGACAGGCAGGAGGACTTTGAGTGTTTTGCAGCTGCTGTACCTCATATCGTGTCCATGCTGATCGCACCTGAGGGAGACCCGGATGCACCAGACATCCTGACCCCGCGCTCTTACGCTGAGGCGATTGAGGGTCCCTACTCCTCTCAGTGGCAGTCAGCCACTTACGTCGACGCTGTTCCCCCACCTGGTGCGAACATCGTCAGTGGCATGTGGATTTTCAGGGTGAAGCGGCCGCCGGGTTCTCCGCCTGTCTTCAAGGCGCGTTACGTTGCACGAGGCTTCAGTTAGAGACAGGGAGTTGACTTCTTCCAGACCTTCTCCCCTACCCCGAAGATGACCACTCTTCGGGTTCTGCTGCATGTCGCCGCTCAGCGTGACTACGAGCTTCACTCTCTTGACTTCCGCACTACTTTCTTACAGGGTAGCCTGCACGAGGAGATCTGGCTGCGCCGCCCACCTGGCTTCACTAGGTCGTTTCCTGCATGTACCTAGTGGAGCCTCCGGCGGCCAGTCTACGGTCTCCATCAGGCGCCTCGCGAGTGGCACGACATACTGAGGACGACGCTTGCGGCTCTTGGGTTTGCTCCTTCGACTGCTGACCCGTCGCTGTTTCTGCGCACCGACACTTCACTTCCGCCGTTCTACATCCTCGTGTACGTCAACGACTTGGTCTTTGTCACTGCTGACACTGTTGGACTCGCCCACGTGAAGTCGGAGCTGCAGAAGAGACACACATGCACAGACCTGGGAGAGCTACACAGCTATCTTGGCTTGCAGATCACCCGGGACAGAGCACGGCGCACCATTACCCTGACTCAATCACACATGGTGCAGCAGGTTCTTCAGCGCTTCCGCTTCACGTACTCCTCGCCACAGTCCACTCCTCTGCCTACGGGTCACTCGCTCTCAGCTCTGCCTTCGGATGAGTCCGTAGAGCCGAGTGGCCCGTATCCAGAGCTTGTGGGCTGCCTCATGTACCTGATGACCTGCACTCGTCCTGACCTTGCTTACCCTCTTAGCATCCTGGCACGCTAGCGCCCGGGAGACACCGACCAGAGCACTGGAAGGCCGCTAAGAGGGTGATGCGCTACTCGTGCGGTACGTCGGGCATGGGGCTCGTGCTTGGAGGACGGGCTCGAGTTGTCCTCACTGGCCACGCAGACGCTTCTTGGGTTGACGACTTGGCTACGCAGCGGTTTTCACAGGGTTACACCTTCAGTCTTGGCTCTGAGTCTGTTTCTTGGCAGTCTACCCGCTCGTCTTCTGTTCTCAGTTCCATTTGTGAGGCTGAGATCTACGCAGGGGCCATGGCTGCACAGGAGTTACGCTGGCTCACCTACCTGCTGACCGACTTGGGAGAGGCGCCTCGTTCTTCTCCAGTTCTGTACGTCAGGCCATGATTGCCTTGTGTCAGGAGCACAGACTAGAGCACAGGACGAAGCACATCGCTCTGCATTACTTCCTTGCTCGAGAGTTGCAGCAGCGTGGACAGCTTCGTCTTTCTTACGTGGCCTCTCGGGCCAACATCGCTGATATCTTCACCAAGGCACTTCAGCCTTGTGATCATCAGCGGTTCTGTACTGTGCTAGGACTTGTGCCTACTTGGCCTCTCTTGCTCTCCTCTTGACTTTGCTTGTACTGTGATCTATATTGTATACCTGCATGCCTACTCCTGCTAGGCAGTAATCACTGTACTGCTGTTGTTGCATATATACCTCTGCATGTGAACTGGCCTTGTGGCCCTTTGCTTGTGCTCGGAGTGTGTGGTGACGTTGTGATCCACCCTGAGCTTGCTTTGCTCTTCTTGACTGGTCTTGTGACCCCTTGTTCTCCCCCACTTTGCCTATGGGGGTTGTGTCAAACTATATATGTGCTAGTTCTGTGTAGGCTATAGTGGGGTAGCCTGTATGGGGTACAACCCAATGTTAGTGTTAGTACTTGTACCCACAATTCTTTCAATACAGTCATTCTAGCATCTCATTCTGACAATAAGATGATGAGGAGGAAGACAGGGATGAGGAGATGAGAGGGGGATGGTGAGGAGGTGGAAGAGGAGGATCTAAAGGAGGAATAGGGAGGGGTACTTGAGTAGGTGGAGGGAGTGGGGGTCAACCAGAGAAAGGAGGAGTATATTTGTATGCAGTCACAGTCAATATCATGTCATGGCTATGATATGCTTTGTACTCCTTGTTTGCGGGACACAGGCTTTCTAGGTAGTTAAAGTATCAGTATGTTGCAAACTTTGATGCCCGAGGGGTTGTTGCACCAAGGTGTCTTCTTATGGGAAGAGAAATCTGGGATCACGTAACTTCGCATTGGCGAGTTATGCGCCATGTCTTCATACGGTACTATTCTCCTATCCTTGTATCCCTGTTTTATATGCTTAGGGATGCAAAATTGCACCCTATAAACTGATATGGTAATCAATAGCATTATTCATACTTCACTCCACTCTACTCGGGTCCTGCTCACTGTTCCACTCTACTGTCAAGATCATATTACCAAGGCTTTTTTCTATGCTCTACAATTACCTCAGGGACTCTACCACGAGCTATTATCAAGGCATTGTTGTTTCATCAATATCTTCTAACTTAAATAATCAGCAGCATCGGCATGTTCCCAAGGTCTCGACCTCGGGAACGCATCATTTTGCTCAAGAACACAAGTCCCGTGTGAGATGGAAACCATTAAAGGAAGTAGTGCTCAGTTCACCAGCAGCTCAAGCTTCACCGTCTTTCAATCCCTCTCAGGAGAAGTTCTGTTCCCCGTTGCGGCTACTATGGTGTCATCATTGCACCATGCCTCCTAAGGGCGCTCGACGAAGGCCTTCGCGGAAATCACGCTGCCTGATGTCGTCACCCCTGACCAGTCCGTCACGACGACACCTATTGAGGATAACGCTGGGGAGAAAATTTCGGGTACACAGGTATTCCTGATGCGGTTAACGTCACCCAGCCGTCCGATGCTGCTGTTGCCGGAAGCTCTGGCTTAACTGTGGAGGAGAAGGTTCAGACACATCAGATCGCAGGAGGAGCTGATGAGGGTTTCCTGGAGGATGATTCAGATGAGGAAATTGACATTGATATCGCAAAAGAGGATGCTTTCCGCCTTCGTTATACCGCAATCTTACTAATCCCGATGCTGCTCTCTTAGGAAGTCGCAGCCATCATTTCTGCAGTTCGCGTCCTGATGAAGAAAGTCTGGAGCGGTTCCCTAACTGAAAACGCCGGCGTCACTGCCAACATCCAGGAAATGTTACCTGCCTACGTGGCCAAGACCCGCTTCTGCCGGCTTCAGCTCTCGTTCCTGGACGAGCGAGATGCGCATCACATCAAGTTTCGCACTTTTGATTACCAGAAGGTAAACGGATCTTCAGTGACCTATATCCCCGCAGCACACCGAAGATTCCTCCTACCTCAGAGAGAATTCGTCCAACCCACTTGCGATCGAAGTTCAATCTAAGCGGGTTCCGGCCAACATTGAACCTGATTTGTTGAAAGATCTTCTCGTCCGGTTCAAGCTTAAGATGAGGAAGCAGACCGCTTTCAAGGATGGTTTCTGCTTCCACCGTGTTCACCCGCTTACTGGAGCTGATACTGACGTGGTGAAAGGTCCGGTCGTCCAGCACCACGGCGACTGCTACCGTTGGCCACATGTTGTTGACAATCCTATGGAGGTCGGCGCGAAGCTGCTAGTCCACTTCTTTGCACTGTCCTGACATCTCCGCGGTGGACAACATTATGACATTCATCATGATTTGTTCATCATAGAGAGGCATAACAATATAGGGAAGTGTTCTTTATTTTTGGGAGAAATTCATCGCATCAACAATAGCTGCACGGTTCAGTTTCAGGCTGATGTCGCTCTCTTACCATCTCTTACCATCCCTCTTGCTGTCGCAGCTGCTTCTCTGCACACCTCCGCCTTAATCACCCCCATTCAGAAAGATCCTCCGATTGCTCTAATCTCAACCAGCGGAAACCGCAAGGAATGGATCTGCACACAGGTCTGCTACGGGAAATCCTTGGCTGCTTCAAATCACATTGCATATGCGACTCACCTGCTGAACCTGGAGATGCTGGGTACCGCAACCAAATCCACTCTCGACAAGACAGGCCCCAACAACCTGAAGAAAGACTACGGGATCTGAGCCTCTTGAGCGAGCATCAAGTCTTCATAGCCATAGCCGGATGGTGTTCAGCTGTTAGTGTAGTTTTCCTAATCAGCATGTGGATGAATAGGGGCTGCCAGATGGTGAATAAATGAATAAAAAACTTCTTTTCATTAGCAGGCCTGAATGTCAACAGCCTTGGAGATCAGACAAAGCAATCCAGATTAACTACGTGGACAAGAACAGCAACTGAGATACTTCTCCTCTTAGACACTGGACTATCAAACGATCACCCATACGAGAAAACATCATCATTCTCCACAGTTCTAACCATCCCACCCACAGCCAAAGCCGGAGGCGTAGCGGTGCTCACCAGAGACTCATCCATCACCTTCCAAAACATCATTACTCACCCATCAGGTAGAATGATAGTGGCCGAAGTCAGCCGTCCTGGTTTCAAACTAACTATATTAGCCACGTACTTCCCAGCTGACGCAACCCTCTGTTGCTCTTTCTTAGCCAATGTCATCGGTCCTGCCATTGACCTAATCCACCCCGCAGCGCACGTTGTCTTGATAGGAGACCTGAACACAGCTCGCCGATGCCTTTTGCACACTTCACCCCAAGCAGAGAGAGTTCACCTTCTACGCAGCCTCAAAGCAATCTAGCTCTTGGATAGACCACGCACTAGTCTCCTGCTTGCTGCTACCGCATCTAGAAATTGCCGCTCACACAATGCCCGAGGAGTATATCTATGACCACGGTTTTTCCATCAAAATTGCGTTCTAAGTGAAAGCCACTGCTCACCTTGGACCTGGGATCTGGAGGTTGCATGCAACAGCTATTGGAAGACCAGGGATTTGAAAAGCCGTTGAAGCTGCACTCGCTAAGGCGGCTGAGAACGGCGGTGGGAATTTTGAGTTACTGCTGGGAAGATTGAACACGGGCCTGCGTTCATATATGAAGGAGGAAAGCAAGCGGATTAAAAGGACCACGTCACATCTTGCAGAGGTGGTAGCAGAGCTGCGTCAAGAGCACATACGGAACCCGGGTTGTCAGCGAACTCGAGATCTGCTACTGGTCAAGGAAACGCAACTGCGAGAGTACCATGCGTCGAAGTGGGACAGGCTGCACCTGATGGCGGGTACAAATACGGAACTAGCCGGGGAAGTACCTTCTCCGTTCCTATCGGCAATGGTGAAGGTCAGGAAACAACAGACACAAATTGCGGAGCTGTCAGTTGACGGAACGGTAATCTCAGACTCTAAAGGAATCTTGCAAGCGGCAACAAAGTATTTCACTGACCTGTTTGGCTTTGACGGTCGAACGTCGACGGCGAGGTGGAAACCACTCACGAGGAGGAGGTTTAACGCGGAGACCGCTGCGACGTTGGAGGCGGATTGGTTAAAGCAAGAAGTGAAGCAGGCTTTCAAATCCCTTGCAAACAATAAATTGCCCAGGAAAGATGGTCTCCCGAAGGAGCTCTTCGAACAGAACCGGGATGTCCTGGGGAGGGGAGTTCCTGCGGATGGCGCAAAATTTCTCCGACACAGCTTCGATTCTTTCCAGCATCAAAGAAGCCGCTACCTTTCTGCTTCACAAAAAAGGAGAGAAAGATAAGCCGGATAACTATCGCCCAATCACTCTGCTCAACTTCACTTACAAAGTCCTGGCGCGGGTGTTAGCAAACAGGATGAAGCCGCTGCTGCATCTGGTGATATTGGAGGAGCAATGCGGGTATATACCTGGGTAGAGAATTTATGACGCGATTGGCGTGGTCGCAGATGTCATTGAAGCGGCAAAGAAGGGAAATGAAGACTGGTACATGCTGCTGTTGGATTTCCGCAAAGCTTTTAATTCGGTGTCACAAAGCTTCGTCTTCTCGGTCTTAAGAGAAATGGGCTTCTCTAAAAGAATCGTTGGCTACGTGGAGGGCCTGCACAAAGACGCAATAACAAGGCTGTTAGTCAACGGTTGGCTGGGGGAGGCAGTGGATGTGAGTTTAGGAGTACGGCAAGGGTGCCTGGGCTGGGCTGGAAGATACAAGGGAACGGGATGGGGGCTGGGCTGGGAGAGGTGCAGGGGAGTTAGGGGAGAGGAGGGGGAGGGGGGATTGACTGGGGCTGCGAGACGAGAGGAGCGAGGGACTAGACTTGAGGGGGGGGCTGGGCAGGTAGAGGAGCGAGGGACTAGACTTGAGGGGGGGCTGGGCAGGTAGAGGAGCGAGGGACTAGACTTGAGGGGGGGCTGGGCATACAGGAGCGAGGGACTAGACTTGAGGGGGAGCTAGTGTCACACTTCTCACAGAATACGAGTTCATTGATAAGTGTAACAAAAGTGGTGTAGCAGAGCGGGGTGAAAGAGTACCACGAGAGGGCAGCGGAGTTCCGTATAATGAGTGCCGAAGCTGAACATGGGTTGATGGCTGGGTAACCAGGAATGGGAAGGCGTGATGAAGGCGTGTGGTGCGAAGAAGCATGCAGGCGAATCGCAAGAAAGAGGGTTTTGAGGCAGGTGGCACAGGGGTCCCCACGAGGGTTTGTGTGGGAAGTGTGCGGTGGAGATTCATTCTTGTATATAGAGTGGGCTGGTGACCGTGTGATTGGAATGCATGTACATAGTGGCATTGCTTGTCGCCTTAGTGGCCTGAGTGGCATTGCTCGTCGCCTTAGGTCTAGGCAAGCACTTTGCATTGTATATAGAAGCCTAGGTCTATCTGTTTTGTGCTTGTTTCTTTGTTTCCTTCTCGAGTGGATATTTGTGCCTCAACTACATTCCTAGTTAGGCCAACCCAATGCCGGAAACTATCGAGGAAGTGGGGGATTTTTTCGACAAAGAAACAAGGTTATGCGTAAGGAAATGGATCTACGCTCAGGTGGAATATACCAACCGAAAACGAGGGAAGTTAGCCCTGCGCTGGCTACAATGCAAGGGGAGAACGCAAACGAAGGGTCGGCGGAGCATGAGGTAGGCGGGACCTCCGTCCGCGCTGAGTCGGGGAGAGGCGAGATCTATCGACCTCCCGCGCGCGGTACAGCCAAGGAGATCTGCCGGTAGTAGCGGCGGCAGCGGGGGCGATGGCTTCGGGCGAAGAGCGAGGACGACAGCTGCATCGAAGCGAGTCGGTGGAGCGAGGCTCCTAGAGGGCAGAGGCGGCGAGTGGGCGGCCGTCGCAAGGAAGGAGGCGGAGTTCGAGCCGATGTTCGAGGCGGAAGTGTGAAAAGAACAAGGAATGAATGACTAAGGGAAAGGTTGGGTACAAGTACAAACCCTAGAAATGTGTTGTACCCCATATGTGCTACCCCACTATAGCCTACATCAGCTAAGGCATATATATCTGACACACCCCCATAGGCAAAGTGGGGGAGAACTAGGGGTCACAAGACCAGTCAAGCAAAGCAAAGCAAGCTCAGGGTGGATCACAACGTCACCACACATTCCGAGCACAGGTTCAAGGCCACAAGGCCAGTTCACATGCAGGAGTATATATAAAGGTAACCAAGCAAGTGCAGGTATATATAGATCACAGTACAAGCAAGGTCAAGACGTGAGCAAGTGAGGCCAAGTAGGCACAAGACCTAACATCGTACAAAAGCGCTGATGATCACAAGGCTGAAGTGCCTTGGTAAAGATATCAGCAGTGTTGGCCTAAGAGGCCACGTAAGCAAGGCGCAGCTGACCACGCTGCTGCAGCTCACGAGCAAGGAAGTAGCGAAGAGCAATGTGCTTCGTTCTGTGCTCCAGTCTGTGCTCCCGACACAAGGCCAGCATGGCCTTGTTGTCTACGTACAGAACTGGAGGAGAACGAGGCGGCTCTCCCAGGTCGGTCAGCAGGTAGGTGAGCCAGCGTAACTCCTGTGCAGCCATGGCCCCTGCGTAGATCTCGGCCTCACAGCTGGAGCCGAGAACAGAAGACGAGCGGGTAGACCGCCACGAAACAGAGCCGGAACCAAGGCTGAAGGTGTAACCCTGTGAGTCAGACTCCGGGTCAGCAAGAGCAGGAAGAGAGGACTCAGGAGGAGACGGCAAAGGGACACGCAGTGGAGAAGTGGAAGGACGCAGTGCCATCTGGTGCGTGCCAGGAACAGGAGGAGGACGCTGACGCGAACCACGACGACTAGTGCTAGCAGCACGAACAGGCGACGCAGGACGAGACTCAGGCGCACGACGCTCAGCAAGACCTCCAGTAGGACCAGTATAGGGAGGAGGAGCAGGCAGTGGGGAGGCGAGCTGTAACTGTGACCCGGACTGAACAGGCGGTGGACACCCTAAGGAAGGAGCAGGACCAGTAGAAGGCGGGAGACCAAGAACCTGCTCAAGGAGCGGCACGAAGTACGGCCGCGGCCGCGCAGCGCCTCCAGAACCAGCAGGGACAGCACCAGCACCCCCAGTGTCAGCACCAACGCCAGCAGCACCACCGGCTCCAGCAGCACCCCCAGGAGCTCCAGCAGCGCCAACTCCAGCACCCCCAGAAGCACCAGCTCCAGCAGCACCTCCGGCGCCAAGACCTCCAGCAGCTCCAGCACCAACAGGACCACCGAAAGACGCAGCAGCACCAGCTCCAGTAGCACCTCCAGCAGCACCCACGCCAGCAGCACCTCCAGCTCCAGCACCAGCAGCACCACCAGGCCCAGCAGCTCCAGTACCGCCGGTACGAGCACCTCCGGGACCCGTGGCTCCAGAACCTCCAGCAGCCGCAGAACCTCCAGCACCCGTAGCACCACCAGCTCCATCAGCACGACTCCAGCGGTGAGAAAACCACTCACGCAGCTCCTGTGCAGAGGGCAGCTCCCGCCGGGACGAAGCACCCGAAGGACCTCCAGGCCCAGCACCGCCAGACTCCACACGGGCAGGCCTAGCTCCCGCAGGCTCCACACCTCCAGACTCAGCAACTCCAGGCTCAGCACCCCCAGGCTCAGCACCCCCAGGCTCAGCACCCCCAGACCCCGCACCCCCAGGCTCAGCACCCCCAGACTCCGCACCTCCAGGCTCCGCACGCTCAGGCTCAGCACCCCCAGACCCGGCACCCGCAGGCTCAGCACCCCTAGCAGCACCAGAGTCGACAGCTACCTCGACAGGCTCGACCGCGTCTACCTGGGACACACCTGAGGGGGCAGGACCCTGAGGGGGGAGGGGGTCTACCGGGGGGGGACCTGGCGCGAGGAAGAGCGGCGGGGGGGGGGAGAGGGGCAGCGCGGTAGGGGAAGAGACGGTAGTAGGGAACCGACTCGTCAAACGTGACGTCCTGGGAGGACAGGACACGGCGCGAGGTGGGGTGGTAAAACTGCCAACCAGGCGCGTCAGGGGGGAAGCCAAGGAAGACGCAGGGAACAGCACGAGAGGACAGCTTGTCCACAGACAAGTCTCGGACGAAAGCCCGAGATCCCCAGACACGGAACGCAGACGCATCGCCAACCTTCCCCGTCCACCTCAGGGTGGGGGAGGTCTCCGGCAAGGAGACACGGGGCTGAAGGTTGATCTGCTGCGCCGCGTACTGAACCGCAAACGGCCACAGAAAATGGGGAGCAGCCGCATGGATCATGGACGTACGAGCGACGTCCATGACCATGCCAATGCGGCGCTCAACAATCCCATTTTGCTGTGGAGAGGCCGGAAGCGTGAACGTCTGGCGGATGCCCCTCGCACGGCAGAAGGCTCGCAGAAGGTCGGAGGAAAACTCTCCACCTCTGTCGGAGTGCAGACGCAGAACAGGAAAGTCCGAGCCGAAACTCTCTCGGAGCTGGAGACGAGCAGCGCGGATCCAGTCGATCAACACCCCAGTGACCTCACCCTTGGTGCGCAAGGGGAAGACTGCGGTGTAACGCGAGTAGTCGTCAACCACCAAGAGGAAGTAACGCTCGTGACCCTGTCCATGGATGCAGGCTGGGCCCCACACGTCCATGTGAAGAGTCTGCAGCGGAGCCTCTGTCGGCGGAAACTCGGAGGAGTGAGGAGCGGCGCGCTGCCGCCCCTCGACGCAGAGAACGCAGGTAGGGGCAGGCCCCGGAGGAAGAGGAGGGAGGGACCGGGGAAGGCCAGAGACAAGGACACGGGAAGCCATGCCTCGGAGACAAGGCAGGGAGGGGTGACCAAGGCGGTGGTGCCAGAGGAGGGTCTGGTGGGACAGGAGGCGACACGAGCAGGGGGCAGACTCAGGACCAGACCTGGACGCTGCAGCAAACATCTGACCCGACGCAGCTACCTGATCAGACGCAGCAACCGGAGGAGACTCGGTAGTCAGTGTGTACAGGCTCGACCCCGGCTGACGGGTAAACGTGGCCAAGTGTCGGCCCGTCCGAGCGTCCGTGCAGTGGGTCACCCGCTGACTCGCAAGAGTGAACTGGTCAACTCCCCCATCCTGCAGGTCAGCACCGCTCACCAAGTTCGTAGAGAACGAGGGGAGGTACAGACCTGACAAGGAGCCAGACGGGGCCGCTGGACACGGTAGTACAGTGGAGAAGTGGGCAAGGACAGGACCCCCAGAGGGGTCTGCCAGGGAGACTGCAACCGGCCGACTGAGCGTCGTGAGAGTGGTGCGGTCTCGAAAGAAGGAGCGGGAAGCACCCGAGCCAAGGGTGAAGGTGTGGAAGACCGCAGTAGGCGCAGTACCAGAGAGAGCAGACTCACCAGCACCTGGAGCAGGAGACTCACGAGCACCTAGAGCAGCAGCCTCACCAGCACCTGGAGCAGGAGACGTACCAGCACCTAGAGCAGCAGCCTCACCAGTACCTAGAGCAGCAGACTGGATACCGGGGTCAGGCGGCACACACAGGTAACAGGCACCCTCAGCACTAGTAGGCAATACATACATGGCAGTGAGGATAGCATCATAGTCAAGAGCATAGATATCTACCCTCTGCCTAAGCAGCTCCACCCAGTCGGGGAGCTCAGCCGCGTCGCCAAACTCCGTACGCCAGGCGTCGCTCAGACGGGCGAAGCAGCAGGACTCTGCGTGACCAAACGTCCCGCAAGGCTGACCAGTCCGAGCACCAGTACGAATGATGTACGGACAGCGAGCAGTACCCCGTGACCCTCCACGCTGAGCGTACCACTCACGAAGCTGCTGGGGCGAAGGGACCGCGGACGAACCTGCAGCTGCACCTGGCCACTACAAGCAGCTCCCGAACTACTCACTCCAGGACGACTCCCACTACGGCCACCCTGACAACCCCAAGTAGCGTACCACTCACGAAGCTGTTGAGGGGGGAGGGACTCACGCGGACGCCGCTGGAGCTGCATCTGGCCACGCCAGGAGCAGCAGTAGCAGTAGAAAGAGCAGGAGCAGCAAGAGCAGCAGTAACAGCAGTACGGATAGGGCAGTGCTCACCAGTGGCGAGAAGGGCAGGCGTACGACGGCGGTAACTGCGAGGCCGCTACCACTGCAGGGCGAGGGCTCCGCGGCAGCTGCAGGGGCGGCTGCTCCAGGGGCGGCTGCTGCAGGGGCGGCTGCTGCAGGGACTGCTGCTCCTTGGGCGGCTGCTGCAGTGGCGGCTGCTCCAGGGGCGGCTGCTCCAGGGGCGGCTACTGCAGAGTCGGCTGCTCGAGGGGCGGTTGCTGCAGGGGCGGCTGCTCCAGGGGCGGCTGCTGCAGGGGCGGCTGCTCCAGGGGCGGCTGCTGCAGTGGCGGCTGCTGCAGGGGCGGTTGCTCCAAGGGCCGCTGCTGCAGTGGCGGCTGCTCCAGGGGCGGCTGCTGCAGGGGCGGCTGCTCCAGGGGCGGCTGCTGCAGGGGCGGCTGCTGCAGTGGCGGCTGCTCCAGGGGCGGCTGCTGCAGGGGCGGCTGCTCCAGGGGCGGCTGCTGCAGGGGCGGCTGCTCCAGGGGCGGCTGCTGCAGGGGTGGCTGCTGCAGGGACGGCTGCTCCTTGGGCGGCTGCTGCAGGGGCGGCTGCTGCAGGGACTGCTGCTCCTTGGGCGGCTGCTGCAGGGGCGGCTGCTCCAGGGGCGGCTGCTGCAGTGGCGGCTGCTCCAGGGGCGGCTGCTGCAGGGGCGGCGACGGGGCCAAGAAGGGGCTGCGAAGGGCGGCGACGGGGCCGTGAGGGGCCGCGAAGGGCGACGACGGGGCCGTGAGGGGCCGCGAAGGGCGGCGACGGGGCCGTGAGGGGCCGCGAAGGGCCGCGACGGGGCCGTGAGGGGCCGCGAAGGGCGGCGACGGGGCCGTGAGGGGCCGCGAAGGGCGACGACGGGGCCGTGAGGGGCCGCGAAGGGCGGCGACGGGGCCGTGAGGGGCCGCGAAGGGCGGCGACGGGGCCGTGAGGGGCCGCGAAGGGCGGCGACGGGGCCGTGAGGGGCCGCGAAGGGCGGCGACGGGGCCGTGAGGGGCCGCGAAGGGCGGCGACGGGGCCGTGAGGGGCCGCGAAGGGCGGCGACGGAGCCGCGAAGGGGGCCGCGAGGGGCCACGAAGGGGCCGCGAGGGGCCGGAAAGGGGGGGGGGGGGGGGGGGGGGGGGCGCGAAGGGCCGTGAGAGGGGCCGCGAGGGGCCGCGAAGGGGCCGTGAGGGGCCGTGAGAGGGGGCCGCTACGGGGCCGTAAGAGAGCGCGACGGGCCGCTAAGGGCAGGGGACGCGACGGGAGGGTAGGAACACGGGGCGCGACTCGGGCAGGGGCGGAGCGCGCTCCGGGCAGGAAAAAAAAATCGATTTTCGGTGGGCCCTAGGAAACGTTCCCACTAGGGAACCTGCTCTATACCATGTGAAAAGAACAAGGAATGAATGACTAAGGGAAAGGTTGGGTATAAGTACAAACCCTAGAAATATGTTGTACCCCATATGTGCTACCCCACAATAGCCTACATCAGCTAAGGCATATATATCTGACAGGATGAAGGGCGAAGCTACGCCCGTTGGCGCTACACGAACCTGCCAGAAGTCCGAGTCCCTGAGAGGTTTGCGGGAAGGCAAGGCGAGGGAGCGGATTTGCGAAATTACGTGATGCATGTGGAGAACTCCCACTACCGCTGGGAGAGGGATGGATTGGAGCTAGAGGAGTTTTTCCGCGGCCTGTCCAACATGCTGACCGGAGAGGCCGAGACGTACTACCGGATGGTCATGGTGGAGATGATTCGGGAGCATCGCCGGGGAGATCCTCGCAGCTGGGAGATTGTGGAGGAGTTCATACGCAGGCTGCAGCGGCAGTTCCCGGTGCAGACTCCGAAGAAAATACGGGAGTTCGCGAGGTTCGCGCGTTGACGTGGGGAGTCTTTGCTCAGCTACTATGGGCGCCTGAGGGAACTGGCCGCGGACATGGAATGTTCCGACAGCAGGCGGCTCATCGGAAAATTCCTGGGATGCCTGGATGAGGACATGGTGAAGGCGCTCAAAAGCAAGGTCTTTGACCTGGGCTGGGAGGCCTCGCTGGAGCAAGTATGCGAACTGGCCAGGCGGTACGAGACAGGACAGAAGCTGTACTTCCCTCGAGCGCGCGGAAGCTCGGGGAACTGAACGTCGGTGAGGAGCATGGTCAGTCATGCCACAAGGAGAAGCAGGCCGCCGGGAGGCAGCAAGGCGCGGAGAGGAGCAAGCATGGGCGGACCGAAGGAAGTGTCATCGCTGCGGACAGGCCGGCCACCTGCAACGGGACTGCTCGGAAGCACCCTGATGCGATATCTGCGGTGAACCGGGGCACTTCAAGAGGGATTGTCCCAGAGCGCCCACCTGCAAGTCGTGCGAACGGAAAGGACACAAGGAGGAGGACTGCTCGCGCGGAAGCCGCCAAGGGGGAGATTCAAGAAACGATAAGAAATTGAGGCGCGGAAGCCGCCAAGGGGGAGATTCAAGAAACGAGAAGAAATTGAGGCGGAGATGAAGAATTACAAGCGCAATTGGAGCGTCTGGAGGAGAGTCCGACGCCGGAAGCCGTGATGTTCGCTGGGGAGGAAGAGGAAGAGTGCCACACGGAAGCGTCCTTCAAGCTAATGGCTAGAACGCGCCATGTGAAGGGTGTGCCAGATGGGCGAGGCGGCAACCCGCTCCGATGGAGGAAGCCACGAGATCTATGGGTCGATGCACGTAGGTGTGAGTCGGATCCGGAGTAGGAGGAGTCGGCATCGGCACCCGCGCGAAAGATTGGTGTGCCAGTCGACCGTCTTGGCAGTCGCGAAAAGAGCCATATCGGTGGTCGGGGTATCCGTGGAAATGGCGATTGTGGATACCGGCGCTCACCACATGCTGATTGGCAAAGGACTGGCCGAGCAGATGTTGCTAAACTAACCCGAGAGGCTGCAGACGCGCGACATCCTCGTGATGACGGCGGAGGGCGGAGAGCCGAAGTGGCTACCGTGCACAAAGAGACCAGTGGAGATTGTGCTGACACCAGGCGAGAAGGATGAGTGCAAGATACGCCTGCGCTGCGGTGTCTCGGAATTGGAGGACTACGATCAGCTCCTCGGAATAAACCTGATATACAAAATCGGGGCCACGATTTGCACGTGGCAGGAAAAAGTGGTATACCGCCAGAGGTACTGGGAGGAAGGAGGACCTCGAGGGCAGCTACCCGTCCGGTTCGTCAAAGTGACTAGGGCAACTTGCGCATTCGCGGCGTCATTCCAACGGTTAAAGCTCGCGTCTCAAATTTCACCCTTCCGACCAAGTGTTAAACGCTTGGGATCCGGTAACAGCTGGGTTTGTCGCAAAGCACACCAAGGCAAGGGGTGGTTTGGGAAGGTTGGTTGGGAGAGGTTTGAAACAGGGCCTCGTTCCAGGCAAAACCAAACCAAAGGGAAACAACGTGTTGCAAAGTTGGTTGGGACAGGAATACGACAACGCAGGTTGGGAAACACACCTGCACGAACCAATCTACAGGTGTACAGAAAAACGTGCGACAACAGAGGCATCGTCGCACACTTCCCCGTGCAAACCAAGCATTTACAGCTCTCAGAATTATGAGACTCAGAACTCTCAACTTTGACAAAACGGTTCGTGTAGGCACCAGTTCAAGTGTTTTACCAGCCATATGCCACGTCTTTTAGTATAGCTAGCCTTGAAAACTCAGTCGCGATCATGATGTAGGGGAAACCGTGCGCCTATAGACCTTGGCGCATTCCGTGACCCGCATTCTCTAAGCCCGAACACGGGAAAATCATCAAATTTAGCGTGTCCAATCCCCACCTTCGTCCTCTCCTCGCCAAAAACTGCCGGCGTGGGGTTCATCGCCATTCATCAACCGCCCTTATTAGGTGAAAGGGGAAGGTCGCAGTAGCATGAAGGGTGGAAAGGACGATAGGGACGAGCCAAACGCGGCAAACGCGGCAATGGGGCGATATCACCGAAGTCGCGGGACTAAGGCCCGCCGAGACGCGGGAAAGGTGTGTACCCTGCCGGTGAGCGCGCGCACACCTCCCTTCAAGGGGCGCGCACCCAGCTGTAAGCAGCGCGCACACCGCAAGCAGCTGAGTGCGCCCCGCTGTAGGCATCACGCGCCACCTGAGCCTCAGCGCTCGCCCCGCTATAGGCATGAGGCGCCTCTTTAGCATCAGCGCGAATGCGCCTGTAATCTCACGCGCCATTCGTCACGTAATCGCGCATGGTGCGGGTATGTCAAGCACTACATGAGAGGGGGGAGGAGGAGAGGACAGAGGGGGGGAGAAGGTGCGCTGAGAGGGGGGAGGAGGAGAGGACAGAGGGGGGGAGAAGGTGCGCTGAGAGGGGGGGAGACCCGGTGCTACCCCTCCTATCCCCCCCTGCTTCTCCTCCTTTCCCCCCGGTGCTACCCCTCCTTCCCTGCTTCCCCCCATCCCCTTCCCTGCTTCCCCCCATCCCCTCCCCTTCTTCCCCCCATCCCCTTCCCAGCTTCCCCCCATCCCCTTCCCTGCTTCCCCCCATCCCCTTTCCTGCTTCCCCCCATCCCCTGGCACCCGCACTCTCACTCTCCTTTCCTCCCGCACTCTCTCTCTCCGTCCTCTCCCACTCGCACTCTCCTTCCCCCCACCCTCTGCCCAGTTGTCACCTGCCCTCCCAATGCCTGCCTTTCCCTCCCTGCCCTGCGCTTTCCTTCCCCATCCCTTCTCAACCCTTCCCTTCCTTTTCATGCCCTCCCCTTCCCCCTCACTCCTCACCTTCCACCCTCTAGTTCCCATGCACGTGCACCCATCACTGTCTCCCCATACATTATTTCATCATGTGCGCTTGCTTGTGTTCCCTTGCAGTTGTTCCCTTGGCACCTCACACCACCTCCCCCATGTTCATTCACACAATTCTTTCTGCCTACTCCACTCCCCTAATTTTCAGTGGTGAAGCAGAAGAGCAAGCTGAGGCGCAGCTAAAGCTAGTCCATGCTTTACACCGTACCACCACCTGTTTCTTGTGTGTTGTATGCAATCATGTTCTGCGGGGGGGAAGGAGGAGAGGACAGAGGGGGGAAGGAAGGGTGATATACCAGTTTGCGATAAATTCCCCTAATTTCCCCCCAATCCCCCCTCCGCTCCCTCTCATTCCCCCCTCTGCTCCCTGTCATTCCCCCCCCCCCCTGCTCCCTCTCATTCCCCCCTCTGCTCCCTCTCATTCCCCCCTCTGCTCCCTCTCATTCCCCCCTCTGCTCCCTATCATCCCCCCCCCCCCCCTGTTCCCTCTCATTCCCCCCTCCGCTCCCTCTCATTCCCCCCTCTGCTCCCTCTCATTCCCCCCTCTGCTCCCTATCATCCCCCCCCCCCTGTTCCCTCTCATTCCCCCCTCTGCTCCCTGTCATTCCCCCCCCCCTGTTCCCTCTCATTCCCCCCTCTGCTCCCTCTCATTCCCCCCTCTGCTCCCTCTTATTCCCCCCTCTGCTCCCTGTTATCCCCCCCTCCGCTCCCCATAAATTACAGCTCTGCTTTCCCATCAATTCCCCTACTGCACCAGGTCAATACAGAACCCCCTCTGCTATAAAATAATTTCCCCTTGTGCTCCCCATCAATTTACTCACTCCTTCCCCTCATTTCCCCCTTTCCCTCCCCTCCTTTTCAGCCTCCCTCTTCTCCAGCTGCTTCAGCCTTGACACTCAGGATTTTGTCAGAACTGGTCCGCCACGCATGAATTTTGTTAAGCTTTAGCTATTAAATAGTACCGGTTTGACAAGTACCCATGACATGTATCAATGTTGGATGCTTCTTTATAAAAATCACTTCAGTGTTTAGGATACTGAACTGAGCCATTCAGTTGATCACTACAAAGAAGTGCAACGAAGGTTTCCAGACAAGTCACCTTGCCTTCCAGACACAGCAGGTGCAGCAGAGGCAGCGAGGGAGGAGGGCAGGCCATAGCTGCCCTGGCGCCACCCACCCCCCACCTGCACCACACGCATCGCCTCATACCCCGCCACTGCCCACTCCCCCTGCACGCCCTGACTCGAACCAACTGCGCCCCCCACTGCCTTCTCGCCTCCACTGCCAGCATCTGCATCAGCAGGCTTTGTGTGTGGCGGCAGTGGCAGGAGGGCTGTTGCTTGTGTGCGACCAGGTGCGATGGCGGAGAGGGACGTCCACAAGCAGATGGACGAGAGGGCGTATGGCGGCGTGAAGGCGGGTGGGGGTGGTGAGGTGAGGGTGAAGGAGGGGGGAGTGGCTGGTAGCAGCGGCTGCAGATTCCACTGCACAAATGGGTTCAGAGCGGTGCAGTTGGTGTACGGCTCTCCTGAGGGAGAAGGATGGGGACAGGAGGGCAGGAAGAGGGATGGGGTAGAGTGGAGATGAGAGGGGAAAGGGGAGACAAGATGAGCACTCAGAAATAGAGCACAGAATCAAGGCAGAGGGTAATCAAGTGGAGGCGAGGAGGCGGGCAGCGAGCAGCAGCGAGTGGCCCACAAGCGCTACTGAAGCATCCACCCTGCTTCATCCCCACCTCTCACCTTCCCCACTGCCCTGGGAGCGGCTCTATAACCCCCCCCTCCCGCCCCTTCCCACTGCTCAGCACCCTGTCCTCCTTGTGTTCTGCCACTAAGCAGTGGCAGCAGGCAATCATACATCATGGTGATAATCAAGCACAAGGAATTCACCCACTCAGCTCGCACCCACACCACCATCCTTCCAAAACCCATGCCCCCTCTCCCCTCCTTGGCCTGCCCGCCGCGCATGCTCCTCCCACACTATCTGAACCGCCTTGGGGTTGGCCCCCGCTGCTTCTACCTCTGCTGGCTCTATTCCCTGGTGTGCAAGTCATCTCACTGCCTCCCACTGCTGCTTGGTCACTGCATTGTGTAATGGAGTCCCTGGGGGAGGGCAGAGGGCAGAGAGCGGGGGGCGGATGGTGGATGAGAGAAGGCGGAGGGATACAAAGAGGAGGAAAGCGGCTCTGGAAGCAGATGCAGAGCCAGAGCAATTCAAGCGGGGTGCAGAGGGCACCGCAGGGTAGAGCGCATGAAGGCAAGAGGGCTAAGAAGCTGGGTGGAGAAAGAAACGAGCGAAGCACTTTCTACCGTTCTTGCATTGAACCAATCATGGCACTCACAGCCGCAAGGCACTCACAGCCGCCAGGCACGCACAGCCGCCAGCAGGCACATGCAGTCCACGTGGCCGCCATACGCCGCCACGTGCAGTGGCGTGGTGGCGTTGCGCGTGCTGCACACCCCCGCTGGCATGCCCATGCGCAACAGCGCCTGCAGCTGCAGGCACATGCATGGGAGAACGGCGGGGAGGGAGAGAAGCGGGCAGCAGGGTGAGTGCGGTCCATGCCTGCGACATTATTGAAGGTGCATGTGAGTGCAGGCACGTGGACGGGGAGGGATGAGTGCACACGCGTGATGGACGGTGGGTTCAGAGAGTGTTGAGCGGGCTGCATGGCTGTGCTGCATGGGTGAGAGCTGGTGCATGGCTGTGCTGCATGGGTGAGAGCTGGTGCATGGCTGTGCTGCATGGGTGAGAGCTGGTGCATGGCTGTGCTGCATGGGTGAGAGCTGGTGCATGGCTGTGCTGCATGGGTGAGAGCTGGTGCATGGCTGTGCTGCATGGGTGCAGGCGGGGAGGCAGGTGAGACTGACCACGGGGGAGTCACCATTCCGAGCAGCCACATGCATGGCGGTCCAGCCCCACTTGTCCACCACGCCACTCAGCCCCTCTGCTGACTCCACCCCGCATGCCCGCACCACATGCCACAGCCCCTGCCCCTCCTCCTCCCCACCACCCTCACCACTAGTACATCCCCTCCCCCATGCACTCACCTCCCTGTCAAAAGGGACGACGTCTCTCTTCCCCCTCCTCGGGCAGCACCTGCTCTCCCCCTCCATTCCCCCTCCCCATCAACCCGCGCCTTATTCCGCCCACCCCTAATCTCCTTCCGCCCATCCCTGATCTCATTCCGCCCTTCCATAATCTCATTCCATCATAACTACTCGCATTTCGCCCATCCGCAATCTCATTCCGCTCTTCATACTCTCATTCCGCCCTTCCTACTGTCATCCCTCCCTTCTTAATCTCGTTCCGCCCTTGTTCCTCTCATTCCGCCCTTCTTCCTCTCATACCGCCCTTTTTCCTCTCATTCCGCCTTTCTTCCTCTCATTCCGCCTTTCTTCCTCTCATTCCGCACTTCTTCCTCTTATTCCGCCCTTCTTCCTCATTCCGCCCTTCGTCCTCTCTTTCCGTCCTTTTTCCTCTCCATCCGCCGTTCTTCCTCGCATTCCGCCCCTCGTTCTCTCATCGCGCCCTTCATCCTCTCATTCCGCCCTTCTGCCTCTCAATCCGCCCTTCTTCATCTCACACCGCCCTTCCTACCTGTTTTCGACGTTCCAAATCGCATTACGCAAACCCTAAACTCATTCCGCACATCCCTACTCTCATTCCGCCCGTAGTAGTCGCAATCTGCCCTTCCTAATCTCAATCCGCGTTTTCCACTCTAAATCCGCCCATCCCGTCTCTCATTCCCGATCAAGGAAGATGCTCTCATACTAATCGTAAACGGGGGAAATAATGCTTAGCTGGCTTTCTATTTCGGTGTTACTACGGCTCAGCGACGGGAGTATGGTTGCTTGGCGTGGGCACTCATTTTCTGACTTCACACTTCTGTCAACCTCAAAACGTGATTGCGTCGCCAGGGTGGGTCGCATAGTTCTCAATCAGACGCAAACCTGTCCCCCAAGGCTCGTCTTACACCCAAACCTGCCCACCCAGGTTTGTTTTGGCCTTGATTGTTGGGGAGTTCGCTGTGTTCTTTTCACCCGCTCGTAAAAACTTTCGTCATTCGTTACCCAATCACGGACGGGCAAACCCAACCAGGTGTTAAACCTTTGGAAATTTGAGACCCGAGCTTTAATTGGCAGACTGAAGCTGTTTCCTGAGGGCCAGCGACGGGATTGAAACGGCTAGTGCGATTCGGAACGAGGTTTGTTTGCCATTCACGAATGCACGGATTCTGGATTTCAGCTTGTGCATTGAAGGGGGGAGACGGGGAGGGGTGCTTTCTTGTACGCGCTCTTGACGTCCTCGCGTTTCACATTCACAAAAGTGTATGTATGAAAAACAAAAATATCACAGCGTCCGCTGTTTCCGCACGATAATATACGTGGCCCCCCACTCGCCTTCCAGAGTGCTGATCGGCCGGCGTCGGGGAAATAAATGGGCGCAAGATGGTTTGAGTAAGATCGGAGCGTTTCCATGCGTTACACTGTGGTCCGAAACGCTATCCCACCTGATAACCGCTACCTCCACCCCTCAGCCTGCAATTGGGCTTTGGGGAGATCGATGGGCGTAAGATGGTTTGGGTCATTCCTGAGAGTTTCTATGCGTTACACAGTGGTCCGAAACGCTATCCGGATTCCGACCTGATAACCTCCACCATCACTCCCCGGCCTGCAATTGGCCTGCCGAGTTTCTCGTCGATTTTCATTTCCTTCAACAAGGCGAGTTCCACCAACCTCCAACTTCCAGCTGAAGAAGTCGTACAAGTCGTACGGACGCCTTCAGTAAGGACTGTTATCGCACTGCGCCGTACTGCACGTTACAGTACTGTACAGAGATACAAATAACCGTCTAAAGTACAGTACGGTCATCCACCCTCCATCCGTCCGTGCCTCGGGCTTATCATATGCTCCTCCTCGTTGCGCCGTCAACGGCGACATAGTATCAAGTCTCTTAATCAGCGCGAAAGCTAATATCGTAAGGTATCTGTATTGCACCTCGTTAAAAAAAAAAAAAACACCGCTGAAAGTAGGGTGTCCACAACATTGACAGAGCGACAGCGGCGACGACTTCTCGACGACTAGTACTCCTCCTAGGAGTAACACGCCAGCTACGCACCGCTCCCTATGGCGCCGCTTTGTTCGCCGTCAGAGCGAGCGAGTCTTGCTTTGCTGAGCAGAGCTTGCGACGGACCTGAAGGCGCTGCGACGACAAAACCTCGGAAATGGCAAGCGGAGAAATTACTAACTATTCACGCCCGCGTCGCCATCGCTCTCGCCGTTTTGTTCGCTCTCATTGGGCTATACACGTACTTTATCTCCTTTCTCCTCGTTCGGTATACAAGAATCGCCTCCATTGCTGCTTCGTGCCATCCTGACGTGGCAGACGTGCTCGCGGCCATGTCAGAAAGATCGGGAAAAGCAGCAGCTGGACACGACGAGTTACTATTCGCAGAAGTACAGAAGCCGCGTGAGACAAGTCAGCTGCTGCTCGAACCATCCGCCAGCAGTCAACCTGACGGGAATCAATCACTGTCAGCCGTCGATCAACCGTCTCCCACCAATCAACCGTCTGCCGGCGATCGGCTGGTTGCTGCAGTAGCCGAGTCGTCTCGCCTTCCAGTCGCCGACCCTTCGCCTGTAAACAGCACAACGGCATTCCCATCAAACCTCACTACCTCAAACTCTACCTCAGGCTCAGCAGTTACCGAGGCGCCAGAAGAGTCATCCACACAGACATCCCCATCGTCCGATGATCCCAGTGTCGGATCTCTTACTCCCACCGATCCACCTACCAAACCTCCTTCCGACCCACTCTCCACCGAACCTGCAACTGAACCTTCTCCCAACCCTCCTACCGGCGAAGCTCCTCAATCCGAACCTGCACCAAGCCTGTGGACCCGAATCCCAGGCTCCGTGCTAGATTCCCCCGAAAAGATCCGATCCTTCCGAGAAAGATTTGATTGCATCGGCCGTGAGGGCGAGTGGTCCCACTTCGTCTCACCACGACTACTGCCATGGCCGGACGAGATGAGCAAATGCGACGCGTTCCACTTGGGAAAGGACTCGCGCAACGTGGCGTTGCAAGACGCGGATCGCATGGTGGGACAGTTTCAGGAGGTCGCGAGTCAGATAGAGGAGATTATAGGGGGAGGAGACGTGATTCCTGCGCCACAGGTCAACCAGTTGAAGCGGCTCAAGCGACGGAAGGATGCACTTATGCGTAAGTGGGCTGTACGAGATACTCTTAAGTATTTCTGGAAGGTTCCAGAAAGCGACGCAGACGGGCAGGGTGGGGGAGCATCAGGAGCTACCAACGGCAGCAGCAGATCATGCGGTGCACCTTGGGAACAGTTCTCCCCAGAAAAGTTCTGCGAAGTTATGGACAAAAGAACCATGCTTATAGTGGGCGACTCATTAAACCTGCTTTTAGCCGACGCAATCCGGTTCAACGTGAGACTAGGCGCCAACGCCAACGCCAAGGACCAGGAGGAGGATTCTGCCAAGCCCCAGGTACAGTGGGGTGAGCCGACAGCCTACTGCCAGCGGTACCAAAACGCGACCAAGAAGAAAGACCCGCGCTGCTGGACCCTCCACCTCTGCGCGGATCTCGGCTTCTCCGTGCAGGTTTTCTTCGTCCGCGACTATTACCTCAACTCCACGGAAGACGTGAACGATTTCTTACTGGACAGGAGCTTCGACGAGTCGTGGATGGACGAGATCGCAGCACAGAACGTATCGATGGTGGTGATGAACCGAGGCGCTCACTACATTGAAGATGAGAGGTTTGAGCGGCAGTTGCAGTCCACTCTGCTGGCCCTCCGGCAGGCCCACCCCGAGCTCCTCATTATCGCCCGAAACACCCCTGCTGGTCACCCCGGGTGCTGGCTGCACAGGAAGCCGCTTTCCAAGAAGCTTCTGGAGCTGCCGCATGACGACTGGCACTGGGACGGGTTTGCAGCGCAGAATGGGATTGTGAGGCGGCTGGTGGAGGGCGTGGGGGGTGTGTACATGGATGTGAATGCGTCGACTGTGTGGCGGCCTGATGGCCATGTGGGGCGCTGGGACTGCTTGCACTACTGCCATCCGGGCCCCGTGGACACGTGGGTGCAGCTTCTCTTCAACCTGCTGCTGGGCCTGCTCGTGCCTAGTAGTGGTGGCCAGGTGGTGGGTGACTGACACTGACTGCTGCACTACTGCCACCCGGGCCCTGTGGACACGTGGGTGCAGCTGCTGTTCAACCTGCTGCTGGGCCTGCTTGTGCTAGCGGTTGAGGGTGTTTGGTAGCACTTATGTGGCGGGTGATGGGCATGTGGGGCGCTGGGACTGCTTGCACTATTGCCACCCGGGCCCCGTGGACACGTGGGTGCAGCTGCTGTTTAATCTGCCGCTGGGGCTGCTTGTTCCCACTGGCTGAGATGCTGAGAGCACACTTTTGGGGCGGTGAGACTGCCTGCACTACTGCCATCCGGGCCCAGAGACACGTGGGTGCAGCTTCTCTTCAACCTGCTGCTGGGGCTGCTTGTTCCTAGCGGTTGAGGGTGTTTGGTAGCACTTATGTGGCGGGTTGATGGGCATGTGGGGCGCTGGGACTGCTGGCACTATTGCCACCCGGGCCCCGTGGGCACGTGGGTGCAGCTGCTGTTTAATCTGCTGAGATGCTGAGAGCACACTTTTGGGGCGGTGGGACTGCCCGCACTACAGGCATCCAGGCCCAGAGACACATGGGTGCAGCTTCTCTTCAACCTGCTGCTGGGGCTGCTTGTTCCTAGCGGTTGAGGGTTTGGAGTAGCTCTTTTGAGGCGCTCGTAAGGTGTGTGGGGCGGCGGTGGGACTACCTGCAATGCTGCCACCCGGAGCCTGTGGACACGTGGGTGCAGTGCAGCTGCTATTCAACCTGCTGCTGGGACTGCTTTATGCGCACTGGTCAAGATACTTCTGAGAGTACTATTACACTTCTGAGGCACCACCGGGGCCTGTGGACATGTGGGTGCAGCTGCTATTCAACCTGCTGCTGGGACTGCTCGTGCCCACTGGCTGAGATGCTTCTGAGAGTGCCAGGCTTTTGAGGCATGTGGGGTTGTGGGTGACCTATTGCATGCAATGCTGCAGCCGGGCAGGCCCTGTGAACACGTGGGTGCAGCTGCTCTTCAACCTGCTGCTGGGGCTGCTGCTGCCCAACGCCTGAGATGCTGAGCGTACTAAAGTCGAACACTTCTGAGGCGCCTCAGAAGGCATGTGGGGTGGTGGTGAGTGACTGTCTGCAGTACTGCCACCGAAGAAAAGTAGTACCAGTATCATAACCTGGGAAAATGACGTAGGCTGTGCAATGCTGGTAAAGAGGTTTGGGCTATTCCCAAAGCCTAGTTCAACACAAAATTTTACTGCAAATGAATGCTTGCTGGAAGCAGTGCAACGAGCACTGGTGGCTGGTAACGAGCGAAGAACGGTTGTGGCCCTGTGCTCTTTGTAAGCATTGGAGAGGATCACTTGAAATACAATTTAGGGGTGAATTGACCTCCATATATTTATAGTGATTCTTGAAGTAGACTTTAGCGGTTTTCCTGTCTCATCTGCATCGTCTGAAAGTTTCGAGACTGGGAATGCAACGTTGACCGAAATCAGCAGCATTTTGCATGAGAAATGCCACGCCGCACCCTCTTATTGGTCACCACCAACAGAAACTGCCCGAATCCCTTTCAAGACTCCTTTCTGACGAACATCTTGGGACAAACGAATTCGCTGACAAAATGGCCATTCCCAAGACTCCTTTTCCTGCCTTCTTCGGTTCCCAAGCAGTTTTTTGCTGAAGCTTGTTCCCGTTTTTACTTCGCAACCTGACTATGTCACAACTCACGAGCCTCTAAATCTGCGACATTTCTGTGCCACGAACGACATAGTCACCCCGAGTTGCTGCAAGTCGCGAGATTTAAGGCGTCCTAACACGCGTACAGTGCGTCGGGGCGGTGCATTGTAAAGTGCGCCTAACGCGGCGGCGCGTGGATTTGAGAATTCTCAGAAAACCAGCTTGCAGCGCGTGTAATCTCCTAATTTTCCGTTGCTTCCACTCCGCCTAACGCCATGATGCCATTGGCCTTCCCAGCGCCGTCCGCGGCGACGCCAACTAGCAATGTACGACTCGTTTCAGGACGTTTCACGAAACGACTCCCACTACCCACGCCCGTCGTCCTGTCTTGCACTTCGTACGGCACCCCAAAGTTCCGCCTTCCGCTTCCGCGGCTTGCCTTGGCGCGCGCAGCACACCAGCTCCGCGCACTGCGCGCGAGCGACCAACTTCGCAGTCGCACGCCTCTTAGCCACAGGGCGGGATGCGCGCGTGCTTCCGCCGCGCGCGGCGGAGGTGAAAGCGCGGAAGGTGCTTCTAGTGCGGCCAGCAGCCCGCCGCAGGGGAATGTGACAGTATTGAAGGAGAGGGAGGGGGAGCAGAGCGGCGGAAGGGGCGCAGGAGCGGAAGCGGAGGCGGGAAGCAGAGGGGGAGAGAGTGAGGGAGGGAGTGAGAGGGAGAGGGAGAGGGGACTGTATACAGAGTTTGTGGAGCACTGTGTGCAGGCCATGGGTCAGCACATGCCGCTCTCGCCCATCCCCGTACGGGTATGTAACACGTGCTCTCTGGTTTGCATGGTGTGGGGTGTGCGTTCTTCTTGAGTCGACTAAAAAACCACTGTGTGGAGGCGAGGTCAGCACATGCCGCTCTCGCCCATCCCCGTACGGGTATGGTATGCGTGCCCTCAGTTTTTGGCTTTCAGCTTTGCATGGTGTGAGGTAATTGCTGTTATTCTCAGTCAATACCTTCTCAGTCCCCTTTCCGTCAATACCTTCTCAGTCCCCTTTCCGTCAATACCTTCTCAGTCCCCTTTCCGTCAATACCTTCTCAGTCCCCTTTCCGTCAATACCTTCTCAGTCCCCTTCCCGTCAATACGTTCTCAGTCCCCTTTCCGTCAATACCTTCTCAGTCCCCTTTCCGTCAATACTTTCTCAGTCCCCTTTCCGTCAATACCTTCTCAGTCCTCTTTCCGTCAATACCTTCACCACTTTCGCCTATTACCTAGTTCTTTCCCACCCCCTCCCCACCCCCCCTCGTCTCCCCTCTCCTCTCCCTCTTTCCCCACTCCCAGCCGGATTTGGCAGGCGCTGAAGGTTAGTGACAACACGGGGGGGAGTGGAACGCCTCATGTTTCCTTCTCTCTGGGCCCCCCACACCTCTCTTCACACCAGCCGGACTGGCACGTGTTGGAGGGCAGTGATGGTTAGGGGGGGGGAATTTAACTCAAAATAGTCTCCTTCTCGCCCCCTCTCCCCCTTTTCGCCAGTCGGACTGGCAGGTGTTGGAGGGCAGTGACGGCGAGGGGGGGAAAAGTCAACTCAAATATTCTCCTTCTCGTCCCCTCTCCCCACTTTCCCCCCGCCAGTCGGACTGGCAGGTGTTGGAGGGCAGTGACGGCGAGGGGGGGAAGGCGTTCTGTCGCAGCGTGGCAGTGAGTGCGACCAAGATCCGCCTCATGCGCTCCGCTGACATCAGCGCTGGGCGCACATTGCAGGTGAGCAAGGGAGCCCCGGCAAGGAGCAGAGCAGAGCAGCGCAGTGATGGGCATGGCATGTGGTAGCAGTAATGGCATCACGGCTGGCAGCTTGGCAGTGAGTGCGGATCCGCCCCATGCGCTCCGCCGGTATCAGCGCTGGGCGCACGTTGCAGGTGTGCGCGCGTTGGGGTAGGTGGGTGGGACCGTGGGACTTGGTGCAGGAAGCAGAGCAGTGAGAGGTTTGGGGCGGTACTGCCAGCGTGGCAGTGAGAGGTTTGGGGCGGTACTGCCAGCGTGGCAGTGAGAGGTTTGGGGCGGTACGTGGAAAAAAGTAGGTGCTGAACCTGATAGCTTTCCCCTGCCCCGAGGTAAGATCTGCCATACTTCCATTGGGAGTGCCTTCTAACATCCCATCCCTCGACCTCTCCCATTCCCTCCTCACGCACACACTCTTGTTGCACACACTCTTGTTGCACACACTCTTGATGCACACACTCTTGTTGCACACACTCTTGTTGCACACACTCTTGTTGCACACACTCTTGTTGCACACACTCTTGTTGCACACTCTTGTTGCACACACTCTTGTTGCACACACTCTTGTTGCACACACTCTTGTTGCACACACTCTTGTTGCACACACTCTTGTTGCACACACTCTTGTTGCACACACTCTTGTTGCACACACTCTTGTTGCACACACTCTTGTTGCACACACTCTTGTTGCACACGCTCTTGTTGCACACGCTCTTGTTGCACACCCTCTTGTTGCACACCCTCTTGTTGCACACACTCTTGTTGCACACACTCTTGTTGCACACACTCTTGTTGCACACACTCTTGTTGCACACACTCTTGTTGCACACACTCTTGTTGCACACACTCTTGTTGCACACACTCTTGTTGCACACACTCTTGTTGCACACACTCTTGTTGCACACACTCTTGTTGCACACACTCTTGTTGCACACGCTCTTGTTGCACACGCTCTTGTTGCACACGCTCTTGTTGCACACACTCTTGTTGCACACTCTCTTGTTGCACACACTCTTGTTGCACACACTCTTGTTGCACACACTCTTGTTGCACACGCTCTTGTTGCACACGCTCTTGTTGCACACGCTCTTGTTGCACACGCTCTTGTTGCACACGCTCTTGTTGCACACGCTCTTGTTGCACACGCTCTTGTTGCACACGCTCTTGTTGCACACGCTCTTGTTGCACACGCTCTTGTTGCACACGCTCTTGTTGCACACGCTCTTGTTGCACACGCTCTTGTTGCACACGCTCTTGTTGCACACGCTCTTGTTGCACACGCTCTTGTTGCACACGCTCTTGTTGCACACACTCTTGTTGCACACGCTCTTGTTGCACACGCTCTTGTTGCACACGCTCTTGTTGCACACACTCTTGTTGCACACGCTCTTGTTGCACACGCTCTTGTTGCACACGCTCTTGTTGCACACGCTCTTGTTGCACACGCTCTTGTTGCACACACTCTCGTTGCACACACTCTTGTTGCACACACTCTTGTTGCACACAATCTTGTTACACACACATGTGAAATGCAGGTGCTGAACCTCACCGCCTTCCCCCGCCCCGAGTACGACCTGCCGTACTTCTGTGCCGACCTTGTCACACCCGATCCCTCCTTCCTCCCTTTACTCCGTCCCCTCTCCCCACACGACACACACATGTGAAATGCAGGTGCTGAACCTCATCGCCTTCCCCCGCCCCGAGTACGACCTGCCGTACTTCTGTGCCGACCTTGTCACACCCGATCCCTCCTTCCTCCCTTTACTCCGTCCCCTCTCCCCACACGACACACACATGTGAAATGCAGGTGCTGAACCTCATAGCCTTCCCCCGCCCCGAGTACGACCTGCCGTACTTCTGTGCCGACCTTGTCACACCCGATCCCTCCTTCCTCCCTTTACTCCGTCCCCTCTCCCCACACGACACACACACGTGAAATGCAGGTGCTGAACCTCATCGCCTTCCCGCGCCCCGAGTACGACCTGCCATACTTCTGTGCCGACCTTGTCACCTTCCCCCGGGGGCACCTCATCGTGCTGTGAGCATCCAGTGCGGTGCTCCACGGTAGTCAGCGGTACTAGATGGTACTTCTGTGCCGACCTTGTCACCTTCCCCCTGGGCCACACCACCTCATCGTGCTGTAAGTGCTCATTGGTACTTCTGGGCGGCGGTCCTCGTCACTTCCGCCCAGGGCCACCTTATCGTACTCTTAGTGTTCAATGCGGTGCTCAACGGTAGTCAGCGGTGCTGCGCAGTACCTCAGCCTCAGTGTTACTGTGCGCTACTTCTGTCCCGACCTTGTCACCTTCCCACGGGCCATCCTCATCATGCTATGAGGGAGTGCTCTGTGCTCAATGGTGATCAGCGGTGCTGCGTGTTACCTCAGTGGCACTGAGTGGTACCTCAGCAGCGGTATTGAGCGGCACGGTCCCGATGTTTCTCGTCAGTCGCTTTATCTCTGCTACCTTCTTCTCTATTACTCGCTGTGCTACGTTTTCTTGTCCCCTCGTCGTGTGTCTCATCTCTATCCAACCACCACTCCTTTATTCCCCTTCCCTTTCCCCTTTCCGCCTTGCAGGGATCTCAACCCACTGCATCAAACTGAGGAGCATTTCAGCAAGTACATTGCGCCCATCATGCCCCTCGCCAACAAGTACATCGAGGTACTGCTGTGAGGTAGAGGGCAGTGCTGTGCGGTGCTGTGTGGTGCTGTGAACTCGCCCCCCCGCGAGTCACTGCAGATCTTCTCCCCGGCACTCCTCTGGGCCAAGCTGCCTTCAAAGGCCTTTCACAACATTCCCTCTCCCCCCCCGCAACTCCCACAACACCCTCCCGCCCACCAGCATCTGCCGTGGGGGAGCGAGTTCACAGCTGAGTCGTTGCAGATCTTCTCCCCGGCACTCATCTGGGCCAAGCTGCCTTCACAGCCATCTGACAACGCGCCCTGTCCCCCCCCAAACCCCCACAACCACCCCCACCAGCACCTGCCATGGGGGGGCGAGTTCACAGCGGAGTCGCTTCAGTTCTTCTCCCCGGCTCTCCTCTGGGCCAAGCTGCCCCTTGATGCTGACGTCACCGCCCACGTGCTGCCCGCCTTTAAGGAGTACCTGCAGGTGGGTGGCGGACTCAAGAGGTCATGGTCGACACTCAAGAGGTCATGGTCGACACTCAAGAGGTCATGCTCGACACTCAAGAGGTCATGGTCGACACTAAAAAAGTCATGGTTGACACTTGATAAAGGTGTACTTGTTGAGACATGTAAAAGACATCATGGTTGACAGTGAAGAAAATGACGGCAGGGAGTGTGCTTTGCTTTTGGTGACTTTTGAGGCGACTCAAAAGTGACTTTGTGCTTTTGGAGTGTGTGTGCTTTTGGAGTGTGTGTGTGTGTGTGTGTGTGTGTGTGCTTGTTGAGTCGACCCAAAGAGCGCGTGCTGCTGCCCGCCTTCAAGGAGTACCTGCAGGTGCGTGGCTGATGGTAGAGAGTGTGGATGTGGAGGGTGGGCTTCATAAGGTGGGCTTCATAAGGTGGGCTTCATAAGGTGGGCTTCATAAGGTGGGCTTCATAAGGTGGGCTTCATAAGGTGGGCTTCATAAGGTGGGCTTCATAAGGTGGGCTTCATAAGGTGGGCTTCTGTGAGTAGGAAAGCTGAGGATGTGTGTGGTGGGGATGTGTGTGGTGGGGATGTGTATGGCGGGGATGTGTATGGCGGGGATGTGTATGGTGGGGATGTGTATGGCGGGGATGTGTATGGCGGGGATGTGTATGGCGGGGATGTGTATGGCGGGGATGTGTGTGGCGGGGATGTGTATGGCGGGGATGTGTATGGCGGGGATGTGTGTGGCGGGGATGTGTATGGCGGGGATGTGTGTGGCGGGGATGTTTGTGGCGGGGATGTGTGTGGCGGGGATGTGTGTGGCGGGGATGTGTATGGCGGGGATGTGTGTGGCGGGGATGTGTGTAGCGGGGATGTGTGTGGCGGGGATGTGTATGGTGGGGATGTGTATGGTGGGGATGTGTGTGGCGGGGATGTGTGTGGCGGGGATGTGTATGGTGGGGATGTGTGTGGCGGGGATGTGTGTGGCGGGGATGTGTATGGCGGGGATGTGTGTGGCGGGGATGTGTATGGCGGGGATGTGTGTAGTGGGGATGTGTGTGGCGGGGATGTGTATGGCGGGGATGTGTATGGCGGGGATGTGTATGGCGGGGATGTGTATGGCGGGGATGTGTGTGGCGGGGATGTGTGAAGCGGGGATGTGTGTGGCGGGGATGTGTATGGCGGGGATGTGTGTGGCGGGGATGTCTATGGTGAGGATGTGTATGGTGGGGATGTGTATAGCGGGGATGTGTATAGTGGGGATGTGTATGGTGGAGGCATGTGAGAGGTGAAGCGCCATATATCCTTCCTCCCTTGTTCTTCCTCCTTTTTCCTTCCTCCTTTATCCATTTTCCTTCCCCCTTACCTGAACCCTTTCCTGTTTTGTACGTTAACCCCCTCCTTCCCCTCCCTTCACTGCATCTTCCCCTCCCTTCACTGCATCTTCCCCTCCCTTCCCCTCCTTCCCCGCCCTTCACTGCATGCAAGCGTGGCTGTGCATGGTAGGCGCATGTGAACCCACCAGCGACCGTTTATTCTGGCACCTTACTCCTTTCCCCTTCCCTTACACCTACCCCCCTGCTCTCTCCCCTCCCTACTGCAAGCAGGCATGGCTGCGCATGGAAGACGCATGTGAGACCACCAGCAACCCAGCAGTCATGGCATCTGCCTGTCTCCTCCTCCATTTCCCCTACCCCTTTCCCCTACCCCCCTCCCCCGAGCCCTTCTCTTCCCTCTGTCGCGTGCAGGCATGGTTGCGCATGGTAGTCGCATGTGAGCCCACCAGCTACTGCCTTTCTCCCCCCACTCCCCACTCACCACTGCCCTTCCCCTGCTCTTTTCCATCCCTACTATGTGCAGGCATGGCTGCGCATGGTAGACGCATGCGAGCCCACGAGTGACCCAGCAGTCATGGCACACAACATGGAGTCACAGCACCGCTACATCTGCTGGCGCTCTGTCAAGGTAAGGGCCTTGCTGCTTGCGTGTTTGTTTACTTGTGTTCGTGCGGTGGGGATGGCTATGGAATTTGCGATTCTTGTTTCTTCTGCTGTGCTGTTGCTGGGTTTTGTTTTCCCTTCACTATTGCTGGCGCACACAGTGAAGGAGATGCTGTTAACGGGTACCTTTGTCTCCCGCATCTCACTGGTCTTCCTTTCACCAGCCTTACTCCCTCTCTTCTCTCTCCCCTCCGTCTCTTTCTCTCTCCCGCTCTCCTCTCTCTATCGTTCCTCCACCTGTCCACACACAATCACCTAATCCATGATTCACACACTCGCTCATTCACACACTCGCTCACTCACTGTATCACACACTCACACATTCACCCAATCAATCATTCACCCGTCCACCCACTCCCATCCAGGACCCCGGGCGGCCACTTTTAACGCGCCTGTTTGGCTCTGAGAGATGTGAGGTGAGTTCCCCCCTGCCAAACCCGTTTCTGCCATCAGCCTCCTTCCATTTCACCTGCAACTCTTTGAGGGTCCACTCACTGAACCCTCTTTCTTGTGTGATGCTTTTCCAACTCCTTTGATGCATTCTCAGGATCATTCTCCTCTTGCTCAGACTATCCATGCTCACTGTCTCTCTGTTGACAATATTTTTCTGCGACCTTTTCCTTTTGCTTTTGCCCGATCCCCCGCTGCCAGGAGTTCATAGAAGGGTTACTGTTTGCAGGGTCGCACGAGCTGGGCAGCAAGGCGTTTCTCCCCCCCACTTCTGTCCACTCTCACTCTCCTTCCCTTCCCTTCTGCCCTCTCGTCCCCCTGCCAGGAGTTCATCGAGGGGTTCCTGTTTGCGGGGTCTCACGAGCTGTGCACCAAGGCCTTCCTGGACTATTCTTCTCCACCTTCAACCCCCCACCACCTCCCACCCCATCCTCACCCCCTGCCAGGAGTTCATCGAGGGGTTCCTGTGTGCGGGGTCGCACGAGCTGGGAACCAAGGGGTTCCTGGACTATTCTGCTGTATTCCTTAACCCCTCAAACCCCCACTCCCCCACCCACTCCCCCACCCACTCCCCCCGCTGCCAGGAGTTCATCGTGGGGTTTCTGTTTGCGGGGTTTCATGAGCTGGGCAGCAAGGGCTTCCTCGACTATTTCCCGGACTACTCTGCTGCA
This sequence comes from Closterium sp. Naga37s-1, assembly GCA_947471745.1. Lineage (NCBI taxonomy): Eukaryota > Viridiplantae > Streptophyta > Zygnematophyceae > Desmidiales > Closteriaceae > Closterium > Closterium sp. Naga37s-1. The sequence continues at coordinate 1,662,597 of CANJKZ010000777.1, read as the reverse complement.
TCCCCACCCCCCTAACCCTTCCCCTCCCCCCCGGCTGCCAGGAGTTCATCGAGGGGTTTCTGTTTGCGGGGTCCCACGAGCTGGGCACCAAGGCCTTCCTGGACTATTCTGCTTCACCCCTCTCTCCCTCCCCCTCCTGCCCACTCTCACTCTCCTTCCCTTCACCTCTGCCCTATCCCCACCTTGCCAGGAGTTCATCGAGGGGTTCCTGTGTGCGGGGTCTCACGAGCTGGGCAGCAAGGCCTTCCTGGACTATTCTTCTCCACCTTCAAACCCCCACCCCCACCACCTCCCACCCCATCCTCACCCCCTGCCAGGAGTTCATCGAGGGGTTCCTGTTTGCGGGGTCCCACGAGCTGGGCAGCAAGGCCTTCCTGGACTATTTCCCCGACTACCGTCAGGAGGATGGCAGCATCGCCAAGAAACGATCCATGAAGGGCAAGGCGTACAGCAGCAGGCCGTGGGATGCACATGGCAAGCTTATATTGTGACGAGCGAGGTGACTCTGAGAGTTGACTGCAAAAGATTAGCGCCAGGAGGATGGCAGCATCGCCAAGAAGCGATCCATGAAGGGCAAGGCGTACAGCAGTAGACCCTGGGATGCAAATGGCCGGCTTATTTTGTGATAAATAGTGAAAACCAGAGGTTTTTGTATGTTTTTGTAAAATATAGTTCTAGTTGATGGGTGCGCACATTTACAAGCCACACGTTTCTTGTCTGGGGAGGGGACTAGTCTTGTGTTGGAGCATTGGCTTGTGCAAGTGGGGCATTTGTCAATAATACCAGTACCACACCATGCAATGTAGCCTTTCTGAGTTGATTGCATTGCATGCGTCCTTGCACACCACCTGTCGCCCCGCCTCCCCAAAGGACCGCAGTGTGCGTTATTATTATGTGCGTAACTAGTTTTGGAAGCTGAAATACTACCACCATGGCTTCTTGCAAGTCATTATATATGATTTTTTTTGAAAGTGTGTAACACTTTCTAAAAATGCTTATTGTGAAAGCGCAGCTGACTGTAGCGCAGCAAGGCAACTGCGAATTACCATTCGCCGAGTATATAACGAGGGTTGGAGGCCATTTGGCCTCCACCCACGTCTTCAGTCGAACTTTGTAGTTACAGTCCATTCTCGTCCAACCACTCGGTTTCCCGTTGTCATCTTGATTCTAGTACTACTTCGCAGACAAGCCACATTTACTACTTCGTTTTCCCCAACTGCTACGCACGCACTTCCCCGCATGTTCACCGTGAAGAGTAACAGTTTCAGACATGCGACTATACTTGACGTGCGTTCAATTGAAAGCGAAGTGCGCCGGAGGAGACAGCAACTGGTGCGCCAAGGACGAAATCGCCAGTGGCGCACGCCAAGGACAAAATCGCCACTGGCGCCAGTGGCGCGCGGCAGGGACGAAATCGCCACTGGCGCCAGTGGTGCGCGCTAGGGACGAAATCGCCACTGGCGCCAGTGGCGCGCGCTAGGGACGAAATCGCCATTGGCGCCAGTGGCGCGCGCCAGAGACGAAATCGCCACACGCTCGCCTGTGGCACTGCGTCAGTGGCGAAATCGCCACACGCGCGCCTGCGGCACGGAATCGCCAATGACGCGGCAGTGACACGAAATGCCTCTGCAGCGCCTAAGAAAAACGGTCTCAACACCACAGAAGTGGGACTTTACTAGTCGCGGTGGAAAAAATCGCACCAGCGACAGGATCTACTGCACGCACACGGAAGGACATCTCCAAACGAAAAGATGGGGCCGAGGGTCACCGTGTGGCCTGAGAGTCGCTCCCCAGGGGGGGAAGGGGATCGAGGGTCCCTGTGCGACTTGTGAGCCGTTCCCCGGGGGGGAAAGGGGACCGAGGGTCCCTGTGTGGCCTGTGAGCCGTTCCCCAGGGGGGGAAGGGGACCGAGGGTCCCCGTGTGGCCTGTGAGCCGTTCCCCAGGGAGGGAAGGGGACCGAGGGTCCCCGTGTGGCCTGTGAGCCGTTCCCCAGGGGGGGAAGGGGACCGAGGGTCCCCGTGTGGCCTGTGAGCCGTTCCCCAGGGGGGGAAGGGGACCGAGGGTCCCCGTGTGGCCTGTGAGCCGTTCCCCAGGGGGGGAAGGGGACCGAGGGTCCCCGTGTGGCCTGTGAGCCGTTCCCCAGGGGGGGAAGGGGACCGAGGGTCCCTGTGTGGCCTGTGAGCCGTTCCCAAAGGGGGGCAGGGGACCGAGGGTCCCTGTGTGACCTGAGAGGCGTCCCCAGGGGGGGCAGGGGACTGAGGGTCCCCGTGTGGCCTGAGAGCCGTCCCCACGCGGGAATACTACCCAAAGTCCTATGCTGGCCAGAGGGCCACTACCATGCAGACTCCAATGTTAGATGTGCAAAACCTTTAATTTTTGTATACGTTGATGTGGATCATCCTTGGACATTGCAATGTGTATACGATATAACATGAAAAAAAAAAAAAAAAAAAAAAAAAAAAAAAAAAAAAAACACACACACACACACACATGAAGAGAGGAGGCTTGAAGCCCCATCTAATCTTTACCGTAAGCTCTTCAATCCACAATGGTTGGTTCGAAGCCCCACCTAAAATTGGGGGAGATTTTGTTTGGAGTGATATGATTACAAAAGAAGGGGGAGATTTTGTTGGTAGAGTGCAACTAAGGAAGGCTTGTGAATCTCACTAGACCTAAACCTCAGTCATTGCTTCTTTTGCAGTGCAATGCGGAAGGAATACGGTACCGGCTTTCGCCATCGTGCATTGCACATCCAACTTGTTCTATCGTACATGCTTGACAAGAAACGTGCGTGCTACCCATCAACAGTCCGCGCATCGTATGAACATGAATGTGCCGTTGGGAGTTACGGATTGAATTTTCGTGTCAAGAAAATGCTACGTCACGTTGGTGTTTATTTCAATTGCAGACACTCGTGTTACTACATTAACTATATTGTATGCAGTTCCATAAACGATACAATTCTTGACAACTCGCGTTGTATTGTCAAGGAACATCAAACTGTTTGAAGTGCATAGCACATCTGGAACATTTGATTGCAAAATACAACTTCTACATTGTTTCACATTCTACACTGAGGGTCACGTCTGTTGTCAGAGGTTGTTTCCTAGGGGGAAAGGGGCATGAGATTTCTGTTGGCTAGAGGGTTGTTCCCCAAGAAAGGGAGGCTGGTATGACACTTGGTGTGGCCTTAAAATGGAGATGCTTATTAAGAGTTTGGTTGCAAGGAAGAGTCAACTTGCTTTCAAATGTGTCGCTAAATGCAAAGAGTAGGAGTCCAACGTTTATAGTCCCGTATATACAGTATGCTTGGATGCACGCACCATGCGGTGAACGTGGAAGCATATCGCCCAAACTCTCTCCCATTTGCGTATAATTTGCATGGTCGTCGGCAAGCAAGCACATTATTTGGCCCGGCGTGGCCATATAGTAGTTTGGAGCTGCTCATGCAATCACCTAATCAAGGTCCTCATTACTGTATAGATCGACCCGTTGATGGTCGAATTCCCATACCATTTTGATACACCAGGAACTATTAGGTACTTGTTACAGAAAGCCTTGCTCGACTAAATACCGTACTCGCGCTGCGGTACTCTCCCTAAAGAACTGAAGGGATGAGCCAGCTCTAATCAATAATTGTAGATATGGGCCATGGCAATAGAGACAAGCGAGTGCTATGTTGAAAGAGCGTTGCTATACAATGACTGATCATTCTGTGAATCGAAATCCATATTCCAAATAATGACATGGTCGACATTTGCCTAGCGTTCATAAGGTGCACTCCCTCGCGCAACTCTCGCGCCTCAGACTACACCCAAGCCATCCAGCTCCTTCCTTGGGTTGCGATTCCTCATCATGATGGTCGTGCGCCAGTGGGCAATGTCAATTTGTCCTCTCGTGTGTTCTAGCGAACACATGCGACCATGAATGACAGCTCATGACAATAATACTTATCCAGCATAAACTCAGTTGCTGTTCACTACGTCACATATTCAACAGATCAATACCAACTACTACCAGTTCCAACCATACTTTACCGCCGCACCAACAACCAGGATATCAAGGGAAAGAGCAACCTCCCTGAACAACAGTCCAAACCCCATCGACACGGCGATCGCAATCACCAACGGCACCCTCCTCAGCACGTTGTCGATGCCATCAACTGCAACTACACGTCTCCTACGTCCCCAATCGCACATGTCTCAGATGACCCAATTCTAATGAAGCACGTTGCCATTGCAAGAACAGAGAGCAAGCTTTCTCAATATGATTTTTTTTGAAAGTGTGTAACACTTTCTAAAAATGCGTATTGTGAAAGCGCAGCTGACTGTAGCGCAGCAAGGCAACTGCGAATTACCATTCGCCGAGTATATAACGAGGGTTGGAGGCCATTTGGCCTCCACCCACGTCTTCAGTCGAACTTTGTAGTTACAGTCCCCACCCACCCACCCTGGTCATATACATGTACAATTAATAGTTGGACGAGAATGCTGTAATTACCCCAATTCTAATGAAGCACGTTGCCATTGCAAGAACAGAGAGCAAGCTTTCTCGATCCATAATATAAGCAAGCAAGCATACAGATTGCATTTCGTATTCAAATGACACCCAACCCAACATCTTCACCTAGGACCAGGGCTGACTTTATCAGACTAAAATAGTCTGATTGTCTGAAATCTCAGGGTATTTTCCTACGGATCCTGATTTTTCAGACTTGTAAGATTTTCAAACATGAGTGCCTCAGACTTACTTGGTTTTGGATCCTGAGATTTTCAGAGTACTGACTTAGCCGATAATGGGTCTTCATACTACAGGGAGTACGGATCCTGAAATGCGGATCTGTGATTTCTACGTACATTCCGCTACGTCATATGTTGCCAGTGTACGAACACACTTCATGGCGCTGTCACGCGCAGAATCTGTCCTTGGCAACTTTTGCCACCCTTTTCCCTTAGAAATCTGCCAACTTGGCTCACTCTTCCACTCACGCGGGACCATCACTGCAGCTACGCGGTGTCAGCGAGGGAAACTGGTTAGCGTTGCGCCCCACGTGCTACATTTGTGGCAGTACTGTACTGCAGTGGTTGTAGTGTGTTCTGAGTACTTCAGACTTGTGTTTTTGCGGAACCTGAAAAATCAGAGTGGCCATTCTCTGGGAAATATGCCTCAGACTAAAAAATTTCAGAGCCCCCAGAACATCAGACTGGATTTTTTTGAATAGTCAGCCCTGCCTAGGACATACATAGAAAACAAAACAGACAACAAACAACAAAACAAACAACAAACATTACATAGCAATACAGAAAATCAGATGCAAGCCACACACGGTATTATTACATGATATTGTTATGTTTGTCCATCTGTTCCTTTTCACTTGATCGCAGCTGCTGCCCTTGCAGCCTCCCTCTCCTTCCTTGCCTCTATCGAAGCAGCCTTCTCAGCCTACTTCTTCTTAGCCTCAATTGCAGCCGCCTTCTCGGCTTGCTTCCTCTTCTTCTCAGCAACAGCAGCAGCTTTCTCCTCCTGTTTCTTCTTCTTCTCAGCTATAGCAGCCGCCTTAGCTTCCTGAAGCCTCTTCTTCTCCGCAACAGCAGCAGCCTTCTCCTCCTGCTTCTTCTTCTTCTCAGCAATCGCAGCTGCTTTCGCCTCCTGCTTCGCCCGCCGTGCCTCCACAGCAGCATGCTTAGCAGCAGCAGCCTGCTTCTTGGCAGCAACAGCAGCCGCCCTCCGTGCCGCTGCCTCCTTCCTCTGCCTCGCCACCTCTTCAGCACTCAGCACCACAGTCCCTCCAGACGGCCCAGTTGAACCCCCACTGCTGCTACTGCCGCTGTCACTGCCGCCAGCAGGTGCAGGAGGAGAAGGAGGGGTAGTCGTAACGCCACCAGCTCCACCAGCAGGGGGGTTCACCGCACACACCGCCGCCCCTTCGTCACTCCCATCATTGCAATTCACCGTCCCGTCGCAAAACAACCCCTCCGCCACGCACTGCAACCCATCCGCACACTTCTTAAACCCATCCGGGCAGCTATACCCGCTACAAAACGCCTTATCCTCGTCCTCCGCCTCAGCAGTCGCAACACAGTCCTGCACGCCGTCACACATCGTGCCCCGCGCGCAGTAGAACGTCTTGGGGCACTGAATCATCCCGGCCGAGCACACGTGGTTCGCGCAATTCCTCTCGTCGTACCCGTCGGAGCACGTCTGGTAGCCGTCGCAGAATTCCTGCTGCTGCAGGCACACGAACCATTCGGAGGGGCACTGCTCCATGCCCTGGTCGCTGCAGTAGTTGCTGTAGTCCGGGCCGACCTGGTAACTGTCCGGGGGGCCGCCCGGGTAGAACCCCAGGCACTCCACCCCCTCGTCGCTGCCGTCCGCGCACTCCGCCTCGCCATTGCACTGGGTGCCCGGGGGCATGCAGCCGGTGCCCGAGGGGCAGGAATCCTGGCGGGGGAAAGGGCGGGAAACAGCAGGACAGGGGGGGAGGGAGGGAGCTCCTTTGAGTCTGACTCCAAAACAACGTCACGTTGTTTAAAAAATACACGGAATTTCTTGAGCGCCTCAAAAACAGGCATCCAGCAGTGCTGGTGAGCGTGCGTGGAGAAGGAGCATGGTGGGGGGAAAAAAATCGCTTAAAGCCTGACTTTGAAGGACTGATTTCGAGCCTGGCTCGCGGTCGAGGGCGTGCGGGCGGCCAATCAAAGTGGCACACCTTGACAGGGAAGTGAAAACGGGCAGGAAGAATGGGCATTCTAGAAAGCAGTTAGGTAAAATTCAAAGTTTGTCGAGTCAGGAAGCGCGGAAGGGAAGTGTTCAGGGAGCGGCGCCGTGCCACTGAAACGAGTCCGCAGCCACTGAAACCGGAAGTTTGAAGCAGCAAAGCACCCACCTTGTTAACGAGTCCGCAGTCGAAAGAGCGGCAGAAGTCGGGCGACTCGTCGCTGCCGTCGGAGCAATGCGGCTTGCCGTCGCACACCTGCGATTCGAGCATGCACCCGCCGCCACTGGGGCATTTGAGCTCCCCTTGCTGGCATTCCTCAGGTGATTCCACCCCCGGCTCGTTCTCGGGGACGTCTTGAAGGGCCCGCCGCGCGAGATGCTCGGCGCGGCCGGCGCCGCCAACGCGGTGCGCCGCTGGTCCAGTGGCGGCGAGGAGAGCGCTGATGGTGGGTCGAGCTGCGGCGTCCGTCGATGCTGAAAGGATCATGAGGAGGAGGAAGGGGAGCGCTGTCGCGGCGACCTCGTCGTATGCGGGACGTTTTGCCGCCATTTCTGGTGGTCGCGAAACGCCACTCGGGAGGCTGACGGGCCCTAAACTCGAGTTCTAATTCTCGGGCCCTGAGATTGGCAATCAGATTTGAACACAGAATTCAAGCGAGGGAAGTGATATTTCAACAGACTAGTACAACAAATATATAGGTCAACCCAAAGTACGTAAATATGTTCCGCAACCTGGCGTATCCAACACGTTACGCAGGCGCCTTGTTTCACCCCGAGTCGCACACGCAAACTCAATACCTCCGTCAAACGCGCCTGAAGTCCGAATGTGTTCCTTGTCTAATACTCAGCTGACCCACACATTTCTCCCCGTCAAACACATTTCTCCCCGTCAAACACATTTCTCCAAGCTTCTTTCGTACGGCGTACGTCTTTCCTCCTAGTAGCGTACCTTGCGCACATAGTAGCGTATCCTACGCACATACACCGCTAATTTGGCGGGAGTGGGAAACGTGTTGGAAACCTGTTGCTGGCGAGTAGTTTTCGACTCCAGGTGTTTTCCCGCGATTTGCGATGGTTTCCGATACGGCCATTTTCAAATGCATGCAACTTTGGCTAGGAACTGTTCAGGTGCATCCCAGGGCAGGTGCGTACACATTACAGAGGTTAACAAATTGCGATCTTAAATTCACACGCTCTTCAAAACTCGAATTGGCATTAACAGTCTGAAATAAATGCCTTTTGCTTCAAAAGTCAGCAAACGATTTGAGTAATTTTGGAAGCTCAAGTTCCTGTCAAACCATATATGTGTTAGTTCTGTGTAGGCTATAGTGGGGTAGTCCATATAGGGTACAACCCGAAGTTAGGGTTAGTACTTGTACCCACATTTCATTCAATGCAATCATCACTGCTTGCTATCTTGACATGGTATTAGAGCAGTAGGTACGTAGGACTGTTTTTTTTCGGGCCCACCATACTTAGCTTCCGACTGCGGTTACCGCGTTACCCTACTACCCTGCGTCGCGCTGCCCCGCGCACGCCCTGCCCTGCCCTGCGCCGGCGCCCTGCCCTGCGCCAGCGCCCTGCCCTGCGCCAGCGCCCTGCCCTGCGCCAACGCCCTGCCCTGCGCCAGCGCCCTGCCCTGCGCCGGCGCCCTGCCCTGCGCCGGCACCCTGCCCTTCATCGGCGCCCTGCCCTGCGCCAGCGCCCTGCCCTGCGCCAGCGCCCTGCCCTGCGCCTGCGCCCTGCCCTACGCCCGCGCTGCGGCCCTGCGCGTCGAGCCCTACGGCAGCCCGCGCGTCGCGCGCTGCTGCCCCGCGCGTCGCGCTCTGCTGCAGCCCGCGCGTCACGCCCTAAGGCAGCCCACGAGTTGCGCGCTGCTGCCTCGCGCGTCGCGCTCTGCTGCAGCCAGCGCGTCGCGCCCTAAGGCAGCCAGTCGCGTCGCACTCTGCTGCCCTTCGCGTCACGCGCTGCTGCAGCCTGCGCCAGCGCCCTGCCCTGCGCCTGCGCCCTACTAAACCCTAAATAAAATTAAAATAAATTTAATAAAAAAAAAGGGCCCTAGGTGCTTTTGCCCTAGGAGCTACTACCTGCTGCTGCCTGCTACTGCCCTGCTCTGGCTGCACGCCGCCCTGCTCTGGCCGCGCGCCGCCCTGCTGCTCTAGCTGCTACTACTACTCGTGCTACTGCCTTCACTCCGTACTGCCCTAGAGGTCGCGCTCCTCCTAGCTTGCCCGCCATGACTTCCCTTTGTCGTACCGGTGGGAGTGGTGACGGCGTTGGTGGCAGCAGTGGGAGTGGTGGCGGCCGTCGTAGCAGTCCCTGTGGCGCTTTTTGGTGCGGAGTGTCTGGCGGTGGCCAGATGCAGCTACGGCGGCGTCCGACCCTTACGCCCCGGCAGCTTCGTGAGTGGCTTTACCAGCGTGGGCCGTCTCCGAGTCCGGGTCACTGCCCGTATGTCATTCGCACAGGTCGTCGAGCTGGTGAGACCTGTGGGACACCTAGTCACGCACAGTCCCGCTGCTTCGCCTATTTGACTGACGCCTGGCGCACAGAGTTTGGCGACGAGGCTGAGATCCCCCCCTGGCTTGAGCTGCTTAGGTCGGGCGTTGCTGTCTTTGCATTAGACTATGACGCCATCCTTACTGCCATGTCTGCTTTGCCTGGTGGTGCTGAGGTTGACTGTCACCTATGTGTGCAGTACGACCCCGGTATAGAGGTTGCTGCTCTAGGTGCTAGTGAGGCTGCTGCCTTAGGTGCTAGCGAGTCTGCTTCCTCAGGTACTGCGCCTGCTGAGGCCTTGCACACCTTCACGCTTGACTCAGGTGCTTCCCGCTGCTTCTTCCGTGACAGTACTGCACTCACACCACTCCCTGCACCTGTTGCAGTCTCTCTGGCTGACCCCTCAGGGGGCCCAGTTCTTGCACGGTCCAGCACTATGCTTCCGTGCCCGGCGGTTCCGTCTGGCTCACTAACAGGCTTCCACCTCCCCTCGTTCTCTACGAACTTGGTGAGCAACACAGTTCTCCAGGACCAGTGGGTTGACACCTTTACCCCTAGAAGACAGCGTGTGGCGATCTGTACGTGCTCCCGGACCGGCCGCCACTTGGCCACGTTTACCCGTCGGCCAGGGTCGAGTCTTTACACACTGACGACTGCGCCTCCTCAGGTAGCTGCTACTGGTCAGGTTTCTGCGTCAGGTCAGGTAGCCTCCCCTTGTGAGTGTCGCTCCCTGTCGCACCAGACTCTTCTCTGGCACCACCGCCTAGGCCACCCCTCCCTGCCACGTCTACGTGGCATGCACCGTCGCCTCCTTGTGTCTCGTCTTCCCAGGTCTCTCCCTCCCCTCCCTGCCTCGCCTGCGCCGCCGTGCCTTCCTTGCGTCGAGGGGCGGCAGCGCGTCGCTCCTCACTCCTCCTCGTTTCCCCCGACAGAGGCTCCTCTGCATACCCTCCACCTGGACGTGTGGGGCCCAGCCCGCGTTCGTGGAAAGGGCGGTGAGCGGTACTTTCTGCTGGTTGTCGACGACTACTCGCGGTACACCACGGTCTTCCCCTTGCACACCAAGGGTGAGGTCCCTGCTGTCTTGATCCCTTGGATCCGAGCAGTTCGTCTCCGGCTCCGCCGCAGGTTCCGCCAGGACCTTCCTGTCCTGCGTCTGCACTCTGACAGAGGTGGTGAGTTCACCTCCGACCTCTTGCGGGCCTTCTATCAGGGGGAGGGCATCGAGCAGTCGTTCACGCTTCCGGGCTCACCACAGCAAAATGGGGTTGCTGAGCGCCGCATTGGCTTAGTCATGGAGGTCGCTCGTACCTCCATGATTCATGCGGGGGCTCCCCATTTTCTGTGGCCGTTTGCGGTCTAGTACGCCGCGCAGCAGCTCAACCTCTGGCCCCGTGTCTCCTTGCCGGTGACCTCGGCCACACTGCGTTGGACGGGGGAGGTTGGCGATGCGTCGCGTTTCCGGATCTGGGGTGCTCGTGCCCTTATCCGCGATACGTCCGCGGACAAGCTCTCCTCCCGCACCATTCCCTGTGTCTTCCTTGGCTTTGTCCCTGACGCGCCTGGCTGGCAGTTTTACCACCCCACCTCGCGCCGTGTCTTCCCCTCTCAGGACGTCACCTTTGACGAGTCGGTTCCTTTCTACCGTCTCTTCCCCTACCGCACTGCCCCTCTCCCTCCCCCGCCGCTTTTCCTCGCTCCAGGTCCCCCTCTGGTAGACCCCCTCCCCCCTCAGGGTCCTGCTCCTTCAGGTGTGTCTCAGGTAGACCCGCCCCCCCTTGGCTGAGCCTGTAGAGGTCACTAGCGACTCAGGTGCTGCTGCGGGAGGTGCTGCTCGAGGTGCTGCTTCTGAGGGTGCTGAGCCTGGGCGTGAGGTGCTGGGGAGTGCGGAGCCTGGGGGTGCTGATCCTGCGGCTGCGGAGTCTGGGGGTGCTTAGCCCGTCCGTGAGGTGCCGGGGGGTGCTGAGTCTGCTGGCGTTCCTCTGGGTCTCGTTTCACGACGCGGGCCTGTCTCACCACAGCAGGCACGAGAGTGGCTTGCGTCGCGTACCCGCCTGAGGAGTCGTGCTGCTGGAGCTGCTTGTCGTGGAGGCGCTGGGGGTGCTAGTGTCTCTGGTTCTGGAGGTGCTCGTACTGGAGGTACTGGAGCTGCCGGGACTAGTGCTGCTCCTGGAGCTGGAGGTGTCGGTTCCGGGGGTGCTGCTGCTGGAGTTACTGGGGCTGGAGGCCCTGGAGTTGGTGCTGTCGACCCTGGAGTTGGAGACCCTGGAGCTGGAGGTGCCGGTTCTGGGAGTGCTGCGGCTGGAGGTTCTGGGGCTGGAGGCCTTGGAGCTGGTGCTGTCGACCCTGGAGCTGGGGGTGCTGAGTCTGCTGGCGTTCCTCTGGGTCTCGTTTCACGACGCGGGCCTGTCTCACCACAGCAGGCACAAGAGTGGCTTGCGTCGCGTACCCGCCTGAGGAGTCGTGCTGCTGGAGCTGCTTGTTGTGGAGGCGCTGGAAGTGCTGGTGTCTCTGGTCCTGGAGGTGCTCAAACTGGAGGTACTGGAGCTGCCGGGACTAGTACTGCTCCTGGAGCTGGAGGTGTTGGCTCTGGGGGTGCTGCTGCTGGAGGTACTGGGGCTGGAGGCCCTGGAGCTGGTGCTGTCGACCCTGGAGTTGGAGACCCTGGAGCTGGAGGTGCCGGTTCTGGGGGTGCTGTTGCTGGAGGCCCTGGCGCTGGTCCTATCGACCCTGGAGTTGGGGACCGTGAGGCTGGAGGTGCCGGTTCTGGGGGCGTTGCTACGCCCCAGAAGGGGGAACCTCGTCAACGTAAGTGCCAGTGGACTTCCAGGATGCCATCTCTTCGTCCATGGCTGTCTGCCACTGAGAGGAGTACTCACCCGCGATCGCCTCAGCGTAAGAGCGAGGGGTCGGGATGTCTAGAGCATCCGGGTCTCCCTCAGGGGCAAGCAGCATGGACACGAGATGAGTCGCAGCAGCTGCAAGACACTCAAGGTCCTCGTGCCTGTCCTCAAGGACGTCCGTGCCAAGAGCACACTCACCCCCGACGGACGGAGGACAGACAGACTCAGACTCAGACTCAGCAACAAGACTAGCGGCGTAGTCTAGACGACATGCAGCAGCAAAGTCAACAAGCTCAGCGGCTAAGGCAGACGCAGCAGCAGACTCAAACGACGGGTCAGTGACAACTGTGGCTAGCAGACGCGTGACAGTAGGGAGAGCAGCATGGGCGCGGTCAGACTCAGGCTCAGGAACGGTAGGCAGAGAAGACGCAGGAGGGGACGGCAGAGGAACACGCTGCGGAGCAGAGGAAGGACGACGGACTACGAGGTGGGTGCCGGGGACAACTAGTTGACGCGGACGAGGAACACAACGACCAGTACCGACAGTGCGAACATGCGAGACAGGACGTGACGCATGCTCACGACGCTCAGTAAGACCCCCTGTCTGCTCAGCGTAAGGAGAAGGAGCAGGCAGCGGTGAGCCAGGATGTAACGGAAGACCAGTAGACGAAGGGAGACTAAGAACCTGGCGAAGCACAGAGTCAGACGGTGGCTGAGACGAAGGTGACGGCGGAGCGAAGAACAGACGCGGCTGTGCAGTGCCACCAGCACCAGCAGCTCCAGTACCCCCAGCAGCTCCAGAACCTCCAGCAGCCCCAGAACCCTCAGCGCCAGCTCCTCCAGGACCAGCTCCACCAGCAGCAGTACCCCCAGAACCGGCACCTCCAGTCCCACGGTCTCCAGCCTCAGTGTCTCCAGCAGCAGCACCCCCAGACTCAGCACCTCCAGCCCCAGCAGCTCTAGTACCTCCAGTACGAGCACCTCCGGGACCAGCACCACTCCCAGCTCCAGTGATGTCAGCAGAAGTACCTCCAGCGGCAGAGCCCCAAACTCCAGAAGCGCGACCCTGACGGCGACCGTACCAGTTGTGCAGCTGCTGTGAGGTGAGAGGCACAAGCGGACGAAGGCGGCTACTCCAAGGAGACCGCGCAACAGCAGACTCAGAACCCTCAGCGTCAGCACCCTCAGCAGCTCCAGAACCTCCAGCTCCAGCGCCACCAGCGCCAGTACCTCCAGCAGCTCCAGAACCTCCAGCGCCAGCACCCGCAGCAGCTCCAGTAGCAGAGTCACCAGCTCCAGCGCCTCCCGCAGCAGGGCCCCTAGCTCCAGCAGCGCGACCCTGACGGCCAACGTACCACTCACGCAGCTGCTGTGGGGAGAGAGGGAGTCGACAACGAGAGTGCAGCGGCGAGGCACTAGCGGAGCAACTACGGAGACGGCCGCTCCAGGGAGACTGCTCACCAGACGCCTCAGCGCCCCCAGGTGCAGCACCCCCAGACTCAGTACCCCCAGACTCAGCACGCCAAGACTCCTCACGCCGAGGCTCGGCACCTCCAGGCTCCGCACCCCCAGGCTCAGCACCCCCAGACTCCTCTCGCCGAGGCTCGGCACCTCCAGGCTCCGCACCCGCAGGCTCAGCACCCCCAGAAGCAGCACCCCGAGCAGGACCACCCTCAGTAGGACCTGAGTCACCAGAAACCTCAACCGGCGCAGTCAAGGGAGGAGGGTCTACCTGAGACACACCTGAAGGAGCAGGACCGGGAGCGGGGAGGGGGTCTACCTGGGGAGCACCTAGAGCGAGGAAGACCGGTGGGGGGGGGAGAGGGGCAGTGCGGTAGGGGAAGAGACGGTAAAAGGGAACCGACTCGTCGAACGTGACGTCCTGAGAGGGGAAGACACGGCGCGAGGTGGGGTGGTAAAATTGCCAACCAGGCGCGTCAGGGACAAAGCCAAGGAAGACACAGGGAACAGCGCGGGCGGAGAGCTTGTCCGCGGTGGTATCGCGGACAAAGGCACGAGAGCCCCAGACCCGGAACACCGACGCATCGCCAACCTCCCCCGTCCACCGCAGTGTGGGCGAGGTCTCCGACAAGGAGACACGGGGCCAGAGGTTGAGCTGATGCGCGGCGTAGCGGACCGCAAACGGCCACAGAAAATGGGGGGCAGCCGCATGGACCATGGAGGTACGAGCGACCTCCATGACCAAGCCAATGCGGCGCTCAGCAACTCCATTCTGCTGCGGAGAGGCCGGAAGCGTGAACGTCTGGAGAATGCCCTCCCCACGACAAAAGCTCTGCAGAAGGTCGGAGGAAAACTCCCCACCTCTGTCAGAGTGCAGAAGCAGGACGGGAAACTCCGCCCCGAACCGCTCGCGGAGCTGGAGACGAGCAGCGCGGATCCAAGGGATCAAAACATCAGGGACCTCACCCTTGGTGCGCAAGGGGAAGACCGTGGTGTAACACGAGTAGTCGTCAACAACCAGGAGGAAGTACCGCTCGCGGTCCTGCCCACTGACGCGGGCTGGGCCCCACACGTCCATGTGCAGGGTCTGCAGGGGAGCAGTCGTCGGGGGAAACGAGGAGGAGTGGGGAGCGGCGCGCTGCCGCCCCTCGACACAGGGAAGACAGTTAGGAGCAGGCGAGGGTGGGAGAGGAGGGAGAACCCTGGGAAGACCAGAGACAAGGACACGGCGGTGCATGCTACGAAGGCGCTGCACCGAGGGGTGACCAAGACGGTGGTGCCAAAGGAGGGTCTGGTGCGACAAAGCGCGACACGAGCAGGGGGCCGCTAGCTGACCTGACGCAGACGCAGACGCAGCGACCTGAGGGGACACAGTAGTCAGTGTGTACAGACTCGAGCCAGGTGCACGGGTAAACGTGGCCAGGTGCCGGCCCGTCCGGGAGCACGTACAGTGGGTCACGCGCTGACCTTCATGAGTGAACTGGTCAACCCACTGGTCCTGGAGGTCAGCACCACTCACCAAGTTCGTAGAGAATGAGGGGAGGTGAAGACCAGACAGGGAGCCAGACGGGACCGCCGGACACAGCAGGACCGTGGAGGAGTGCGCAAGGACTGGACCCCCAGAGGGGTCTGCCAGGGAGACTGCAACCGGCCGACTGAGCGGCGTGAGGGTGGTGCTGTCGCGAAAGAAGGAGCGAGAAGCACCTGAGTCAAGTGCGAAGGTGTACAAGGCCTCAGCAGGCGCAGTACCAGAGAGGGCAGACTCACCAGCACCTGGAGCAGAAGCCTCACCAGCACCTAGAGCAGGAGACGCACTAGCACCTAGAGCAGCAGCCTCACCAGCACCTAGAGCAGGAGACGCACTAGCACCTAGAGCAGCAGCCTCACCAGCACCTAGAGCAGCACGCTCTATACCTGGGTCAGGCGGTACGCACAGGTAACAGGCACGGTCATCACTAGTAGGCAATGCATACATGGCAGTGAGAATAGCATCATAGTCAAGAGCAAAGATATCTACCCTCTGCCTAAGCAGCTCCAGCCAGGTGGGGAGCTCAGCCTCGTTGCCAAACTCGGTACGCCAGGCGTCGCTCAGACGGGCGAAGCAGCGGGACTGTGTGTGACCAAGCGTCCCGCAAGCCTGACCAGCCCGATCACCTGTGCGAATGACGTACGGGCAGCGAATGGTACTCCAAGACCCTCTACTATGAGCGTACCACTCATGAAGCTACTGGGGCGTAAGTGTCTCGCGCGGACGCCGCTGCAGCTGCACCTGGCCACTGCCAGACGCTACCGACTGACCAGCTCCAGGGCGACCGCCACGACGGCTACCGCCACAACCCCAACTAGCGTACCACTCACAAAGCTGCTGGGGCGTGAGAGACTCACGCGGACGTCGCTGGAGCTGCATCTGGTCAGCGCCAGTAGCAGCAGTAGCAGTAGTTGCAACACTAGCAGCAGCAGTAGCCTAGCAGTAGTAACAGAAGTAGCAGGAGTAGCAGTAGTAGCAGCTTGGGCAAGGCAGGCGCGGCAGGCAGGCAGGCAGTCAAGCAGGCAGGCAGGCAAGCAGGCAGGAAGGCAGGCAGGCAGATGGCGCGGCAGCGCGCGAACAAGGCAGGTGCTCACCATTGGTGGGAAGGGCAGGCGCTCGCCGGGCGAGTAGGGCCGGCGCTCGGCGGGCGGCGGCAGGGTAGGCGCACGACGGCAGTGACGGCGGGGCTGCAACAGCGGCTGCAGAGTAGGGCCAGGGGCGGCTGCTGCAGTGGCGGCTGCCCCAGGGGCCAGGGGCGGCTGCTGCAGGGGCGGCTGCTCCAGGGGCCAGGGGCGGCTGTTGCAGGGGCGGCTGCTCGAAGGCAGGCGCGAGGTGAGGTAGGGGCGGCTGCACCGAGTGCAGGCGCGTCTCGGGATCCAGGGGCGGCTGCACGGGGTCCAGGGGCGGCGTCGCGGGTCCAGAGGCGGCGTCGCGGGGTCCAGGGGCGGCTGCACGGAGTCCAGGGGCGGCTGCACCAGGGGCGGCTGCTGCAGGGGCCAGGGGCGACTGCTCTGGGTCCAGGGGCGGCTGCTCCAGGGGCGGCGTCGCTGGTGCAGGGCAGCGCGCGGGTCCCACAGGCGCCGCGACGGGCGACGGGGGGCAGCGCGTAGGCCAGGCGGGGCCGCGTCGGCGGCTGTAGAAAGCAGTGCGAGGGCTGCGGAGCGGCTCGCGGGGCAGGAGAAGGCAGCGCGGGGGCTGCGGGGCGGCGCGCGGGCCTGACAAGGCAGCTAGCGAGCTACGCGCGGGGCTGACGAGGCAGCAGGCGGGCTGCTAGCGGGCTGTACGAGGGCCAGCAGAGGCGAGCGCGAGGGCTGCGCGACGCAGGGCAGTGTAGGCAAGGGGCAGGGTAACTCGGTAACCGGCGGAAAACGGGTGGTGGGCCCTGAAAAACAGTCCTAAAACGGTCCTAAGGACCTATGTTGCTCTTAATACCATGTCGAGAGTAAAGGGAAAGGTGATGGCACTATCGAGAAAGTTGGGTACAAGTAACAAAACATATACCTTACATTAGCTACCCCACTAAAGCCTACATTTTATTATGACATAGGCATATAAATTTGACATGTAGCACAGCAAGGAGCAGGACAAAACGAGTTACTAGGCCACATGTCGTTAACTAATTTGACTCCGCGTCCTCCACATTTTCTACCTTTTTATCATCTTCTCTGCATTTTCCCTGTTCTACCCATCCCAACGAATCGCTGCTGGAGTCTGGCATCCCCCTTTCCCCGCACCCCTCCCCCCATCCCTCACCTTCCCTCTCATCCATTTCACCCTCCAGTCGCCGCCCACCGGCATGATCCCATGAACACACTGTCGGTGTCTCACATTCCTCCTCCACTCCCACCAGCAATCCTCTTCTCACACATCCCACCCATCTCACCCATCTCACCCATCTCACCCATCTCACCCATCTCACCCATCTCCCATTCCACCCAACTCTCCCATCCCAACCATATCGCCCATATCACCTATCTCTCCTTCCAATAGCAATCCTCTTCTCACACACCTCACTCATCTCACCCATCATCTCACCCATCTCACTCATCTCACCCATCTCACTCATCTCACCCATCTCACCCCTCTCTCCTTCCAGCCGCCTCCTCTCGTGATCCCATGGACATGCTGCCGGCGTCTCTCTGGCACCGGGTGTTCCGCTGCCTGTTGCTGCCGCCAGGCTCCTCCCACCCCCACAACCCCCTTGCACGAGGCAGACGAAAGACGCCCTAGGACCTCACCGCCACAATGCAGCCTCCAGCGGGCAGAAATCTGCCCGTGAAACTTGTGGACCCTGACTTTTCAGCAGTCGGGCAGCACCGGAAGAATGTGAAAAGCTATGGCAGTGGGTGGGCCTTGTTGTGCTGTGCCATGGCCAGCAAGAGGTTCCTCGAGCTCGTCCTCTCCTTCTCCTTGAGTGTTGTTGTGTTTTGCACTTGACTTTTGAATTGCACCCTGGCTAGTATATGAGATTCCTAGCACAGTCCTGGTTGGCCGAACAAGCAGCCTATCTGACAACTCCATTCCCATCACATTTCATCACCCATCTTCTCCCCAAACCCACCACCCCATCTCCCAGCCAACCAGCCTTCACATTCTCTCCTGCATTCCCACCCATCCCTCTCCACACCACAGGCCCACCACCCTATTGCTCTGGCTTAAAACAACCTGCACTAGCAGTGGGAGAAGAGCGTCGCCTTCTTTAGGTCATGCTTCAGATCTGGATCTGAGCAACCTTGCGGTGCCTCATTCCTTCTCCCATCCCTCTCCCCACTCCGCAGGCCCACCACCCCATCTCGCTGGTCTACAACAACCTGCATCCTCAGTGGGAGAAGAGCGTCGCCTTCTTTAGTTCATGCTTCAGATCGGGATCTGAGCAACCTTGCGGTGCCTCATTCCTTCTCCCATCCCTCTCCCCGCTCCGCAGGCCCACCACCCCATCTCGCTGGTCTACAACAACCTGCATCCTCAGTGGGAGAAGAGCGTCGCCTTCTTTAGTTCATGCTTCAGATCGGGATCTGAGCAACCTTGCGGTGCCTCATTCCTTCTCCCATCCCTCTCCCCGCTCCGCAGGCCCACCACCCCATCTCGCTGGTCTACAACAACCTGCATCCTCAGTGGGAGAAGAGCGTCGCCTTCTTCCTGCGCTGGCGCGGCCTCAGGTCCCTCGCCCTCACGTACACGCACGTCATGCAACTCAACACCCTCAACTCGCAGCACAAGTGGCACTTCTCCTCTCTCACCTCGCTCAGCCTCAAGCTGCGCGGCTGCTTGGACTGCTCCCAGCTGTTTGACGACATGACCAAGGGCGATCGGGAGGACGTGGAGCAGGAATACTGGGACCGTAACTTCAACTGCCCGGATCTGCAGCGGCTGAAGCTGGGGCGGGGCAAGTGGGTTCTTGGGGACGGCTGGGCCGATAAGTTCAAAGCGCTGCGGAGTTTGACTCTCAAGCACGTGGACTGGGATTACGTGGATGTCATGTATCTCGCCAAGATCACACCACAGCTCACAGAATTCACGCTTTATGAGCGCTGGAAATTGGATAAACCGTCCATGGGCCCTAGGGGAGGCGGCAACAACATGTACTGTTTCGACTTGTCATCGGCTCGCGTTCTCCGCTTCTACTTCGCACAGAGCACCCTCACGCTCTTCCTCACCCTCTCCTGCTCCCTCAAGGTCTTCACAGCCGTGGCCAAACAGTTGGTCATCTCCTGCAATAGCGCCGATCCGCTCTATCTGGACCACCTCTCACTCTACGGCCAGAAGCGCCTTGTCATCTCCTCCCTCCGCCTCGCATCTGCACAGGTGGCCTACCTCAACGGCCCTCCCATCGACCGGCACTCCCGCGATGATGCCCGCTCGTCCTACTGGCACACCCCTGCGCCGTCCCCTGACTGGCAGAGCTCGCATTGCCGCAGCTCCCCTGAATTCTCCTGGGCTGCATGGCTGGGTGCTGTAGCGCCAACAGTGGAGGTGCTTATAGTGAGGCACAGGGTGCCTGTAGAGAAGGTGCATGCGGAGTGGGGCTGCCTGCGCAGCCTTGGGATTGTCGTGGAGAGTGAGGAGCAATTTGAGGTGGATTTCAAGGTTGAGAAGCGGCGGGATGATGGTGAGGAGGAGGTTACAGTGGAAGACTTTCAGGAGCGCAACCAGAGGCTCTTGCGGGAGCAGCGGCAGCAGGAAGCAGTGCCACCGCAGCTGCAGTGGTGGCAGCAGCAGCTGCAGTGGTGGCAGCCGCAACAGCAGCAGCTCCAGCAGCAGCAGCAGCTCCAGCAGCAGCAACAGCAGCAGCAGCAGCAGCAAGAGCAGGAGCAGGAGGAGGAGGAAGAGGAGGAGCAGCAAGTAGGAAAACCTCCACTTACCAAGGCTCCGAACTTGCAATCCATCTTCTTCCCCACCCGCACATGCGAGCAGTAGATTCTTGTCTCCCTACATGAATCGTTCCCCTCTCTCGCCCTGTACTGCATTGCTAGTCGCTCGTTCTACTGGGAGAAGCATGGGAAGGAGCTGACTGAGTCCCCTGTGGCGCATGTGAGGAAGGGGAGGAGCGGGGTGTCGAGCAACTACTTTGGGGAGAGGCAGGCGAAGAATGTGAGGGAGAAGATGCACAGTGTGAATAGGGGGCTGGTGGAGGGGTACACTGTTGATAAAGATGAGGCATATATGCTGAAGTACAAAGGGAGCCTTTGGGGGACATACTGCTCGTACCACCTCTAGCATTGGTGGTACCACCTCGTACTGCTCGCCTCTCTGCTCATATATTGGTGCAAACAATATCATTGGTGGTTATTTTTTTTTGGGGAAGGGAGTAGGGTGGAATAAGAGTTCGTAATGTATAATGACAATGCATTGCAAGGCCTTGCTTGACTAGGAACAACCTTCTGGCGGGAGTACGGTACGGTATACAAACGGTAAGAAGGGCGGTGCCTCATAACCGTCCATCCTACTGGTCTGAATTTATTGCTTTTCGTGTGCCTGCACTGAATGCGCCTTCAGTGCTCAAGGTGCGTGTGTAGGGCAGTGCGTGCTGCACTGATATCTCAAGGCAGGCAGTTACGCGCATGCTCACCCACTCACCCACGCACCTGCTCTCAACTACTCACCCATTGACCCACTCACCCTCTCACCTTCTCACCCGCTCAATCACTCACACACTCACCCACTCTCTCACTCACCCACTCACCCACTCTCTCACTCACCCACTCACCCACCCACCGTCTCACCGACCCACACCATGAGCCTCACTCACACCATGATATTTTCCTAATTTTATTCCCCTTGCAACCCCCCTCCCCCCTCCCCCCCCCCCCCTCCGGGGCACCACCCCCTCCAACCAGGTGTGTGGTTGCAGGACCCTGACGTGTATCACATGAACATCTTTCACGCCTCACACCACCTCTCCCCTGCCACCGCCAATCAGGTATGGCCGTACCCGCAACTTCTCTGCATGTTTCTTTTCTCTCTTTCTTTTCTTGCACTGAAGAAGCTGCATGCTGCACTCAAACTGGCCCGTCTCGTCTCGTGTGCTGCATGTGCCAACTTCTCTCGCACTCAACTTTCCTGCAAGGGTCCACATCCCAGTGTGTATCTCATTCTTCATGTGCTCATTCTGCATCCATTGAGTCCGTGTGTGGAGGGGGGGAGGGCGCAGAGTTCCGCACCCCAGTGTGTTACACAATGGGGAGGGGGAGAGGGCGCAGAGTTCCGCACCCCAGTGTGTTACACAATGGGGAGGGGGAGAGGGCGCAGAGTTCCGCACCCCAGTGTGTTACACAATGGGGAGGGGGAGAGGGCGCAGAGTTCCGCACCCCAGTGTGTTACACAATGGGGAGGGGGAGAGGGCGCAGAGTTCCGCACCCCAGTGTGTTACACAATGGAGAGGGGGAGAGGGCGCAGATTTCCGCACCCCAGTGTGTTACACAATGGGGAGGGGGGGAGGGCGCAGAGTTCCGCACCCCAGCGGGTGCCTTCTCTTCATCCACCAGCTATTTCACCTTTCAAACCTCCCTCTGCCTCCCCCTCTGATTCTAACAGATGTGCCCGCCTCAACTCCTTCTTCCCTCTCCTGTGCACGCATCCACACACATTCTGCCTTGCCCCCATCCTACCCACCTTCGCCCAAACCAGTCAGCGGACGAGGTGCGGGCAGTGAAGGGCGTGAGCAAGCGCATGTGCCCGATGTGGGACTCTTTGGACCGGCTCATACTCTGTCAGGTGAAATGTCATTCATTGCGTGTATGTGCAGGGGGTGTGTGTCTGCATGCGCACAGGGCATGTGCAACTGCAATGCAACCGGGTGCTGGTTGATGCCTGGGTTACACCATGCGCTCATAACACATGCATTTGTTGCTCCACTGCACCGCACTGCACCGCATCTCACCTCTCTGCACCAGGTGGTGGAGGGCACGGATCCTGCAGAGCTGAGGGACGAGCTGAAAGAGGCTCTGCCCCGCGCTCCCAAGTAGCAGCTGGTGGGTGCCCTTGTAAAGGCTCAATTTCCCAATGCTGCTGCTGCTGCTCACGCGCCCCCGTGTGTGTTTTGAGTCAATTCAGAGCGCAGAGGTGAGCTCAGAGTGATCTGCAAAATGGGCTGAGGGAGTGGACTTTGCTGTACGCACCAAACCCACTGCCAGTGCCTTGCTCTGTGTTTCTGGCAGCAGTACTCTAGCTCACCCACGTTTGTCCTCCTATTGACCCACGGCTCAACCTTCAAATCCGCCTGCCACAATCTCAACTCTCGGTTCCCGTCTTTCATGTGTCACATCATGTCACGCCTATATTTAGATCTCCTCTGGACCTGCCATTCCGACTCATTTTCCCTCTGCAATTCCTGTAGAATCGTTTTCACCTTGTCCTTCACCCACCTGCTTCCCCCCTCCCCCAGTACAACCGAGTAATGCTGCACACGTCACTGGCAAGCATCCTCGCACCATCTTTGAGGCGCCTCAAAAGTCCCTCATCCACCTGCTTCCCCCCCCCTTCCCCAGTACAACCGGGTCATGCTGCACACGTCACTCCTCTTCTCAATACCCCTCTTCACCCCCTGTTCCCACCTCCCCCAGTACAACCGGGTCATGCTGCACACGTCACTGGCGCGGATCCTTGCACCGCCAACATGGCCTGACGGGGTACGTGCGTGTGCTGCACCAAGGTGCGCCTCTTTTGGGACGACCCAACACTTGCACCACCCACGTGGCCCGACGTGGTCCGATGGGGTTTGTGTGCTGCATCATGGTGTTTTCTGTCGAATGTTACACTGTTGGACCAAGAGGAAGACCGTGTTAGCAACATTTCGTTCAATTCTTATCATCTTGCACCTTGCGTTGTCGTATTTTGAGAACTCTCAAAAGGGACTCCAGCCTTGTGCTGTGGTCATCCATTTTGCCTGCAGGCACTCTTACACTCACTCCTCCCTCACTTCTCATTCTTCACCCCTCACTTCTCACTTCTAATGCCTTTCCCATGGCCCACCCACCACCAGACGCTAGCACACAACGCCGAGTCAGCGATGCCCATTTTCTGCTCCATAGTCAGCGAGCTCAACCAGAAGCTCTGCCGCAAACAGGCATGCCCCTCTCCCCCTCCCTCTCCCTGCTCCTTTTTCTTTCATCTCCCTCTCTCGCTCCCCTCCTGCGCTCTGTACCCTACCTGTTTTTCATTCATCTGCTCCGCCCTTCCCCACTCATACTGCTCCCTTTCCCATTCCTTCCTCTTTCTCCTCTCCTGTCCCAACCCCTTCATGCCATCAGCATACCGTCACTCCAGTCTTCACCCAAATCATTCCCTCCCGCCCTCATATTGCTCCTCTTCCACTCTCGCTCATGCACATCAACTACGGCATTGTCATACACACCTCTTCCTGTTGCCGCGTCATGCCATGCCATGCAGACGGTGGTGAGGGAGCTATGGAACGTGGAGGAGATGGATGTGTTGGCGCTGGCGCTACAAGGCAAGATGAGCGTCAAGCGATTCAACATCACGTGCATCCAACCAGACTGGGTTGGCACAATATAGGCATGTTAGCCTTTACACGTACCGCAACATGTGTATTTGAGGGTGTTGTTGTCCCTCCCAATTTTTAGAATTCTTGCTTACCCAATGCAAATGTGTGTTGTACAAAGTTATCCCCATACGCAAGTGCAAACCAAACAAAGTATCCTCCGAAATGCCATGTAGGCCTGCGCTGTGTAGACGCCCCTAGGGGCTTATCCTAAACACACTTCTAATCCGTTCCTGGAAAAATGCAGAACGGCATGTTTCTATGTGCCATATGGGAATATTGAAGCCGATTTTAGACACCACATAGTACCGAAGCGAACTCGCCTTAGAGATGATGCCTAGGTTTTTTCTCGATAAGGTTTTCCAGCCACCGTGGAGACGAATTCTGCTCGCAATTCCCAGTGCTGCCAAGTTCCCCTCTAGTCAGCCACATGATCCCAGCAACAGAGACTATCAAGAATGACTACCTTTCCCGCCTCGCAGCTCTCTATGGCCCTAGAATCTGTCAGCGCTCTCGCGGTGAGGCGAACCTATCGTCGCCTCGATGACGTCCCAAGCCACATCAGCGCGGTTAGGCTCGGAAATGCATTTCAAACCGATCGCCACATTCCCCAGGCTGGCAGCAGGATCTGTCAAACTGCAGTCTGATCATCGCTTCCATGAGCTTCTGCTGACTCTGCTACACCGCTTGGACCGCTTCCCCCCAGCAGCGCTTCACCTTCCGTAAGATCGCAGCGTCACAGCCATTAGCCTTAAATTCAAAATATTCGTGGTTCATTCTAACATTCTTCGCCAATATCCTTTGCCCGTCGCTACGGTGTCGCTAGCTCTCATCCGAAATGGAATCTCTTCCCGCCGACCTCCTCTACGCCATTCTTCGCCGCGCCGAGCCAGCGGACCCTCGTGCCTTAGCCCGCATGGCTTGCGTTTCGAAAACGTTCGATCGCATCGCCAAAGAGTCACTCTGGCAGCTGCTCTGCCGAGAGAGACTCTCCGATCTCCACGAGGACCAACTCTCTTGCGAGGGCGATAATAACGAGGACTCAACTTATGAAGCAATATCACGCGCTATATTTCGCCGCTTTCTGGAGAGGATGCATAGCGTCGACTTTAGAGCACTCGCACAACTCATCCATTGGCGACGCCCAGGCGTTGTAAGGGGGGCATTGCGGCGTGCATGGGTCGAGGACGAGCGTGACCGTGATGAACCGCGAATGCTTTATAACATCTCGCGCGTCTCCTTTGATAGCACGCTTTTAGATATTACTTGTCGCTACTATCTACTCATACCGCACGAGGAGGTTTTTTTGAATCACGGGCTTCATCTTGACATAAAGAGGTGAGACCTTTTCTTTATGATCGTGCTTAATCTCCAATGGAGAAGTTTGTTTTGCCGTGATGTGGGAAAGAATGGGAAGGGTTCAGTTATAAGAATATAAAGAGCTGGATCGTTTATGTAAGCTGTGCTGTGCTCTTTCCCCTCTTAACATGCCACTGTATTTCAGCTACCACCTAGTTACCACATGCGCTTGATAAGATAACATGTGTGTCATTCGAACAATTGTTGCTGCTTTCGTCTTCCTCATAAGAATGGCCTGCCTTTCCATGCCACCTGCAGGTTTTATGATTCGCTGTATAAGCGTCCCTTCATACAAGCTGAGTCATGTCGCTTCTGCTCGTCTAGGTGTGTTTACCTCGTTGTTGAGTATGCATAAGAAGTGCGATTCCCTATATAAGCAATTTCGGTTTCCCTCTTTCATTAAGTGGAGACATGAGCGGAATCACATGGCAGGTGTGGGACAGTAGTGGTGAGTGGTACACCACCTCATTTAGCATTGGGATCACCACGCAACCCCTCGGTGCCGCTCATTATACCTGCACCCAGGTGCGTTCTACCACCAACCTCGGTAACATGGCTTCCATCTCTAGTGGTACTCTTGAAGTGGGGGAAGATTGGCAAAGAGAGGGAGGAAGGTAAGCAGAGAGAGGGGGGAAGATTGGCAAAGAGAGGGGGGAAGGTAAGCAGAGAGAGGGGTGAAGATTGGCAAAGAGAGGGAGGAGCTTGGCCAAGCAGAGCGGGGAAGGGCAGATTTTGGGAGAGAGGGGATGAAAAGGTTGGGAGAGAGGAAGGTGGAAAAAAATGGTTAGGAGGGAGGGTGTTTGGGAAAAGGGGGAGAAGGGAAGGGGGGGAATGGGTTTGGAAAGGGAGGGGGGAGAGAGTTGGCAGATCGGAGGGCGTGTTTGGCAGAGCAAGTGGGAGTAAGCTTGTCAGTGACGGGGGGAAAATATTTGGTAGAGAAGAGGAGGAAGTTTGGTAAAATGAGGGGCGACGGGCAGAGAGGAGGAGAGGCAGATGAGACTGAGAGAGGGGAAGGGCAGGGATTGGGAGAGGAGTTGTCAGAAAGTGGGGGGTGCTGGCAGATGGAGAGGGGGAATCCAACAGAGAAGGGCGGAAAGCTGTTGTTGGTAGAGAGAGGAGGAGGATTGGGAGAGAAGGGGGGGGGGGAGGTTGGCATAGAGGGTGATGGGGGGAGGGAAAGTGGGCTGTATGGGGGTGAGAGGGCGTGAGAGGGTATGACGCATGATCATTGGAATCTCGATATTATTTTGCCATGGTACTTGAGAGGAGGGCTTTGCTGTTGCTGCTGCAGTCACACTCTTAGAATTCTGGTGCCTCAAAGGCCTCTAGTAATGCAGTAAGTGTGGTGCTTTCATTATCACCCTCTCGCTGACTTTCTGTCCAGCTCGAGTTTTTTTGTTTTTATGAGTTTTTCTAGTTAAGGGCCTCACACTCTTATGTTTCCATATGCCTTTTTCGCATGCTTGTTCTCATGCCAGAACACAAGCACATCGCTTGTCCCCTGGTCATCCCTCACTCTTCTGCCCGCCATGTTTGTTCCCATGCCGGTTTTCATGCTCGTACCCATTCAGTGCCAAGACTCTAAATCACTGTCTCTTGGATCACTCTTCCCTCCCATCCCGAACCATCCATCGCTTCATTCCTCCTTTCCGGACCTCCCTCTCCCCAGCCGGAAACAGGGATGGTGCATCGAGCTCGTCCACACAAGTGAAGACTGGGCGGCAGTGACCCACCGGCCTGCACCTGGTCTGACAGGCATGCCATCCGATGCCATGCCTCTCAGTCAAGCTGCCCCATCATCTGCAGATTGCCCTCATCATCTGCTAGCTGACAACATGTATCTGACTCACTGGAACGACATGTACAGTTGTTTGTGCTTCTTGTGTCTTTCCTAAGATCTACCGTAGTCACCCGGTTGGTTTCCCCAACTTTTTGCGCACCTAAATTGTACCAAGTGGACGCGTTGTTTCGGTTTGGGCCCAAGGCTAGTGATGCTTATGCTCGCAGCCTTAACGCTCTAAAACAAGTTAGTGTTGTGCGCTTCTTGTACGGCAAGTGTACCGTATACCTGAGACACGCACTAAGTAGCCAGTTAACTTAGCCGAGCAAAGCACTAATCAATGAATGTTCAGCTTGGTGTGTGTGGAAAGAAACTAGACCATTCTATGATAGAGGGGCACCTCTTAATCCATGTGCTATGAACCTTAAAAATTTGACAACCTACTAACCATGGCTGCAATGCCATAGATAGCTATCCACCTCAGCCACTTCCATTTCATCCTCGAAATCCTCCGGTCCCATCTCCTCCACATCCCCCACTTTCACCTCTTCATCCTTGCCTTGCTCGTCCTCCCCATCTCCATCTCTCCACCTCCTCCCCCTCTTTCCCACCGCCTTCCCTCTTTACCCTTCACTCTCTTCACTCCTCCCACCTCTTTCCCACCTCCTCCCACCTTTATCCCACCTCCTTCCCACCGCCTTCCCTCTTACCCTTCACTCTCTTCACTTTCGCTCCTCTCCTTCCTCCCGTTCATGACCCTCACCATCGCCCCACTCTCTTTCATCCCCTTCACTCCACTCATCTTCCCCCCCAATCCCCACTTCCCCTTCATCTTCTTCCTCTGAGCCACCCACTGCATGCACTCCCTCGTCCAGGTTCGCTGTATCATACATCACCACCCTCTGTCTTGCCCCCTTTAAAAGCGCATCTAGCTTGCAAAGCCCCAGCAGCGGAAATATTTTGAACGGCTGCCCGTGTACACAGAGAACTTGAAAAACCTGCCCACCAGAGTCTCGCTCCGAAGCCCGGGTTGGATGCCAGCTCATCGAAGGCGCATGACAACGTGGCATCGAGAGACGCCACCTCAGCACCACCTGGCGTGATGGTTGCGAAGCAGGTGAAGTTGGCTGCTGACATGTCGTCGCGGGAGAAGGCAGAGTGGAAGGAAGCGAGGAGGAGGAGGTTGGGGGAGAGGGTGAGCGGTGGAGTGACCTAGGCAGGCTTCAGCGGTGCAACCTCAGCGCGACCACAAAACAGAAACAGAACGTTACCACCAACACGCGCTCCAGCAACAAGGTGTGAATACCACTCTTATCAACCGCTCACCCCCCATGACATCACCTATTGCCTCCTCTGAATCTGCCTCTTCCATTAACTTTCTATTCCTCTCTCACCTCCCCATCCTGCCTTCCTTGTCCTCCTCATCTCCATCTCGCTCTACCTCCTCCCTCGTTCCCCACTCACCTACCCTTCACTCCCTTCCGCTTCACTCCACTTCCCTTCGTTCTCCTCCCCTTCCCTCCCCTCCCCTTCACTCTCCTCCCCATCCTCCCATTCACCCGTTCTAGTTCCTCCCCTTCAGTCTCCCCCACTTTCCCTCCCCTCATCCTCCTCCCCTCCACCATCCACACTTCCCATTCATCTTCTCCCTCCGAGCCACCCATTGCCCGCTCTCCCTCGTCCAGGTTCCTTGAACCATAGATCACCACCCTCCGTCTTTTCCCTGCCCCCCTATCTTCACTCCCCTCCCCTTCGTTCTCCTCTCCTCCCTCCCTTTCACTCTCTTCACTCCCCTCATCTTCCTCCACTGTCCCCACTTCCTCCTCATCCTCTTCCTCCGAGTCTTCTTCTCACTCACTCCGAGTCATCCCCTTCCTCCTCCTCCTCCTCATCCTCCTCATCCTCCTCCTCATCCTCCTCCTCGTCCCCTTCCCCCATCCACACTTCCCCTTCATCTTCGTCCTCCGAGCCACCCACTGCACGCTCTCCCTCGTCCAGGTTCGATGTACCATAGATCACCATCTTCCGTCTTGTAGACAGCAGCGGGCACTCAGAGACAACGCATGTCTGCAGCTTCCCCATCTTCTGCAGGCCCGCGGGTAACTGAGCCAGCAGCTCGCATCTGAGCAGGATCAAATCCTCCAGTCCGGGCAGCTGCGAAAAACATTCGGGCAGGCTGCAAAGTTCGGGCAGTGCCATCAAAGAGAGGCTTTTCAAAGCAAAGAGCTTCCAAAACTCATCTGGAAGGCACGAGATTCCGACCTCGATCAAAGAACACGACTCCAGCTGGCAGAGATCAGGGAAGGACTGGGGAAGCCTGGTTAGGCCCGGGCTGTTGTAAATTTCAAAAGTCCGAAGCTTCTTCAGCTGCCCGAGTGACTCGGGCAGAGCAGTCAAGCTCGTGAGTTCGGAAGGTTGGAGGGATGTGAGAGCTGAGAGCTGCCCTATTGTCTCTGGCAGTGCTACCAGGCTTTCGGCACGGATGATTGTGAGTGACTGCAAGCGAGAGAGGCGAGAGATGGAGTCTGGCAGCGAGCGAAGCAGATCCATTTCAGAAATTTCCAGCCTGGTTAGCGATGGGAAGCAGCCCAGCGATGCACCGAGCTGCTGCAGGGGAAGCTCCGCAAGCTGAAGGACCTCGAGGGATGGCAGCGACACACCCGTGCCACTCTCCTCGGATCCCCCACAGCTGCCAGTGGCACTGCTGCTACCCGTGTGACTGGCTAACTCGAGGCGGGTGATTCTCCCCCCAAGCTCCTGCCCGGCAGCTCCCGTGTGTGCATCCCCCGTGTGTGCATCCCCCGTGTGTGCATCCCCCGTGTGTGCATCCCCCGTGTGTGCATCCCCCGTGTGTGCATCCCCCGTGTGTGCATCCTCCGTGTGTGCATCCTCCGTGTGTGCATCCCCCGTGTGTGCATCCCCCGTGTGTGCATCCTCCGTGTGTGCATCCTCCGTGTGTGCATCCCCCGTGTGTGCATCCCCCGTGTGTGCATCCCCCGTGTGTGCATCCTCCGTGTGTGCATCCTCCGTGTGTGCATCCCCCGTGTGTGCATCCCCCGTGTGTGCATCCGCCGTGTGTTCATCCCCAAATAGCGACTCTAACGCCAAACAGGAACTCACTTTTAGAGATTTCAACCGCTGCAGCTGATACAGCGAGCCAGGGAGCGACTTGAGGTCAAGTTGTGAGAGCTCGAGTGTTTCAAGCGCTCCCAGCTGCCCGATTTCCTCTGGCAGCGCCTTGATTTTCAAGCACCTGACCACGAGGCTGGTGAGAGAACGGGCGATGGCAGGGAGAGAGGCAGGCAGGGCGGGCAGGTGCGGCAGGTAGAAGAGGGAGAGGTCCTTGAGGCTTGTCATGTGGGAGAACCCGCCTGGAAGCGTGCCTTGTAGGCTGGGTGCTTCTGAGATTCCTAGGGTTTCGAGGGAGGAGAGGCTGGAGAAGGATGGAGGGAGGTGGGTGAGAGCTGTGCATTCGAGCAGAAGCAGTCTGCGCAGGCTGCGCAGACCATCCCCCATGCCCTGCGGCAGCGCTGTCAGCTTGCAGCAGTCATAGATTTCCAGCAGCTCGAGGGAAGAAAGCAGAGTGAGGGAGTCTGGAAGTTGCGTCAGCATGCCGCATCTGGCGAATTTCAGCTCCTTGAGGCTTGTCAGGTTGCCAAGCGACGCGGGCAGGCTGCTGAGCCGCGGAAGCTCATCCAGGCACAGTATCTCCAGAGCAGTGAGCTGCCCGAATTCCTCGGGCAGGGATTGTAGAGCTGTGAAGTTTTCAAGCGTAAGCTCTTTAAGTGCAGTTGCAAGGATTATAGAGGGAGGCAGGTGCACGCGGACTCCGCGCAACTTGAGAGTGCGTAGGCATGGCAGTAGAGCGACGTCGTCAGGCAGATGGTAGAGTGATGATCCGACGAGGATAAGGTCCGTCAAAGAGGGCATGTGGGAAAGGGAGGCTGGGAAAGATATTCTTTTGCTGTAGTTGATCACGGAGAGGAGCCGCAACCGCTGCAGCTGCCCGAGACTCGCGAGAAGGCTGGTTACCCCCCCCACGTCCTCCAGGCGAAGGGTTTCAAGCGCCGGCAGGTTCCCGAAACTCTCGGGCAGCGGTGAAAGCTTTTGGCACCTCCAGATTTCGAGGGTCAGTAGGGATGAAAGGTTGGAGATGGATTCAGGCAGCTGAAGCCTTGGACCGCCGTTGATGGAAAGATGGGTTAGGTTGGTAAGCTGCCCGAAAGAATCGGGAATTGAGCGGAGACACGTGCATTCCAGCCGGAGCGACTTGAGTTGCCTCAGATTGCCGAAGTTCTGAGGCAGTTCATCCAGGTCGGACATTTCAATCACGAGATGCGCGAGTGCCTGTAACGAGGTGAAAGAATCTGGAAGGAGAGCGATTCTCCCACTGTCGATGATGTGCAGGCTCTTGAGTGACGCAAGGCCGCCGATTGAAGCGGGAATGGCGGTCAGATTCGACTGACAATCAAGATGAAGCCCCTCCAGCCGTGTGCACTTCCCAAAGAGATACGAAAGAACGTTCTCAGTGAACCCCCCGCGTCTGTACTCTCGATCCATCTTATCGACGTGGAGGTCCGTCAGATCTGGACACGTGTCGGCAATCCCCGAAAGGAGGAAGTCAGGGATGGACGTGATGCTGCCGTTGGCGAGGACGAGCTTTCGAAGTCCTGGGAATGACGAGAGATGCGCGAGCAGCTCGAATGGACGTATGCGACGCTCTTCGCGAAGATGGATGTGCTCGTGCACGCTACGGGCGATGCGATGCCATTTCTTGCACACAAGCGCGTGCTGGAGCTGACCGTCGGATCTACCGACGAAATGGAGGATAACGGAGAGAAGATCGTCTGACAGCTGTCCGATCGGTGATGCAGCAGCCATTCCGACTAGTTGATAAAATGGGACTAATGTAAGCGGTCGAAGACCAAAAACGTCACGGCGAGAGTCTAGGGTTCAGCAGCAGAACATCCTAAGCTTCAGTTGTGAGGAGTATGGATGGATGAAAGTCTTTGCTCTGCGAGAGAGTCGCTGTGACATGGCAATCCCTAGGCTGGCTGGATCCAACCCAACCGCTCGCAATGAACTCTCTGCCTCAGGACGCGTCACATGTCCAACACCGGGGTCAGATCGGCTCCAAACACCGAATTTGTTTTGTTTTTTTTTGTGTTTTTTTTTTTTAGTGAAAGCTTATACAAGAGCATGTACAAGCAAAACACTTAAGTCGTAACTGACTCATCGGGCTCAAGCCGGCTTACGTAAGCCAAGCCCTCCCCGCGAACTTTAAGGTGGCTTCACAAAAGTCCTTGGGTTTGTCCAGATGGACTGAAAACTTTCGTGCCACTTCAGCCCCACCGCCTCGTTGTCACAAATCCTCCGCATGACACGTGCCTCATCCTCCGCCAAGTTCCACCTCGCCTTATCCTTCCGTGCCCGCCTGCTGGGTCTGCCACAGTAGATTCTTGCATGTTTGTTGAACTCCACCTTGATCCTCCGAAGCACCTTCCGTGCCTGAAACTTTTTGACCTTACGGAGCGACACATCACACCTTCCCAGCCAAATCTGGTGCATCGCCACTGCCACCATAGTAGCTTCTGGAAACCCGGACCTCGTCTCCTCCTCTCCAAACACGTCTTCACCTCCACCGCTTCTATACCCTTGCTCGGCTCCCTAAGTTCCCTCAGCGGAACCACATCCTCCTCCTTAAACAGTGACGAGGCTAGTAACCGCGTTCTCGGATCTCCGACCTCCCGTACTGCCCGGATTTTGGAGAGCCTCACCGGCAACACGCTGCCACAGCACAGCACCAGCTTCACGTCCCATGCAGTGCGTTCCCCTTTTCCACTCAATCCTCGCAGCTCCACTTTCCTCCCCATCTTGCCAACAATCTCCCAAAGACACCTCTGCCCACTCGGTAACTTAGTGCACACTACGGGCGATTCCCCCGCTACCTCCTCTGCAGTTAGAGGCGCCAACACCCACTGACGCCATCGCTCTGGTGCCGCGTGAAACGCCTTTAACGCCAATTCCGCCTCCTTTTTCCCTTCTAACTCCCTCGCCAGTGTTTCTTCCGATTTCAGCATCACCGTGCCATCTGTCAGAGGTCCACTGGTGATCATCGATTGATCCTAGGGAAGGGTTACAGGCTCGTTGTCCTGGGGGGTTATGGGCGCACTCACCCGCTACTTAACAAGCCCTTTTATCCCAATGGTCTAGTGGTTGGGATTCTGACATGGTATCAAAGCGAAGGTCTCGGGTTCGAATCCCAGTGTGTGCACTTCGGGCATCCCAGTGCGGGGGGGTGTCAGAGGTCCACTGGTGATCCTCGATTGATCCTAGGGAAGGGTTACAGGCTCGTTGTCCTGGGGGGTTATGGGCGCACTCACCCGCTACTTAACAAGCCCTTTTATCCCAATGGTCTAGTGGTTGGGATTCTGACACCATCCCACTTCCTCACGACCATGTCGCGCATCTTCCATTTCCTCAGCTTCTCCGTCCCTTTCTGGCCGCCGAACGGGGCATTCCCGCGGTGAATGATGTTTTTATTGTACCATAGAAACTCCTCCTCCGCCTCCCATCTTGACGACGCTTCAGGCACTGTCACCACCGTAGATTTCAGTATCGCCTTGCACAGCCTTGCCCACCTCCTGCTTTTGAACAGACCCCCTCTCAACACCGCTGTGTGTGCGTACAGTGTCGCCCAGCCAAGAGGCAGCCCTGCCGCTCTCTCCGATAAGCCCCGCCTGAGCGGACACTCCTGTTGCAGCGCCAGGCTCGCACATCTTAGAGCCACACTGTCTATGTGCCCCCGCGGATCAATCACACCCAAACCCCCTTGCTCCCTTGGTGTATATATCAAATCCCCACTCCAGAGCCTGAAATGCCGCTCCGTATCTGCATGATTGCCGGACACGAAATTTTCTACCAGCTTTTCCACCCTCTTCCACAACAGATCGTCCGGCGGGTACACTTGTGCTTGAAAGAGGAAGATCGGCAGCACGTAACTGTTGATAATAGTCACCCGTGCACTCGTCGTGAGGTACTTGGTGCTCCACTTACTTAGTTCCCCCGTTGCTCTGTCAAACGCTTTCTCCCATGTCACCTCCGCCTTCCCGCCAGGTGATATCCACACCCCGAGGAGTCTCTCTACCTCATCCTCTCCAACCCATCGGTATCCCAGCCCATCAGGCGCCTGCTGTCCCACGTTCCTCCCCAACGGCAGTACCGCGGATTTTCATGCATTCACCTTTAAGCCTGACACCGCCGCATACTCCCGCAGTACCGCTCCCGCTTCTTTCAATTGTGGCACCCCTTCTAACAGCAGGATCGTATCATCCGCATACCCTACGTATGACAGCCTTTCGCACCCTCCTTCTCCAATACCCAACTTCCTTTCATCCACCATCCGGCTCAACGGCTCCACCGCGCACAGGAAAAGGTAAGGCGCCAGCGGACAGCCCTGCCGCACGCCTTTCCGCATCGTGATCTTCTCTCCTACCCATCCATTGATGCACAGCCTTCTGTGTACATCGCTATGCAGAGCCTGTATCCATTTAACAAACCGCGTGGGGAAACCCAGCTTGGTGATGGTCTCCAGCATGAAGTCCCTGCGCACCGAGTCGTACGCCTTTTCGAAGTCGATCAGAAGCAGATACCAGTCGCTGTTATCATTCCGGGCCGCTTCAATCATATCCGCCACCGTCGACACCGCGTCTGTTAGCCGCCTTCCAGGTAAGAAACCGTATTGCTCGTTTGAAATCACCTGGTCCAGCACTGCTTTCATTCTCGACGCCACCACCTTTGCCAAGATTTTATAAACTCCTGACAGAAGCGTAATCGGCCGATAATTCCTGATATCCGTTTGTGCCCCCTTCTTGAATAGCAGGATGGTAACCGCCTCGTTCGCAACATCTGGCATCTTTCCGGTCTTCACAAACTCCCCAACCATCTTCATCAGTGGTTCCCGCAGCAAATCCCAGTGGACCTGGAACAACTCCTTGGGCAAGCCATCCCGACCTGGAGACTTATCGTTGGCCAGCTCCCTGATCGCCTGCTGAACCTCCTCCTCCGACCAGTCCTTCGTTAGACACTCCGCTGATGCTCGTTCGAGCACCTTCCTCGGCGTCCACTGAGAAAAGGAGAAAGCGAATGAATGAACTATGAATGAAGTGAGTACATATAGGAAACCCTAATTGGGTTGTACCCCCTATGGGATACCCCACTATAGCCTACACAACAGCATAAGCTATATATATGTTCTGACACACCCCCATAGGCAAAGTGGGGGAGAACAAGGGGTCACAAGACCAGTCACGCAAAGCACAGCAAGCTCAGGGTGGATCACAAAGTCACCACACAGTCCGAGCACAACGACAAGGCCACAAGGCCAGTTCACATGCAGGAGTGCACACATATATATATAGAGCTAGACAAGCAAGAGCAGGTATATATATGTGACAGTACAAGCAAGGTCAAGAGGAGAGCAAGTGAGGCAAGACAGGTACAAGACCCAGCTGAGTGCAGAAGCGCTGATGGTCACAAGGCGCAAGTGCCTTGGTGAACACATCAGCAGTGTTGGCCTCAGAGGCCACGTACGCAAGTCGCAACTGACCACACTGCTGCAGCTCACGAGCAAGAAAGTAACGGAGAGCAATGTGCTTCGTTCTGTGCTCCAAGCGCTGCTCTCGACACAAGGCCAGCATGGCCTTGTTGTCTACGTACAGCACTGGAGGAGAACGAGGCGGCTCTCCAAGGTCAGTCAGCAGGTAGGTGAGCCAGCGAAGCTCCTGTGCAGCCATGGCCCCGGCGTAGATCTCAGCCTCACAACTGGAGCCGAGAACAGAGGACGAGCGTGTAGCCCGCCACGAGACAGAGCCGGAACCAAGACTGAAGGTGTAACCCTGCGACGACCGCTGCGTAGCCTGGTCGTCAGCCCAAGAAGCGTCCGCGTGCCCAGTGAGGACCACTGGACTCCGCCCTCCAAGCACTAGCCCCATGCCCGACGTACTGCACAAGTAGCGCAACACCCTCTTCGCTGCAGCCATGTGCTCTGGTCGGTGTCTCCCAGGAGCAACATAGCGTGCAAGAATGCTAAGAGGGTATGCAAGGTCAGGTCGTGTGCAGGTCATCAGGTACATGAGGCAACCAACAAGCTCTGGGTACGGGCCACTCGACTCTACGGACTCATCCGAAGGCAGAGCTGAGAGCGAGTGGCGAGTAGACAGAGGAGTGGCCTGAGGCGAGGAGTACGTGAAGCCGAAGCGCTGAAGGACCTGCTGCACCATGTGTGACTGAGTCAAGGTAATGGTGCGGCGTGCTCTGTCCCGAGTGATCTGCAAGCCAAGGTAGCTGCGCAGTTCACCCAGGTCTGTGCACGTGTGTCTCTTCTGCAGCTCGGACTTCACGTAGGCTAGTCCAGCAGTGTCAGCTGTGGCAAAGACCAAGTCGTCGACGTACACGAGGATGTAGAACGGCGGCAAAGAAGTGTCGGTGCGCAGAAACAACGACGGGTCAGCAGTAGAGGGAGCAAACCCAAGAGCCGCAAGCGTAGTCCTCAGTGTGTCGTGCCACTCACGCGGTGCCTGGCGGAGACCATAGACTGGCCGTCGGAGGCTCCACTGGGTGCCAGGAGGGAAAGTCCCAGTGAAGCCAGGTGGACGGCGCAGCCAGATCTCCTCGTGCAGGCTACCCTGCAAGAAAGCAGTGCTGAAGTCAAGAGAGTGGAGCTCGTAGTCGCGCTGAGCGGCTATGTGCAGTAGCACCCGAAGAGTGGTCATCTTCGGGGTGGGAGAGAAGGTCTGAAAGTAGTCAACTCCCTGCCGCTGACTGAAGCCACGAGCGACGTACCGCGCCTTGAAGACAGGTGGAGAGCCCGGCGGCCGCTTCACCCTGAAGATCCACATGCCACTGACGATGTTCGCCCCAGGAGGGGGAACCGCGTCAACGTAGGTGCCTGTGGACTTCCAGGACGCCATCTCTGCATCCATAGCTGCCTGCCACTGAGAGGAGTAGGGACCCTCTACGGCCTCCGCGTAAGAGCGCGGAGTCGGGATGTCTAGTGCATCCGGGTCTCCCTCAGGGGCAAGTAGTACGGACGCGAGATGAGGTGAAGCAGCAGCCAGACACTGGAACTCCTCCTGCCTGTCCTCAAGGACGTCCGTGCCAAGAGCACACTCACCCCCGACGGACGGAGGACAGACAGACGCAGACTCAGCAACAAGACCGGCAGCGTAGTCTAGACGACAGCGAGCAGCAAAGTCGACGAGCTCAGCAACAAGCGCAGACGCAGCAGTGGACTCAAAAGAGGGGTCAGTGACGACAGTAGCAAGGAGACGTGTGACAGTAGGACTAGCAGCACGAAGAGAGTCGGACTCTGGGTCGGTAAGTGCAGGAAGGGAGGACTCAGGAGGAGAAGGCAAAGGGGCACGCAGAGGAGCAGTGGACGGACGCAAAGACATCCGGTGCGTGCCAGGGACAGGAGGAGGACGCTGACGCGAACCGCGACCACTAGCGCGAGCAGCACGAACAGGCGACGCAGGACGAGACGCAGGCTCACGACGCTCAGCAAGACCTCCAGTGGGACCAGTGTAAGGAGAGGGAGCAGGAAGTGGGGAGGCGGGCTCTAACTGGGACTGTGACTGAACAGGCGGTGGACACGCTGCAGGAGGAGAAAGACCAAGAACCTGCTGTAGGAGGGGAACGAAGTACGGCCGAGGCCGCGCGGCGACTCCAGACACAGCAGGGACAGCACCCTCAGCAGCAGCACCAGCGCCAACCGCACCTCCAGCGGGAGGACCTCCAGCAGCACCAGCAGCACCCGCAGCAGGACCACCGCTAGGAAGGACAGCAGCAGTCTCAGCACCAACACCCGCAGCAGCTCCAGCTCCAGGCGAACCCGAAGGCCCAGCAGCTCCGGGACCAGCGGCACAAGTACCCTCAGCAGCCGAAGGAGCTCCAGCTCCAGCAGTACGTCTCCAGCGGCGAGCAAACCACTCGCGCAGCTCCTGTGGAGAGAGGGGCTCCCGCCGAGGCGAAGCACCCGGAGAACCGCCAGGTCCCGCACCGCCAGACACCACAAGGGGAGGTCCAGTGGCCGCAGGCTCCGCAGCTCCAGGCTCAGCAGCTCCAGACGCAGCACCCCCTGGCTCAGCACCCCCAGTCGCAGCACCCCCAGGCTCAGCACCCCCAGACTCCGCACCCCCAGGCTCAGCACCCCCA
This sequence comes from Closterium sp. Naga37s-1, assembly GCA_947471745.1. Classification (NCBI taxonomy): domain Eukaryota; kingdom Viridiplantae; phylum Streptophyta; class Zygnematophyceae; order Desmidiales; family Closteriaceae; genus Closterium; species Closterium sp. Naga37s-1. The sequence continues at coordinate 1,624,695 of CANJKZ010000777.1, read as the reverse complement.
GTCGCAGTACCCCCAGGCTCAGCACCCCCAGACTCAGCACCCCCAGGCTCAGCACCCCCAGGCTCAGCACCCACGCGCGTAGCACCCCCAGAGTCAGCACCCCCAGGCTCAGCACCCGCAGCAGGACCAGAGTCACCAGCAACCTCGACCGGCTCGACTGCGTCTACCTGGGACACACCTGAAGGGGCAGGACCCTGAGGGGGAAGGGGGTCTACCGGGGGGGGACCTGGCACAAGGAAGTGCGGTGGCGGGGGGAGGGAAGGAGTGCGGTAGGGGAAGAGGCGGTAGAAGGGGACTGACTCGTCGAACGTGACGTCCTGGGAGGACAGAACACGACGAGAGGAGGGGTGGTAGAACTGCCACCCTGGGGCGTCAGGGGGGAAGCCGAGGAAGACACAGGGAGCAGCACGAGGGGACAGCTTGTCCGCAGACAAGTCGCGGACAAACGCCCGAGATCCCCAGACACGGAACGCAGACGCATCGCCGACCTTCCCCGTCCACAGCAGAGCTGGGGAGGTCTCCGGCCGGGAGACCCTGGGGTGAAGGTTGATCTGATGCGCCGCGTACCGAACCGCAAACGGCCACAGAAAATGGGGGGCAGCCGCATGCATCATGGACGTACGAGCGACGTCCACGACCATGCCAATGCGGCGCTCAGCAATCCCATTTTGCTGTGGAGAGTCCGGAAGCGTAAAGGTCTGGCGGATGCCTCGTGCACGACAGTAGGCTCGCAGAAGGCCAGAGGAGAACTCTCCACCTCGGTCAGAGTGCAGACGCAGAACAGGAAAGTCCGAGCCGAAGCTCCTCCTGAGCTGGAGACGAGCTGCGCAGATCCAGTCGATCAACACCTCAGTGACATCACCCTTGCTGCGCAAGGGGAAGACTGTGGTGTAACGCGAGTAGTCGTCAACCACCAGCAGGAAGTAGCGCTCGTGACCCTGCCCACGGACGCGGGCCGGGCCCCACACGTCCATGTGAAGCGTCTGCAGAGGAGCCTCTGTCGGGGGAAACTGGGAGGAGTGAGGGGCAGCCCGGAGTCGCCCCTCGACACAGGGGACACAGGAAGGTCCGGGTCCCGAAGGAAGGGGAGGGAGAGACCGGGGAAGACCAGAGACAAGGACACGGGAAGCCATGCCCCGAAGACGAGGCAAGGAGGGGTGGCCAAGACGGTGGTGCCACAGGAGAGTCTCCTGAGACAGGCGGCGACACGAGCAGGGGGCAGACTCAGGACCAGACCTGGACGCAGCAGCAAACACCTGACCCGACGCAGCTACCTGGCCAGACGCAGGGACAGGAGGAGACTCAGTGGTCAGGGTGTAGAGACTCGACCCCGGCCGACGCGAAAACGTGGCCAGGTGTCGGCCTGTGCGGGCGTCCGAGCAGTGGGTCACCCGCTGACTCGCAGGAGTAAACTGGTGAACCCCCGCATCCTGCAGGTCAGCACCACTCACCAAGTTCGTCGAGAACGAGGGGAGGTACAGACCAGACAAGGTGCCCGAGGGGGCAGCCGGACACGGGAGGACAGTGGAGAAGTGAGAGAGGACAGGACCCCCAGAGGGGTCAGCCAGGGAGACTGCAACCGGCCGGCCAAGCGGCGTGAGTGTGGTGCGGTCTCGAAAGAAGGAGCGAGAAGCCCCTGAGTCAAGCGTGAAGGTGAGGGAGGCCGAAGCCGACGCAGTACCTGAGAGCGCAGCCTCACCAGTACCTGAGAGTGCAGACGCACTGGCACCTAGAGCAGCAGCCGCAGAAGTACCTGGCGCAGCAGTACCAATGCCCGGGTCGGGCGGGAAACACCGGTAACAGTCACCCTCCTCACTAATAGTCACAGCATACATGGCAGCAAGGATAGCATCAAAGTCAAGATCAAAGATAGCTACGCCAGCCCTAGACAGCTCTCCCCAACGGGGAATCTCACTAGCCTCGGGGAACTGCTGACGCCAAGCGTCCGTCAGGCGGCCAAAGCAGCGCTGGGTGGGGTGGGCACCTCCACACTGCTCACCCGCGCGGTCGCCGGAACGAAGGACGTAGGTGCACGGACCAAAACCCCCACCCCGCTGACGCTGCGTGTACCACTCACGGAGCTGCTGGGGCGGGGGGATGTCCCGCGAACGCTGCTGCTGGTGCTGCTGCTGACGCTGGCCACCACCAGAGCCGCTACGCTGCGGGGCACCACCCCGACCAGCTCCACCCCCTCCGCGACCGCCGCCTCCACCTCCACCACCACCGCTGCCTCCGCTCCCACCGCTGCCGCCACCACCGCCTCCTCCTCCGCTGCTGCCACCGCCACCACCGCCCCCGCCACCACTCCCACCGCCACTCCCACTCCCTCCGCCGCCTCCACCGCCACCTCCACCGCCCCCTCCAGTTCCACCCGCGCCCTTGCCCCCCTTGCCCCTGCCAGGGCGGCGTCTCCCGCTAGGGGCAGACGCCGCGCAGACCGACTCAAGACCAAGCAGGTCGGCAGCAGCAGCAGAGGCAACAGAGGGCAGCAGGGGGGAAGGAGAACACCCCTCAAAGATGGGGGTGCGAGGGTCACCACGAGAGGCTCCTACAGCGACGATGCTCTTCTCCGCCGCCAGGAGGGACTTCTCGAGGAGATCGACAGTGAGAGTGGTGGGACAGACTGAGAGGAAGTGGTCCCTGACTACGTGAAGGGAGTCAGGGAGGCGTGTGACTATGTAATAGAGAGTGATGTACATGGGGGGGGGGGTTCTTGGCGCAGAACTCAGCAGGAAGGGCGGCGCGGTAGCGAGTGTCACTAGTGCGGAGGTGCGTAATGAGGTCAGCGACAGTGGGAAAGGCAGCAAGGTCAGGAAAGAGGTACGGTAGCATGAGGCGGCTCAGGGCAGCAGTGGCAGGGGAAGAGTAGCGCGCAACTACAGCGTCGTACAAGGTCTGAGCACTCTTGTACTGACTAAAGTGCGCGCGCTCAGTGGTAGGCAGGTGGCGACGCACAGCAAGACGTGCAGCAGCATCGCGGGTGGCCCACTGAGAGCGAACAGTGGGGTCAGCATCAGCAGCAGGGGCAGGAGAGGCGCCAGAGGTGAGGTCAAAGAGGGAAAGACCGTCCGTCCTGTCGCACTGTAAGAACAGCTGCAGGTCGTCGACCCAGACCTCAAAGTCAATGGCTCGACCCTCAGCGTCAAAAGCGAGGACACTAGGGGTAGCCATGACGACGACAGTGTAGCAGTGCAAGCAGTAGGGGAGGGGCACGCAGTAACAGTGGTGCTGTGCTCACCAGGCAGGGCAGGTCGGGCGGCTCGGCAGTAGGGCGGCCCGGCGGCTGGGCGGCTCGGCGGCTCGGCTGCTGGGCGGCTCGGCTCCCGGGCGGCTCGGCGGCAGGGCGGCTCGGCGGCAGGGCGGCTCGGCGGCTCGGCTCCCGGGCGACTCGGCGGCAGGGCGGCTCGGCAGCAGGGCGGCTCGGCTCCCGGGCGGCTCGGCTGCTGGGCGGCTCGGCGGCAGGGCGGCTCGGCGGTCGTAGGCGGCGGGGCCGGTGAGGATAGGCGGCGGGGCCGGTGAGGATAGGCGGCTGGGCCGCGAAGTGGGGCGGCGGGGCCGCGTAGGTGAGGGCGGCGAGGCCGCGAAGGCAAGGGCGGCGAGGCCGCGTAGGTGAGGGCGGCGGGGCCGCGAAGTGAGGGCGGCGGGGCCGCGTAGGCAAGGGCGGCGAGGCCGCGACGTGAGGGCGGCGAGGCCGCGAAGGCAAGGGCGGCGAGGCCGCGTAGGTGAGGGCGGCTGGGCCGCGAAGTGAGGGCGGCGGGGCCGCGAAGGTGAGGGCGGCGGGGCCGCGTAGGCAAGGGCGGCGAGGCCGCGTAGGTGAGGGCGGCGGGGCCGCGAAGTGAGGGCGGCGGGGCCGCAACGTGAGGGCGGCGGGGCCGCGCAGGTGAGGGCGGCGGGGCCGCGTAGGCAAGGGCGGCGAGGCCGCGACGTGAGGGCGGCGGGGCCGCGACGTGAGGGCGGTGGGGCCGCGTAGGTGAGGGCGGCGCAACGGGCCGCTAGGGGCGACACGGAGGGTCGCTAAAAAAAGGAAAGCGCGCCTCGGGGCGCGCTTCGGTGGGCCCTAGAAACAGTCCCTAGGAGGGGACCTGCTCTGATTCCATGAGAAAAGGAGAAAGCGAATGAATGAACTATGAATGAAGTGAGTACATATAGGAAACCCTAATTGGGTTGTACCCCCTATGGGATACCCCACTATAGCCTACACAACAGCATAAGCTATATATATGTTCTGACATCCACTCCACACTCGGCAGCAACCCACCCATGGTAGTGTCATCGAAAGCCTCCTTGAAATGGTCAGTGGCAGCTTCCAGGATCTCATGTGCCTCTGTGTGACTGACCCCATTCCGCACTAACTCTTTAATTCCGGTCTTTGCCTTCCTGCTTTTCACTAGTGCCGACAGAAAACCAGTTGGTGTTTCCCCCTCCAGCTGCACCTTGAGCCCAGTCCGTAGCTGTAGCAGACTCCTCCGACCATCCCAGTACCTCTGCAACATGGCCTCCCGGTTTGTCAGCGATGCCTGCACCGCGTCATTACCCGGGTCAACCATTGCCTTGTGAAGTAGCTGCTCTACTTGCTCTTCCAGAGTTATCCTAGTACGCTTCACCCGTCGTCGTTCCTCTGTATCATATCTCCGCAGTCGGGCTACCAAGCACTTTGACAACTTGTCAAAATCCCCACTCCCCTCTTCGCAGTGTCTACGAACCACCTCCGCAATCGCCGACGCTACACCCGGCCGCTTCATCAGACGTGCCGGAAACCGCCAGATCCCCGGCCCTGCCTCTCGCGGACCGCTCCATCTCAACTTCAGCTTTACCGCAAACTTGTGGTCAGTGATCCCCTTCGGAATCCGTTTATGTTTTGCGCTCGCCACCAGGTGTAACATGGATTGCGACGCCAGCACCCTGTCAATCCGCGAGCTGACCATCGCCGACTTGCAATAGAAGGTGAACTGCCTCTCATCCGGGTTCAGCTCCCGAAATGTATCCTTCGCATGAAAGTCCGCCAGCATATGCATCATTCGGTTGTTGTCCCCAGTCACCCCCTACCTATTTGACTTGTCCAGTAGTGGATCTTCAATCATGTTGAAGTCTCCTGCCACCACGAGATCTTCCCCCCTTGGCAGGCCCTCCGCAACATCTTTGAAGTCCGTCCCTAGGAAACTGCCTCTCGGTGGTGGCTGCGCCGGGAAGTACACCGCCAACAACCGCATTACCCTCGTCCCCCACCGTATCCGCGCATGAAGCAACCTCCCAGAATGATGCCGATGAATGTCCTCTATCTGCACCCCATCCTTGAAGCTCAGTATTGCCAAACCGCCCGCTCTAGTTGGTGCCGCTACCGCGGCCATGTCACCAGGCCGGAGCTCCGTCCAGAAGTTGTGATCCTCCGCTACCCGTGTGTCTGCCATGACTACGATGTCAGCAGCTGTTCTGATCCACTCTTTCACTGTTCGTTGCTTCCCTGAACTTCCCAGGCCGTTGACGTTCAAGGACATGATGGTTAACTGGTGGTTGTTATCCATTATTTAACACTTGCCGAGGCCCCCACGCATCCACAGGGCAGTAATACAACAGCGCACGGTGACACACTACAATCTTCGATACAACAGCTGATGATACTCCTCCTACATTTGTCCCCCTATCCTCCTTCGCAGAATGCTATCACTTCTCCATCTGCAGGTCCGATGTAACCCATCACACACCAAACTCCTTCTTCGCCGTCACCAAGTTGACACCAGCCTTGGAGCTTCGTGATACCGAGCCGGACACCAGGCCGTCGCTGTGCCGCTGAGACACAACATGTTCCGCTGCCTGGGCAAAAGAAACCCCAGCCGCTTTCTCGCAACACTCCTGAACGCAGATCCACTCCTCTCGATTCCCCCCGGTTGAGATCAACACCACGGCGGGGTCCTTCAATACAAGCCTGGTCAGATCTGTGATCCTGACTGAGGCGGCTGCGCGGAGTCGACACATCCACAGTGTTAGCACCACACCACCAAAACAACGACGAACCAACATGAAACAGGTGCGTCAGAAGACACCCCTACCCATTACCATTGATCCCGTGTACCCGTCCCAGAGACAGGCTCCAGTTGCCGATGTTTTTCTGCCGCTCTGACACGTATTCATCATGGTACCGCGTCATGTGATACCCCGAGCAGTACCCGCAGGAAAGTGACGGGTAATGCACTAACAACTGCTTGTCGTGTGAAGTTGGATCATCAATCACATGGCGCCAGCGGTACTTGTCGCCCTCATGCTGCTTCACCAACCCCTTCACCTTGTCAGTATCCATTCCCGTAACAGGGTTCACCACCCGGTGGAAACAACAACCCTCCTTGAAGGCTGAACGTCCGCGCTTCTCTAGCTTCACTGACACCAGCATGTCACATAGCATCTCCGGCGTTATTACCGCATCCACCCCCTTGAACAGCACCTCAACGAGCAGAGGATCCGCAGCACGCGCCTTCACATAAGCCGGATCCACGGGATGCTGCCAGTCCAGGTTAATGCGTTTCCCGTCAACACAGGTGTGTACTATCCCATGCTTCCAGACGAAGTTAGCATCGCGAGCCCTCTCGAAGGAGACCTGCAGCCGATGATATTGCTTCTTATTCAGGAACAAAGCCGTCAGCTCCTGAAACTTCGTTGTTGCTTGAATTTCCATGTTCAGGTCCTTCTTCCAAAGGTTGAAAAGAGCGCGAAGCGTCGCCTGCACCCAAGTCGCCTCCGACTTGAACACGATCGGGATCAGCAGCACAATGGCAAAACGGATCCGCTGCGCGACTTCACTCTTCGCATGCGCATCATACCGCTCCTCCGGATCATCACTGAGGTACCCATCGTCTTCCTCCTCCTCGTCCTGCTTAGCTGACTTGGTGATAGCATCCTCCTTGCCTGCTTGCAGAGAACCGCTATCTCCTTTGTTGTTAGCCTTGACCTTGGAGTCAACTCCTGCGCGTTGCACATTGTCCCCTGATCCAGTAGCCAGAAGCTCCCGCACCGCATCCTTCGCACCCTGAGCAGCGGGCTGAAGAGCGTCGTTGTCTGCCTCCGTGAACAGGTCCGAAGTGCGCTTAATCGCCGACGATGCCGAAGCATCCGCAGGCAGTCCGGAGTCCTTAAGCTTGTCCACCACCACAGCAGAAGATCCATCAGCCTGACGAGCACCACCGTTCCTGGTAATCATCCTTGACATAGCACACCGAGAGTAAGGCTGACAATGGAAGCCTCCTTGAGTTGTAAACCACAGTCTGAGTGCAGTGCCGTGAGCTCCATGATCCTCTTTAAGGATTTTGAACTTGAACTGACGTGAACAAGGTAGCCTTGATAATAGCCGGCTGCCATAATCACGTGAAATCTTGTCAACCAATGAGATGCTGGAACACGGAAAGCTGAGATAACCTTGTTGCCGAATTAGAATACAAGTGTCATTCCTTGGAAGTGACGCGCTGACAAGCCCTTGAAACTGGCTTGGAACCTTGGAGTTAGTAGCCTGATAGTTTATGGGACCCCTTGTAGCATTGGACACAATGTCCGTCAGATGGACACGAGAAGTGTACCAATAGCTTCGTAACAGAAAGGCGATTCCAAAACTACCATCAATGTTACCAACTGACACGTGTGCTTCACAAGCGAGCCGATTAAAGCTGTCAGGCGGAATCCATGGCGGAGAGGACATTGTCATTGTCATTGCCATCATGTATGGAAGGAAGGAATTTGTGTGCATCGCGTACGAAAAAAAGGGATCAATCTGCCGGAGCAGTGTTGGCTGCCTCCCCAAGCCAAGTGTGACACGACCGGATTTGCAAGTTCGGTGCCCCATGCGAACTGTACACCAAAGCTGCCAGCGCATGAGCCGTACTTCGCTAGCATGTCGCACAACACTCGCTAGGCTTGTGACGACGCGCACAGACGATGATGTTCCACTGTCGTATCTGGGCGCTCCGTTGTCTTGCAATGTATGCGCCGCGTGACAAGTGGATGTCTGGGAAACAATTCATTGTAATTGGACCACCCCGAAAACTCTAGTTTCCATGCAGGCCTACCCATTCGCGACAAACTTGTACCTCTTTTGAGTAAAAACAAGCCACCCTACAAAGCGCGGGTACCCACGAAGGGGCCGAACTGTCCCACATTTCTGGGTGGGGTTATTGCCTACACATGTAGAGTTACTCGTGCCAATTTGTACCAAAGTAGCCAATGTGTTTATCGAGGCGCAGGTTGGTTTCTGATGGGTTCGTTTTCAGGTGGGATTTCGCGTCGCGCTCACAAAGCGCAGGTGTAGCCCACCGACTGTTTGTGATGTCGCCCGGTTACCACATCGAACGTGGCTGACGGTATGCGACGGCGATCGATCGTGGCTGGAACTGGTGGCGCGACATCGATTCCCGCGCTGTCAATCGCACTATCGATGTGCCTGTGTGCGCCATCCGATCTGGGGTTTTATGGGGGTGCACGCTTTTCGCGACATGCTTAACGACAACGGGATACATGTCTTTCACGAAATGGCAAATACACTGTAGATGCTGCACACCGATATTTCACGGGATCGGTGTTGGACATGTGACGCGTCCTCAACAGTCTCTCAAACCTCGGATCAACGGTAGTATTTGAGGAACTGGCGCGCGGGAAAAAATGGGTGTCACAGACCGCACCCATTTTTCCCCTTCAGTTTGGTGACGTCACGTCACGAATGTCCCAGCCCATTCACCCATGGAGAGCCACTGGAACCGTCGATGTGCAAATGGATGGCACCGATACATTTTGGCCTGCTCAGGGTCTGGCTGGGTGCCCCTCTCATTTCTGGCATGCTATGCTACTGTAATGTGGCGCTGAGGGCATATCCCACAAGCTCGTTTTTAGCCCATGAATCACTGTTCAGACTGGTGGATCAAGGTTCAAAGTGGTGGAACCAACAGACCGCTCTATAAAGCACAGAAACGTTCTCCACCGAAATTATTGAACCGAAAACGAATGTGTGGGACAGCATCACGCATGTTCAATTCTTGTATAGTGGCTCAAAACGGTTCCACACGGTCAGAAGCAGCTCGCAAGGTTTACCGTTTTGCACTGTGACGAAACAAAGTTGAGCGTAGGGATTGCTAGAGTTGTGAAAAGTACGCTAGAAATTAGTAGTGAGTGTATGAGATTGAGTTGATACATCACTTATAAATGTCTACCACTGGCAGGCAGATTGGGTGCTTTATGATAGTTTGATCGCCATGACATCGGTGCAGCGTACTGACGATCCCACGACGGGGGAGTGCGAGCGACGGCAGGGGAAGAGAACGAAAAACAATGCTGACCCTGAAGGCAAGGGATATCATTCTTCTCGCTTTTCACTCTCTGAACGCAAAGCACCTAGACTTCTCCTGCTCGTACCATCCTCCTAAGCATTCCTTTTCGAGCTATTCACGCTTGCAATCGCTATGACTCCGTAACTTCCATTCTCATTCAAAGTTTGCTCAGATTGCCATGCCATCGCTGGCATTTCTACTTCGCTTTCACGTTGCGCCGCTTCATGCATCGCTTCCTCTCTCTCTTCTCTCTCTTCTCTGTCGCTCATACCAGAAAGAGCATTTGGATATTGAAGGGCGTGTGATAGATGACTTCGCATCACCACTGCCTTACCGTTAAGTTTGTTCGCACATCGAGCCTCATAACAGAACCATCCTAGAAAAGCTCGTCTTAAAAAAAAAAATATCACCCTGTAACGAACATGCTCTCACTTTTTAAAACACCGTCGCGAAAGAAGTGAATGTGTGCGCTCTTTCGCACCACCAAGTTCCTTCCCGGCGTTGACTTCAGGCACAACTCCTCACCCAACACGTGAATATGGAGGTTACAATTTTGGCGTTTTGAAACAGGGCTACGGCGCTGCCGCGCACACCGCGGCTGGCCTGGCCGGCCTAGCAACTAAGGAGCGGCGCCGTAGAGAAGAAGAGAAAGAAATGTCACGCAACGGAATAAGAGAAGAAGCTAGGCCCGAGAGAGAAGCCTAACTCCAGTAGTGTGAATGAAAGAGTTGAGAGAAGGTTCTGAGATTAGAAGATTTGGATGACGCAATCAAGAAACAGTGAAGATATTTTTGCTAGAAAGTAGGGAGGCAATTCGGATGGGAAATACCGCGTCGCCACGCTTCTAGCATGGCATCTTGGCATAGCGCCTTGATGCCATGCTCTGTTGGACTGTAGAAGCTTCTAGTAGGTTGACAAGGAGACGAGAATATGCTCCGAGGTTGGCACATATCCCTATTCGGAGTTTAACGATGCAGTGGGGAAGTTCAACTGTTCGGGTATTCCCATGCATGCTAGCATCGGGAAACCCAACCTGTAGTGTCAAGAGTAAAGAGAAAGGTGATGGCACTTTCGAGAAAGTTGGGTACAAGTAACAAAACATATAACCTACATTAGCTACCCCACTAAAGCCTACATTTTATTATGACATAGGCATATAAATTTGACACACCCCCATAGGCAAAGTGGGGGAGAGTAAGGGGTCACAAGACCAGTCAAGAGAAGCAAAGCAAGCTCAGGGTGGATCATAATGTCACTACACACACTGAGCACAAGCAAAGGGCCACAAGGCCAGTTCACATGCAGAGGTATATATGCAACAACAAAAGTACAGTGATCTCTACCTAGCAGAGCAAGCATGCAGGTATATATATAGATCACAGTACAAGCAAAGTCTACAGCAAGTGAGGAAAAGTGGGCACAAGGCCTAACAAAGTGCAGAAACGCTGATGCTCACCAGACAGAAGTGCCTTGGTGAATATATCAGCAGTATTGGCCCGAGTGGCCACGTAAGCAAGACGAAGCTGACCACGCTGCTGCAACTCTCGAGCCAGGAAGTAACGCAAAGCGATGTGCTTCATTCTGTGCTCCAGTCTGTGCTCCTAACACAAGGCAATGGCGGCCTTGTTGTCGACATACAGCACTGGAGGAGAACGAGGCTGCTCTCCCAAGTCGGTCAGCAGGTAGGTGATCCAGCGTAACTCCTGTGCAGCCATGGCTGTGGCGTAGATCTCAGCCTCACAACTGGAGCTGAGAACTGAAGACGAGCGTGTAGAACGCCAAGAAACTGAACCAGAGCCAAGGCTGAAGGTGTAACCCTGTGACGACCGCTGCATAACCTGGTCGTCAACCCAAGAAGCGTCTGAGTGCCCGGTGATGACAACGTCACTCCGTCCTCCAAGTACGAGCCCCATGCCCGATGTACTGCACAAGTAGCGTAGTACCCTCTTAGCAGCATCCATGTGCACCATTCGGTGCCGACTAGGAGCCACGTAACGTGCCAGAAGGCCAAGAGGGTACGCAAGGTCAGGACGAGTGCAGGTCATCAGGTACATGAGGCAGCCCACTAGCTCTGGGTAAAGACCACTCGGCTCTACGGACTCGTTCGAAGGTGGAGCTGAGAGCGAGTGACCTGTAGCCAGAGGAGTGGCCTGTGCCGAGGACCAGGTGAAGCCGAAGCGCTGAAGGACCTGCTGCACCATGTGTGACTGAGTCATTGTGATGGTGCGGCGTGCTCTGTCCCGGGTGATCTGCAAGCCAAGGTAAATGCGCAGCTCATCCAGGTCTGTGCACGTGTGTCTCTTCTGCAGCTCCGACTTCACAAGGGCGAGAGCCTCAGTGTCAGCAGTGGCAAAGACCAAGTCGTCGACGTACACGAGGATGTAGAACGGCGGCAGCGAAGTGTCGGTGCGCAGAAACAGCGACGGGTCAGCAGTCGACGGAGCAAACCCAAGAGCCGCAAGTGTCATCCTCAGTGTGTCGTGCCACTCACGTGGCGCCTGGCGGAGACCGTAGACCGGCCGCCGGAGGCTCCACTGGGTACCAGAAGGGAACGACCCAGTGAAGCCAGGCGGGCGGCGCAGCCAGATCTCCTCGTGCAGGGTGCCCTGCAAGAAAGTTGTGCTGAAGTCAAGAGAGTGAAGCTCATAGTCACGCTGAGCGGCAACGTGCAGCAGCACCCAAAGAGTGGTCATCTTCGGGGTGGGGGAGAAGGTCTGGAAGAAGTCAACTCCCTCTCGCTGACTGAAACCTCGAGCAACGTAACGAGCCTTGAAGACAGGCGGAGAACCTGGCGGCCGCTTCCCCCTGAAAATCCACATGTCATCGACGATGTTCTGGTGGCGCTGGAGCTGGAGGTTCTGGAGCTACTGGAGGCGCTGGAGCTGGAGGTGCTGCTGCTGGAGTCCCTGGAGCTGGAGGTGCTACTGCTGGAGGCGCTGGAGCTGGAGGTGCTGCTGCTGGAGTCGCTGGAGCTGGAGGTTCTGGAGCTGCTGGAGGCGCTGGAGCTGCTGGAGGCGCTGGAGCTGGAGGTGCTACTGCTGGAGTCACTGGAGCTGGAGGTGCTGCTGCTGGAGGCGCCTCCGAAGGGGAGGGGGAGTGGCGGGGTTGGCGGCTCATGTAAGGGGGAGGTTGAGGGGGTGGGTGATCCATCTGCAGCTACTGCCGCCACACCTCCTCCCCTTCCCGCTGGAAACGGAGCCGGAGATGGGGGTGGGGTGGCAGTTGTCGGTGGAGGGGGGCGGGATCTGGGGCAGAACGGCGGTCTGGGTGCAGGTACGGGGTGCGGACGGGTCTCGCGGACGGGGGCACGGACGTCGTGCGTGGTGCGGATGGCGTACGGGCGACGGGCGGGGTGCGTGGTGCGGATGGCGTACGGGCGACGGGCGGGGTGCGTGGTGCGGGTGGCGCACGGGCGGCGGGCGGGGTGCGGGGTGCGGGTGGAGTACGGGCGACGGGCGGGTTGCGGGGTGCGGGTGGAGTACGGGCGACGGGCGGGGTGCGGGGTGCGGGTCACAGACAATCTGGCGCGTGCAAGGGCGTAGCAGCAGCTTCTCCCGCCACTCCCACCACTCTCGCCACTCCCGCCACTCCCTTCACAGCAGTTGCGAAGTCGACGGGAGGGCGGGCGGGGACATGGCGACGGGCAGCGGAGAGCCTACGGGTGGCGGGGATCTGGTGACGGGCGGAAGTGCGACGGGACGGGCGACGGGCTGCAGCAGCGAATATCGCGCGGGCGGCGGGATGCAGTTGCGGGTAGCGCGTCGGCGACGGGCAGAAGCAGCGGGTAGCGCGTGGGCGACGGGCTGCGGCAAGGAAGCGCTCACGAGGCGCGCTACGGGCCACGCAACGGGGCACGCCATAGCGAGAGGCTAGCGGTGGGCCCATAAAAATTCGGTCCTTAGGAAAGGAACCGCTCGATACCATGTCACGAGACGAACTTAGCTAGGAACAGGTTTAACTAGGGCCTAGGCTTAGAAGCCTAGGCCAAGCGGGTGTCGAGAGCAGCTTCTGCCAAGGAGAATCGAGAAGGGATTGAGGTTCACTATAGCACACGAGTACATATAGCAACCCAACAAAGGTGAAAGGGGTGCACCACCATACAAGAGAATTACACAACAGCTACACTACAGGCAGATTATACTAAATAGATATAAATCTATTTTGACAACTACGTTCGCCCCAGGAGGGGGAACTGCGTCGACGTAAGTGCCTGTGGACTTCCAGGATGCCATCTCTGCGTCCATGGATGTCTGCCACTTAGAGGAGTACTCACCCGCGATCGTCTCAGCGTAAGAGCGCGGGGTCGGGATGTCTGGAGCATCCGGGTCTCCCTCAGGGGCAAGCAGTATGGCCATGAGATGAGGCGCAGCGGATGCAAGACACTCAAAGTCCTCCTGCCTGTCCTCAAGGACGTCCGTGCCAAGAGCACACTCACCCCCGACGGACGGAGAACAAACAGACTCAGACTCAGCAACAAGACTAGCAGCGAAGTCTAGACGACAGGCAGCAGCAAAGTCAACAAGCTCAGAAACTAAGGCAGACGCAGCAGCAGACTCAAACGACGGGTCAGTGACAACAGTGGCTAGCAGACGCGTGACAGTAGGGTGAGCAGCACGAACCAGGTCAGACTCAGGGTCCTGAACGTGAGGCAGAGAAGAAGCAGGATGAGATGGCAGAGGGACACGCTGTGGACCAGGGGAAGGACGAACTGCCATAGTGTGTGTGCCAGGGACAGGAGGAGGACGCTCACGAGGAACACGACGACCAGTGCGACCAGCGCGAACAGGCGAGGCAGGACGAGACGCAGGCTCACGACGCTCTGTAAGCGAGTCTGGCTGCTCAGTGTAAGGAGAAGGAGCAGGCAGTGGTGCGCCGGGCTGTAACGGGAGGCCAGTAGAAGACGGGAGGCTAAGAACCTGGCGTAGCACGGAGTCAGGCGGCGGCAGAGACGACGGTGACGGCGGAGCGAAAAACAGTCGCGGCGGTGCAATGCCACCAGTACCAGTAGCTCCAGCGCCTCCAGCAGCTCCACAACCTCCAGCTCCGGTGCCTCCAGCAGCTCCAGAACCTCCAGCAGCAGCACCTCCAGCTCCAGTGCCTCCAGCAGCAGCACCTCCAGCTCCAGCGCCTCCAGTTTCAGCACCTCCAGCTCCAGTGCCTCCAGCAGCAGCACCTCCAGCTCCAACGCCTCCAGCAGCAGCACCTCCAGCTCCAGTGCCTCCAGCAGCAGCACCTCCAGCTCTAGCGCCTCCAGCAGCTCCAGAAGCTCCAGCTCCAGCGCCTCCAGCAGCAGCACCTCCAAAACCGACACCTCCAGCCCTAGGGTCTCCAGCAGCAGCACCCCCAGAGCCGACACCTCCAGCTCCAGGAGCAGCACCAGTCCCGGCAGCTCCAGTACCTCCAGTACGAGCACCTCCAGGACCAGAGACACCAGCACCCCCAGCACCTCCACGATAAGCAGCTCCAGCAGCACGACTCCTCAGGCGGATACGCGACGCAAGCCACTGTCGTTCCTGCTGTGGTGAGAGAGGCCCGCGTCGGGAAACGAGACGCAGAGGAACGCCAGCAGACACGGCACCCCCCGACCCGGCACCCTCCGGCTCAGCACCCCCAACCTCCGCACTCGTAGGCGCAGTACCCCGAGGCTTTGCACCCCCCAGCACCTCACGGGTAGGCTCAGCACCCCCAGGCTCCGCAGACGCAGGCTCAGCACCCCCAGGCTCCGCACTCCCAGCACCTCATGCGCAGGCTCAGCACCCCCAGACGCAGTACCCCCAGCAGCACCTCCCGCAGCAGCACCTGAGTCGCTAGTGACCTCTACAGGCTCAGCCAAAGGGGGCGGGTCTACCTGAGACACACCTGAAGGAGCAGGACCCTGAGGGGGGAGGGGGTCTACCAGAGGGGGGCCTGGAGCGAGGAAAAGCGGCGGGGGAGGGAGAGGGGCAGTGCGGTAGGGGAAGAGACGGTAGAAAGGAACCGACTCGTCAAAGGTGACGTCCTGAGAGGGCAGGACACGGCGCGAGGTGGGGTGGTAAAACTGCCAGCCAGGCGCGTAAGGGACAAAGTCAAGGAAGACACAGGGAATGGTGCGGGAGAAGAGCTTGTCCGCGGACGTATCGCGGACAAGGGCACGAGCACCCCAGATCCGGAAACGCGGCGCATCGCCAACCTCCCCCGTCCAACGCAGTGTGGGCGAGGTCTCCGGCAAGGAGACACGGGGCCAGAGGTTGAGCAGCTGCGGGGCGTACCGGGCCGCAAACGGCCACAGAAAATGGGGAGCCGCCGCATGGATCAAGGAGGTACAAGCGACCTCCATGACCAAGCCAATGCGGCACTCAGCAACCCCATTTTGCTGCGGTGAGGCCGGAAGCGTGAACGACTGCTCGATGCCCTCCCCCTGATAGAAGGCCCGCAAGAGGTCGGAGGTGAACTCACCACCTCTGTCAGAGTGCAGACGCAGGACAGGCAGGTCCTCGCGGAACCTGCGGCGGAGCTGGAGACGAACTACTCGGATCCAAGGGATCAGGACAGCAGGGACCTCACCCTTGGTGCGCAAGGGGAAGACCGTGGTGTAATGCGAGTAGTCGTCGACAACCAGCAGGAAGTACCACTCACCGCCCTGTCCACGAACGCGGGCTGGGCCCCACACGTCCAGGTGGAGGGTCTGCAGAGGAGCCTCTGTCGGGGGAAACGAGGAGGAGTGAGGAGCGGTGCGCTGCCGCCCCTCGACGCAAGGAAGGCAGGCTGGCGCAGGCGAGGCAGGGAGGGGAGGGAGAGACCTGGGAAGACCAGACACAAGGAGATGACGGTGCATGCCACGGAGACGTGGCAAGGAGGGGTGACCCAGGCGGTGGTGCCAGAGAAGAGTCTGGTGCGACATGGAGCGACACTCACAGGGGGAGGCTACCTGAGCTGACGCAGACACCTGAGCAGTAGCAGCTACCTGAGGAGGCGCAGTCGTCAGTGTGTCAAGACTCGACCCTGGCCTACGGGTAAATGTGGCCAGGTGGCGGCCGGTCTGGGAGCACGTACAGATCGCCACACGCTGCCGACCAGGGGTGAAGGTATCAACCCCCGCATCCTGGAGGACAGCAGTGCTCACCAAGTTCGTAGAGAACGAGGGGAGGTGGAGACCTGATAGAGAGCCAGACAGAACCGCTGGGCACGGGAGCACAGTGGTGGATCGTGCAAGAACTGGGCCCCCTGAGCGTTCAGCCAGAGAGATTGCAACAGGTGCAGGGAGTGGTGTGAGTGCAGTACTGTCACAAAAGAAGCAGCGGGAAGCACCTGAGTCAAGCGTGAAGGTGTGCAAGACCTCAGCAGGCGCAGTACCTGAGAGAGCAAACTCGCTCGCACCTAAGGCAGGAGCCTCACCAGCACCTAGAGTACCAGTCTTTATACCGGGGTCAGGCGGCACACACAAGTAACATTCACCATCAGCACTAATCTCCAATGCATACATGGCAATAATAATAGCATCATAGTCAAGAGCAAAGATGTCTACACCATCCCTAAGCAGCTCATACTAGCGAGGGCGCTCATAGTCCTCGCCCATCTCCTCACGCCAGGCGTCGTCAAGGCGGGAGAAGCAGCGGTGCTGGGTGTGGAACTTCCCGCATGTCTGACCCTTGCGATCACCTGTGCGAATGACATACGGGCAGCGACCACCACCCCCAGACCTCCCACGCTGAGCATGCCACTCAAGAAGGTGCTGGGTCGTCTGGGGACTTTGCTGTTGCTACTGCCTCTAACCAGCGCCCGTGCCTCCACCCCGACCGCCACCCCCACCGCCACTACCGCCCCGGCCGCCACCGCTGCTGCCTCCGCCGCCACCACCGCCGCTGCCACCCCCTCCGCCACCACCGCCTCCATTGCCGCTACCGACGCTACCACTCCCGCCAGCACTCCCGCCGCCACCCCCTCCGCCACCTCCTCCTCCTCCACCGCCTCCACCACCACCCCCCCCGGTTCCACCTCCGCTACTCTTGGCTCCCTTGCCCTTGCCGCTGCGGCACCTCCCACTAGGAGCAGAAGCAGCACCAACAGACTCAGCACCAAGGTAGTCAACAGCAGCGGCATTAGCGTAGGAGGGGGCAAGGGGAGAGGGAGAGCACCCCTCAAAGATGGGGGTGCGAGGAGCGCCACGAGCAGCACCTACAGCGACAATGCTCTTCTCTGCTGCAAGGAGGTGCTCCTCTAGGAGGTCGACAGTGAGTTCGTTGGGACAGCGAGCGAGAAAGTGGTCCTTGACCGAGCTAAGAGAGTCAGGGAGACGGGTGACTATGAAGTGGAGGGTCCAGTACATCGGAGGCGGGTGCTTAGCACAGAACTCTTTGGGGAGGGCGGCTCGAAGGCGGGTGTCGCTAGTGCGAAGGTGGCTAATGAGATCGGCAACTGTGGCAAAGGTTGACAACTCAGGAAACAGGTAGGGCAGCATGAGGCGGCTAAGCTCAGCTGTGGCAGGGGAGGAGTATCGAGCAACTACAGCGTCGTATAGGGTCTTAGCAGTTTTGCACTCGCCAAAATGCGTGAGCTCGGCTAACGGAAGGTGATTGCGAACGGCTAGGCGCGCAGCAGCATCACGGGTCTGCCACTGGGAACGGGCGCTAAGCTCAGCGGTGGCAGCGGGAGCGACTGAGGCACCAGACGTGTGGTCATAGAGCGAGACATTGTCCTTGCTATCGCTCATTAGGAACAGCTGCAGGTCATCTAGCTAGGTTTCGAACTGAATCGGGCGGCCCTCGGCATCGAACGACGGAACTCGGAGGGTGGCCATAGTTGCTGGCGCGGGACTAGCAAAGCAGAGCGATTGTAGGCAAGCAGCAGTAGCAGCAGCAGCAGTAGCACTAGCAGCAGCAATAGTAGAGGCAGCAGTGCAGCAGTAGAAACCGGTCTGCCAAACAACTAGGCAGCGCGGCTCGGCTCAGGCAGTGTAGCGCGGCTCGGGCGGTGCAGCGCGGCTGCAGCAGCGTAGCAGTGGCTGCAGCAGCAGTGCGGGCGGCGGGTGGGCGCAGCAGGCAGCCGCGGCAGCAGGGCAGGCGGTGCACGGGGCTGTAGGGGGCCGCCAGGAGCAGCTGCAGCAAGTAGCAGCAGTAGCAGCAGCAGCAAGGAAGAGCAGCTGCAGCAAGTAGGAGCAGCAGCAGCAAGGAGGAGCAGCTGCAGCAAGTAGGAGCAGCAGCAGCAAGGAGGAGCAGCTGCAGCAAGTAGTAGCAGCAACAGCAGCAACTCTGGTGCAGCAGCGCGCTAGGAGTTCAGGCAGCGCATGGGGCTACAGGCGGCCGGCAGGGCAGCAGGGCGGGCCGCACGCAGGGCCTACTGGGCGACTGCAGTAGCAGGGCGGGTGGCGCCTAGGTGCAGCAGGCAGCCGCTGCAGCAGGGCAGGCGGCGCACGGGGCGACTAGCGGCCGGCAGAGCAGCAGGGCGGGCGGCGCACGGGGCTGCGGGGCAGCGCAACAAGCGGCGCGCGGGGCGTAGCAGGCAGCCGCGGCAGGAGCAGGCGGCGCACGGGGCTACAGGGCCTACGGGGCTGCTGGCGGGCGGCGCGCGGGTCGGCAGGAGCTGCGCGCGGGCTGCGCGGACGGCGAGCGGGTCGCGCGGGCTACTAGCCGGCGGCGCGCGGGCCAGCAGAGGCGACTAGCGGGTCGCGCGGGCTACTAACGGGCGACGCGCGGGCCGCACAGGCTGCTAGCGGGACGTGCGCGGGGCTAGGGCAGTGCAGGGCGCGGGGTAGCTCGGTAACCACAAGTGGTAGGTGGTGGGCCCGAAAAAATGCGCTCCTAAGGTCCTAAGGACCTATTGCTCTCAATACCATGTTAGAGTAGGTAGCTAGGAATGTTTGACTATCGAGTGAGTTGGGTACAAGGATGAGAACCCTAAGGGGTTGTACCCTACATTGGCTACCCCACTAAAGCCTATACCTAATTATAAATAATATATAGCTTGACACTCCTAGCCGCCGCTTCCTTCCTCTGCCTTGCCACCTCCTCTGCGCTCAGCACAACAACAGTGCCTCCAGAAGACCCAGTTGAACCCCCACTGCCGCCGCTGCTGCTGCCACCGGGGGTAGCAGTAGGAGGAGGAGGAGCAGCAGGAGGAGTGATAGTGTCGCTTCCAGGTGAACCAGATCCAGTTTCAGCAGGAGGAGGAGGAGGAGTAGGAGGAGGAGGAGGAGGAGGAGGAGGAGGAGGAGGAGGAGGAGGAGGAGGAGGAGTAGGAGGAGGAGGAGGAGGAGGAGGAGGGGGAGGAGGAGGAGGAGGAGGAGGAGGAGGAGGAGGAGGAGGAGGAGGAGTGGTAACCTCGCTTGTACCACCACCAGCAGAGGGAGTCACAGCACACGTCGCCGCCCCTTCGTCACTCCCATCATTGCAATTCACCGTCCCGTCGCAAAACAACCCCTCTGCAACGCACTGCAACCCATCCGCACACTTGTTAAACCCCTCCGGGTCGCACGAGCTGGGCAGCAAGGGGCTTCCTGGACTATATCCCCGACTAGGAGGATGGCAGCATCGCCAAGAAGCGATCCATGAAGGGCAAGGCGTACAGTAGTAGGCCGTGGGATGCACATGGACATCTTACATTGTGAATAAAGTACATTGGAAGGAGTGTAAGTATTTCTACGCAAATGGCAGTGCTCGATGTAAAAGAAGGGCATGTTTCATTCTTGCTATGGGTATAGGTTGATGTGGCATTGTGTGCCTCAGCCCGTTACCCGCTCGTGTTAGGGTTTCGTACGATGGTCGCCATTTGCAAACCCTAAAGTTTTGTAGTCACTACAACCTAACTCACACTAGCCTAACGCGAACAAAATAGTTTGACAATGATTTCGATAGACCGGAAAATGACGTCCACTGTATCCATTGGTCGCAGCTGCTTCTCCGACACGTCCTGCCAGTAGGATAACACGATGGGGCATAACCAAAGAGTGACGTCCGAATCAGTGGGACAGCTTTTGAGGCGCCCCAAAGGCGATGAGGCATAAACAAAGGTGGTGTTGAGATCAGGGGGACACAGCCAAGGACATCGGCAGGGAGGATTCATGGAAGGAGGGATTGGCCCATAAATCAATGTGGGGGGGGAGGAGTCATGATTGGATAACGGACAAGAAGAATGTGAATATCAAAAGCACGAGCAGCATATCCAGCTGAATTGCAACCACCGGACACCCATTTTCATTCCCATTCCCATTCCATCCCATCCCGTCCCGTCCCATCCCACCTCACACCACCCGACAGCACCCCATCCCAGCAACACACCTTCGCCTTCCGGATCGCTGTCACTTCCGCCTCCCTCTCCTACCTCTCCCTCTCCATCCTCAGCCAATCCCTCTCCCAGACCATGTTCTCACCTCCCTACGAGCGTATGTCAGCAGTTTCGAGTCCAGCACAAGGCCACACATGCTGTGTGGGGAGAAAGGGAAAGCTTGGAGTAAAACGAGTAACGATTCGGACTCAAAGGAGAAAAAATGCAGCCGAGTTTTCCTCGCCTCGGATCGATACTCAGCCGAATCTAGGCACAAACGAGGCGAGTTTAACTCGCTTTGTCACTTTGGCCATCTCAATCCAAAACAAAGTAACAATCTCCCGACACTCACTTCATAACAACCCCCCACCATCCGTGCTGACCTGGAAATGAGGAACTCTGACAAGCAGCGCCACTTGGCAGAGCCCGACATGGACGACTCGTACTCCACCAGCTCAGCGATTAGCGTGCGCACCGCGTCAGCAGTTGCCGCCCGGGGAGGCCCCCTGGCGAGCCCCCTGACCTTGGCCTCCACGGCTTCCAGATACCGCTTGCACCTCAACTCCGCCTCTGGTGCTCCTCTCTTCAACACGGCCTGCTCAGACAATGAGTAGGGGGCAGTAGTGCATGGCCATAATGGATGAGTCATATCACACGACAGAAGGGTGCCGTGTGCACCTCACTTCTGCCTCTGCTGCCATGCGCTTCACTTCACACGTCCTGCTCAGGTTTAAACGCATACCACAGACCGTCGTTTGGTGTCACATGCGTACATTCTGCCCCACCAGAAGCTCACCTCCCCCCCCCCCCCCCCGCCCCACATTCCACCTGCTCCAAGATATCCCCATTTTTCAGTGTATAGAACTTACACCATCCCCATTCCGGCCCACTCCACCCCATCCGCCCCCACCCCACCCCACTCCACCCCGCTGCACCGTGCCTCACCTCAAACCTCTTCCCAGCCTCCTCCCGGAGCTTCTCCTCGTACTTGTGCCGTGCCCGCCCCTCCCCCGCCAACTCCTCTCTGAATGCTGTCTCCGCTGCTAGCAGTGCTGCGTTGTGGTGCGTGACCAGGTCGCCCTGGAGAGGGAGAGAGAGGAGAGATAGAGAGGAGGGAGAGGAGGGAGTGAGAGGATGGGGGGAGAAAACGGAGTGAGAGGAGGTAGTGAGGAGGGAGCAAGAGGACGGAGTGAGAGGAGGTAGTGAGGAGGGAGCGAGAGGACGGAGTGGGAAGACGGACAGAGTGATAGGAGGGAGTGAGAGGACAGAGTGAGAGGACGGAGTGAGACGGGGTGCCATCCAACCCAGCAACAAAACCCACCGCATCAGCAGAAGTGGGGTTGCCAAAAGCCCTTGTGTACTCTTCCAGGGCCGCCTTAAACGCAGTGCGACACTCTGTCTCCTCCATACTCTGGAGGCATCCAAAGTTGCACGGCATACAAGGGAGAGCAGAGAGGACGGGTGAACCAGAGGGAGAGGGAACAAGGGAGAGGTGGAATTATCAAGAGGAGAAAAGGAGGCGAAGAGGGAAGGAAAAGAAGAACTGGCTGGAAGAAAGAGTGAGGCATACAGGCATATACCTGGATCGCTATGAAGCTGCCCGTGTTATCTATCAAATAACAGAGATTCAGGCATGGAAAGGGACTCAGACATAGAGAAAGACTCGCACATTCACTCACCAGCCAGGAGTTGAGGATGGTGGGTACCGCCCCGTTATTGAGTGCCTCGATATATGTCTGAGTGAGCCCTGCCAGCATGGACCCTGTCATGACTGTGCCGCCCACCCTCTTGGGGCGAGCGCGGGCAAACACCGCCTGGGTGAACACGTCTAACCCCTGCGTGAACTCAGGACGAAGCTGGTCCCTCTGCACGTGAAAGAAGGTGGTTACCATGGGGAAATTGTGGGGAGGCGGTGAAGAGACAGCACACACTACACCACAGTGCCTATGTGAACGCGACTAGCGCCTATGTGCCTATGTGCTTGACGCAAAACGAAGCTGGCCCATATGCACGTGAAAAGAGGTGGTTACTATGGGGAATTTATGGTGAGACGGTGGGTGTGAGAGGAGTGGGTGAAGGGTGCCGAGGTGAGATGAGGAGGCAGTGCGCGCAAACATCACCCGGGTGAATGCGTCCAATGCCAGGATCAGACATGGGAGGCCCACAGCACACACCAACACTCGCCTTCATGGGGCACAGCAGACGCCGGCACTCACGGGCAAGAGGTCGAGCTTCTGCAGCAGGCGCTCGCCACTGATGGGGCGACCAGTAGCACGTACTGAGGGGTATGGAATAAAGATATACAAGGGGAAAAGACATGGCATAGCACGTCAGAGATTACAGCACAGCACAGCACAGCAAACGCCAGCACTCACGGGCAGGGTGTCGAGCTTCTGCAGCAAGCGCTCGTCAATGATGGGGCGCACGAGAGAAAAGCAGTCGCGGTCGGGGAAGAGTGAACGGATGGACTCGCGGATCTGAGCAGAAGAAACGTGGGGGGGGGGGGGGGGGGGGGGGGAAGAGATTGGGCTCAGGAATCAACTTCTGAGGCGCCTCAAAATTGGTTAGGTTCTGGGTTCCTTTAAAAAATACGTCACCAAGGGGCGAAGCAGTTGCAGTCAAGGGCAAGCAGATGGGGCTCGCGGATTTGCGTGTGAAGAGGGGCGAGGGTTTTTCTTGAGATGGTGTCTGCTTGGACACCACCTCTATCTCTAGTAACACGCCACGACACCCTACTTCTACCCACACCTCACCATGTCCCACCTCACTCCAGCACACACACACACACACACACACACACCCGCCTCCAAGCCGCACCTATTTCTTGGCCCGCGCAGAGTCAGAGCCTTCGGCCACGGACTGCAGCGCTCTCTCGAGGTGCATGCACACCAACGCAGACAGGCGCAACCCACCACAACCCACGCCGTACAGCCCATCCCACCGCGCCCCACCACACCCAACCACAGCCCACCTGATTCTTGGCCCGCGCAGAGTCAGAACCTTCGGCCACGGACTGCAGCGCCGTCTCGAGGTAGTACCGCGGGGTTATGACCCGGCCGTCCTCCGTGAGATCCAAGTAAAAGTCCTGCGGAGATGGGGGGCGGAGCGGAGGAAGGAGGTTATGGTGAGGCGAGGGTGTGAGTAAGGAGAGACAGAACCGGCAGTCCTCGGTGTGATCCAAGTAGAAGCCCTGTCACCCACGTGAGGGGGGGAGAGGAGGAGGTCATGGGGAGGCGAGGGCGAGAGTGAGGAGAGACACGAGGTAGTCCCGCGGGGTGATCACTCGGCCGTCCTCCATAAGATCCAAGTAGAAGTCCTGCCGGGCAAGGGGGGATGGAGGGAGGGGGTAGTGAGGAAAGACAGAACGCGGCCGTCCTTTGTGAGATTAAAGTAAATGTCCTCCTGCGGAGGTGGATTGTGGAGATGAGAGAAGGCAGAGACGTGCGGAGCAACGGAGTGTGAACGGAGGTAGTCCCGTGGGGTGATCACCAAAACATGACTGTGGCTTACCCTCATCAGCCAGAAGAACACAGGCGAAAAGAGCCCGAGCTCCTGCGTTGCAGAAGACGAATTCTCCTCCAGTTCTGTACGTCGACAACAAGGCCATGCTGGCCTTGTGTCAGGAGCACAGACTGGAGCACAGAACGAAGCACATTGCTCTGCGCTACTTCCTTGCTCGAGAGTTGCAGCAGCGTGGTCAGCTTCGTCTTGCTTACGTGGCCTCTCGGGCCAACACTGCTGATATCTTCACCAAGGCACTTCAGCCTTGTGATCATCAGCGTTTCTGTACTATGCTAGGTCTTGTGCCTGCAGGGCCTCACTTACTCACCTCTTGACTTTGCTTGTACTGTGATCTATATGTCAGATATATATGACTTAGTCTTTGTAGGCTCTAGTGGGGTAGACACTAAGGGGTACAGGTTTCTAGGGTTTCATATTTGTATCCAACATCTTCCTAGTTCAATCATTCCTCATTCTTAACATGGTATAGAGCGGGTTCCCTAGTGGGACCGTTTCTTCCTAAGGGCCCACCTTCGGAAAAAAAAATTAGCCTGCCCGAAGCGCGCTTCGCGTCCTGCCCTAAAACCAATTCGCAGCCCCTTAGTGGCCTGCCCCTTCACGGCCCCTTAGCTGCCCCTTCGCGGCCCCTTTAGCGGCCCCCTCGCGGCCCTCCTTCACGGCCCCGTCGCGGCCCCTTCGCGGCCCTGTCGCGACCCCTTCGCGGCCCCTCGCGGCCCCTCTTAAGGCCCTTCGCGGCCCCTTCGCGGCCCTTCGCGGCCCCCTCACGGCTCTTCGCGGCCCCTTCATGGCCCTTCGCGGCCCCCTCTCGGCCCTTCGCGGCCCCTTCTCGGCCCCTTTGCGGCCCTTCGCGGCCCCCTCTCGGCCCTTCGCGGCCCCTTCTCGGCCCCTCTGCGGCCCTTCGTGGCCCCTTCGGGCCCCTTGGCGGCGCTTTCGCGGCCCCCCCCTCCCCCTTCGCGGCTCTTCGCGGCCCGCCGTAGCCGCCCTGCCGCCCCGTCGTCGCCGCCTCACCAGCAGCTGCCGTCACCCCTGCTGCCGCTGTAGCGGCCCTCCCGCCCAGTCGTCCCTATTCCTGCAGCAGCGGCCGTCCCTGCAGCAGCTGCCGTCGCCGTCCCTGCCGCCACAACAGCTGCCGGCCCTGCTGGTGTCGCGAGCCGCCGCCGCTGCTGCGGTCCCTGCTGCCCCAGCCCTGACCTGCAGCCGAGCCGCGGCCCTACCCTGCTGCCCAGTTGCGGCCCCGACCCTGCCGGCGCACCTCGGCCCTGCCACTCCGGTGGCGGCCACCCTACCCACTCGCCACTGGTAAGCGCCCTGCCGAGCCGCGCCCCTTTAGCCGAGTCGAACTGCCGCTGCTGCTGCTAGCCTGCTGCTGCTGCTGTCATGGCTACCCCCAATGTGCTCACCTTTGATGCTGAGGGTCGGGCTGTCGATTTTGAGGTCTGGGTCGATGATCTGCAGCTTTTCCTGCAGTGCGATAGAAAAGACGGTCTCTCACTGTTCGATCTCACGTCTGGCGCCTCTACTGCCCCTACTGCCGATGCTGACAGTACTGTTCGCTCACAGTGGGCCACACGCGATGCTGCTGCCCGTCTTGCTGTGCGTAGTCACCTGCCGTCCACTGAGCGCGCGCACTTTAGTCAGTACAAGAGTGCTAAGACCTTGTACGACGCTGTAGTTGCACGCTACTCTTCCCCTGCCACTGCTGCCCTTAGTCGCCTCATGCTGCCGTACATGTTCCCTGACCTCGCCGCCTTTCCCACAGTCGCTGACCTCATTATGCACCTCCGCACTAGTGACACCCGCTACCGCGCTGCGCTTCCTGCTGAGTTCTGCGCCAAGAACCCCCCCCCCCATGTACATCACCCTCTACTACCTAGTCACCCGGCTCCCTGACTCCCTTCGCTAGGTCAGGGACCACTTCCTCTCTGTTTGCCCCACCACACTCACCGCTGACCTCCTCGAGGAGCGCCTCCTTGCAGCTGAGAAGAGTATAGTCGCTGTAGGAGCCTCTCGTGGTGACCCTCGCACCCCCTTCTTTGAGGGGTGCTCCCCCGTTCCCCTTTTGCCCTCTGTTGCCTCTGCTGCTGCTGTCGACCTCGTTGGCACCGAGTCGGTCGGCGCTGCGTCTGCCCCTAGCGGGAGACGCCGCAACGGCAAGGGCAAGGGGGGCAGGGGCGCTGGAGGAGCTGGCGGGGGCGGTGGTGGTGGCGGTGGAGGCGGCGGAGGGGGTGGGGGTGGCGGTGGGAGTGGTGGCGGGGGTGGGGGCTTAGGTGGCGGCGGTGGAGGCGGAGGCGGAGGCGGCGGTGGCAGTGGGAGCGGAGGAGGCGGCGGTGGCGGCGGTGGCGGCAGCGGCGGTGGAGCTGGTCGGGGTGGCTCTGTGCAGCGGGGAGGCTTCGGTGGTGGTCAGCGCCAGCAGCAGCAGCGCGCTCGTGAGACCCCGCCCCCCCAGCAGCTTCGTGAGTGGTACGCTGCGCGTCAGCGGGGTGGGGGTGCTGGTCCCTGTGCCTACGTCCTGCGTACCGGCGACCGCACTGGTGAGCCGTGCGGCGGCCCGCACGCCACCCAGCGCTGCTTCGGCCGCCTGACGGACGCCTGGCGTCTCCAGTTCCCTGACGCCACTGAGATCCCTCGCTGGGGCGAGCTGCTTAGGTCGGGGGTTGCTATCTTTGATCTTGATTATGATGCTATTCTTGCTGCCATGTATGTTGTGTCTACTAGTGACGAGGGTGACTGTTACTTGTGTGTGCCGCCTGACCCGTGCATTGAGGCTGCTGCTCTAGGTGCTAGTGAGTCTGCTGCTCCAGGTGCTGGTGAGTCTGCTGCTCCAGGTGCTGGTGAGTCTGCTCTCTCAGGTACCACGTCGGCTCAGGTTTTGCACACCTTCACTCTTGACTCGGGTGCTTCCCGCTCCTTCTTTCGAGACCGCACCACACTCACGCCGCTTAGTCGGCCGGTTGCAGACTCCCTGGCAGACCCCTCTGGGGGTCCTGTCCTTGCCCACTTCTCCACTGTCCTACCGTGTCCGGCGGCCCCTTCTGGCATCCTGTCAGGTCTTTACCTCCCCTCGTTCTCTACGAACTTGGTGAGTGGTGCTGACCTACAGGATGGGGGGGTTGACCAGTTCACTCCTGCGAGTCAGCGAGTGACCCACTGTACGTGTGCTCGGACGGGCCGACACTTGGCCACGTTTACCCGTCAGCCGGGGTCGAGCCTGTACACACTGACTACCGAGTCTCCTCTGGTTCCTACGTCTGGTCAGGTAGCTGCGTCAGGTCAGGTGTTTGCTGCAGCGTCCAAGTCCGGTCCTGAGTCTGCCCCCTGCACGTGCCGTCTCCTGTCCCACCAGACTCTCCTCTGGCACTACCGCCTTGGTCACCCCTCCCTGCCTCGTCTCCGAGGCATGGCCTACCATGTCCTTGTCTCTGGTCTCCCCCGGTCCCTCCCCCCCCTTCCCCCGGGGCCTGCCCCTACCTGCGTTCCCTGCGTCGAGGGGCGGCAGCGCGCCGCTCCTCACTCCTCCGAGTTTCCTCTGACAGAGGCTCCGCTGCAGACGCTTCACATGGACGTGTGGGGCCCAGCCCGCGTCCGTGGACAGGGTCACGAGCGTTAATTCCTGCTGGTGGTTGACAACTACTCGCGTTACACCACAGTCTTCCCCTTGCGGAGCAAGGGTGAGGTCACTGAGGTGTTGATCGACTGGATCCGCGCTGCCCGTCTCCAGCTCAGAGACAGTTTCGGCTCGGACTTTCCTGTTCTGCGTCTGCACTCCGACAGAGGTGGAGAGTTTTCCTCCGACCTTCTGCGAGCCTTCTGTCGTGCACGAGGCATCCGCCAGACGTTCACGCTTCCGGCCTCTCCACAGCAAAATGGGATTGCTGAGCGCCGCATTGGCATGGTCATGGACGTCGCTCGTACGTCCATGATCCATGCGGCTGCTCCCCATTTTCTGTGGCCGTTCGTAGTTCAGTACGCGGCGCATCAGATCAACCTTCAGCCCCGGGTCTCCTTGCCGGAGACCTCCCCTACTCTGCGGTGGACGGGGAAGGTTGGTGATGCGTCTGCGTTCCGTGTCTGGGGATCTCGAGCTTTTGTCCGCGACTTGTCTGCGGACAAGCTGTCCCCCCGTGCTGTTCCCTGCGTCTTCCTTGGCTTCCCCCCTGACGCACCTGGGTGGCAGTTTTACCACCCCACCTCGCGCCGTGTTCTGTCCTCCCAGGACGTCACGTTTGACGAGTCGTTTCCTTACTACCGTCTCTTCCCCTACCGCACTGCACCCCTCCCCCCCCCGCCGCTCTTCCTCGCGCCAGACCCCCCCGGTAGACCCCCTTCCCCCTCAGGGTCCTGCCCCCTCAGGTGTGTCCCAGGTAGACGCAGTCGAGCCTGTCGAGGTAGCTATTGACTCTGGTGCTGCTAGGGGTGCTGAGCCTGCGGGTGCAGGGTCTGGGGGTGCTGAGCCCGAGCGTGCGGAGCCTGGGGGTGCTGGGTCTGGGGGTGCTGAGCCTGGGGGTGCGGAGCCTGGGGTTGCTGAGTCTGGGGGTGCTGAGCGTGAGGGTGCTGGGCCTGCTCGTGTGGAGTCTGGCGGTGCTGGGCCTGGAGGTCCTTCGGGTGCTTCGTCCCGGCGGGAGCTACCCTCTCCACAGGAGCTGCGTGAGTGGTTTGCTCGGCGGTGGAGCCGTGTTGCCGGAGCTGGAGGTTCTACTGCTGCTGGGGGTGCTGGAGACACGGGTCCCGGAGGTGCTCGTACTGGAGGTACTGGAGCTGCTGGGCCTGGGGGTGCTCCTGGTGCTGGAGCTGCTGGCGGTGCTGGAGCTGGCGGTGCTGCTGGAGTGGGTGCTACTGGAGGTGCTGGAGCTGGAGCTGCTGAGTCTTCCGGTGGTCCTGCTGGAGCTGTAGCTGCTGGAGGTGCTGGAGCTGGAGGTGCTGCTGGAGCCAGTGCTCCTGTGGGTGCTGGCGTTGCTACTCCTGGAGCTAGTGGAGCTGCTGGAGTCGGAGCCGACCCTGGGGGTGCTGGTGCTGTCTCTGCTGGTTCTGGAGGTGCTGCGCGGCCACAGCCGTACTTCGTTCCGCTCCTTGAGCAGGTTCTTGGTCTTCCGCCCTCTACTGGTCCTGCTCCTTCCTTAGAGTGTCCACTGCCTGTCCAGTCCGAGTCACAGTTACAGCCCGCCACCCCACTGCCTGCTCCTTCTCCTTACACTGGTCCTACTGGAGGTCTTGCTGAGCGTCGTGAGCCTGCGTCTCGTCCTACGTCGCCTGTTCGTGCTGCTCGCACTGGTCGTCGTGTTCCGCGTCAGCGTCCTCCTCCGGTCCCGGGCACGCACCAGATGGCACTGCGTCCTTCCACTGCTCCACTGCGTGTCCCTTTGCCGTCTCCTCCAGAGTCCTCTCTTCCTGCTCTTGCTGACCCAGAGTCTGACTCCCTTCGTGCTGCCAGTCCTACTGTCACGCGTCTCCTGGCTACTGTTGTCACTGACCCTTCCTTTGAGTCCACTGCTGCGTCTGCCTTAGTTGCTGAGCTTGTCGACTTCGCTGCTCACTGTCGTCTAGACTACGCTGCTAGTCTTGTTGCTGAGTCTGAGTCTGTCTGTCCTCCGTCCGTCGGGGGTGAGTGTGCTCTTAGCACGGACGTCCTTGAGGACAGGCAAGAGGAGTTCCAGTGTTTTGCTGCTGCTTTACCTCATCTCGTGTCCATGCTGATTGCCCCTGAGGGAGACCCGGATGCACCAGACATCCCGACTCCGCGCTCTTACGCAGAGGCGATAGAGGGTCCCTTCTCCTCTCAGAAGCAGTCAGCCATGGACGCAGAGATGGCTTCCTGGAAGTCCACAGGCACCTACGTTGACGAGGTTCCCCCACCTGGGGCGAACATCGTCAGTGGCATGTGGATTTTCACAGTGAAGCGGCCGCCGGGTTCTCCGCCTGTCTTCAAGGCACGTTATGTGGCTCGAGGCTTCAGTCAGCGGCAGGAAGTTGACTACTTTCAGACCTTCTCCCCCACCCCGAAGATGACCACTCTTCGGGTGCTGCTGCACATAGCCGCTCAGCGCGACTACGAGCTTCACTCTCTTGACTTCAGCACTGCTTTCCTACAGGGCAGCTTGCACGAGGAGATCTGGCTGCGCCGCCCACCTGGCTTCACTGGGTCGTTTCCTCCTGGTACCCAGTGGAGCCTCCGGCGGCCAGTCTACCATCTCCGCCAGGCGCCCCGTGAGTGGCACGACACACTGAGGACTACACTTGCGGCTCTTGGGTTTGCTCCTTCTACTGCCGACCCGTCGCTGTTTCTACGCACCGACACCTCTTTGCCGCCGTTCTACATCCTCGTGTACGTCGACGACTTGGTCTTTGCTACTGCTGACACTGCTGGACTCGCCCACGTGAAGTCCGAGCTGCAGAAGAGACACACGTGCACAGACCTGGGTGAACTGCGCAGCTACCTTGGCTTGCAGATCACCCGAGACAGAGCACGGCGCACCATTACCCTGACTCAGTCACACATGGTGCAGCAGGTCCTTCAGCGCTTCGACTTCACGTACTCCTCGCCTCAGGCCACTCCTCTGTCTACTCGCCACTCGCTCTCAGCTCTGCCTTCGGACTCATCCGTAGAGCCGAGTGGCCCGTACCCAGAGCTTGTTGGCTGCCTCATGTACCCGATGACCTGCACTCGTCCTGACCTAGCATACCCTCTTAGCATCTTGGCACGCTATGTTGCTCCTGGGAGACACCGACCAGAGGGTGTTGCGCTACTTGTGCAGTACGTCGGGCATGGGGCTTGTGCTTGGAGGGCGGAGTTCAGTGGTCCTCACTGGTCACGCAGACGCTTCTTGGGCTGACGACTTGGCTACGCAGCGGTCGTCACAGGGTTACACCTTCAGCCTTGGTTCCGGCTCTGTTTCGTGGCGGTCTACCCGCTCGTCTTCTATTCTCGGCTCCAGCTGTGAGGCCGAGATCTACGCAGGGGCCATGGCTGCACAGGAGTTACGCTGGCTCACCTACCTGCTGACCGACCTGGGAGAGCCGCCTCGTTCTCCTCCAGTTCTGTACGTAGACAACAAGGCCATGTTGGCCTTGTGTCGGGAGCACAGACTGGAGCACAGAACGAAGCACATTGCTCTTCGCTACTTCCTTGCTCGTGAGCTGCAGCAGCGTGGTCAGCTGCGCCTTGCTTACATGGCCTCTCAGGCCAACACTGCTGATATCTTTACCAAGGCACTTCAGCCTTGTGATCATCAGCGCTTTTGTACGATGCTAGGTCTTGTGCCTACTTGGCCTCACTTGCTTACTTCTTGACCTTCCTTGTACTGTGATCTATATATACCTGCTCTTGCTTGTTTACCTTTATATATATGATCCTGCATGTGAACTGGCCTTGTGGCCTTTGAACCGGTGCTCGGAATGTGTGGTGACGTTGTGATCCACCCTGAGCTTGCTTTGCTTGACTGGTCTTGTGACCCCTAGTTCTCCCCCACTTTGCCTATGGGGGTGTGTCAGATATATATGACTTAGTCTTTGTAGGCTCTAGTGGGGTAGACACTAAAGCGCTGATATTTGTACAGGTTTCTAGGGTTTCATATTTGTATCCAACATCTTCCTAGTTCAATCATTCCTCATTCTTCACACTAAATATATCTGCACCTGCATGCTTGCCCTTGTTAGGTTGAGATCACTGTCTTGCTTCTGTACCTTGATTTATGATCTTGCATGTGAACTGGCCTTATGGCCTTGAACTTGTGCTCGGAATGTGTGGTGACGTTGTGATCCACCCTGAGCTTGACCTTGTCTTGTTCTCTTGTTTGTCCCCCACTTTGCCTATGGGGGTGTGTCAGAACCATATTGTAGGCTGTAGTGGGGTTGACAATATGGGGTACAACACTTTTAGGTTTGCATATTTGTACCCACCTGTTTCCTAGTTCATTCATTCCTCGTACAATTCTCACAGCCCATTCCCAGTGGCAGACTCGTGACGCTGCAGCTCGCCTAGCCGTTCGCAACCACCTGCCGTTAGCCGAACTCACGCATTTTGGCGAGCACAAAACCGCTAAGGCCCTGTACGACGCTGTAGTTACTCGATACTCCTCCTCTGCCAGTGCTGCACTTAGCCGCCTCATGCTGCCCTACCTGTTTCCTGAGCTGTCCAACTTTGCCACAGTTGCCGATCTTATCACCCACCTTCGCACTAGTGACACTCGCCTTTGCGCCGCCCTCCCCAAAGAGTTCTTAGCTAAGAACCCGCCTCCGATGTACTGGACCCTCCACTTCATAGTGACCCGTCTCCCTGACTCTCTTCGCTCGGTCAGGGACCACTTTCTCGCTCGCGCTCCCACCGATCTCACTGTCGACCTCCTAGAGGAGCAGCTTCTAGCCGCCGAGACTAGCATAGTCACTGTAGGTGCTGCTCGTGGCGCTCCTCGCACCCCCATCTTTGAGGGGTGCTCTCCCTCTCCCCTCGCCCCCTCCTACACTACTGCCGCTGCGGTTGACTTCCTTGGTGCTGAGTTTGTTGCTGCTGCTTCTGCTCCTAGTGGGAGGCGCCGCAGCGGCAAGGGCAAGGGAGCCAAGGGTAGCGGAGGTGGCACCGGGGGGGGGTGGTGGTGGAGGAGGTGGAGGAGGAGGAGGCGGCGGAGGGAGTGGTGGCGGGAGTGCTGGCGGGAGTGGTGGCGTCGGTGGCGGCGGTGGGAGTGGCGGTGGAGGCGGTGGTGGCGGAGGGGGTGGCGGCGGCAGTGGCGGCGGCGGTGGCGGCCGGGGTGGCGGTGGCGGCGGCGGTGGCGGCGGCGGTGGCGGTCGGGGCGCAGGCGCTGGCGCTGGCCAGAGATAGCAGCAGCAGCAGCGTCCCCGTGAGGCTCTTACGCCGCAGCAGCTTCGTGAGTGGCTTGCTCAGCGTGGGACGTCTGGGGGTAGTGGTCGCTGCCCGTATGTCATTCGCACAGGTGACCGCGCTGGTCAGACATGCGGGAAGTTCCACACTCAGCACCGCTGCTTCTCCCGCCTTGACGACGCCTGGCGTGAGGAGATGGGCGAGGAGGTCGAGCGCCCTCGCTGGCATGAGTTGCTCAGGGTTGGTGTAGACATCTTTGCTCTTGACTATGATGCTATCCTTGCTGCCATGTATGCATTGACTGTTGGTACTGAGGGAGACTGTTACTTGTGTGTGCCACCTGACCCAGGTATAGAGGTTGCTGCCTTAGGTGCGAGCGAGTCTGCTCTCTCAGGTACTGCGCCTGCTGAGGCCTTGCACACCTTCACGCTTGACTCAGGTGCTTCCCGCTGTTATTTCGTGTCAGTACTGCACTCACACCACTCACTGCACCTGTTACAGTCTCTCTGGCTGACCCCTCAGGGGGCCCAGTTCTTGCATGGTCCACCACTGTGCTCCCGTGCCCGGCGGTTCCGTCTGGCTCACTGACAGGCCTCCACCTCCCCTCCTTCTCTACGAACTTGGTGAGCAACGCAGTTCTCTAGGTACAGTGGGTTGACACCTTTACCCCTGGAGGAAAGCGTGTGGCAATCTGCACGTGCTCCCGGACCGGCCGCCACCTGGCCACGTTTACCCGTCGGCCAGGGTCGAGTCTTTACACACTGACGACTGCGCCTCCTCAGGTAGCTGCTATTGGTCAGGTGTCTGCGTCAGGTCAGGTATCCTCCCCTTGTTCGTGTTGCTCCCTGTCGCACCAGACTCTTCTCTGGCACCACCGTCTAGGTCACCCCTCCTTGCCACGTCTACGTGGCATGCACCGTCGCCTCCTTGTTTCTGGTCTTCCCAGGTCTCTCCCTCCCCTCCCTGCCTCGCCTGCGCCGCCCTGCCTTCCTTGCGTCGAGGGGCGGCAGTGCGCCGCTCCTCACTCCTCCTCGTTTCCCCTGACAGAGGCTCCCCTGCAGACCCACCACATGGACATGGGGGGCCCAGCCCGCATTCGTGGACAGGGCGGCGCGCGGTACTTTCTGCTGGTTGTCGACGACTACTCGCGTTACACCACGATCTTTCTCTTGCGCACAAAGGGTGAGGTCCCTGATGTCCTGATCCCTTGATCCGAGCAGTTCGTCTCCAGCTCCGCGAGCGGTTCCGCCAGGACCTCCCTATCCTGCGTCTGCACTCTGACAGAGGTGGTGAGTTCTCCTCCGGCCTATTGCGGGCCTTCTGTCAGGGGGAGGGCGTTCTCTAGTCGTTCACGCTTCCGGGCTCACCGCAGCAAAATGGGGTTGGTCATGGAGATCGCTCGTACCTCCTTGATCCATGCGGCAGCTCCCCATTTTCTGTGGCAGTTTGCAGTCTGGTACGCCGCGCAGCAGCTCAACCTCTGGCCCCGTGTCTCCTTGCCGGAGACCTCGCCGACACTGCGTTGGACGGGGGAGGTTGGTGATGCGTTAGTGTTCCAAGTCTGGGGTGCTCGTGCCTTTGTCCGCGACATGTCTGCGGACAAGCTCTCCTCCCGCACCCTTCCCTGTGTCTTCCTCGGCTTCCCCACTGACGCGCCTAACTGGCAGTTTTACCACCCCACCTCGCGCAGTGTTCTGTCCTCTCAGGACGTCACCTTTGACGAGTCGGTTCCTTTCTACCGTCTCTTCCCCTACCGCACTGCCCCTCTCCCTCCCCCGCCGCTTTTCCTCGCTCCAGGTCCCCCTCCAGTAGACCCCTTCCCTCCTCGGGGTCCTGCTCTTTCAAGTGTGTCTTAGGTAGACCCACTCCCCTTGGCTGATCCTGTGGAGGTCACTAGCGACTCAGGTGCTGCTGCGGGTGGTGCTGCTTGGGGTGCTGCATCTGGGGGTGCTGAGCCTGTACGTGAGGTGCTGGGGGGTGCTACGTCTGGGGGTGCTGAGCCTGTGCGTGCGGTGCTGGGGGGTGCGGAGCCTGGGGGTGCTGAGCCTGGGGGTGCTGAGCCTACAAGTGCGGAGCCTAGGGGTGCTAAGCCGGAGGGTGCCGGGTCTAGGGGTGCTGAGTCTGCTGGTGTTTCTCCGGGCCGCTTTTCACGACGGGGGCCTCTCTCACCACAGCAGCTCCGAGAGTGGCTTGCGTGGCTTGCCCGTCTGAGGAGTCGTGCTGCTGGAGCTAGAGGTCCTGCTGTTGGAGGTACTGC
Source organism: Closterium sp. Naga37s-1 (assembly GCA_947471745.1). Classification (NCBI taxonomy): domain Eukaryota; kingdom Viridiplantae; phylum Streptophyta; class Zygnematophyceae; order Desmidiales; family Closteriaceae; genus Closterium; species Closterium sp. Naga37s-1. Next base: position 1,589,570 of record CANJKZ010000777.1, on the reverse strand, counting down.
TGCTTGAGATACTGCGGTTGGAGCTACTGGAGCTGCTCGTCGTGGAGGCGCTGAGGGTGCTGGTGTTTCTGGTTTTGGAGGTGCTCATACTGGAGGTACTAGAGCTGCCAGGACTGGTGGTGCTGCTGGAGGTGGAGGTGCCGGTTCTGGGGGTGCTACTACTGGAGGCACTGGAGCTGGTGCTCTCTTCCCTGGAGTTGAGACCCTGGAGCTGGAGGTGCTAGTGCTGGAGACCCTGGAGCTGGAGGTGCCAGTGCTGGAGACCCTGGAGCTGGAGGTGCTGGAGCTGGAGGCGCTGGAGCTGGAGGCGCTGGAGCTGGAGGCGTTGGAGCTGGAGGCTCTGGCACTAGAGGCGTCGAGGCTGGTGGCCCTTGAGCTGGAGCTTCTGGTCCTAGAGGTGCTGGTCCTGGAGGTGCTGGAGCTGCCAGAGTTGGAGGCACTGTGGGCGCTGGAGTTGGAGGCACTGGCGCCGGAGGTTCTGGAGCTGCTGGTCCGGGAGGTGCTAGTACTGGACATACTGCTTCTGTCGGAGCTGGTGGTGCTGCTGGTGCTGGAGGTGCTGGTGGTACTGCACAGCAGCGACTGTTCTTCGCTCCGCCGTCACCTTCGTCTCTGCCACCGCTTGACTCCGCGCTTCGCCAGGTTCTTAGCCTCCTGTCTACTACTAGCCTCCCGTTACATCCAGGCTCTCCGCCCCCTGCTCCTTCTCCTTACACTGAGCAGACAGACTTGCTTATAGAGCGTCGTGAGCCTGCGTCTCGTCCTGCCTCGCCTGTTCGCGCTGGTCGCACTGGTCGCCGTGTTCCTCGTGAGCGTCCTCCTCCTGTCCCCGGCAAGCACACTATGGCACTTCGTCCTTCCTCTGTTCCACATCGTGTTCCCCTGCCGTCTCCTCCTGCGTCCTCTCTTCTGCACGTTCCGGACCCTGAGTCTGACTTAGCTCGTGCTGCCAGTCCTACTGTCACCCGTCTCCTGGCCACTGCTGACACTAACCCTTCGTTTGAGTCTGCTGCTGCGTCTGCCCTAGTTGCTGAGCTTGTCGACTTTGCCGCTCGCTTTCGTCTAGACTACGCTGCCAGTCTTGTTGCTGAGTCTGAGTCTGTCTGTCCTCCGTCCGTCGGGGGTGAGTGTGCTCTTGGCACGGACGTCCTTGAGGACAGGCAGGACGACTTTGAGTGCTTTGCAGCTGCTGTACCTCATCTCGTGTCCATGCTGATTGCACCTGAGGGAGACCCGGATTCACCAAACATCCCGACCCCGCGCTCTTACGCAGAGGCGATTGAGGGTCCCTACTCCTCTCAGTGGCAGTCAGCCATGGACGCAGAGATGGCATCCTTGAAGTCCACAGGCACTTACGTCGACGCTGTTCCCCCACCTGGGGCGAACATCGTCAGTGGCATGTGGATTTTCATGGTGAAGCGACCGTCGGGTTCTCCGCCTGTCTTCAAGGCGCGTTACGTTGCACGAGGCTTCAGTCAGAGACAGAGAGTTGACTTCTTCCAGACCTTCTCCCCTACCCCGAAGATGACCACTCTTTGGGTTCTGCTACACGTCGCCGCTCAGTGTGACTACGAGCTTCACTCTCTTGACTTCAACACAGCTTTCTTGCAGGGCAGCCTGCACGAGGAGATCTGGCTGCGCCGCCCACCTGGCTTCACTGGGTCGTTTCTTGTAGGAACCCAGTGGAGCCTCCGGCGGCCACTCTACAGTCTCCGTCAGGCGCCTCGCGAGTGGCACGACACACTGAGGATGACGCTTGCGGCCCTTGGGTTTGCTCCTTCGACTGCTGACCCATCGCTGTTTCTGCGCACCGACACTTCACTGCCGCCGTTCTACATCCTCGAGTATGTCGACGACTTGGTCTTTGCCACTACTGACACTGAGGGACTCGCCCACGTGAAGTCGGAGCTGCAGAAGAGACACACGTGCACAGACCTGGGAGAACTGCGCAGCTATCTTGGCTTGCAGATCACGCGGGACAGAGCACGGCGCACCATTACCCTGACTCAGTCACACATGGTGCATCAGGTCCTTCAGCGCTTCCGCTTCACGTACTCCTCGCCACAGTCCACTCCTCTGCCTACCGGTCACTCGCTCTCAGCTCTGCCTTCGGATGAGTCCGTAGAGCCGAGTGGCCCGTATCCAGAGCTTGTGGGCTGCCTCATGTACCTGATGACCTGCACTCGACCTGACCTTGCTTACCCTCTTAGCATCCTGGCACGCTATGTTGCGCCCGGGAGACACCGGCCAGAGCACTGGGAGGCCGCTAAGAGGGTGATGCGCTACTTGTGCAGTACGTCGGGCATGGGGCTCGTGCTTGGAGGACGAGCTCGAGATGTCCTCAGTGACCACGCAGACGCTTCTTGGGTTGACGACTTGGCTACGCAGCGGTCGTCACACGGTTACACCTTTAGTCTTGGCTCCGGGTCTGTTTCTTGGCGGTCTACCCGCTCGTCTTCTGTTCTCAGTTCCAGTCGTGAGGCTGAGATCTACGCAGGGGCCATGGCTGCACAGGAGTTACGCTAGCTCACCTACCTACTGACCGACTTGGGAGAGCCGCCTCGTTCTCCTCCAGTTGTGTACGTCGACAACAAGGCTATGATTGCCTTGTGTCAGGAGCACAGACTGGAGCACAGGACGAATTACATCGCTCTGCGTTACTTCCTTGCTCGAAAGTTGCAGCAGTGTGGACAGCTTCGTCTTGCTTACGTGGCCTCTCAGGCCAACACCGCTGATATCTTCACCAAGGCACTTCAGCCTTGTGATCATCAGCGGTTTTGTACTGTGCTAGAACTTGCGCCTACTTGGCCTCACTTGCTCACCTCTTGACTTTGCTTGTACTGTGATCTATATTGTATACCTGCATGCCTACTCCTGCTAGGTAGTGATCACTGTACTGTTGTTGTACTTTATATAACTGTGCGTGTGAACTGGCCTTGTGGCCCTTTGCTTGTGCTCGGAGTGTGTGGTGACGTTGTGATCCACCTTGAGCTTGCTTTGCTCTTCTTGACTGGTCTTATTGTTGGAAACAAGTGACTTAAGCGCTTCTTATGTGCCGAAATATCAAAGTGTAATCGAGGCGAACTACAGCGCAAGAAACGGCGAGTCAACCATCGGAGGTTGACAAGGAAGGCAACGGCTGGAGGTTACGCGACAAGTACAGCGCGACAGCAAGGACAAACAACTGACTCGCTATCGAGCAGTTGCCCGAGTCGTCACTGTATCGAACCGCAACAGCAACAGTAAGACGGTTATTAGTTGTACCTTTCATATTCCTTGTACTCATATAAAGACTTGTATCTCTTTGCTTTAATTAATCTATCTTGCCCTCACATACTAGCGCAAGGTGCTTCAACACTTGTTATTAAAAACGCTTCCGCAACTACAATATCCAGCGGCTCTCCTGGTACTACTCCTACTCCACCTCCAGCCTCTGGCCTGCAGACAGAGGGAGGTACAGCAACAAGACCAGCAGCTGAGTCTACTGAGACTCCCGCGAACCAAGCGACAGGATTCGACCCAAGTATGATGGAGAAATTCTTCTCCTTCATGTCCTTCTACGAACAGCATCAGCAAGCGGCACCTGCGCAGTCAAACATCAGCAACAACAACAACGACGTTACGCCCATGAGCCTCGACGGTTCATCCTATGCGCGCGGAAACCAGCAGCAACCCGCCTTCGCTCCCTATGAGCCTCAACGTGGCTCGATCAGCTTCATGCCGCACCAGCAGCCTCAACCTGGACAAGAGAAAACACTGGATGCACTTCAGGTTCAATCACAGTTCGCGCACGTTTTGAAACTTCAGACATCAGCACCTTTCGACGGGAATGACTTCTATACTTGGTCATTCGAATTTGAGCTTATGATGGAAGGCGCGCAGATTCTTGGGTTCTTCGACGGGTCCCTGCCATACCCAACACACGGAACGCAATACGACAAGCAACAGTACACGTATCAGTCAATGATGGCTTACACGATCCTGCTGAGGAATCTAACTCCAAACCAGCAGCAGAACATCCGCTCTTATCGGGGATGGCGTATATCAGCCGCTGCCGCGAATTGCGCGACAACTTCTTCGATGCGGAGGATCAATATCTGAAGAAGCCTTCGTCACAGTCGTCATCACTGGTCTTGGTCCTCATTGGCGCTCCACTCGAGCTGTTTTCCGAGCCCACGGGAAAATCTCTGAAGCAGCACTCTGCGCCGAAATACACGCCGAACAACAAGACATGGATCTGCACGAGGAGCGGCACAAGAAGAAAACATCAGTACCCGAATTCGCATTCCACACCCAAAGACGCTTCAACAACTCCAACCGACAGAACAAACAACAACAGCAACAGCACGTACCGCCGTTCTGTCATCTCTGCAAGACGTCCGGACACCTTCGCACACACTGCCCGAATCGACAACAGTCAACTCCATCGCAACGACAACTCCGGCCTTCAAGCAGCCAAGTCGCATCAACACAAGCGCATCCAACTCCTCAAGCTCAAGGAACGTCGACAACACAACCTGCACAAGGAACAAGAAACATCGTGAGCTGCATGGCGAGACTGGCAGACTCCTGCATCACTGAATCACCACCGTACTACTCACCGGAAGAACAACTCGATGAAAGTACCCCTCGCCGTGAATCATTGCAACCGAACCCGACGTACGCAGCCATCGCCCAAAGCGAGCCGTCCGGGAAAGACACTTGGTTCTTGGACAGCTGCTGCGGACAACATATGTGCTCCTCGGGTCGCTTCGTTCAACGGGAACACCAACTTCAGCGCGAAGTCGTCATCACCGTCGCCAACAATCAGAACCTGCGCACACGACGACAAGGCATCGTTCAACTTCAATCAAGAGAAACCAATGTCATACTGCAAATGACAAAAGTTTTAATTGCGGAGGGACTCGGCTACAACTTACTCAGCGTCAGCCAGCTGATGGCGAAGGGGATCCACCTCGAAGCAGACAGCACCACTCAGGAGTTCAAGTTATATCACGGGAAAGGAGGACTCTACATCGGGAAGGTGGTGTTGAAAAACAACGGCTTCGTCCTTGACTTCGTTCCAGACCTTGGCATCGCCGACAGCGACGCCATCGTCAACTTCACTTCTTGGACACACCCACCAGACCTCGACCCCGGTTTTAGCCCCGGCAGTTTTTGGTACTCAAACACGGTACCTGAGGCAGAACGAACACGAGCATAAACAACAATTCAACAAGCATCAGAAACAACACCGGCAGCAGCAGAGACAACATCGGCAGCAGCAGAGACAACACCGGCAACAGCAAAGACAACACCGGCAGCAGCAGAGATAACATCAGCAGCAGCAGAGACAACATCGGTAGCAGCAGAGACAACATCGGCAACAGCAGAGACAACACCGACCACGACACCAACCGCAGGACCCTCAACGGCACCAATCCCAATCAACGACGATACTCCACAGACTCCTGCGCAGCAGTTGACTCCCACTCCACGAGAAGTCCACAGAAGCGCCAACTTCACCACCGGTTTGTAAACCAACTCTGACTTGTACAGGCGCTCACCCGGACATCGCGCCGGCGAAGACATCTGGCACGCAAGAATGGGACATCCGAGCAACACAACGTTAAACAACACGATAAAAGCAAGGGTACTCGACAAGGACTCTCTCCTTCTACCTGATGGCAGAGAACTTCAACGGGTTCGAGGCACAAGCCTCACCTGCCCTGAAGACGACTTACCGCATCAGCCGTTTGTCTCGCATCACAACCCGAGCGCACTAGCTTACGCACCTCTGGAGAAGGTTTACAGCGATATACTGTACAATTGCGAGCCCGGTCAAGGAGCGTACAACTACGTCATCACCTTCATCGACGCCGCCACACGATACGTCTGGCACTTAACCTTCTGAGTCGCGACATGGCCTTCGAAGCCTTCGTCGCCTGGCTTCCAGTAGCAGAACGAGAATCAGGGGTGAAGCTGGAAAGCTTCCAGTCAGACGGGGGAGGGGAATATACGTCACAGAGGTTCACGCAGTACTTGGCAGAGAAAGGCATCAAGCGTCTTCTCTCCCTTCCCTACGCTCACCAACAGCAAGGCGTGGCAGAAAGAATGAACAGGACCCTCCAGAACACCATGCGCAAACTGCTACGTGGCATGCGGCTACCCAACCACCAGTGGCCTGAGGCGATGGACCACGATGTCATGCTGCACAACTTGCTTTCGTTATCATCGCTCCCGAACAACGCATCACCGCATCTGCTGTGGACAGGAAAATTGGGCAACACAAAAATGTTACGAGTGCATGCATGGTACAGTACCGACCCCCAGCTGCACGCGCCGGTCGATTCTCCCAATGCGCACAATGGGGACTACACCTGGGCATCGAAAAACATTACAACGCATGGAAGATCTTCGGCATCAACACAAAGGAAACAGTGGCAGCACGTGATGTCATCTTCTACGAACGACTCACCCTTCCAACGTACCTGTACAACTTGGAAACCTCACGGGATGTCACAGGCGGATTTCGTGGGTACCAAGCCTTCGCTTCGGCAGCAGATGAAGCTGACTTGGACGAGCAGAACATGGACGGAGCTTCGGAAGAAGCCGGACCTCTTCCCTACTGTTCGGTAGACATTCCAATGGACAACGACAACGCCGAAGTCTTCTACGACTTCGCCGACACTGGTTACGTTACACCCGCCCGAGTCAATACCAACGAAGCATAACGCATAGGACCCAATTTTTTACCTGATCCAGAAGCAGGAGACGAAGCAGCTTATCCAGAGGACGCAACTCTTCCCCGCTACACACAGAGTGGACTCCAGATACTTGGCCTCGTCACCGCAGTCCACGGCACGACGCCTCCTAAGGAGCCTGCCACTGTTCAGCAGGCTCTGGGGGGGGGAGCATAGGGGAAAATGGCGCGAAGCCATGGACAAGGAGTTAAAAGCACTGGAAGAACGCAATACCTGGAAAATTGTTCCCATTGGCGTGGCACGCAACAAGACAATTCTCACCGGAAAATGGGTTTTCCGTGTGAAAACCAAGGCAGACGGCACCATCGACAAGTTCAAGGTGCGCTGGGTCGTACGCGGCTTCGACCAAGAGCACGGACGGGACTTCACCGAAACATTCGCGCCGGTCAGCCGACACACCTCTCTGTGGATTCTCCTCGCGATAGCCGCCATGAAGAAGAAGAAGCTACGCCAAATCGACGTCGCCAATGCGTTTCTCTACGCACCTGTTGATGCTGAGATCTTCGTCGAGCAACCGCATGGCTCCAACGCAGACCCAAACCAAGTCTGTCAGCTATTGAAATCTCTGTACGGCATTAAACAAGCTCCGAGGCTGTGGCAGCAATACCTACACGCCCGAATCATTCGCATTGGATTCCGCCAGCTACCGCATGACCAGGGCATGTACCGGCTCACGAAAGGCACCGATTAAATCCTACTCATCGTCTACGTGGACGATCTACTTTACATCGGCTCAACTGATGGCGTCACGACCTGGTTTGAAGGGGAGCTGCAGCGGGACTTAACGCTCACCGTCTCATCCACCGTGACACCATACCTCAGGCTCAACATACGGGAAGAAGAAAACGCAATATACCTCAGTGCCGCGAAATACGCCGACACCATCGCCAAACGCTTCGGACTCACCCCAACTGCTATTTCCATGCCATATCGCTACACAACCGGGAATCACAAGGAAGCCTCCGCTCAACTCAAACCCGCCGGCATACGCGACTACCAGCGAAAGCTGGGATGCCTCCTCTTTGCAGCCGTCACCTGTCGGTCGGACCTATCGTACTTAGCGAGCTAACTCGCCACCTACCTCAAAAGGCCTGAAGCAGAGCACATGGCAGAGCTCGACCTCGCACTTCACTACCTCGTCAGTACCCCAACGATCGGTCTAACTTATCACAAGACCGGAACTATGACACCCAAGTTAATCGGCTATGTCAACGCTGACCACGCCGGCGACTCCGACAACAGGCGTTCGCGCACCGGCTATATCTACCGACTCGAACCTATCGGACCTATCTCGTGGCAGTCGAGCAAGCATGAGCTAATCGCTCTCTCCTCAGCTGAAGCAGAATATATTGCACTTTTCTCAGCCACCAAGGAAGGATTATACCTTCGCGAACTGCTGGAAGAAGCGAAGCTGGCCTAGTTACCCAACTTCTCTCTGTTCTGCGACAACCAGTCAGCAATTCGCATCGCCAACAAAAGTGGATTCGCGAACAGAACAAAGCACATCGCACTGCGATATTTCTTCGTGAAAGACGAGATCGAGAAAGGCAGACTCGAGCTGTCCTACTGTCCCACATCCGAGATGGCAGCTGATTCGGATGAACAGAAGCTCGGATGAACATCCTACTTGACCAAGAAGCTCGGAAAACAGAAGTTCGAGTACTGCATGCTGCTGACTGGACAAGGTCACGTCACCAGCAGCGACACTCCAGAAGCGAAGGGGAGTGTTGGAAACAAGTGACTTAAGCGCTTCTTATGTGTCAAAATATCATAGTGTAATCGAGGCGAACTACAGCGCAACAAACGGCGAGTCAACCATCGGAGGTTGACAAGGAAGGCAACTGCTGGAGGTTACGCGACAAGTACAGCGCGACAGCAAGGACAAACAACTGACTCGCTATTGAGCAGTTGCCCGAGTCGTCACTGTATCGAACCGCAACAACAACAGTAAAACGGTTATTAGTTGTACCTTTCATATTCCTTGTACTCATTTAAAGACTTGTGTCAGAACATTATATAGCTTATGCTGTTGTGTAGGCTATAGTGGGGTATCCCATAGGGGGTACAACCCAATTAGGGTTTTCTATATGTACTCACCTCATTCATAGTTCATTCATCCTCGTTCTTCATTCTTCTCATGGTATCGAGCAGGTTCCCTCGTGGGAACTGTTCCTAGGGCCCACCGTTTTTTTCCTGCCCGGAGCGCACTCTGCCCCTACCCGAGTCGCGCTCCCCTCTCTCTTGGCCCCTAGTGGCCCCTTTAGCCGCCCGTCACGGCCCTTAGACGCCCGCGCGCCGCCCGTCCCGGCCCCTTAGACGCCCGCGCGCCGCCCGTCCCGGCCCCTAGACGCCCGTGCGCCACCCGGCCCGGAGCGCACTCTGCCCCTACCCGAGTCCCGCTACTCCTCCCCTGCCACTGCTGCACTGAGCCGTCTCATGCTACCGTACCTCTTTCCTGACCTTGCTGCCTTTCCCACAGTCGCTGACCTCATTACGCACCTCCGCACTAGTGACACTCGCTACCGCGCTGCACTCCCTGCTGACTTCTGCGCCAAGAACCCCCCCCCCATGTACATCACTCTTTACTACATAGTCACTCGCCTTCCTGACTCCCTTCGCGTAGTCAGGGACCACTTTCTCTCTGTCTGTCCCACCACTCTCACTGTTGACCTCCTCGAGAAGTCCCTCCTAGCGGCCGAGAAGAGCATAGTCGCTGTAGGGGCCTCTCGTGGTGACCCGCGCACCCCCATCTTTGAGGGGTGTTCCCCCTCCCCCCTTCTGCCCTCTGTTGCCTCTGCTGCTGCGGCCGACCTCCTTGGTCTTGAGTCGGTCGGTGTGGCGTCTGCCCCTAGTGGGAGACGCCGCTCTGGCAAGGGCAAGGGGGGCAAGGGCGCTGGAGGAGCGAGCGGGGGCGGTGGAGGTGGAGGTGGCGGCAGTTGGGGGAGTGGGGGTGGCGGTGGGAGTGGAGGTGGGGGTGGAGGAGTCGGTGGCGGCAGTGGAGGCGGAGGTGTCGGCGGCGGTGGCAGTGGGAGCGGGGGTGGCGGAGGTGGCGGCGGCGGAGGCGGAGGTGGAGGCGGCGGCAGTAGCGGAGGCGGCGGAGGCGGAGGAGGCGGCGGGGGTGGAGGTGGTGCTGGTCGCGGGTCTTCGCAGAGGAGTGGCTCCGGTGGTGGCTCGCGCCAGCAGCAGCAGCGTGGTCGTGACACCTTGTCCCCTCAGCAGCTTCGTGAGTGGTACACTGCGCGTCAGCGAGGTGGGGGTTTTGGTCCGTGCTCCTACGTTTTGCGCACCGGCGACCGTGCGGGTGAGCAGTGTGGGGGTCCCCACCCCACTCAGCGCTGCTTTGGCCGCCTGACGGACGCGTGGCGTCACCAGTTCCCGGAGGCCTCAGAGATCCCTCGTTGGGGTGACCTGTCCAGGGCGGGTGTTGCCATCTATGATCTTGACTTTGATGCTATTCTCTCTGCCATGTATGCTGTGTCTATTAGTGATGAGGGTGACTGTTACCGGTGTTTCCCGCCCGATCCGGGTATTGAGACTGCTGCTCTAGGTCCTGGTGAGGCTGCTGCCCTAGGTGCTTGCGACGCTGCTGCCCTAGGTGCTCGTGTGTCTGCGTCCTCAGGTACTGGTGAGTCTGCGCTCTCAGGTACTACGTCGGCTTCGGCCTCCCTCACCTTCACCCTTGACTCTGGGGCGTCTCGCTCCTTCTTTAGGGACCGCACCACACTCACACCGCTGAGTCGACCGGTTGCAGTGTCTCTGGCTGACCCCTCTGGGGGTCCTGTCCTGTCTCGCTTCTCCACAGTCCTCCCGTGTCCGGCGGCTCCCTCTGGCACCCTGTCTGGTCTCTACCTCCCCTCGTTCTCTACGAACCTGGTGAGTGGTGTTGACCTACAGGATGCGGGTGTACACCAGTTCACTCCTGCGCGTCAGCGGGTGACGCACTGTACAGAGGCTAGCACAGGCCGACACCTGGCTACGTTTACCCGTCAGCCGGGGTCGAGCCTGTACACACTGACCACTGCGTCTCCTCCCGTTACTGAGTCTGGTAGAGTCGCTTCGTCGGGTCAGGTGTTTGCTGCTGCGTCCAGGTCTGGTCCTGAGTCTGCCCCCTGTTCTTGTCGTCTCCTGTCTCACGAGACTCTTCTCTGGCACCACCGTCTTGGTCACCCCTCTCTGCTTCGGCTCAGAGGCATGGCCTCCCGTCTTCTAGTGTCTGGTCTCCCCCGGTCCCTCCCTCCCCTTCCTCAGGGCCCTGGCCCTACCTGTGTCCCCTGTGTCGAGGGGCGCCAGCGTGCTGCCCCTCACTCCTCCCAGTTTCCTCCGACAGAGGCCCCGTTGCAGACGCTCCACATGGACGTGTGGGGCCCAGCCCGCGTCCGTGGGCAGGGTCACGAGCGCTACTTCCTGCTCGTTGTTGACGACTACTCGCGTTACACCGCAGTCTTCCCCTTGCGCGGCAAGGGTGATGTCACTGAGGTGCTGATCGACTGGATCCGCGCAGCTCGTCTCCAGCTCAGGCAGAGCTTTGGCTCCGACTTTCCTGTTCTGCGTCTGCACTCGGACAGAGGCGGAGAGTTCTCCTCTGGCCTTCTGCGAGCCTACTGTCGTGCACGGGGCATCCGTCAGACCTTCACGCTCCCGGACTCTCCGCAGCAAAATGGGATTGCTGAGCGCCGCATTGGCATGGTCATGGACGTCGCTCGTACGTCTATGATGCATGCGGCTGCCCCCCATTTTCTGTGGCCGTTTGCGGTGAGGTACGCGGCACGTCAGATCAACCTTCACCCCAGGGTCTCCAGGCCGGAGACCTCCCCAGCCTTGCTGTGGACCGGGAAGGTGGGCGATGCGTCGGCGTTCCGGGTCTGGGGATCTCGGGCGTTTGTCCGCGACTTGTCTGCGGACAAACTGTCCCCTCGTGCTGCTCCTTGCGTCTTCCTGGGGTTCCCCCCAGACGCGCCTGGGTGGCAGTTCTACCACCCCACCTCTCGCCTTGTTCTGTCCTCTCAGGACGTCACGTTCGACGAGTCGGTACCCTACTACCGCCTCTTCCCCTACCGCACTCCGTCCCCCCCCCCGCCCCCGCTCTTCCTTGTACCAGGTCCCCCCCCGGTAGACCCCCTCCCCCCTCAGGGTCCTGCCCCTTCAGGTGTGTCCCAGGTAGACGCAGTCGAGCCTGTCGAGGTCACTGGTGACTCTGGTACTGCTGGGGGTGCTGAGCCTGGGGGTGCTGGGCCTGGGGGTGCTGGGCCTGGGGGTGCTGAGCCTGGGGGTGCTGAGTCTGGGGGTGCTGAGTCTGGGGGTGCTGAGCCTGGGGGTGCTGAGCCTGGGGGTGCTGAGCCTGGGGGTGCTGAGCCTGGGGGTGCTGAGTGTGGGGGTGCTACGCCTGGGGGTGCTTTGCCTGGGGGTGCTGGACCTGGGAGTGCTGCGCCTGGAGGTCCTCCGCCTCGAGTTTCTACGCGTGCTTTGTCTCGCCGGGAGCCACTCTCTCCACAGGAGCTGCGCGAGTGGTTTGCCCGGCGCTGGAGCCGTGCTGCTGGTGCTGGAGGTTCGTCGGCTACTGAGGGTGCTGCTGTTGCGGGTCCCGGAGGTGCTCGTACTGGGAGTACTGGAGCTGCTGGGCCTGCGGGTTCGACTGGAGCTGGTGCTGCTGAGGGTGTTGGCGCTGAGACTACCGCTGGCGGTCCTGCTGGGGGTGCTCCTGGTGTTGCTCGAGGTTCTGGAGCTACTGGAGGTGCTGCTGGAGCGGGTGCTCCTGCTGGGGGTACTGGTGCTGTCCCTGCTGTTTCTGGCGTAGCTACGCGGCCTCGACCGTACTTCGTTCCACTCCTGCAGCAGGTTCTTGGTCTTCCGCCCTCTCCTGGTCCTCCTCCTCTCTTGGAGGGTCCACAGCCTGTCCCGTCGCGGTCACTGCTACAGCCTACCTCCCCTTTGCCTGCTCCTTCTCCCTACACTGGTCCTACTGGAGGTCTTACTGAGCGTCGTGAGCCTGCGTCTCGCCCTGCGTCGCCTGTCCGTGCTGCTCGCGCTAGTGGTCGTGGTTCGCGTCAGCGTCCTCCTCCTGTCCCTGGCACGCACAGGATGTCTCTGCGTCCGTCTACTGCTCCTCTGCGTGCCCCTTTGCCTTCTCCTCCTGAGTCCTCTCTTCCTGCTCTTCCCGACCCTGCGTCGGACTCTCTTCGTGCTGCCAGTCCTACTGTCACGCGTCTCCTTGCTACTGTCGTCACTGACCCTTCCTTCGAGTCTACTGCTGCGTCTGCCCTAGTTACTGAGCTCGTCGACTTTGCTGCTCGCTGTCGCCTAGACTACGCTGCTAGTCTTGTCGCTGAGTCTGGGTCTGCCTGTCCTCCGTCAGTCGGGGGTGAGTGTGCCCTTGGCACGGACGTCCTTGAGGACAGGCAGGAGGAGTTCCAGTGTCTGGCAGCTACTTCACCTCATCTCGTGTCCGTACTGCTTACCCCTGAGGGAGACCCGGATGCACTTGACATCCCGACTCCGCGCTCTTACGCGGAGGCGATAGAGGGTCCCTACTCCTCTCAGTGGCAGGCAGCTATGGATGCAGAGATGGCTTCCTGGAAGTCCACAGGCACCTACGTTGACGCTGTCCCCCCTCTTGGGGCGAACATCGTCAGTGGCATGTGGATCTTCAGGGTGAAGCGGCCGCCGGGTTCTCCGCCTGTCTTCAAGGCACGTTACGTGGCTCGTGGCTTCAGTCAACGACAGGGAGTTGACTACTTTCAGACCTTCTCCCCCACCCCGAAGATGACCACTCTTCGGGTGCTGCTACACGTTGCTGCTCACCGTGACTACGAGCTGCACTCTCTCGACTTCAGCACTGCTTTCTTGCAGGGCAGCCTGCACGAGGAGATCTGGCTGCGCCGCCCACTTGGCTTCACTGGGTCTTTCCCTCCTGGTACCCAGTGGAGTCTCCGGCGTCCAGTCTACGGTCTCCGCCAGGCGCCACGTGAGTGGCACGACACACTGAGGACTACGCTTGCGGCTCTTGGGTTTGCTCCTTCTACTGCCGACCCGTCGCTGTTTCTACGCACCGACACCTCTCTGCCGCCGTTCTACATCCTCGTGTACGTCGACGACTTGGTCTTTGCCACAGCTGACACTGCTGGACTCGCCCACGTGAAGTCCGAGCTGCAGAAGAGACACACGTGCACAGACCTGGGTGAACTGCGCAGCTACCTTGGCTTGCAGATCACCCGGGACAGAGCACGCCGCACCATTACCCTGACTCAGTCACACATGGTGCAGCAGGTCCTTCAGCGCTTCGGCTTCACGTACTCCTCGCCTCAGGCCACTCCTCTGCCTACTCGCCACTCACTCTCAGCTCTGCCTTCGGATGAGTCCGTAGAGTCGAGTGGCCCGTATCCAGAGCTTGTTGGCTGCCTCATGTACCTGATGACCTGCACACGACCTGACCTTGCATACCCTCTTAGCATTCTTGCACGCTATGTTGCTCCTGGGAGACACCGACCAGAGCACATGGCTGCAGCGAAGAGGGTGTTGCGATACTTGTGCAGTACGTCGGGCATGGGACTAGTGCTTGGAGGGCGGAGTCCAGTGGTCCTCACTGGGCACGCGGACGCTTCTTGGGCTGACGACCAGGCTACGCAGCGGTCGTCGCAGGGTTACACCTTCAGTCTTGGTTCCGGCTCTGTCTCGTGGCGAGCTACCCGCTCGTCCTCTGTTCTCGGCTCCAGTTGTGAGGCTGAGATCTACGCCGGGGCCATGGCTGCACAGGAGCTTCGCTGGCTCACCTACCTGCTGACTGACCTTGGAGAGCCGCCTCGTTCTCCTCCAGTGCTGTACGTAGACAACAAGGCCATGCTGGCCTTGTGTCGAGAGCAGCGCTTGGAGCACAGAACGAAGCACATTGCTCTCCGTTACTTTCTTGCTCGTGAGCTGCAGCAGCGTGGTCAGTTGCGACTTGCGTACGTGGCCTCTCAGGCCAACACTGCTGATGTGTTCACCAAGGCACTTGCGCCTTGTGACCATCAGCGCTTCTGCACTCAGCTGGGTCTTGTACCTGTCTTGCCTCACTTGCTCTCCTCTTGACCTTACTTGTACTGTCACATATATATACCTGCTCTTGCTTGTCTAGCTCTATATATATATGTGTACTCCTGCATGTGAACTGGCCTTGTGGCCTTGTCGTTGTGCTCGGACTGTGTGGTGACGTTGTGATCCACCCTGAGCTTGCTCTGCTTTGCTTGTCTGGTCTTGTGACCCCTTGTTCTCCCCCACTTTGCCTATGGGGGTGTGTCAGAACATTATATAGCTTATGCTGTTGTGTAGGCTATAGTGGGGTATCCCATAGGGGGTACAACCCAATTAGGGTTTTCTATATGTACTCACCTCATTCATAGTTCATTCATCCTCGTTCTTCATTCTTCTCAACTTGTATCTCTTTCCTTTAAGTATTCTATCTTGCCCTCGCATACTAGCGCAAGGTGGTTCAACGCTTCCGCAACTGCAATATCTCTACTCAGAGTTTAGCCTTGCAAAGATCCTAAGGGCTTTTCTCGACCCAACACTTATGACCCGTTGTTCTCACCCACTTTGCCTATGGGGGTGTGTCAAACTATATATGTGTTAGTTCTGTGTAGGCTATAGTAAGGTAGCCTGTATGGGGTACAACCCAATATTAGGGTTAGTACTTGTACCCACAATCCTCTCAATGCAGTCATTCTTGCTTCTCATTCTAACACTGTGCGTGCGAGCTAGCTAGTGCTAGGCTGGCATCGAGGCTTGGGCTAGTCCCGAAGCGTAGGCCGACACGGCCGGGCCAGCGGTGCATGGTTTGGTGAAACAGTGCGCGCGAAGTCGGCGAAGCCCCGTTCCGTTAGCAGTAACAGGCGAACAACGGCTGCTGCTGTACGCGATGTTGCAGGATGCGCTAAGGAATGTTGTGAAAATTCCTTACACAAACCCATAATCAAATCTCATCATACATCGGAAAATTGGGAACATATAAGATAACAAATGGTATTTTGTTTTCTTGTCTAGAAGTTTCTTGCGGTTCATGTGCCTATGCGGTTGAAATTTCCGCAATTTCCTACCAATTTATTATAGTAGGGAATAATTTGCTTCAAATTCACTTTAGTAAGAAACAAAACATTTTTATTATTGTCAAGACTCAAGGTTCATGTGCCTATGCATGATAGACTCTACTAGTAACGAGTGACGAGCTGTGATGCCCGAGTGACGAGTCGTGATAGAAGAATACGAATAAATAAAAAAAACAAATAAACAAACAAGCAAACAAAACATTGGGGTACAGAAAGACAGCAGAGGTAAGCTACAACATATATTATTATATAATGTTGTCATGTTTGTCCATCTGTTCCCCTTCACTTGGTCGCAGCTGCTGCCCTTGCAGCCTCCCTCTCCTTCCTAGCCTCTATCGCCGCAGCCTTCTCAGCCTGCTTCTTCTTCTTAGCCTCAATCGCAGCTGCCTTTTCTGCCTGCTTCCTCTTCTTCTCAGCAATAGCAGCAGCCTTAGCTTCCTGCATCCTCTTTTTCTCAGCAATAGCAGCAGCTTTTTCCTCCTGCTTCCTCTTCTTCTCAGCTATAGCAGCCGCCTTAGCTTCCTGAAGCCTCTTCTTCTCCGCAACAGCAGCAGCCTTCTCCTCCTGCTTCTTCTTCTTCTCAGCAATCGCAGCTGCTTTCGCCTCCTGCTTCGCCCGCCGTGCCTCCACAGCAGCATGCTTAGCAGCAGCAGCCTGCTTCTTAGCAGCAACAGCAGCCGCCCTCCGTGCCGCTGCTTCCTTCCTCTGCCTCGCCACCTCTTCAGCACTCAGCACCACAGTCCCTCCGGAAGAACCAGACGAGCCCCCACTGCCGCTGCCGCCACCGGGGGGCACAGTTGGAGTAGGAGGAGGAGGAGGAGCAGGAGGAGATGTAGTGCCGCTTCCAGAAGAGCCCGATCCAGTTTCAGCAGGAGGAGGAGGAGGAGGAGGAGGAGTAGTGGTAACCGTGCCTGTTCCATCCCCAGCAGGGGGGTTCACAGCACACGTTGCTGCCCCTTCGTCACTCCCATCGTTGCAATTCACCGTCCCATCACAAAACAACCCCTCTGCAACGCACTGCAACCCATCCGCACACTTCTTAAACCCCTCGGGGCAGCTATACCCCCTACAAAACGCCTTATCCTCATCCTCAGCCTCAGCAGTCATCACACAGTCCTGCACGCCGTCACAGAGAGTCCCCCACGCGCAGTAGAACGTCTTGGGGCACTGAATCATCCCAAACGAGCACACGTGGTTCTCGCAATTCGCTTCGTCGTACCCGTAGCACGTCTCGTAACCGTCGCAATAATCCTCCTGGCGCAGGCACGCGTAGCGGTCGGAGGGGCACTGCTCGAGGCCCTGGTCGGCGCAGTAGTTGCTGTCGTCCTGGTAGCCCTGCCGGCACTGCCGCCCCTCGTCGCTGCCGTCCGCGCAGTCCGCCACGCCGTTGCACTCGCTGCCCGGGGGCATGCAGCCCGTGAGCGTGGGGCACGACACCTGCCAGTGGTGCAAGGGGAGCGGAAAGGGGGCAAGGGGAGGGGGGCAAAAGGAAAGGCAGACAGTTGGTGAGCATGGGGGCAGGGCACCTGATGGCCGTCCGCGCAGTCCGCCACGCCGTTGCACTCGCTTCCCGGGGGCACGCACCCGGTGAGCGAGGGGCAGGACACCTGGCGGACCCAGTGGAGAAACAAGGGAAGAGGGGAAGAGGGGGAAAGAGCCACTGCCGTCCGCGCAGTCCGCCACGCCGTTGCACTCCCCGCCCGGGGGCATGCACCCCGTGAGCGAGGGGAAGGGGGCAAGACGAAATGACTATGAGGCGCCTTGGGAGTAGGCATACAGCCGGTGAGCATGGGGCAGGACACCTGGTGGCCTTGATGGGGAAACAGGGGCAAAGGAGAAAAGGGGAAACGGTGGAAGGGAGGAAAGGGGAAAAGGGGAAACGGGAAGGGGAAATGGGGCAAAAGAGGGGTGGGAAGGAGAGTCTGAGTCAGAGGCATTGCATTTTGAGAACTGAGAACGGGCAATAGAGATTCTCATAAGCTCGAGTTAAGAAGCGAGGAGTTCAAAAATCCGTAAGTTTGAAGCAGCACAGCACGCACCTTGCGAACGAGCTCGCAGTCGAACTCGCGGCAGAAGTCGGGCGACTCGTCGCTGCCGTCGGAGCAATGCGGCTTGCCGTCGCACACCTGCGACTCGTGCATGCACCCGCCGCCACTGGGGCAGTTCAAATTCCCCTGCTCCTCGTGGCATTCTTCGGGTGGTTCCACCCACGGCTCGTAGTCGGAGTAGTCTTGAAGCGCCCGCCGCGCGAGATTCTCGTAGCGGCCGGCGCCGCCAACGCGGCGCGCCGCTGGTCCAGTGGCGGCGAGGAGAGCGGCGCTGATGGTGGGTCGAGCTGCGCCGGCGTCCGTCGACGCTGGTAGGATGAGGAGGAGGAGGAACGGAAGGGCTGTCGCAGCGGCGACAGTGCTCTGGCCGACCCCGCCGTAGTATGCGGGACGTTTTCCCGCCATTACTTCAAGCCAGACAGATAGGGTAAGCTTTCAGACGTGATCACAAGCTATCGCTGTGTTAATCGTTCCCAGGTAACACTGCAAGAGTTCGAATGACGGCAATGAACTCAATTGAATCACAAAAGCAGAGCTGCAAGCGACGGGTGGTATGACCAGTCAGGCTGCAGCCCAGGCGAGTCAGGAGGACCAGCGCCGTGGACTTCCGACCTTGGAATTGCTCGTGCATCATGTTCCGCGAGTGAGCAGATCCGTCGACCGCGCTGGCAGAAGTCGGAAACCCTAGTTTCGCGGAGATGGGACTCGGATGCAACTTTATGCGACGGAATGCGATGCCTACGACAGGTACCTTTCACCAGTGTCGGCGGAACGAGAAGCACCCGCAGTTACACGGGCAGGTTGTTTCCGAAATAGCGGCTCGTTCATGAACTGTACACGTAACTACAGTGAACAGTTGTGAAGCAGTCGAATGCCCTGCACAGTAAACGATTGACCCCAGGTGGATTGCAGGTGGACCAGACGAGACCTGATCACAGTTCTGTTGGAACTCGTTTCAAGCTTCACCTATTTAGTGGAACCCAACCCAGCTTGAAAAGGAAAATAATGTTGATACTTTGTTTCACATGGGTGTTTTTGAGGAAAATGAGAAGACTTGCTCCAAACCAGCCAGCGCGGCTCACGGTTTTGCCGGAGTTTCAAATTACTGAAGATTTTGTGTTTGCTTGTGCCTTCGCTCACTGTGTTTTTTCCCGTTCGTTATTCCAGCACTCTGTTTGATAACACCTAACAGGTATAGTCTGGCATGGTGTACACTTTAACAGATGAGGTAGTGCGCGGCGACTCCTATCCACCTCGCGCGCAGAGCCGCTGATTGCAAGTGTGTTGGGTGATACAAACGAGCCCAGCTGTCGGCCTTCCCCTTTTACAGGAACTTCGGAAAGTATGGCGAATCAATTGCAACCGTCCCTGACCGTCAAAAGGTGCTCTGCAATTGTCGGTGGGGAAGAAGCACGCCAGTTGGCACCCACTTATACGACGATAGCAGGGGCCAACATCACACACGATTACGTAGCCTGTCGTACTCACTGGCGACACGGGGATTGCGATTCGTCGCCACAAACCCACAGAAGCGGAGCTCTCGAGAATGTGGGTCAATTGTAATCTCGCGACTCGGCCAAAGTGAGAAGGGGCGCAACAGATTGGCTTGCTCAGCCCAACCAGCGGCGCGCAACTCTCACAACTAATGAGACCATTCTCCTCTTGCCCCCCCTCTCAGCGCTCTTCCCCCCTCCTCCTTGTTCAACGCGATGCGACACATGAATTAGAAGCTAAGAGCATTTGCGCAACCACGCCACTTGAAAAGCCCTCCTCTCTTCCTCTATCATCGCGCGCCTTTCCGTAATTCGGCTCCCCAGTATCCTTTCGAACCCGCAAGGCTGTCGCCAAACGCGAGGACCATCCCAGTCTCCTGCCATCGTTCTCTCCGTCGTTTTCTTCTCTAAGAACCATGGCGACGAGCCGCCTATTGATTTTAGGCATGCTGCTCGCGTGCGTGGTGACGGCGGCGGCGAAGTATGACGGGTCGTTTGACAAGTTCATGGCTCTGCCCGACTTTTGCAAGTGGGACGGCGGCTGCTCTCGCCAATCCGACGGCTCCGTGAAGCTCTCCGCCTACACGAATAAGATGGGCAGTGAGTGCATTACGGGCCGGTGATCGCGGAACAAGCAGTGAGAGTATCACAGGCAGTGAGTGGTATCGCGGAAGGCACTATGGGCTAGAAGGATTTTACATGCAGTGCACTACTGGCAGCAAGTGGGTAGTGCATTCCGGGGGAGGCACGATGGCGGAGGCAATGAGTGAGTGCACCTAGTAGGGGAAACGGTAGCATCACGCTCAGTCGAAACGTTTAATTGTGAAGCACATTCACAGCGACGGAATCGAGCGATGGAAGGCGTAAGTTCACTCACCTTTTTCTCACCCATCCTCTGACCTGCCACTAACCCGTCACGCCCCCACTCCGCCTCCTTGCTTCCTACTCAAGATCTGGACCGTCCTTACCTTTGCAACCAACTTGTACGCAGGTACATTCTGCGTAAGGTTACCCCTCCTTGGGTCGTCTTCGTTCCTCACACGTTCCCTTTCCCTTTCCTCTTTCCGCTTCCGCCCCTCCCCCCAACGCCGCAGAGTTCACATCCAAGGGCTACTTCGGATACGGAATCTTCCGAGTCAACATGAAGCTCCCTTCCGGCTACTCCGGCGGTTTGATCCCCTGCCTCTACCTCATCTCGGGCAACAACCCGAAATACACCGACCCTCATGACGAGATCGACCTGGAATTCATCGGGGGAAATACCCCCAAGGATATTATTCTGCACACGAATCTGATCACGGGCGGGCAGGTGTACCTGCAGCAGTACAAGTTCCCCTTCGACCCGTCCGCCGCGTTCCACACCTACACCATCGTCTACTCGCCGGATTACGTCATGTGGGCCGTCGATGACACCCCCATCCGCATCCACTATAAGGAGAGCGGCCGCCCCTTCCCGTCCGAAAACGTCAAGTTCGAAGTACGAAGGCTTTCTAGCAATATCCATTTTCTGTTATCGCTTAGTCCCAAAGCTCTTTCGCCTATTGTCTCAAGATGGGATGGTTTCACGTGCTTTCCAAGCGTTCTATATCGGCTTCCCTGGTTCTCCCACACTCTCGCATCCTCCTGCTCCAAACACGCCAGGGCTCGATCTGGGACGCGTCGTCATGGAGACAGCTGAATCCCAACTGGGGCAACGGGCCCAACTTTTGAGGCGACTCAAAACCCACGCCGACTCTTAACCCCCCACCGCGCCCCACCCACCCCACCCCAACACTCCAGGGCTCGATCTGGGACGCGTCGTCGTGGAGCCAGCTGAAGCCCAACTGGGGCAACGGGCCCAAGGAGGTGATTTTCCGCCGCTTCGATGTGCGCCGCACGTGCAAGGCGTCAGGGCAGACTGGCCGCCCGTGGTGCAATAGCCTGCAGGGCAACAAGGCTCCCTGGGCGCGCAGGCCCAGCGCTGCCGCGATTGCGCGCAGCAACGATTTCCGGAAGAACTACCTGGTGAAGGACTACGGCTGGTCGCGCACATCTTGAGGATTTGCTGGTGCTTGGTGGTGTGCCAAGGGTTGCACTTACGAGCTAGTAATTAGTCAGTCAATTCTGATGCTATTCTTCCCGAAAGTTCTGAATTGGTTCATGACTAGGACTGTGTGGGTGTTGCTAGATGTGCCGTAGGAATAGAGCTCCTAGTGAAGAAAAATAAAGAGCAAGCGGCGTGCTCTTCGCCGTCCATGCATGCTGCTGGTTTAATAATGGACATTCAAGGAAGCACACCCGGACTGCAAATTGCCCTCGGCAAAGGAGATCTGCCGCTCCTGGAAAGAGTGCATTGATGTAGCAAGTAGGGGAGGAGGGAGAGAAGCTTGGGAGAGGAAGAGAGAAAAGAGTCTCACCAAGCATCTGAAATAGCATCGCAAATGTCCAGTACCCTAAGGGGTATATGGCGTAATGTCGCCATAAGGGGAATTCGTGGGGAGGATAGGCAGCCATGAATTATTCTGCTACCATACCAGGTGGAGCTCACCGACCCTGGGGATCTCCCACGAATGGCTGCCTATCGTCTGGTGAGATCTCCCAACCGAATCTCCTCGGTGAGCAGTAAGCGTTCCATTCCCACTGAATACGTACTCCCAACAGGCTCGCCTGTTGGAAATCGTTGCTGCGCGCCGAACCTGGCGCCTTCTTGTAGCAATCGTGGCTGCGCGCCGAGACTCCATGGGAGATGGGCGCAGCTGGCCACGAGTTCCTTTCCTGCTTGCCATGCTGGACCCGGGGACCGGGCCTCACATACAGCGGCCGCGGCCACGATTTTACTTCCTGGGTGCCAGGCTGAGCGGGAACCGTGCAAAGAAGGCTCAGGGAGCGGTTCAGGTTCTGCAGGACCTGAACCGCGAGTTCCCGGGGGTGGCGCTCTTGCCTCAGCATACAGTAGAAGGATGGGGAAGGACAGCCACAGCCGAGGGCCACAGCACCCACTCATCTCTGGGTGGTGCAACCACTCTGGATACGGTAAAAGGGGGAGAAGTTGGGGCTAGCCCTCTATTTAGAATTTCATTTGTAAGATAAATACATTTTATTCATCACATACACCAGCACAGGGTGCACGCAGGGCATTTTATTCTAAAATATCACATTATTCTATCAGAAATCTGCTGAAGCAAACCTGGAAGTACTCACGGAAGCTTGAGATCTACGTGACCAGCACAAACACAAACCTAAGGTCGGCTAGGAAGACTAGCAAAGAGATACGCCGACTGTCAGCTCTAGGTCCAACCATCACCATACCACCACCCAAAAAAGAAGTGCGAACAAATCCTTATGATGTGCGCGACCAGCCGTAGTCCTTCACCAGGTAGTTCTTCCGGAAATCGTTGCTGCGCGCAATTGCGGCAGCGCTGGGCTTGCGGGTCCAGGGGGCCTTGTTGCCCTTGAGGCTATTGCACCACGGGGTGCCCGTCTGCCCCGACGCCTTGCACGTGCGGCGAACATCGAAGCGGCGGAAAATCACCTCCTTGGGACCGTTGCCCCAGTTGGGCTTCAGCTGGCTCCACGACGACGCGTCCCAGATGGAACCCTGGAGCGATTGGGGCGGGAGGATGCGAGTAGATGAGGGTGAGATAGTAAGGTTAAAAGGCACGTGACGAGCTATCTTGGAACGCTAAGCGGAACGGTTTATGGGCCTGAGCGAAAATTTGGAGAACGGTAGGAAATTCATACCTCGAACTTGACGTTTTGAGACGGGAAGGGGCGGCCGCTCTCCTTATAGTGGATGCGGATCGGGGTGTCATCGATGGCCCACATGACGTAATCCGGCGAGTAGACGATGGTGTAGGTGTGGAACGCGGCGGACGGGTCGAAAGGAAACTTGTACTGCTGCAGGTACACCTGCCCGCCCGTGATCAGATTCGTGTGCAGAATGATTTCCTTGGGGGTATTTCCCCCAATAAACTCCAGGTCGATCTCGTCATGAGGGTCGGTGTATTTCGGGTTGTTGCCCGAGATGAGGTAGAGGCAGGGGATCAAACCGCCGGAGTAGCCGGAAGGAAGCTTCATGTTGACTCGGAAAATGCCGTACCCGAAGTAGCCCTTGGATGTGAACTCTAGCGCAATGAGGGCGGAAGTGATCGTGAGGGGATGGCAAGGGAAACGGGATCTGAGAAACAATCCATCATTCATTATGCCCCTTCACTGGCTCGAGAAGGTGGAATGGGGTAATGTGGGTTTGCGGCAAGTTGAAAGAAGGGTGAAGGTAATGAGCCAAGGGCTCCGAAAGAAAACGTTCCTACTGAACGCTTCGTAATGAGTGGACTCACTCATTGCGAGTTTCTCCCTGATCGGAACCTACTCTCGCTGGCAATGCACCCACTGCATGTAAGTCCCTTCCATCACTGCCCGTGATGCTCTCACTGCCTGTTCCGCGCTCAGCGGCCCTTTTTCCCGTAATGCACTCACTGCCCATCTTGTTGGTGTAGGCGGTGAGCTTCACCGCGCCGTCTGACTGGCGAGAGCAGCCGCCGTCAAACTTGCAAAAGTCCGGCATCGACATTTGCTGGTCGAACGACCCATCGTACTTCGCCGCTGCCGCCGCCACGCACGCGAGCAGGGCGACTAGACACAGGAGACGGCTCGGCGCCATGGCTCTCCAAAATGCGGGTGGTATGAGGTTAGAGGGATAAGGCTCTGAGGGCGGGTAGTCGAAGATGATGGAAGGGAGGCTTGTAGGCACGATGGAATAATGAAAAACGTGAGCCTATTTGAATGGTTTCATAGCGTCCTGGTTTGCTCACAATTAGCATCTCAGGCGCGTGTCGCGTTGACCAGGTGAACAGGAGGTGAACACCGTCGCGTAAGCAAGCACACTAAGCGCAGTGGGTGTGGGTTCCGCGACCCCTAGTTGCAAAAGCGCAACCAGAAAGCGAACCAAAGGTAAGCCCAGTCAATGCGCTTTTTGACAACTTGACTAGGCGCCAGGCGGAGCGGAATCGCAAATACTGTACAATCCACATTCTCGCCTGCTCCGCTTGTGTAGGTTTGCGGCGACCTTCAAATTCCGCGTCGCCTGGCATCGCGACACGTGATTGATGAACATTGCAGTGCACCAACTTGTTTGACCCCAGATCCCTTTATAAGAATGTGCCACCTGGCGTGCATCCTACGGATCAACATCTTCAAGCCGCCATCGAAATCTTGACGGTCTGAACGGTGGATATCGATTTACTGAGGGGCGGTGTTCTATCGGAAATGACTCACTTGTATCACACAGATTGCTTATCAATCAACAGCTACATGTGCAGGACCTGTTTAACAATTCTTTAAATCCTATCACTTCACAATTTTAACAATCGATTAGTGAACGGCAAGGGCGTAAAGAATCCCTGGGAATGATTTTTGGTCTTGGATAGTTAACTATCTGGAGATTTCACAACCTCTCTTGAAATTTGAACTTCGATAGCGCTCGCGCAAGGGTTCCACGCTTTAATGAGAGAGAAGCAAAGACAAATACGCACACATACGCATACATATACGCATGCATACACATAGACACACTCCTATACACAAGCACACACACCACACGCACACACACATACATACACACACACAAACACACATACACACACACATACATACACATACACACACACATACACACACACATATACACACACATACGCATACATACACAGAGAGAGAGAGAGAGAGAGAGAGAGAGAGAGAGAGAGAGAGAGAGAGAGAGAGAGAGAGAGAGAGAGACACACACACACAGAGACACACAGAGACACACAGACACACGCACAAACAGACGCACGCGCGCGCGCATACACACACATACACATAAATTGTTGATATTAAGCATGGGAATGAGCTACTTCTTTGTTTCTCGATTTGGTGTTATGACGCGTCTTCGTGGTATGGATTTAGAACGTGCTTTTTGAAAGCTTCTAACGTTGCAAATCGTCAGATTATGGGAAGGTTACATTTCGTGCTCTTTGCCATTATGGTTTGAGCAAATTTATCAGCCCATGTGCACGTTCCAACATGCCACCAGTAAATTTTGAGTATGAAAACGAGAATGACTAACAAGAGGAAACAGCGGTAATAAATGTGTTGTACCCTTTATGGAGCAACTCTAACTAGCCTATATAGCACACCTACATGTATACAAAATGTGTACTTTGACATAC
This sequence comes from Closterium sp. Naga37s-1, assembly GCA_947471745.1. Lineage (NCBI taxonomy): Eukaryota > Viridiplantae > Streptophyta > Zygnematophyceae > Desmidiales > Closteriaceae > Closterium > Closterium sp. Naga37s-1. Next base: position 1,564,024 of record CANJKZ010000777.1, on the reverse strand, counting down.
CCCCTAGCTAGGTAAGCGGCAACGCTAACATGAAGAGAAACAACACAGGGTGGCACTACCAGTACAGCCTCTGAGACAAGTGGCGGCTCACCTTAGCCGTTGAGCAAGAACGTCAGCCAGCGGAGCTCCTCAGCAGCCATACCACCATTGAAGATCTAGGCCTCACAGCTGGACTGTAACACCGACAACGAGACCACCCCTGCACCAGGCTGAAGCAATAGCCCTGAGAGGACCTGAGAGCCTTAATGTCGTCTGCCCTCGTTGCGTCAATGTATACCGTGAGCGCAATTGGCTGTTGTCCTTCGAGCACAATCCCCGTGCTTGATGTACTAGCTAGATAATGCAATAAACTCTTAGCAGTCGACTAGTGCTTTGATCGGAATCTCTCGGCCGCAACAAAGCGAGCAAGGATGCTGAGAGGATATGCAAGATTTGGGTGAATGCGTGTCATCAGATACATGAGGCACCCCACCAGCTTTGCGTACCGACCAATGGGCTCAACATGCTCGTCAGGGATGGTGGTTGAGAATCGTACAACTAAAAGGCAGAGGAGTAGGCTGTGCAAAAGAAAACTGAAGCGAAACGCTGGAGGATCTGTTGCACCATCTGTGACTGATTCAGAGTCATGTCGCATGCTGCTCACTCCATTGTAATCTGCGGGCGAAGAAAGCGGTGCATCTCACCTAAGTAAGTGCAAGCGTTTTCCCTCAGTAGCTCGGCCTTCAAGGAGGCTAGTGCGCCTCTTCATAGAATAGCGAAGACTAGGTGGTGTGCGAAGACCAGAATGTAGAACAGTATAGAGTCTGAGCAAACAAAGAGACACAGGTCAGCAGAGGATGGGAAGAAGCGAATAACAGCCAGAGTAGAGTGCAATGTGTCGTGCCACTCGTGAGGAGCCTGACGCAGCCGTAGATGGGTCGTCGAAGGCTCCACTGGGTGCTAAGAGGAAAAGACCCAATGATACCATGTAGGCGCCGGAAGATCTGCTTGTGCAGGCTGCCCTGGAGTAAGGCGATAGAGAAGTCAAGCGGGTGAGCTAGTAGTCACACTGCGCTACGATGTGCAACAGTATGCGAAGAATGGTCATCTTCGGGGTGTGGGGGGAGGTATGAGAAAAACATACCCCCTCTCGCTGACTAAAGCCTCTAGCCAGGTAGCGAGTGTCAAGAGAACTGTGCAGGAATGATGGACTAGTAGCCAAGGATGAGTACAAGTACTAGGAATGACCTAATGTGTTGTACTCCTTAGAGTATGCCCCACTACAGCCTAGAGATAACAATGAAATTTGACACACCCCCATAGGCAAAGTGGGGGATAGCAAACACAATGGACGGTCACAAGACCAATCAAGCAAGAGAACAAAGCAAAACAAAGCTCAGGGTGGATCTCAAGATCACCACTCATTCTGAGCACAAGCAAGCGGCCACAAGGCCATTTCACATGCAGAGGTTATAAAAACACAAGCAGTATAGTGATCACAACCTAGCAAGAGCAAGCATGCATATATATATATATATATATGTATATATATATATATCAGTACAAGACAAGTCAAGCAACCAGCAGGTGGGGCAGAACGGGCAGAAGCCCAAGAGCAGTGCAAAAACGCCGATGATCACCAGACCCGAGGGCCTTGGTGAAGACATCAGCAGTGTGGGCCCGAGAGGTGACGTAGGAAAGGCGAACCTGACCATGCTGCAGCTCTCGAGCAAGAAAGTAGCAAAGAGCAATGTGCTTCGTTCTGTCCTCCAGTCTCTGCTCGTGACACAAGGCAAGCATGGCCTTGTTGTCGACGTACAGAACTGGAGGAGAACAAGGCCGCTCCCTTAAGTCGGTCAGCAGGTAGATCAGCCAGCGTAGCTCCTGTGCAGCCATAGCCCCAGCGTAGATCACGGCCTCACAGCTGGAACCAAGCACAGAAGAAGACCGAGTGGACCTCCACGAGATAGAACCAGAGCCAAGACTGAAGGTGTAACCCTGTGATGAACGCTGAGTCGCCCAATTGTCGGCCCAAGAAGCGTCGGAGTGTCCTGTGAGTACCACTGAACCCCGTCCTCCAAGCACGAGCCCCATGTCCGATGTACTGCACAAGTAACGCAGTACCCTCTTCGCAACATCCCAGTGCACCTTTCGGTGTCTACCGGGAGCCACGTAGCGAGCCAGGAGGCTGAGAGGGTACGCGAGGTGAGGTCGTGTGCACGTCATCAGGTACATGAGGCAACCCACAAGCTCTGGATACGGACCACTCGGCTCTACAGACTCGTCCGAAGGTGGAGCTGAGAGCGAGTGGCCTGTAGGCAGAGGAGTGGGCTGTGGCGAGGAATACTGGAAGCCGAAGCGCTGAAGGACCTGGTGCACCATGTGTGACTGAGTCAAGGTGATGGTGCGCCGTGCTCTGTCCCGGGTGACCTGCAAGCCAAGATAGCTCCGCAGCTCACTCATATCAGTGGAGGTGTGTCTCTCCTGCAGCTCCGCCTTCAGTGGGGTGGGTGCCTCAGTGTCAGCAGTAGCAAAGACCAAGTTGTCAACGTACACGAGAACGTAGAACGGTGACAGAGAAGTGTCGGTGCATAGAAACAGTGACGAGTCAGTAGAGGAAGGAGCAAACCCAAGAGCCGCAAGTGTCGTCCTCAGTGTGTCATGCCACTCGCGGGGCGCCTGGCGGAGACCGTAAACTGGCCGCCGAAGGCTCCACTGGGTATCCGCAGGAAACGACCCAGTGAAGCCAAGTGGGCGGCGTAGCCTCCTCGTGAAGGCTGCCCTGCAAGAAAGCTGTGGAGAAGTCAAGGGAGTGCAGCTCGTAGCCACGCTGTGCTGCAACGTGCAGCAACACCCGAAGAGTAGTCATCTTGGGGGTGGGGGAGAAGGTCCGGAAGAAGTCGACCCCGTGTCGCTGACTGATGCCTCGAGCAACGTAATGTGCCTTGAAGGCAGGCGGAGAACCCGGCGGCCGCTTCACTCTGAAAATCCACATGCCATCGACTATGTTCGCCCCAGGAGGAGGAACCTCGTCGACGTAGGTGGCTGTGGACTTCCAGGAAGCCATCTCTGCATCCATGGCTGTCTGCCACTGAGAGGAGTACTCGCCCGCGATTGCCTCAGCGTAAGAGCGCGGGGTAGGGATGTCAAGTGCATCCGGGGCAAAGGAGCATGGATGCGAAACGAGGTAAAGCGGCCGCAAGACACTCAAGCTCAAATTGCGTATCCTTAAGGACGTCACAGCCAAGGGCAGGCTCATCCCCGACGGACGGAGGACAGACAGACTCAGACTCAGTAAAAAGACTCGCGACGTAGTCGAGACGACTCCTAGCAGCAAAGTCTACTAGCTCAGTGACTAGGGCAAACGCAGCAGTAGACTAAAAGTCAGGGTCAGTGACGACAGTAGCGAGGAGACGAGTGACAGTAGGACTGGCAGCACGAGCAAGGTCGGACTCAGGGTCAGGAACGTCAGGAAGAGAGGACGCCGGAGAAGACGGCAGGGCAACACGCTGTGGAACAGAGGAAGGACGAAGTGCCATAACGTGATTGCCTGGGACAACAGGAGGACGAGGACGGGCGACACGACGAGCACGAACAGGTGTGGAGGCACGAGACGCAAGCTCATGACGCTCAGTCAGGGAGACTGGCAGCTCAGTGTAAGGAGAAGGAGCATGCAGTGGGGAGCCAGGTGGCAGCTGTGACTGAGACGGGCCAGATGGTGGACACAGGAGAGGTGGAGTGAGGCCAGTGGAAGATGGGAGACTAAGAATCTGGCGAAGGGCCGAGTCAGGCGGTGGGAGGGACGAGTGCAGCTGCGGGTAGAAAAACAGTCGGCACGGCGCAATACCCGTACCGCCAGCAGCTCCAGCACCTCCAGTACCTCCAGCTCCAGCACCTCCAATAGTACCTCCAGCACCTCCAGCACCAGCAGTACCACCAGCTCCGGCAGCTCCAGCACCTCTAGTACGAGCACCTCCAGGAACAGCAGCTCCAGCACCTCCAGTACCTACAGTACCTCCAGCTCCAGCGCCTCCAGCACCAGCAGCGCTACCAGCTCCGTCAGCTCCAGCACCTCTAGTACGAGCACCTCCAGGACCAGCACCTCCAGCACCTCCAGTACCTCCAGGACCTCCAGGTCCAGCGCCTCTAGCACCAGCAGCACCTCCAGCACCTCCAGCACCAGCAGCACCACCAGCTCCGGCAGCTCCAGCACCTCTTGTACGAGCACCTCCAGGACCAGCAGCTCCAGCACCTCCAGCTCCAGCGCCTCCAACACCAGCAGCACTACCAGCTCCGGCATCTCCAGCACCTCTAGTACGAGCACCTCCAGGACCAGCAACTCCAGGACCTCCAGTACCTCCAGGACCTCCAGCTCCAGCGCCTCTAGCACCAGCAGCACCTCCAGCACCTCTAGCACCAGCAGCACCACCAGCTTCGGCAGCTCCAGCACCTCTCGTACAAGCACCTCCATGACCAGCAGCTCCAGCACCTCCAGTACCTCCAGTACCTCCAGCTCCAGCGCCTCCGGCACCAGCAGCACCTTTAGCACCAACAAAACCTCCAGTAGTACCTCCAGCACCAGCAGTACCTCCAGCGCCTCCAGCACCAGCAGCTCCAGCACCTGCAGCACCTCTAGCTAGTACCTCCAGCACCAGCAGCTCCAGCACCTCCAGCACCAGCAGCACCAGCACCTCCAGCACCTCCAGCAGTACCTCCAGCACCAGCAGCATCTTCAGCACCAGCAGCTCCAGTAGTACCTCCAGCACCAGCAGCTCCAGCGTCTAGGAAACTCCAAGCTCCAGCACCATAGCGGCCTCGCCGAACGACCCACTCACGAAGCTGCTCCGGTGAGGGCGTCTCGAGTCGACTAGGCGGCTGCTGCTGTCCATCGCCAGGACCTGCAGTAGGAGCACCCACGACCCCACCACCACTAGGACTCGCAGCACCCCTAGGGTCAGCACCCCCAGAGTCAGCATCCCCAGAACCCTCACCCCAGGTCTCAGCACCCCCAGGACCAGCACCTCCTGCGTCCTCGCCCCCAGTGTCACAACCCCCAACAACAGCAGTGTCCACAGCTACATGCTGTAGAGGCGGCGAAGACGGTCGAGGCGGAAAACCAGGAGGGGTCTCCAAGCATGGAGAGCGACGAGTGGTCGCCGTGTCGTCAGCAGCGGGGTCACCCCCCTCAGCTGGGCCAGAGGTGTCAGAGGAGATCACCAAAGGCTCAACCAAGGGGGGTGGGTCTACCTGAGACACACCTGAGGGAGCAGGACCCTGTGGGGGGAGGGGGTCTACCGGGGGGGAAACTAATACCAGGAAAAGAGGCGCCACGGGGACCGGGTGGGACGCATGCGGGTGGAGCCTGTAGAAACGGACAGACTCGTCGCAGGTGACGTCCTGGAAGAACAGGACTCGACGCGAGCGAGGGTGGTAAAACTGCCACGGCGGGGCGTCGGTGGGGAAGCCCAGGCAGGCGCAGCGGAGAGTGCGATGAGAGAGTTTGCTCGCGGTGGTATCGCGGACAAGGGAGAGCGCGCCCCAGACCCGAAACGCCGACGCATCGCCAACCTCTCCCATCCAACGGAGTGTGGGCGAGGTCTCTGGCAAAGAGACACGGGGCCAAAGGTTGAGCTGATGCACAGCGTATCGGACCGCAAACGGCCACAGAAATGGGGAGGATCCGCATGGATCATGGAGGTACGAGCAACCTCCATGATCTAGCCAATGCGATGCTCAGCAATCCCATTTTGCTTCGGAGAGGCCGGAAGCGTGAACGACTGGACGATGCCCTCGTCTCGACAGAGCTCCGCAAGGAGGCCGGAAGAGAACTTACCGCCCCTGTCAGAGTGCAGACACAGGACCGGAAGGTCCCGCCGAAACCGTTCGCGCAGCTGGCGACGAGTAGCGCGAATCGAGGGGATCAAAACACCGCGGACGTCCGCCTTGCTGTGCAATGGGAAGACCGTGGTGTAGCGCGTGTAGTCGTCAACGACCAGCGGGAAGTAGCGCTCCTGGTCCGTCCCACAGATGGGGGCCAGGCCCCACACGTCCATGTGGAGAGTCTGCAGAGGAGCAGTGGTCGGAGGAAACGAGGAGTGAGGAGCGGCGCGCTGCCGCCTCTCGACGCAGGGAAGGCACAGCGGGGCAGGCGAGCGCGGGAGGGGGAGAAGGGACCTGGGAAGGCCAGAGACAAGGAGACGGGAGTGCATGCTGCGGAGACGCGGCAGAGAGGGGTGACCGAGTCGGTGGTGCCAGAGAAGAGTCCGGTGGGAGAGTACCCGACACGAGCACAAAGCAGCGAACTGACCAGACGCAGACACCTGACTCGACGCAGCCACCTGACCTGACGCAGCCACCTGTGCAGACGCAGTGGTTAGGGTGTACAGACTGGACCCAGGCTGCCGAGTGAACGTAGCAAGGTGACGTCCAGTCCGGGAGCACGTACAAATCGCCACACGCTGCCCTCCAGGGATGAAGGTATCAACCCAAACATCCTGAAGGACTGCGTTGCTCACCAAGTTCGTCGAGAACGAGGGGAGGTGGAGGCCTGAAAGAGAGCTCGAGGGGACTGCCGGGCACGGGAGGACAATGGAGGCTCGTGCGACGACGGGGCCCCCAGAGGGGTCAGCTAGTGAGACTGGGACCAGTGCAGCGAGTGGTGTGACTGTGGTGCCATCACGAAAGAAGCAACGAGACGCGACAGAGTCAAGTGTGAAAGTGTGCAGGGCCTCAGCTGAGGCAGCAGACTCACTAGTGGCAGACTCACTAGCACCTGTGACAGCAGTCTCACTGGCACCTAGAGCGGCAGCAGACACACTAGCACCTAGAGCAGCAGCACCGACACTACCAGAGACGCGTTGCTGAGAAAACCACTCCCGAGGCTGCTGTGGCGAGAGAGTCTCCGGGCTACGAGAATACCGCTGCTGTCGAATACCTCCAGGAACATATCCTCCACCACCAGGACGGCCTCGCTGAATAACCCACTCACGAAGCTGCTGCGGCGATAGAGTATTCGGGTGAGGCAGCTGCTGCTTTCTACCGACAGACGCTGCTACGACCTTGATGGTGGCCATGAGAGGCAGTGGCAGTCAGTACCATCGGTGCAAGGGCGTCAGAAGTGACTGCTGTAGCTGCAGCTATAGCAGTAGCGGTTGTCGCTGTAGTGGCTGCAGGGCAGGGCAGCGCGCGGGCTGCAGGGTGTGCGGGCAGCAGGGCAGGGCAGCAAGGCAGGGCAGGGCACTGCAGCGAGCGGGCTGCAGGGCAGGGCAGCGCACATGCTGCAGGGCAGGGCAGCGCGTAGGCTGCAAGGCAGGGTGGCACGCGAGCTGCAGGGCAGGGCAGCGCGAGATCTGCAGGGCAGGGTGGCGCGCGGGCTGCAGGGCAGGGCGACGCACGGGCAGCAGGGCAGGGCAACGCGGGCTGCAGGGCAGGGCGGCGCGTGGGCTGCAGGGCAGGGCAGCAAGCGGGCAGAGCGCAGAGCAGGGCAGCGGGCAGCAAGCAGGGCACCGCTCGGCGAGCAGGGCAGCGCGCGGCGAGCATGGCAGCGCACGGCGAGCAGGGCAGCGCATGGCGAGCAGGGCAGCGCGCGGCGAGTAGGGCAGCGCACGACGGCAGCAGCTCTTGGGGCAATACGTACGGTTGGTGGGCCCTAACGGAGTGGTCCTACAGAGGGACCTGCTCTGAAACCATGTCAAGAGAACTGTGCAAGAATGATGGAATTGTAGGCAAGGATGAGTACAAGTACTAGGAATGACCTAATGTGTTGTACTCCTTAGAGTGTGCCCCACTACAGCCTAGAGATAACAAATGCAATTTGACAGCGAGATTTGAAGACATGCGGCTCTCCTGGTGGCCGCTTCATCTTGAAATCCACATACCATCGACTATGTTCGCTGAAGGAGGGGAAACTACGTCAACATATGTGCGTTTGGACAACCAAGATGCCATCTCTGCGTCCATGGTTGCTATCCACTGCAAGGCCCAGGGTCCCACGACTGCCTCAGCATAGGTGCGAGGGGTCAGGATGTCAAGAGCATCTGGAATCACCCTTAGGGGCTAGCCGCATGGCTCAGAGATGAGGAGCAGCAACCGCAAAGAAAGTCGGCTTGTTTTGAATGTCCTCTCGGAAGTCACTACCAAGGCCAGGAGCACCCTCGATGGACGGAGAATAGGCAGGAGCAGGCACCAGCTGAGTGGCGTAGTCAAGGCAGCCAAGACTGAACAGTAGCCTTGAGAAGACATGAGTGTCTCGATGTCGTCTACAAACGACGCGTCAGTGTGTCTTGTGAGTGCAACTGTCGTCCACCAAGCACAAGCCCCATGTATGATGTACTAGCCAGATAGCGCAATACCTTCTTTGCAGTTGACGAGTACTACGGTCGATGTCTCCTCGTTGCAACAAAGCGAGCAAGGATGCTGATGAGATATGCAAAGTCTGGGCAAGTGCAGGTCATAAGGTACATGAGGCAATCCACCAGCTCTGTGTACCGACCACTGGGCTCAACCGGCTCGTCAGAGGCATGGGCCAAGAGCTTATGGTCAACACACAGAGGAGTGGGCTGTGCATAGCAGAACTGAAGGCTGAAGAGCTGGAGGATCTGCTGCACCATGTGTGATGGAGTGAGAGTGATGGTGCGGGTTGCTTTGTCCCAGGTGATAACGACGCAGTTCGCCTAGGTCAGTGCAAATGTGTCTCCTTAGCAGCTCCGCCTGTACAGAGGCCGATCCGACTCTGTTTGGAATGGTGACAACCAGGTCGTCGATGTAGATGGGTATGCAGAAAGGAGTCGAGCCAAAAGGAACGAAGAGAGAAGGGTGAGCAGAGGACGGAAAGCAGCGTAGGTCCGCGGTGCGGAGCATGTCGTGCCACTCACGAGGCACCCAACGCAGATCGTAGATGGGGCGTTGCAGGCTCCAATGGGTCCTAGGAGAGAAGGACTTACCGAAGCCAGGTGGACGTCAGAGGAAGATGTGCTTGTGCAGCCTTCCCTACAAAATGTTAGTAGAGAATTCAAGAGAGTAAAGCTAGTCCTCACGCTGCATCACAATGTGCATTAGAACCCGAAGAGTGGTCATCATAGGGGTGGGGGAGAAGGTTTGAAAAAAAAAGTATATCCCCGCTCGCCGATTAAAGATTCTAGCCACATAGGTGCATGTGGACTCCAGAATGCCATCCATAGTTGCTATCCATGGTTTCTATCCACTAAGAGGCCCAGTCCCAAGACAGCCTCAGCATAGGTGCGAGAGATCCGCATGTTAAGGGCGTTCGGGTCAACCTCAGAGGCTAGCAGCATGGCACAGAGACGAGGAGCAGCGGTCGCAAGGAAAGCCAGCACGAAATGCATGTCCTCTAGGACATCACTGCCAATGACAGGAGCACCTCTAACCGACGGAGGACGGGCAGGAGCAGTAGGATCTGTAACAAGAGAGGAAATGGCATGGGAGACATTAGCGAGCGATACAGATCCTACTGCTGCCATGTTGCACAATCTATTCCTCCTGTTGTCGCTGGTACCCCCGAGCAGCTTCCGAATTGTATGGCTACTTCTTTAGCGACGAGTTTTTTCGCGCGCTTAATCAAGCACCGCTGCAACTCCGTCATTGGCACGGATACTGTCGACGACCCCGCCGACTCCGTTAAAACTCATCCTCGGAACTGCTCGTGGTCCCCGCAAATGTCGGAATGAGCCACACCACGTAATTCTCGGTCGCCTGCAGGTTGTCCTCCGAAAGAACCGGTTTTCTAGCACGCCCACCCGGTCACCATTTTTTTCGTGCGGTTAACCACCCAAGCAACCCACCAATATGAGGCGCTTTTTTGGCATGGAACCCAGTACTTATGGGTCTTCCGAGACCGATTTTCACGGACCCTCGCATCGACGCTGCAAATCTCGCCGTTGAACTCCCCCTGGTAACTCCTTAAGTACACCGTAAATCTCTTAAACAATTGGCGAGCAGACGTTCACCCGTCTCCCACCGTCACAATGTCACCCGAAAATAATGGTTGCGGCAACAGTCCCGAAGCATTTTCCGCCTTGTAACCCGCCGTTGACCCTGGTACTCCAACGTTCACCGTCTTCATACCTGTCGAAATTACTTAGCAGATCCCAGGTATCCTTGGCAATACACCCCTCGCCGTCCCGACAAGTGTGAAAATTCTGGCCCTTCCGAAGTCCCCCTAGTAGACCCCGAAATTCACGGTGGAGTGATGTACGGGCTCAACCTATCACTCAGGAGACGTGTTGGATCACCCACAGTTTTCCCTCCATTTTTTGTCTTCACCACCGACAATTTCGCTTGCCGCCGTTCACCCAACGTCCGCTTTTGTCGGATGAGGTATTCTCCGTGTTGCCCGCGAATTTTCTGGCGTTCGATGAAGGCGAGAGTCGGAGCGAGTTTATCATAGCAAACTCTCAGCCGGCCGCTTCGCTGCCCACCGTGCCTATCGCGTTTGAAACTCCTCAGCTTCGGGAACTCCGTCCTCGGGTAGACCGGTGAATCAGGAGAAACTCCGCAAACTGCCACAACTTTGTCAGCTCCGACTTTTTCGGCAGGGTAAACGTTGCCGATGGTCCGTTTTTGTCAGGGCCGAAACAGTGTCGCTTGAACTTTTTCGTTATGCCCTGCTGTCGAACCAGCGCAATACCCGCGCCTTTTTAACCAGCACAGGGCTAAACACAGGGCCCCACTTCATTCGTCCAGGGCGAACATGAGTTGATATGCCTTCGAGGCACCTGGTGTGAGGTACGTGAGCCGTTGTAAGACTTTGGCCGGTAGGGAGCTCGATCTGCTACCGCCGCTTAGCCGCGAAACCCGGCCTCAGCAAAAAGTCTTTTTTGGTAGGTCGTTCTCTCGCCTCCTAAAGCCGAAACCCGTTTCTCTCGCCGAACCCGTATTTGACGCAACTCCGTGTATTGTAGCCGGTAGAACCCCCGAAATTCACGGGTCTAGACGTTGTGCCGAACCGTTGTGCCGTTGGTGTACTGCCCCATCTGCGACACGACTTCCTATGGCCGGAGAAATTTGTGCCGCCTGAAGTACTGTATCGGCTGCCACTGTTGCTCCGAAATTTTCGCCGATTGTTCGTGCAGGCACAGAAGGGACCCTAACGGAACAGTCTGGTCGTAGGCGGTTTTTTCCAAACTTTTCGGTGGTTTGAAGAACAACTTCCGTCTCACACGGTGCCGCTCTGCCGAAAAACGCCCACGGCGCACCCTCCTGCAGCAACCGTGCCGCACCCGGGCGGGACGACGGTAGACCCCCGCTTTCTTCGGACAGTCGCCACGCCGCCTCTCCTCGCCGTCGATTTTTTCTGACGCAAATCACCTTGTGCCTGGCTGCTCGACCAGCAGTCGTTTCCACGTGCTGCTACTCCGAAATCTTCGCGCACAGTGACGCCGCGTGTCACTTGCCGAAGACATCCAACAGTTCCTGCGCAACGTGACGAAGGCCCCCAAAGCCACTTGCCGCACGCAGCTAACTCCGAAATTGTCACGCGAAGTTGTCGACCACGTGCCGACGCAACTCGCACGGACGCCCTAGACAGCTCGCCCCAGCGGGGGATCTCAGTGGCCTCAGGGAACTGGTGACACCAAGCGTCCGTCAAGCGGCCAAAGCAGCGCTGGGTGGAGTGCGCACCCCCGCACTGCTCACCCGCGCGGTCGCCGGTGCGTAGGACGTAGGTGCACGGACCAGTACCCCCACCCCGCTGGCGTGCAGCGTACCACTCACGGAGCTGCTGAGGGGGGGGGATGTCACGAGTGCGCTGCTGCCGCTGCTGCTGCTGCTGCTGCTGGCGCTGACCACCACCGGAGCCGACCCTCTGCGCAGCGCCACCCCGACCAGCTCCACCTCCTCCGCCGCCGCCTCCTCCACCGCCGCCACCTCCGCCACCTCCGCTCCCACCGCCACCGCCGCCGCCGCCTCCGCCTCCACTGCCGCCACCGACACCTCCACCCCCGCCACCACTCCCACCACCACCCTCTCCAATGCCGCCACCGCCACCTCCGCCACCCCCGCCAGCCCCTCCAGCACCCTTGCCCCCTTTGCCCTTGCCGGTGCGGCGTCTCCCGCTCGGGGCAGACGCAGCGCCGACCGACTCGAAACCAACGAGGTCGGCCGCAGCAGCAGAGGCAACAGAGGGCAAAAGGGGGGAGGGGGAACACCCCTCAAAGACGGGGGTGCGAGGGTCACCACGAGAGGCTCCTACAGCGACTATGCTCTTCTCTGCTGCTAGGAGGGCCTTCTCGAGGAGGTCAACGGTGAGAGTGGTGGGGCAAACTGAGAGGAAGTGGTCCCTGACTACGCGAAGGGAGTCAGGGAGCCGGGTGACTATGTAGTAGAGGGTGATGTACATGGGGGGGGGGTTCTTGGCGCAGAACTCAGCAGGAAGCGCAGCGCGGTAGCGAGTGTCACTAGTGCGGAGGTGCGTAATGAGGTCAGCGACTGTGGGAAAGGCAGCAAGGTCAGGGAAGAGGTACGATAGCATGAGGCGGCTCAGTGCAGCAGTGGCAGGGGAGGAGTAGCGCGCAACTACAGCGTCGTACAAGGTGTGAGCACTCTTGTACTGGCTAAAGTGCGCACGCTCAGAGGTAGGCAGGTGGCGACGCACAGCAAGACGTGCAGCAGCATCGCGTGTGGCCCACTGTGAGCGAACAGTGGCGTCGGCATCAGCAGCAGGGGCAGGAGAGGCACCAGAGGTGAGGTCAAAGAGGGAGAGACCGTCTGCCCTATCGCACTGTAGGAAAAGCTGCAGGTCATCTACCCAGACGTCAAAGTCAATGGCCCGACCCTCAGCGTCAAAAGCGAGGACACTAGGGGTAGCCATGACAGTAGTAGACTAGCAGCGCGAACAGTAGGGTAAGGGCAGTGCAGTGACAGAGGCGCTGCTCTTACCGGACAGGGCGGCTCGAGCGGCTCGGCGGGTCGGCAACTCGGCGGCTCGGGCGGCTCGGACGGCTCGGCGGTACGGCGGCTCGGCAGCAACTGCGGCTCGGCGACTCGGCGGCTCGGGCGGCTCGGGCGGCTCGGCGGTACGGCGGCTCGGCAGCAACTGCAGCTCGGCGGCTCGGCGACCCGGCGGCTCGGGCGGCTCAGGTGGCGCGGCGGCTCGGGCGGCTCTGGTGGATCGGGCGGCTCGGCAGTAGCTCGGCGGCGCCGGCGGCTCGGTGGTGACGGCGGGGCCGCGTGGGGACGGCGGCGGGGCCGGGTGGAGCGGCGGCGGGGCTGGGTGGAGCGGCGTCGGGGCCGGGAGGAGCGGCGTCGGGGCCAGTAGAGGCGGCGCCGGGGCCGGGAAGCGCAGCTCCGGGGCCGGGAAGGGCAGCTCCGGGGCCGCAGGGGTAGGCGACGGGGCCAGCAGAGGCGGCGCCGGGGCAGGGAAGGGCGGCGCCGGGGCCGCAGGGGTAGGCGACGGGGCCGCGAGGATGGCTAGGAGGGGGGGGTCGCGAGGGCGGCTTGAAGAGGCCACGAGGGCGGCTAGAAAGGGCCGCGAGGGCGGCGTGAAAGGGCCGCGAGGCGGCGCGACACGAAGGAGCCGCGAGGGCGGCGGATCGGGGCCGCGAGGGCGGCGCGACGCGGCCGCTAGGGCGGCGCGACGTGCAGGGGCCGCGAGGGCGACGCGACGGGGCCGCTAAGGCGGCGCGACAGGGTCGAGAGAGGGGAGCGCGACTCGGGCAGTGTAGAGCGCGCTCCGGGCAGGAAAAAAAAGGTGGTGGGCCCTAGGAAACAGTTCCCACAGGGGAACCTGCTCGATACCATGAGAAACTGAACGAGAATGAATTGACTAAGGGAAAGTTGGGTACAAATGTAAACCCTAGAAAACTGTACCCCATATGTGCTACCCCACTATAGCCTACAGTAGCTATGTCATATAAATCTGACACCGACATATTCGGACGTGCACTGACGGCGATCCTGTCGACGTCAGCTGCCACACAAATTTACTCCGAAAAATGCCGAAAACGCACGCAAATTACTCACGCATTAAATGCGACGACAGCAAAAGCTGTCCGCCACCCTGGGGGAGGGAGGCCACGGTCCATCTCGATCGTCGAGGGCAAGGATCCGTCGGTGCCGTAGGAGCGCCTTGAAAATTCTTGGCCGCTAGGAGCTGTCAGAAACAGTAGCAGAAATTTAGAACAGAAAAGAGGGTTTGCACTAGCAGGCAGTTTAGTACATATAGGAAACCCTAATTTGGGCTATACTCGCTATAGAGTACCCCACTGCAGGCTAGACAAACATCACATTCTGACACACCCCCATAGTCAAAGTGGGGTATAATCAGCACAGCAAGCAGTCATAGAGCAGGTTCACAAGTACAAGCAAAGCTAGAGGTATTCACAGAAGGCAAGTGAGGAGGAGGAGAGACTGTGAGAGGAGTGGAGATAGGAGGCGACGGGTGAAACCGCAGACACACGGGCAACAGGAGGGGCGCGCACAGTGGCTACCGGAGCAAGGGCCCCGGACTACCGGAGTAACTGGCTCCGCGGCTAAGACGAGCCGCAGGAGCAACGGACCCACGGGCGTCTGGCGCAGCGACGGGCTCACTGGGCTACCGGAGCACGCCGGCTCCGGACTACTGGCGCTGCTGGCGACACGACGGCTACCTCCGCTCAACCTCCTCCACTGTCGCAAACCCCCTTTCACACACCCCCTGCTGCACCCCTAGCTTCACTCCCACGACACCACCCTAGCACCACTCCCTCGGCTCCCACACACCCACCCCCCTCAGCGACAGCTGCAGCAGTGGGAGACGGAGGAGGAGGAGGAGCAGGGGACGGCTCACACACCCTCCACCCCCATACCCCCAACGCAGACGGCAAGGGGCAGAAACGCGGGCAGCAGCTGGGGCGCTGCGAGGGGCGACGGGCAGGGCGGCGCGCGGGCCCCCAGGGCGCCGCGACGGGCGACGGGAGGGGGCGACACACGCGGGCCCCCAAGGCGCCACGACGGGCGACGGGCAGGTTGGCGCGCGGGCCCCCGGGGCGCCGCGACGGGCGACGGGAGGGGGGCGACGCGCGGGCCCCCAGGGCGCCGCGACGGGCGACGGGCAGGGCGGCGCGCGGGCCCTCGGGGCGCCGCGACGGGCGACGGGAAGGAGGGCAGCGCGCGGGCCCCCGGGACGCCGCGACGGGCGACGGGAGGGGACAGCGCGCGGGCCCCCGGGGCGCCGCGACGGGCGACGGGAGGTGGGGACGGCGCGCGGGTCCCTGGGTGCGCCACGACGGGCGACGGGAGGGGGCGACGCGCGGGACCCTGGGGCGCCGCGACGGGGCAGGAAACCGCCACGCGCCCCGAGCGCGTGGCGGGCAGAAAACTGCCACGGGCCCAGAGCGCGTGGCGGGAAGAAAAAACGTCGCGCGCCACGGGGCGCGCGATAGACAGTACAGCAGCAGCGGAAGTATGTGGGCCCACAGGCCAGGAGCGCAAAGGCTCTAATACCATATCAGTTTAGAACAGAAAAGAGGGTTTGCACTAGCAAGCAGTTGAGTACATATAGGAAACCCTAATTTGGGCTATACTCGCTATAGAGTACCCCACTGCAGGCTAGATAAATATCACATTCTGACAGGAGCAACTACCCGTTCTCCTGGCCGGCTACTGCGCTGCTCCTGTCACCACGGCATCCTTCCCTGTCCCCCCCCCGAGGGATATTACACTCTAAAAATCGGGGTGAGCTAGGAAAGTAGCTCTGATACCAAGTGTTAGGATTTGTACTAAACAGAGTGCGCAGAAGACTTTATAAAATGGATGTGAAGTACAGAATGCCGAATATGATAAAGGAACAGACATTTATAGGGTCGAAACCGTGCTAGGCGAGGACCTCGGGACGTGCATGGTTTGGATGTGTCGCGATTGGTGCGGGGCTACTTGGCAGTGGTTCGGGCCGAAATGTAGGCCGAACCAGAAACTGACGCGTAGTGTTCGGGGCTGTCCTCGCTAAGGGCAGCTTCAGCAGTAATGAATTGTATATTCATTACACTGTACCTTTGGCTGCAACCATGTTTCTCTTTGCTGGCGACGCGTGAAATTCAGGGAAGCGGCGCAGTCGAATGTGGCGGCGGGTCTGTGATTGCGAAGGTGCTGCCGGGTGAAGGTGGGGTGCATTTGGGACACAACGAGCGCAAATAGAATCCGCCCCTCCCCTCAACCCCCGTTCCTTATTGCGCAACTCAGAACATTCTTCCCCCCCTGTCTGCCACCGACCCTCCTCCCCACCTTGTTCTTCACGAGGCGCGGTGATAGTAGCGTCCAAAAGCGGGGCTAAATAATCCATTGAAATAGTAGCCCTCGCTTTCTCACATTTGACAAAGCCAGCAAGTGCTTCTTCCGGCCTATTTCCTCCCCATATTTTTCCGCCCTATTGCTCTGACTTCCCTATTTATTTCAGATTAGAGAAAGAAAAACGTGACATACCTGAATCTATATTTCTGGAGTTCTGGCTGCGACACTTTGGCATGATTCGCAGAGGACAGCATAATCTAGTTGGTGAAACATATATTAAGTAGAAATAGCGTAGTAAGCTGTACTATCCCATACTCCCGACATTCTTGGTTGCAACGCTTTTTCCTGAGAGCCATGGCGACAGCTCGGAGCCGCCTCCTGTTTGTTGTCGCCTTGCTGGCGTGCGCCGCGGCCGCAGCGGCGAAGCACGACAAGTCGTTTGACAATCTCATGACTCTCCCCGACTTCTGCAAGTGGAACGGCGGCTGCTCTCGCCAGAACGACGGCTCCGTGAAGCTCTCCGCCTACTGGGATAAGATGGGCAGTAAGTGCATAACGGGCAAAAGGGGCGGCGCGTGCACTACGGGCAGTGAGAGCATCACGGGCTGTGAGAGCATCACACGCAGCGAGTGAATCACGGGATTGGGGGAGGGGGGGGGGGGAGGGGAGAGAGAGAGTGAGCGCATTGCGGGAAGAGAGTGCGTTACGGCCGGCCGATTGAGATGTTTGTTTGGGGCGCCTAAAAAAAGCCCAGGTAGTGCGCATCATTATCAAAATCATTCTTAGTGTTATTATGCAGTTGTACTTGATTTTAATACCCTCTTATTGCCCCCATCTTCCCCCTTGTCATGTCTTCCCCCTTTCCCCACAACCCAATCCCCGCACCCTTTTCCCTTTTTCATCGCACATCTCCTTGAGTGATCCCTTGCCCTGTTCTACTCACAATCCGTTCCCCCTCCCCGCCTCCCCTCCCCGCCTCCCCTCCCCTCCCCTCCCCCCAATGCGACAGAGTTCACCTCTAAGGGCTACTTCGGCTACGGAATCTTCAGAGTCAACATGAAGCTTCCTTCGGGTTATTCCGGCGGTTTAATACCCTGTATCTACCTTATTTCGGGTAACGGCCCAAAATACACCGACTTGCACGACGAGATCGACCTGGAATTTATCGGGGGAAATACCCCCAGTGATATTATTCTGCACACGAATCTTATCTCGGGCGGGCAGGTGTACCTGCAGCAGTACAAGTTCCCCTTCGACCCGTCCGCCGCGTTTCACACCTACACCATCGTCTACTCGCCGGATTACGTCATGTGGGCCGTCGATGACACCCCCATCCGCATCCACTATAAGGAGAGCGACCGCCCCTTCCCCTCTGAGAATGTCAAGTTCGAGGTACGTCGTGATTCTTTAGCATGCTCCGCAGCTTTTTAGCGACTCAAAACCCCGTCATTCTAAAAGCCCTGTCTTCGATTTCCAGCTTTCGTAGACCTAAAACCGTCTCAAATATAAAACGGGCTTATAGCACGTGGCTGGCATCAAAGCTCATTATCCCTCCCTCCCCTAACTCCCATGACGACTCCCCCACCTCAACATTCCAGGGTTCCATCTGGGACGCTTCCGCGTGGAGCAAATTAAAGCCCAACTGGAGCAACGGTCCTACGGAAGTCATGTTCCGCCGCTTCGATCTGCACTACACGTGCAAGGCGCCGGGACAGACGGGCACCCCGTGGTGCAACAGCCTGCGCGGAAAGAAGGCCCCATGGGCGCGCAAGCCCAGCGCGGAGGCAATTGCGCGCAGCAATGAGTTTCGGAAGAACTACTTGTTGAAGGATTATGGCTGGTCGCGGATATACTAGCAAGCGGTTGGGGAGGTGTAAGTTGAAACTTGGAATGCGAGTTTTTGATGCACACTGCTGTACAGGGTTTGGGAGGATTCGTTATTAGAGTTTTCAAGATGGTCTTGTGCGTGGGCGTGATGCATGTACGATAGAACGCTCTCTTAGGCATGGTCTCAATATGAGGGTGAGTAAGTTGTTGGTTCTGTCTTAGAGCACGGCCAGTTGGAATAAATAGCCTACTGTAATGCTGTTTTCCTGCATTGTAATGTGGAAGTTTCGATAAAACAAACCTTTGAGCTGTCGCATAGTTTTTTTGCGCTTTCATGTTCGCTTGCGCACCCTCCTTTATCCTGACCCTCTTGTGAATCTGTCCATAATACTCCGTTAGAGACAGTGCATACATATTCACACATATTCACACAAGCATTTATAAAAAAGTGGCTCCAAGAAACCCATTTTGCATGTCATCCTAAACTCTTTGTGGCAGCAGCAATCGCCTTGGACTGCGCCGATATGATGCTCACTGTCTTGGCATGTGCAGGGTCCGATGCGAAGACCGCAATGCCATCATCCCACGAGCGCAGGTCGTCAGCCATGATCTGCCAGAACATGGTGGCTGGTGCAGGGAGAAATAGAGAGGAGGGGGAAGGAGAAAAAGGTAAATGCTCAGGCGTCTGACTGCTATGCCATTGCCCCTTGCCATCATCCCATGAGCGGAGGTCGTCAGCCATGATCTGCCACAACATGGTGGCTGGTGCAGGGAGCGAGGGGAGATGGAGGGAGAACGGGAGAGGCAGGTGAGGAGGGAAAGATAAATGCTCAGGCGTCTTACTGCCATGCCACCGCCCCTTGCCATCATCCCACGAGCGCAGGTCGTCAGCCTTGATCTGCCAGAACAAGGTGGCTGGTGCCGCGAGAGAGTGAGAGGAAAGGGGAGAACGGGAGAGAGGTGAGGAGAAAAAGGTAGATACTAGTCAGGTGTCGTACTGCCATGCCACTGCCCCTTGCCATTCCCATGAGCGGAGGTGACTTTTGAGTCGCCTCAAAAGTTGCCATGATCTGCCAGTGTGTGGTGCCGCGAGACAGGAGGGGGGTGGGGAGGGGATGGAATAGGAGAGGAGAGAAAGTTAAATACTCAGGCGGCACCTCATACACGTGCCAGCAACGATGCACACACGTCCCAGCAGCCGATCCCTTCTTCGATCCCCTCTTCTTACACGACTCCAGCACAATCTGGTATAGCGCACTGTACACCTTGTTGAGAGGCGCCTCATGCTCGCACACACCCACGGAGACACATACAGGCACGCAGGACCACACACACACACACGCACACACAGAGGCGCACACATGCAGGCAGCATCAAACACACGTACCGCCAGCTGAGCCTCCCTTTTTAACCGACTCCAGCACAATCTGGTACAGCGTGCTGTACACCTTGTTGAGAGAGGCGCCTCATACACGCACACTCACACACAAGCAGCCATCAGATATGCGTACCGCCAGCTGAGCCTCCCTTTTTAACCGACTCCAGCACAATCTGGTACAGCGTGCTGTACACCTCGTTGCGCCGCGCCATGCTGCCGTCCGGAAGCTTCTTGATGCTCTCGGGGCCAAACTCGCCGATGAGCACAGGCATGTTGAGCACCCCATCCCCATCCTCCAAGTGCCCCTTCACAAAGTTCTTGAAGTATGCCAACTTGTCACTCCATGCTGACACAGAGTACCTGAAGGGGAGAAGGAGGCCGGGGGGGAGGAGGAGGCCGGGGGGGAGGAGGGAGGGAGAGAGGGGGGAGGAAGAGGGAAGGAGTTGAGCCAAGCAGCTCGTCTGCGTGTTGCTTTCGGGGCCAAACTCGCCAATGAGCACGGGCATGTTGAGCACCCCGTCTCCGTCCTCCAAGTGCCCCTTCACGAAGTTTGTGAAGTATGCCAGCTTGTCACTCCATGCCGAGACAGAGTACCTGAAAGGAAGGAGGGCGGGGGAAGGAGGGAGGGAGAGAGGAGGGAGGAAGGGAGAAGGAGTTGGAACAAGCAGCTCATCTGCGTGTTGCTCTCGGGGTCAAACTCGCCGATGAGCACAGGCATGTTGAGCACCCCGTCCCCATCCTCCAAGTGCCCCTTCACGTAGTTCTTGTAATGTGAGAGCTTTTCGCTCCATGCCGAGACAGAGTATCTGAAAGGGAGGAGGGCGGGCGAAGAGGCCAGGAGGAGAAAGAGAAAAGGCGCTCAGAAAAGAAGCTCGTTTGCATACTGCTCCTACGGGGAACGTCACACACAACGGCATCAAAACACTGTTGCACAAAAACGTCTCTCTCCTCCACACCAAACCTCAGCATCAAGCCCACCCAGGGCTCTGTTTATTTCCGAGGAGAGGAGACTCGAAAACAGACCCCTCGACACATACACGTCGAGCATGATCCCCTCTCTGCACCCTCCATCGCAGCGCACATCAGCCCCCCCCTCTCACCTGCTGATTACATGGATCGGGGGCTATCAATTTCAGAAACCTTGTTGTTCCTGAAAAGCTGGTTCCAACATTCATCGCTCTTTCCATCCGCCCCACACCTCCCAACCCCCTCTCTCACCTGCTGTTTGCATACGCATGCACTGAAGCAATGTCAATCCCCGGGACCTTGTTGTTCCTGACAAAGTCCGTCCCCACGTTCACCATCCACCACTCCGCGTTGAGCGCCTTGGCTCGATTCCCCCCAGTCCCACCACACATAACTCCCTCTCACCTGTAGTTCGCATACGCGTGCACCGAGGCAATGTCAATCCCCGGGACCTTGTTGTTGCGCACAAAGTCCGTCCCCACGTTCATCATGTACCACTCCGCGTTGAGCGCCTTGGCTCGCTCCGGTGTGGAGGGGCCGTAGAAGCCCTCTGAGCCGATGGAGAGCAGGTGGTTGGGGTCCAGCGACTTGAGATACGATGCCATGTCCGTGATCCACGCCTGGGGTTACAGGAGCGAGCAAGGAGTGGGCAGGACGGAAAAAACAAAAGGGGAAGGCCTCGGATTGAGTCCTTTGCCTCACTCTGGCGATCCGGTGTGGAGGGGCCGTAGAAGCCCTCTCCGAGCCGATGGAGAGCAGGTGGTTGGGTTGCAGCGACTTGACGTACGCTGCCATGTCCGTGATCCACGCCTGGGGAAATAAAAAACGCACAGATAGGAGGAAATCCGAGAGAACAGAAAGATTGAGGGTGAAATCAATCTTTGACTCGATTAAAAAATGAACTTCGACAGCACAGAGGGCTTGGTGTGCTGGAATTTGGAATTTGGTGGGGCTTTGACTCATGCTACTACGAAAAAAAGAAGCCTGAAACTCGAATGCACTCGCATGCTAGATCATCAAATTTTATTCAACCCCACTCTCTCTTCCCCACTCGCGTTCCCCACTCTCTCTTCCCCACTCGCGTTACCCACTCTCTCTTCCCCGCTCGCGTTCCCCACTCCCCGCTCTTTATTCCCCACTCATCTCTTGTTACCTGCAAGACGTCCCCTAAGGGATCCGCGTAGACCGGGGGCTCGTTCATGAGCTCCCAGCCAAACCTGTGAAAGGTGAACGACACTTTTCCCTGGGCAGCGGAGGCCTCACCTGCAGGACGTCCCCTGTCGGATCTGCATAGACCCGGGGCTCGTTGATGAATTTTACTTTTGAGAATTCTTAAAAGTAAAATTCACACGGCAGCGTAGGCCTCACCTGCAGGACGTCCCCCGAGGGGTCTGCATAGACCCGGGGTTCGTTCATGAGCTCCCAGCCGAAGATGGTGGGATCATCGCGGTACAGCTGGCCTGTGAGTGTGTTGCGTCTCATGATTCCCAACTCTGTGTTCCCCACTCATCTCTTGTTACCTGAAGGACGTCCCCTGAGGGGTCTGCATAGACCCGGGGTTCGTTCATGAGCTCCCAGCCGAAGATGGTGGGATCGTCGCGGTACAGCTGGCCCGTGAGCGTGTTGCGCCTCATGATTACAGCCTGGCGCAGGGAGAATCGATGGGGATTTGAGGGGGGGAAGGGAGGGAGGTTGGGGGGGGGGGGGGGGGGAGGAGGGGGGAGGTGATCAGCTTGTGAGGGTTTGATGCGGTATAGCAGGCCTGTGAGTGTGTTGTGGTCCAAGAGTACAGCCTGGCGCAAGGAGGGAGGGAGACATCAGCCCTGCTGCACCACACATCACTCTACTGCATCACACCGCACCGCACCATACCACACTGCACTGCACACAGACAGCACCAGCACGCCAGTGCACCTTGAGAAAGTTTTTGTACAACAAAGCAGAAGAGGGTCGACAAAGAATGACGTGTCGTCGCCGGGAGGAGTCCCCCCAGCAGCAGCGCTCTTTGAGGCGCCTCAAAACTCACAAGCAGCACCATCACAGCAGCATCGCACCTTGATAAAGTTTTTGTAGAACGTTCGGCAGAGAGGGTCGACAAAGAAAGCTGTGTCGTCAGCAGGAGGGGTGCCCCCAGCAGCAGCGCTCCACTTGATGTACTGGTTCTTGCCGCCATAGTCGTCCCAGTTACCATTCAGCACCATGTGCAACCGCACTCCAAACCTCTTGGCCGTGAAAAGCACATAGTCTAGAGCCTGGGGAGAGCAGGGGAGGGCAAGAGAGAGAAAAGGCGATGGGAAGGAGAGAGCAACTCAAGAGAGGGTCGACTAAGAGAGAAGTCCATGTGGTGTCGTCGTGAGGAGGCCTGCTCCCCCCACAGAGTCACACACTCCTTCAAATCCCACCAACTACGAGCAACGTCCCCACCAGAGGTGAGTCACACCCACCCCGAGTCACACCCACCCCGAGTCACACCCACCCCGAGTCACACCCACCCCAAGTCACACCCACCCCGAGTCACACCCACCCCCGAGTCACACCCACCCACCCCCGAGTCACACTCACCCACCCCCGAGTCACACCCACCCCCGAGTCACACCCACCTTGAATGTGTTTTCGTCAAACACCCCGGGTCTGGTCTGCAGAGCATGCCAGCCCGGGCCGTCATAGAACGCCCCCGTGCGACACACTGTGAGGCCCATGCTGCGCCCCTGGGTCAACGCCTGGTTCACCTGGTGGGGCACGGGAGAAAAGCAACAAGGATTGGAGGTTGGCATAAGAAACAAGGCACAACACACGAGAGGCACACTGTGAGGCCCATGCTGCGCCCCTGGGTCAACGCCTGGTTCACCTGGTGGGGCACGGGAGAAAAGCAACAAGGATTGGAGATTGGCATAAGAAACAAGGCACAACACACGAGAGGCACACTGTGAGGCCCATGCTGCGCCCCTGGGTCAACGCCTGGTTCACCTGGTGGGGCACGGGAGAAAAGCAACAAGGATTGGAGGTTGGCATAAGAAACAAGGCACAACACACGAGAGGCACACTGTGAGGCCCATGCTGCGCCCCTGGGTCAACGCCTGGTTCACCTGGTGGGGTGAGAGAGAAGGCGAGGGGTGGCAGAACGGAAGCGGAGATGAGGGCGGGTGAACAGGTGGAGAGAGATGGTAGGGGGACGTGGGGATCAGAAGAAGCGTGGAATGGTAGGTAGAGCGGCCTTTGCAACGCACCAGATACTTCTTCTCAGGAATGCTCGCAATGTACATGAGCCAGTACGTGTTTTACCAATTCATATTACATAGAGAATGAAAGTAAGTGTGTTAAGTAAGAGACGTCACAGCACAAATGGCATGCCACGTACCAGATACTTCTTGTCGGGAATGCTCGCAGTGTACATGAGCCAGTACGTGTTCCACCCGTTCACATCACACAGAGCATGAAAGTTAGTGTGTTAGAGACGTACCAGATACTTCTTCTCTGGAATGCTCGCAATATACATGAGCCAGTACGTGTTCCACCCGTTCACGTAGAACGGCTTGCCCCGCAGCCACAGCTGCCGCCCCACCCGCCGCACGAACCCATCGCTAGGAGCGGCAGCCTCCACCCTATACACGGGCTTCGCCTTCCCCTTGTCCGCATTCGCCAGTGTGCACGCAGCGTCGCTCCTGGAGAAAAGACACCTCAGGGACGACAGCAGGCCCTGGGGGGTGAGCTGGAGGAGCCCGGCCTGGGCAGGGGCCGAGCCAGAGGCACTGCCAGAGGCAGACGCTAAGGTAGAGGCCGAGGGAGAGACAGAGGAGGTAGAAATATCGCCAGCTGCTGCTGCCTCCTCTGCTGCCGATTCTTCGGCTGCTTCTGAAGCTGGGGCCATTTCCTCGTCCTCTGGAAGAGGTGCGGGTGCGTCTGCTGCTGATGCCTCTTCTGCGCCTTGTGCTGCTGACTCGTCTGCGCCTGCTGCGGGTTCCTCTCCGCCTGACGCTGAGAGATCTCCGCCTTCTGCCCTTGCATAGCCGCTCTGATGGAGAATGAAGCTCGGAAGCGGCTCCTCCCTCTTGTACGGTCCATCACCAGGCACGGGGAACTCACCAACCACAGGGGCAATTGCCCCAGAGGAATCAGCAGCAGCATCACCAAACGAAGCATCTGCACCAGCAGCAGGAGTGACAGAGACAGCAGCACCACCGCCAGCAGCAGCACGCCATTCGTCCCGCATAATACCCGAGGAATGGCTGTGTTTGCCCATGGACCCGGGGAGGCGCACTGCAGCAACGCGAGCAGGACTGCACAGAGCGAGAGCGACAGTCACTGAGAGCAGCAGAGGTGATAAATACACGAAGGAGTCCCTCCTCCCGCGGTGAGGGAAACGGCGCTCATAAATAGAAAAACGGCTCGCAGCCTTCTCTTTCTTGAAACTCCTCAGGCGAGAGTTCCCAGACGCCATTTTTCAAGGTTTAGGTACCAGCACCCTCAGGAGCTAGGGGGAATCAAAGGCCTCCAAGAGGCCTTCAGATTTTCTAAGGTACTGCTGTCAAGAGGATCTCGCGGAGGAACGAGGTTGCTCGTGGGAAACAGGAGCCTGGGACGGGATTGCAACGGGATGACTGAACAGGCTGCGACGGCCCTTCATTCGATCTTTAAACGGCTTGCGTGAGCTGGCAGCGCAGAGCGTGTAGGTGGTACTAGGGCCGACATCCTTCTTGTGGTTGTTGGGTTGGTGGGGGTCGCAGGAGGCGGCTGAGGAAGCACGAGGTGGTTGAGGGGGAAGCGGCCAAGGACGAGGAGAACCAAGAGGGCCAAGATCGAGGGCTAAGAGGGTAAAGATCGAGGGCCAAGATGGGAATGGAGGAGGGAGGTAGTTACGCCTCGGCTCGACTACACCACAACGTCTTGCGAGGCGAAATCACGGCGCCGCGAGCGTTGGATCAAGAGTTATTGAAGGTGGGACTTCGACTGCCCAAGGTCGAGTCCCAGGAACGAGGAACGACGAGAAACGAGAGGCGTCTCGTTTGCACGTTTGGGACTCGCGTTCGCGTCGAGCTCTTGCATTCCGAAAGAATTTCGTTGGACAAGACATTGTCTTGCAACGCCACCTTGGCCCGCGGAGCTCGTATGGAATCGGTGCCACCTGCTCAATCCATCGCCACTTTCCAAGCCGGTTTGGCTTGGCTCGAATGCCTTACGACGGATAACGATAAGTCGGAGAAACAGGCCATCACATTTCCGTTCGCGGTCAAATCACGCCGCTCGCAACAGCTAAGATCGCGACAAGCACCTCTCACCGACACCGAAAACCCCCTCGACCGCTTCTGCCGAGCCGCTTATGCCGAACCGCAGACGAAATTCAAGATCGAGGACTCCTATCCTGGATCGTAACATATGGCTACCATTGTAGAAATGCCTTTCCTTCTCGCAACGCAGGTTTTGAGGCTCGTCGTCGATTCGGCCAGATGGACAAATGCTAGCCAATCAGCTACAAGCTCGAGGTCTTTCTCGGAAGCCTACCTGAGGGCGATTCGATTCGGAGATTCCTGACGGTGGACTCGCTACGACGCTCGAAACAGGACTTCGACGCTCCGCAAGAAACAAGCCAATAGGAGCGGCGGACCTAGCCTGGTTCGGACACCAAGTCTAGCGAGGCGAGAACTGCGGAGAAGCAGTCTAGGTGCGGGACGCGCATGCGAAACTTAGAATACTCGAACGCGCAGGCGAAATAGATACTCGTAAACGACATGCGAGCCATGTCGGTAAGGAAAACCGCCTCGGCGTGAATCCCGAAGTGAGCCTTGGGAACTGAATCCTGAGACGAGAATCCCGAGGTAAGACTAGACAGGAGATGAGGTGATGGTCGGGTGAGCGACCCAGTCTGGCTCGGAGAAGCGTGAAAGCAGGGGCAGCGTTAGATGGGGAGGCATGGAAGTAGGCAACGACAGGAATGTGAGTGGAGGTGATGTTTGAATAAGGCATATGTTTCAATCATCGGGATTGTCGGGGACGGAGCAAATCCAAAATCGAGGTTTCCCCTTGTCCCTGATATTGGTACATCAGTTTCTTGGTATAGCCATCTACAGAGACATACAGCCTGAGCTAGGTACTCTAGAAACAGATCACATGAGGTAGAACCACAACCATCATGTTATACACGAGCCCAAGGATTTGTAAGAAATACACTCGACAATAATCTACATATAGGACAACTCCAAGACCATACCAATTGTCTCTAATAGAACATAGGACAACTCCAAGACCATACCAACTGTCACTAATAGAACAATAATCATGAATAGTTTGCTGGAGTGCTTTCTTTCAATAATTCTCAGAAGCATCATGCACACATTTCCTAACAAAATCAATGGGTGCGTGCGATTCGCACCCATCACAATAAGAAACAAACAAACATAAAAGTATCATTCAGAAAGAGCTCAGCCGCTGCACGAGCGAGTGCAGTAATGAACTCCTAAGTTAGCACCCAACCAAGTGTTAGCATCAGCTATTGAACTCAGGGTCAGCCTTCCAGGCTTCAGAAAAACAGATCCACCCAGATGTCAGGAAGCCCTGGCAGGCACGGGTGCAGGCAAGTTTTTGCCGTCAGGGGCCTGCGTGCGACGGCAAGCGTCAGCATCAACTGTTGAACTCCGGGTCAGCCTTCCAGACTTCATAAAACAAGTCGACCCAGATGTCAGGCAGCCCGGGCAGGCACGGGTGCAGGCAGTCCTTGCTGTCAGGCGACTGAGATGCCAGCATGGCATCGCTTCTGTACAACGACGGGTGGGTGATGTCCACGAAACGAATGTTCTTGCTGGGACTCAGAACGTCCCGCTGTGCGGGGAACCACTTGCGGCTCTGAGGGTTCCCGCGCACCATGTGCTCGTACTGCTCAGGGATGCCAGGGCACGGGGAGAGGGGAGGGGTGGGTGAAAGTTCTGAGGGTTGTTCCGCACCATGTGCTCATACTGCATCGTGCCAGGGCACGGGAAGGAAGCATGGAGGTGCATGATTGTGTGTGTGGGGTTGTGAAACTGCAGCAGTTGCAGTGATGTGAGTATGCGAGGTGCAAGTGCAAGTGTTATAGATCAGAGCACAGTCATTTAACTCACCACGCACCTGTTGGCAGGGGAGTAGGAGCCCTGGCAGTTAACAGAGTGCACATACTGTGCGTCACACACACACACACACACACACACACACACACACACACACACACACACACACACACAAACACACACACGCGCGCGCGCGCGCACACACGCGCGCGCACTCACCGTGGATCTGTTGGCAGGGGTGTAGGAGCCCTGGCAGTTAACGAGGCGGGGAGGTGCGGAGAGAAAGTAGGGCACAGGCAGGTCCCAGCGCTTGCTGTTGCCCGCATTGAATGACTTTCCCAGCTTGTTGAGTGCTTGCCTGGGGGAAGAGGAGTGGGTCAAGGAAGAGAGAGAACAGGCAGGCGTGAGACAATGAGAAGCCTCTCATTGCACAGACTGTGCGCGATCGCTTACTTACAACTCGCTCGCAACCACCCCAACACAGGCACTCCCTTGCACGCCCCACAGTGCTGGGCTCAAGGTCGGGTTTGCACCAGCTGTGACCCATGAAGACTGCCCGAGGCAAGTCTCAATGAGAAGGCAATACACATAGCAAAAAAAGAAAACAGATGTAAGCGCTTACTTGTATCATCACATAGTTCCTGCACTGGTGAGCGGCGGATCAACACCCAAGAGAAACCTCAACCTTTCGAGACGCCTCAAGAGTTGCCGAAGAGTATCCCAATCGCCACTTCTCCATCTTGCATAATCACCCTTCCTTAACTCACAAAGGCGCTCAACCACATGCACTCACTTGTATGCGCTCACGGTGTCGGGCTTGGGTCGAATCTTGCCACTCAGTTTGTCCCCTTGGCACTCACTTGGCTTGACACACTCACTCACCCAACACTCCCCTTAACAGACACTAGCCAACGAGCACTCACTTGTACGCAGTCATGGTGTCGGGTTCGGGGTCGATGCGGTGCCAATTACGGTCCACAAAGAAGCGCCGCAGCCAGCGCTCAGCGTGCGTAGTCCCTCTTCTTTACACCCACACACAAGAGCTCACCCACATGCACTCACTTGTACGCAGTCATGGTGTCGGGCTCGGGGTCGAGGCGGTGCCGCTTGCGGTCCACACAAAACCTCCTGAGCCAGTGCTCGGCATGCGAAGTCCCTCTCTTGACACTCTCACACAAGAGCTCATCCGCATGCACTCACCCACCCACATGCACTCACTTGTATGCAGTCATGGTGTCGGGCTCGGGGTCGAGGCGGTGCCACTTGCGGTCCACAAAGAAGCGCCGCAGCCACCTCTCAGCGTGCGGCCAGTGCGTGGCGGACTGGAAGACGATGAGGTCCATGGCCTGCACCTGGTCGAACCACTGCGGGTCAAACGCGCCCAGGTTCACTGCTGTGTCTCCCAGGCCTGGATCCTGCACCCTCAGCTTGCGAATAACCTGCGGAGAGATGGGAAGGGAAGAGGGCACAGAGAAAGGGAGAAAACACGGCAGGGTAGACGGGAGGGAAGAAAGGGGGGGACAAGGGAGGGAAAAGGGAGGAGTGGGGGGGGGTGGGTAGTGGAGGGGAGGGAAGACGATGAGGTCCATAGTCTGCACCTGGTCGAACCACTGCGGGTCAAACGCGCCCAGGTTCACTGCTGTGTCTCCCAGGCCTGGATCCTGCACCCTCAGCTTGCGAATGACCTGCACATGGGTAACAATAAAAACAAAAAAAAAACGAAGTGGAGGGAAAAGGGGAGAGGGGACAGTGGGGTGAATGGGAGTCGATGGGGTCAGCTTGAACCTAGTCGAGCCAATGCGGGTCAAATGCTAGACCAGGTTAGGCTTGGTCAATTGAACGCCAGACCAGGTTAGGTTAGGTCAACCAAATGCGAGACCAGGTTAGGCTCTCCTAGTGTGACATCCAAGTCAGGGCTTCCGTCCTGCCTGTGGAGGTTACCAGCCCACAGGGAGGTTCCGTGTGCGCATGCATGCTTCCACCACATGCGGCATGCACCATGCACTGCCCCATGCACCATGCCCCATGCACCATGCCGCATGCACCATGGCCCATGCACCATGCCGCATGCCCAAAAGAGCACCCACCACGGGATTGGCAGAGGTCCACATGAGGAAGGGGCTCCAGTAGTTGGCGATGGTTAAGTTGTGCGAGTCCAGGCGCCACACAAAGCTGCCCAGCGCACTGCCCTCCACCCGGCTCACCGTGCCCACCTGCGCCAACTGGTACAGGTGGGAGAGGGGAGTGCATGGGGAAAGGCTTTGTGTGTTTGAAGGGCCCTGCCACAAAGATACCCAGTGCACTACCCTCCACGCGGCTCACTGTGCCCACCTGCGCCAACTGGGATAGGTGGGAAGGGTGGTGCATGGGGAGAGGAGAGGAGTGCAGAGGGAGTCAGGTGTGGGCTGGGGAGGGGGGGGTCGAAGGCCGAGGAGAATAAATTCTGTGCGTTTGAGGGGCGGCGCCACACAAAGTCGGCCAGCAGCCTGCCCTTCAGGTGCGAAGGGGTGGTGCATGGGGAGAGGAGAGCACAGAGGGACAGTGGGTGCACGCAGACAGGGTTGCGTGGGGGAACAGGCGTGTATGGAAGGAGGGGGGGACGAACGAGGAGAATGAGCATGGTGTGCTTGAAGGGCCCCAGGCCTTAACCATTCTCACATTCTGCGGTCACTTGCTAGAGCAGCGAGCCTACGTGGCAGAGCAGCGAGCCTACCTGGCAGAGTAGTGTATTGATCACTTTCGAGAATTCTCAAGATGATTTAAAAGTAGCCTACCTGGCAGAGCAGCGAGGGCATGAAGCCGTCTGTAATCAAAGAGTCGCCAACAAGAGTTATCACCCTGTCAGGCACAGGGAAGGCACAGTTGCAAGAGATAAAGGGGCGGAGGGGAGTGGTGAACGGTGGAGAGTGGTGAACAAGGGCCAGGCTGTTACACCATTGGTGACAAGTTGCTCGCAGGAGCAATCACCCTGTCAGGCACAAGGAAGGATGGGATCAGGGAGGGCGATAAAGGGTTGGAGGGAAATGGGTGGAGGAGGTCGGGGGAAAGGAGCGATGAGAAAGCAAGGAGGAGGTGGGGGAAAGCTCAACTGGGGAGTTCAGGAGCGCCTCTGGGGAGATTTTCCAGGGCGAAATTCTAAGCAAGTCAGAAAAGCTGAAAAAGAAAGCTAAACGATCGCTTTTCCAAAGGGGATCAGCGTAGCTGGGGAGTTCAGGAAATGGAAAGGAAACGAGGGAAGGAGAGGGGGGGGTCGGCAGAGGGAACAGCATAAGTTGGAGGTAGCACCACAGGTCGGACACTGCCCTCCCTGACCTCCCTGCACTCACCCTCCCTGCACTCACTGCCCTCCCTGCCCTCCCCGCACTCACCCTCACTGCACTCACTGCCCTACCTGCCCACCCTGCCCTCCCTGCCCACCCTGCCCTCCCTGCCCTCCCTGCCCTCCCTGCCC
Organism: Closterium sp. Naga37s-1; assembly: GCA_947471745.1. NCBI lineage: Eukaryota > Viridiplantae > Streptophyta > Zygnematophyceae > Desmidiales > Closteriaceae > Closterium > Closterium sp. Naga37s-1. Next base: position 1,533,165 of record CANJKZ010000777.1, on the reverse strand, counting down.
TCCCTGCCCTCGCTGCCCTCCCCGCACTCACCCTCCCTGCACTCACTGCACTCCCTGCCCTTGCTGCACTCCCTGTCCTCGCTACCCTTGCTGCACTCCCTGAGACTCACTTGTTTTGCATCTTCTGGGCGAAGTCGGCCGCTTGGAAGCGAAGGATGTTGCCGCCACACTGCTTTGGCTTCCACGAGTAGCGCTGCAGCGAGGGGTAGAGATGGGCAGAGAGGGGAAGAGAGGGGTAGAGAGGGGTAGAGAGGGGCAGAGCGGGGCAGAGAGGGGAGAGAGGGGAGTGAGGGGGAAGAAGAAAAAAGGCAATACGAGAAGGTGGATTCATGAGAAGACGCATGTAGCACTTGTGATGCGGATGGGCTTAGCTTGCAGGGCTCTCAGTGGCTTGAATTTTTGAACGAAGTGACGTGCCATACGTTTCTCCACTCTCTCCGCCCTCTCATCTCCCTCACCTCCCTCACGTCATAAGGGCTCAGCAGGGGGTCACCATCTGCGAATTCTCCAGCCGGCTGTACTTCTGCCTACGTGACTTTTGCGTTGATTGACTCAGAAGGACTCACCATCCATGAGTGGTCCTGCCGGCCGTACTTCTGTCTGAGGCAGTTGGTTGTGGGCGACACAGACTGCCATGCCGGGAACGAGAGGGGAAGAGAGCGCAGGAGGGGGGCGGAAAGGGTAGGATGCCGCTCAGAAAGCATATGAGGGAGCGTCAGGAGTGGTAGTGATAAGGTGGATAAGTTTTTCGGGGACACACAGCATGGTGGAGAGACGTTGAGCGGAGTGGAGGAAATGGTGGGAAGGGAGGAGAGAAAGAGAGGGAGGGGAGAAGAGATACGAGGACAAGAGTGAAAGGGGGACCGGAAAGGGAGAATTGCAGAGTACGGGAGGGGGTACGAGAGAGTAGGAAGACGAGAGAGGAGGGATCCACCCAACGCTTAGATGAATGCGAGGTGAGCCAAGGGGCTTCCACACACATTGCGCGTGTGATAAGTCGAGTTTTGAGCCAGCTCGAGAGAGAGGAAGGACCCACCCAACGCTAACATGATGAATGCAAGGTGAGCCAGAGAGTTTCCACACACATTGGCCCCCTTACAGTGCACAGACATGCAAAAACGCCTCATGCTGATGAAGGAAAACCACCACTATTATCACCACGACCACAAGCACCACCATCACTATCACCACGGTTATAATCACCGCTGCCAGTGCCACCACGTTACAGTCACCACCATTAGTATCACAACCGCTACTATCACCACCGGCTGTTCCCACCATGGCTCCTCAGAGGCTTACGTTTATGAAGGGACAAGAGTCCATGTTGTACGCAGGACGGTTGTCCTCGTCCCACACCCACTCGCCCTCGTATATGTTGCACGTGGTCGAATCCATTGCTTCGTCCCCGCCCATCGTGGCACCATACGATGGGTTGCTCGTTAGAGGCCCCTCGTCCTCGCTACTGTCACCTCCGCTGCTGTCACCACCGCTACTGTCACTGCTGCTAGGGTCACCTCCCTCGTTCGACACAAAGGAGACTGAACCGTCGACACCTGAGGAAGCACCTGAGGCGTCGGTAGCACCTGAAGATGCACCTGAAGAAGCAGCCGCGTCAGTGGCAGCTGCAATGTCAGCAGTGTTATCCGCAGTAGCAGCATTAGGGTCAGTACCAGCACCCCATGCAGGATCCACAGCAGCACCTGAATCGGTATAGGTATTAGTATCACCAGCAGGAGCACCAGTAGATGCAGGGTCGGCAGTTACAGAGCCTGGGTCAGTGTAAGTGTCAGCAGGAGGGGGAGGGCTGGGTGGGGGTGGGCTCGGGGGAGGTGGGCTCGGGGGAGGTGGGGACTGTGTCTGGTAATCAGTAGGCTGGTAGTCCGATGTTGACTGGCTGTCACTAGCTGTCTGGTCACCGCTGCTTGTTGTTTCACCTGAGCTTTCACCTGAGCTGTCACCTGAGGAACCCCAGGGCCACCAGCTACCAGAAGACGAGGTGTCTCCCGTCGAATCAGAAGGCGGCGGGGGAGAAGGCACAGACCAATCAGAAGGCGGCGAAGGGGAAGGAACGGACCAATCAGGAGGCGGCGGAGAGGGGCTGCTAGGTGTCTGCCATTCATTGGTGGACACCCAATCAGAGTTGGTGGCTCCCGTGTCAGTGGACGAATCAGAAGGGGGAGGAGGAGAAGGTGTGGTGCTGGCGGACCAATCAGGAGACGGGGAGGAGTAGTCGGAGGAGGAAGAGGAGTCGGCTGGTGCCGTCCAATCAGATGACGTGCCAGCTGGAGGTGACCCATCAGATGACGTGTCAGCTGGTGCTGACCACTGAGACGATGTGTCAGGAGAGCTCGACCAATCAGAGGAGGAAGAATCAGGGGAAGGGTTCCAGGAGTCCTGGAGCTGCCTTCGATTGGCATCTGTGTGCATGGAATGGATGGAGGGCGGCAGAGAGGAAGGAAGGGAGAGAGGCACTTTGGTTAAGATGGAGGGAGGCAGGAAGAGAGGGATCGGGTAGAGAGCAGCACGGCAACAAGTGTAGGGAAACGGGCGAAGAGGCAGTGTGAGGAGTGGGAGACAGACAGAAAGAATGTGCAAGGGATTATAAGAGCACGGTGCTACAGCAACAGAGAGAGAATCCATCAGCCACCCTGTCTCTACTCTCTCTGTTTTTCCGGTTGATTCAGCAACAGCAGCGCCCACCAAGTGATATTCATTTTGCTCGTATAGCCCCCAAAATGATGGAAGAGTCCCAGGCGTAGCCTCATCCTATACCTTGGACACCAGTCCTGCTTGGGATCATTCCCTGTGTCTGTTCCGGGCGGGGTAGGGGGAGGGTCCGTGACCGTGGTGGCAGCAGCAGGAAGGCGCGTGTGCGCTGCATGCCCTGGGCTGCCACGAAGCGGGCGAGGGGCGAGGCGGGCGAGGGGGCGCGCAGCCCGTGCGCGAAGCTCAGGGCGAAGAGCTCCGCGAGCTGGTGGGGATGGAAGGAAGGGAAGTGAGGGAGGAATGGGGGAGAGATTGGGGTTGGGAATGAGGGGCACGAGGTAGCAGAGCGGCGAGGGGGGGCGAGGGGCGACGGGGGTGAGGGGGGCGAAGGGGAGAGCAGCCCGTGGGCGAAGCTCAGAGCGAAGTACTCCGGCAGCTGGGGGGGATGGTGGGGGAGCGAAAGGGAGGGGTGGAAGGGGAGGGAGGAGATAGAGCAGCAGTATGAAGCACGTCTTAAGCTGTCACGAATCCAGGCAGAGACGAGAAGGAGAAGGGGATCAGCACCAGTGGAGCACAGGTCAGAGCAAAGAGGTATGCCAGTTGGGGGAGCCGGGAAGAAGAGGAGGAAGTGAGGAGGAAGAGAGGAAGAAGGAGAGGAAGGTGAGGAGGAAGGAGGGCAGGACAGTGAGGAGGAAGACATGAGTGGGAAGCGGGCACATCCCATCCCACCTCTACCCTTTCAGCCTCACATTCGGCACTCTACCTCTGAACCACCTCAACACCACCTAAATACCCTCCTTCCCACCAGCACCCACCTCCATATCACCTGAATACCCTCCTTCCCACCAACGCCCACCTCAATACCACCTCAACACCCTCACTTCCACCAGCACGCACCTCCAGGCGAGTGCACTCCAACCTCTCGTCTGCTTTCGCCCCTCCACTACCCTCTCGCGGGTCCCCATCAGCACTCCAACCAGGCCACCTCAAACTACCACCTCAAACAACTACCACCTCAAACTATCACCTCAAACTACCACCTCAAACTACCACCTCAAACTATCACCTCAAACTACCACCTCAAACTACCACCTCAAACTACCACCTCAAACTACCACCTCAAACTACCACCTCAAACTACCACCTCAAACTACCACCTCAAACTGCCACCTCAAACTGCCACCTCAAACTGCCACCTCAAACTGCCACCTCAAACTACCACCTCAAACTACTACCTCAAACTGCCACCTCAGACTGCCACCTCAAACTGCCACCTCAAACTGCCACCTCAAACTGCCACCTCAAACTGCCACCTCAAACTGCCACCTCAAACTGCCACCTCAAACTGCCACCTCAAACTGCCACCTCAAACTACCACCTCAAACTGCCACCTCAAACTGCCACCTCAAACTGCCACCTCAAACTGCCACCTCAAACTGCCACCTCAAACTGCCACCTCAAACTGCCACCTCAAACTGCCACCTCAAACTGCCACCTCAAACTGCCACCTCAAACTGCCACCTCAAACTGCCACCTCAAACTACCACCTCAACACCCTCACTTCCATCAACACGCACCTCCAAGCGAGTGCACTCCAGCGTCTCGTCCACCGTCGTCCCTCCATCCTCTCGCGCATCCCCATCTACACTCCCCAACTCCGCCCCATCAACCGCCGGCACCCCATGCTCCTCCTCATCCCCCACAGCGCCCACCCGCTCGCCCGCCAAAGTCCTGTTCCGCGCGCGCCCTCCTCCCCCGCCCCTCTCATTCCCGCGGCAGCGGGCAGTGCGGGCCTCAGTGGCTCTCAGGGCGAAGGGCGGGCTGTACCCGTCCTCCCCCTCCCGCTCCGCCGTCTCCGCCGTCTCCGCTTCCCCGTTCTCCCCCTCCCGCTTCTCCAGCCCCAGGTCAGGGCGGGAGGGCGTGATAAGGTAGGGGCTGCTGGGTTGGCGCATGGCGCAGGTGCCCGCTGCAGCCCCGGGCTGCTGCTCGCACCCGGAAGCGCTGTAATCGAGTCCGTTCTATAAGGAGGATGGAAGATTCAGGGGACGGAGAAATCGGGATGGAGATTTGGGAGACGGGGAAGCAGGGAATGTTGTGAGTGCACGGCGAGTGGACTGTCGTGGGAGAATCAGTGCGGATGGTGATACGGGAGAGCGCAAGCGGGGAAAGAGGGGAATTGGCAGGAAAGCTAAAAAAACTGAAACAACTGTGGCGCAGCGCCGGCCCAGACCATACCACCTCCCCCCCCCCCACACACACACACCATGCGCGTGCGACGTGCATACCTCGGGGAGCACAGCGTGCGACGCACGGATGCGACTGAGATTCTCGCGCTCCACCGTCACGGCGACGGCTGGCGACGGGTGCAGCGACGCCAGGCACGCCTGCACGGCCTGCTCGTACTCGCACGCTTCCATGGCGTCCTGGTGGAAGGGAGGATGGGGGATGGGGAGACTTTTGAGTCCACTAAGAAGAGACTTCGACTGCTGCGGATTGCTCTTACGCGTACGGGTCAAGAGTCCTGCCGGGGAGCAGACGGTTGTTGGTAAAATGGGCGCCTGATGGGTATTCGCAGGCAGGTTTTTTTTTAAGAGTTCATAAGTCAACTCGGATGGGGTGGAGGGGGGACATGTCGCTGTCAGTGGGGGATGGGGAGAAGGTTACGATGGCAGCACGTCCATGTCGGAGCAAGGACGAGAATGACGAGCAGGAAGCGGGGGACCACCCATACGCGATGAGAGCGAAGAAAGCAGACTAGCTGCTACAGAACCTCATCAACCTCTCTTGTTTGAGAAGTCTCAAAAACCCGCGTCTCTTCGCCACCCACCGCTCTCAACCACGTGTTCATCCCAGGAGGGAATAAGGGCTCGGCGCTATCCGCAGCACGGCTCAGCACTCGCACCTCTCGTGCCGCTCGTTTCAAGAACTTGTCTTACACTTGCGACCCACTCATATCTCCCAGCCAGTTACCCACTCACCGCTTTCAACCACGTGTTCGTCTCCGGAGAGAAGAAAAGCTCGAAACTGTCCGCAGCATGGTTGTGCATCCCGCCCGCAGCCCCGCCGTGGCTGCACGCTGGGACGGACACCTGGATGGGGTATCGACGATGCCGATAGCGCAAAAGGTCAGGCATCCCTAGTCTGGAGAAGGAAACGGACCTCTCGAGTCCGCAAAACGCGAAGACGCGGATTCTCTCGTGGAGCGGTTCTCCAATCCGCGCAAATATCATTAGTCAAATCTTGACGATCGAGTCAAAGCGTCGTGAAGCTAGGAAACCGCAGCAGCCACTTACCGTTTCCCTGGTGGGCTCGAGGTGGTCCCGCCAGTCGTCGATCGGCCACGAGACGCTGCGCACCCACAGGGAATCCTCGCGCTCTCTTCTTCTGCGCGTGCTGCTCCGACCGGTGCTGTTTTTCGCGACGGCGAAGAGGTCCGCGAAGCGGATGTGCGGCATGTGCTCGTCGCTGGGCCACACGGCGATAGTGGTAACATCCGTGAGATGCGTTACAGCGAATGCCGCACAAACAGCGTGCAGACGCGAACCCAGATCGCCCTGAAGAAAAAGGGAGATTTGACAACAAATTAAGTAGAGAGGCATGCGTTTTCAATGCTAAGTAACAAACGTGCAATCTCTTTCTATCTCTCCCCTCTCCCTTACTCGTCCGTTCCCCTGTTAACCGTCACCAGAAATCTTTGTGTCAGCTTGCTTCGTCGCGGTCAGACGTACCTCAGCGATCATCAGCGCGTCTGCTCTGTCGCAGATTCCCGCCTTTCCGATCAACTCGCAGTCGTCAAGCGACGTCTTCCGGAGGCCCCACAGTCCGTGGTCCTCGTGGAACTGATCGTCAGTTAGCTCGTCAAATGTTACAGTTAGTAGTTTAGAGGACGAGATGGAATCCATCTCGTTCTTGTCTGAACCGGCTGAAACCGCCGTGACGAACACCAGTAGAAAAAACGTTAGAGTCGCGGGCCTGCTCCATGCTGTCATTTGAAACATTGCAGGTCGATTTGAGAGATTCAGTCTCACAACAAGCGGAGATATAGAACGAGCTTCCGCTCAGAAATAAATACAAACTGGCTGCTTTATTTTCACTGCAGAATAATCGACCTCCACCAGGTCATGCCAGCATGATGCGGTCCGCCAGGAAAAACTCTGAAAGAACCCTTGATAACAAGTCTGGCATATCGCCGAGATAATTCACTTGAGCATAACAAGGGAATGCGTGGATGCAGCGGAAGGAACCAAGGAAAGGCGGATGAACGATGTAAAGGCGGAATTATGTAAGTAAAAGATGAAGCGGCAAGGAAAGATGTCGCACATGAGGAAGGTTGTGAGTTCTCAATGTGGATTCAAATCAGAAAGCGCGCGAAATCTTGGGATGTCTGCTTTTCGCGCAGTTGTACGAAGTAGCATTGTCCAATCACAGGTGTGCGCCACAATTCAAAACAGCCAGAGTGGAGAGCAACCAGCAGCTGTTCGCGGAAACTGCAGGTGTCAGAGTTCTTGACTGACATTCCGTGTGCAGTCTGTGTAACTGTAAGCCTGACCAAGCAGCACGTCATAAAAACAAATGATTAACTAACCCAGTAGATTATGCAAATAAAAGTGAGTTCCCGAATTTGAGAGCAGCTAAACTCTAACCAAAACTTATTGCATCATATTATTTCCGATGTGCAATATACAGGAGGATACCCTAAGCACAAGAAATTAACTCCACAAGAGACCTACTTCTTCTTACGCTAAGCACTCTACAATGACAGCAAAACGCTTACGCGTATCATCTTACCCTAACAAGCTAGGTTCATGAAAGCATACATTAATCCCTTTGCCCTCACTTGGTGATGAGGAGCGGCCGCATCATGTCGTTCTCCTCGTGCTCCAGCATGTGGCAATGCCACACATAGCCCGGCCCGCGGCTCGCGTCAAACTCGAAGGTCTTCACCCCCGACTGCTGGTAGAACGGAGTGTAAATCGTGAGCACCTGGCCAGGCTGCGACAGGGTCGTGTCCTTCCACCCGCGCTCATTCGCGTTCACCTCAACAGCGGGGCCAGTGTAGCAGCTGGGCTTGCTCTTGTCCTTGAACGAGCACTTGCCTGCCTGGAACTTGGCGATGTCGAAGGGGCGGCGCGAGATGGGGCGGTGCTGGATGAGGTGCAGGTGCATGGCGTGCGCGTCCGCGCTGAGGTTGATGATGTTCCACAGCTCCGCCGTGCCCTCCTTGGCGATCTCGGTGGCGGGGTCGTGGTGCATCTTGCCGTCGATGGTCACGCGGATGGGCAGCTGCGTCGCGGGGTCCATGATCTCTACCAACGTGTTGAACCGCGACCGCACCGCGCTAGCAACATCCACCCGAGGAATGCTCTGCTCCGTCTCGGCGGGGTGTGGGGAAGGGTTAAAAAAACGAATGAACCAAGGGACGAGAAAACCAGCAAGGAGCAAGAAACAAGAAAATAGTTAGAGGCGAGAGTCTGTTTCAAAGAGCAAAGACGTACGACGAGGATGGTAGTGACAGGCGGGGAGGGGATTCGAGACGTACGACGAGGGAGCTAGGGATGGGCGGGGAGGGGATCTTGGTCTTCTTCAGCACGAAGCGCATGACGACGCCCGTGTTGGCGTCGGCGGGCTCGCCGGCGGGGTACGGGGCGCGTGCGTCGTTGGTGAGAATGACGTCCTTGCAGTGCCCGGGCGCGCCGTTGAAGTCCACCAGAATGTCCATCCGCTCGCCCGGCATCACCAGCAGCGACGACATGCGCACCGGCGCCGCCAGGTACCCGCCATCCGAACCGATCTGAACCGTGGCAACAGAAGAAATATAAAATGGTTGAGACGGGAAAACAAAAGCACATGGGAAGTTGGTTATGTACCGGCAAGTACTAGCAGAGGAAATCCCTATGAGCTGCATTAGTGGACAGCGCTCCATACGAGCAGCGGTTTACCTGGATAATCTCGAGGCTGGGGCCCTTCAGCGGGGGCGTGAAGTTGGGGTAGTCTCCGCGTCCTGCGCACGTGAACCTGAGGTTGTAAAAGCGCGCGTTCGACCCGCCCAGCACGCGGAAGCGGTACAGCGCTCGCCGGACCTTGAGGTACGGCCACACGACGCCGTTCACGAGAATGTGGTTACCAAAGTACTCGGGAACCCAGTTCGGGTGCACCTTCGGCACGATCCCCACGTTCGGGTAGTCGATCGACCCGTTGGCGAAAAACGAGCGGTCGGCGAGAACGAGAGGCACGTAGCGCCCGCTGCCGGGCTGCGGGAGGAACTGGAGGTTCTTCTCCTCGCCCTTGGGATCCACGATGATGTACGCGCCGGCAAGCCCCGCCACCGTGTTGAGCCGCGTCCACCCGAGCGCGTGGTCGTGGAACCAGATGAGCGACGCGCTCTGCTGGTTGCCGTAGCGGTACAGGCGCGACTTGAAGGTGGGGCCGACCTCGCCGAACTGCGTGAACCACGCGTCGGGGTGCCCGTCGAAATCGCTCATCTGCTCGCCTCCGTGCCTGTGCACCACTGCGGAGGGGAAATGCCGACGCACAATGGCAAGACAATGCGTGAGTCGGAATGATGAGCAACGGCTAGTAGCTCCGCGCGGACGGAAATGGGGAGAAGCGACAATGGGAGCAATATTGGCAGCCGTGGAAAGGAAGGCAATTTCTGTGGCGACGCACCGATGGGAATGCCGCCCATCTTGGGCTTGGCCATGCCAGGCATGAGCGTGAAGTCGTTGGTGAACATGTGCTGGCGGTCCAGCAGCTTGTTCTGCCAGTACACCTTGGTGCGCACGCCCTTCTTCGCGATCAGGATGGGCCCCGGATACGACGCCGTCTTCGCGTCCATTCCGTACGCGTACTGCTTCGTCGCCGGCAGGTCGCGGTGAAATTTCTGCGCATTCAAGCCGGGGCAATCAAGAATTGAGGGAAAAAACGCTCGTCAAAACTCAGGAGCACGAGGTTTTGTCACGGTAACAAGGTGCTTCACGGAAAATCATGGCTCTGCCTTGGTATTACTCACGTGGTAGATCTGGTAGGCGCTAATCTGAAGCGTCTTCCCGCTGGCAGCGTCGACGACGGTGGGCGTGAACGAAGTGGCCATGTCGTTGACGAACTTGCAGAGCGGGTACTTGGGGAACCGGTTCTTGCACTTAGGACCGGCGAGAGGCGCAGCTATTGACGCAGAAAGCAGGGAGAGCAGGCAGAGGGCGAGCAGCCCCGCCGTCTTGGGACGCGGTGAGGAAGCCATTGCAGAGCAGGTGGAGTAAAGTTTTCGTAGTAAATGGTCAGTGGAAGATACACCAGGTCAAGGATGTGCAAGAATGTGGTGAAGAGTGACGAGTGTAGACTGGCCAAAACTGCTGAATTTGTACTGCTTCCCACATCTGGGAGGGTCCCGTGGCTACGTTTTTGCATGGTACCCTACCGAACCATGTTAGGTTGTAAAATGACCAGTCTATATCGTACTAAACCGTAGTTTGCCGCATTCATCCGTGTGGTTTCGATTTTCGTTCGGCGTCCAGCACGCAACGGGGTTTAGTCGCGCCGCATCAAATTTCCGTAGCCACAGCGAGCCAAAGGTGCGACACGGCACGGCAAATGCAAAAGCTTGGCTCGCGTGGGCCTAGTCGGATTGATAGGGTCAAGTTTAGTGCGTACGTGTACAGAGCAATTTTGAAACGAGTTTCTTCATTGATCATGACAGAGCTCGAGTAATTTCTGTTATTTCAAGTGTATTCTTTAGCCACCTATGGGTCCTCGATTGTTTCGGGTTTCTCTGCGAGTTTCAAGGAAATGCTTTTACAATCAGACTTCGTTTCCACTGACAACGAAGCAGGAGTGTTTTTTAATCGAGTCCATGTTTTGGGGGGCTTTGTTACCTACTGTTTGAGAATTACTGCACACAACTGTAGGGGGAACCGGATCGTCACAGCTAGCAAAAATCCTAGCATCAGACCACTGGTCTTGCAGACCTACATTAGCTCGCGTCGCTTGGACTGGTGAGATTGTGATGGTGATACAATCACTCACGCGAGAGTGTGGATCGGTTGGTCCAATACGGTAGCATATGGCCGAATGCCGTGGCAAATCGTGTTGACATATGTGACTAATGCGGTTGTACGCACGCTCGCACATGCGACGCGATGCCAGGCAGGGCTGTCATGCTAAAAGGGGTTTCACACTTAGAAGATTGACGAGGAGCATAAATAAGCTGTTACTAGTGTAAACTTTGAGGTTCCTTTCATCTAATGAAGTGCAACTAGCTAACCAGATTTGGAGAAAAAAACGGTTGGCGAAAGTTGTTCGGCGGGTTCCCATATTGGGAACCCAGGGGAACCCGCCTTTCCTTCAAAGGTTGCAATATAACCCGAATCGGTTGGCGGTTTCGAAAAGTAAAGGGAAGTTCTTAGTAATTGGAGCATATTCTAAGCCCATCTCCCTGCGAAAAGTTGCAACTTTTACGAATTTAAGGAGTATTCAAGATGATTCGCATGGATAGCACAGCACCGAAAAGTAGCGAAACAACTGTACCAAAACTACTGGGGCAGTCATGTCTGCTTGCATTTCTTTTTACTATATGCGAACTAGGGGACACTCTTCTCGGATCATATACACCATCAGTTACCCAAACAAGTTACAGGAGCCCTATATTACAAGACACTTTACAAAGTTTACAGCGATTTTTTCGCCATTTTTTTTGCAACCTTGATGATGAAAGTTAAACTGTCACATTCACTGAGATTGACACCCACCGCATACGGTCTTCAGTCATCATATATCGCCCTGGGTCATTTGAATGTTTCACCTTTTACGATCCCACGGGGGACCTAGCCAGTGTTGACGGTAAATGGCCCCACCCTCGCTTGGGCGAAGCCGACCGTGATGTCGGGTGCGCGGGAGGTGTAACCAGCTGCCCGTGAACTGCGTGGGAAGTATATGCGAGACATTGACCTGGTAAATGTCTCTGGGTGGTGTCGACCTGGACTGTCGACATGCACGTACCAAGTTACCTGGTCCGCACGCTGCTCCCCTCCTGGACTGTCGGTGCCAGAATGTTATTATTGTCTAGCCTGCAGTGGGGTACTCTATAGCGAGTACATCCCAATTAGGGTTTCCTATATGTATTCCTGCTGCTGCTAGTGCAAACCCTCCTTTCTTCATTTCTCGTTCTTCCTGCTATAATTCTGACATGGTATCAGAGCAGGTCGACCCCCTTGGGTCGATCCTGTGGGTGGGCCCGCCACCTATATGCTTCCGCTGCTCTACTGCTGTCGCGCCCCCCGGGCGCGCTACCCTTTCTTCCTGCCGGTCCGTTTTTTTTTTCCGGTTTTCCTGTTTGGCGCGCGGCCCGGTTTCTTCCGGGCGCGCGGCCCGTTTTCTTCCTGGCGCGCCCTGGCGAGGCGCGCGCGCCCCGCGTCCGTCCGTCGTGGCGCCCTGGCGAGGCGCGCGCGGCCCTTGCCGTCCCGTCGCGCTGCCCTGGGGAACCGCGCGCGACCCCCCGCTGCCCCGTCTACGGTCGCGCCACCCTGGGGAGCCGCGCGCGACCCCCCGCTGCCCCGTCGCGGCGCCCTGGGGGGCCGCGCGTCGCCCCTCCCGTCGCCCGTCGCGGCGCCCTGGGGGGCCGCGCGTCCCCCCCCTCCCGTCACTCGTCGTGGCGCCCTGGGGAGGAGCGCGCGGCCCCTCCTGTCCCGTCCCCCCCCCCCCCCCCCCCCTCGTGCTGCCCATTCCTCCCGTGCCGCCGTCCGTTCTGCGGTGGTGGAGGGTGTGGGGTGGCAAGCACGGGGGTGTGGTGTTCCCCTCCTCCTTGTTCGTCTCCCACTGCTGCAGCTGCTGCTGAGGGGGGTGGAGGTGTGGGATCCGCGGGGAGTGGAGCCAGGGGGGTAACGTGGGAGTGGAGCTAGGGGTGCAGCAGGGGGTGTGTGGAAAGGAGTTGGGACTGTTTGGGGAGGCTGAGAGGAGGCCGCCATCGTGTCGTGTGCAGCGCCTGTAGTCCGGAGCCCTCGCGCTCTCGGTAGCCCAGAGAGCCTTGCTGTGCCAGTCGCCTGTGGGTCCGTTGCTCCTGCCGCTTGTCGTAGCCGCAGAGCCAGATACTCCCGTAGTCCGGTGCCCTCGTGCGCTCGGTAGCCACTGTGCCAGTCCTCCTGTTGCCCGTGTGTCTGCAGCTTCAGCCGTCGTCTCCCATCTTCTCTCCCTTCACAATTTCTCCTCCTCACTTGCCCTCTATGATCGCCTCTAGCTTTGCTTATAATTGTGAACCTGCTCTATGACTGCTTGCTCTGCTGATTATACCCCACTTTGACTATGGGGGTGTCAGAATGTTATTATTGTCTAGCCTGCAGTGGGGTACTCTATAGCGAGTACAACCCAATTAGGGTTTCCTATATGTATTCCTGCTTCTGCTAGTGCAAACCCTCCTTTCTTCATTTCTCGTTCTTCCTGCTATAATTCTGACAGTCGGCGGTTTCGTCGCCCGACGCAGCGCCCCGGGGGCCCGCACGCTGCTCCCCTCCTGTCACCCGCCGCGGCGTCCCGAAGACCTGCGCGCTGCCCCCCCTCCCGTCGCCCGTCGAAGCGCTCCGCGGGCCCGCGCGCTGTCCCCTCCCGTCGCCCGCCGCGGCGTCCCGGGGGCCCGCGCGCCGCCCCCCCTTCCCGTCGCCCGTCGAAGCGCCCCGGGGGCCTGCGCGCCGCCCTGCCCGTCGCCCGCCGCGGCGCCCTGGGGGCCCGCGCGTCACCCCCCCCCCCCTCCCCCCCCCCCTCCCGTCGCCCGTCGAGGCGCCCTTGGGGCCTGCGCGCCGCCCCGCTCCCGCTCGCACGCCGCCCCAGCAGCTGCCCGCGTTTCTGCCCCGCGCCGCCTGCGTTTGGGTGTGGGGGTGGCGGGTGTGTGAGCCGTCCCCTGGTCCTCCTCCTCCTTCGTCTCCCACTGCTGCAGCTGCCGCTGAGTGGGGTGGGTGTGTGGGAGCCGAGGAAGTGGCGCTAGGGGGGTGACATGGGAGTGGAGCTAGGGGTGCAGCAAGGGGTGTGGGAAAGGGGTGTGGGTCAGTTGGGGGAGGTTGAGTGGAGGTAGCCGTCGTGTCGCCAGCAGCGCCAGTAGTTCGGAGCCGACGTGCTCCGGTAGCCTAGCGAGCCTGCTGCTCGCCCGTGGGTCCGTTGCTCCTGCTGCTCGTCTTAGCCGCGGAGCCAGTTACTCCTGTAGTCCGGGGCCCTTGCTCCGGTAGCCACTCCGTCTGCGCGGCTCCTGTTGCCCGTGTGTCTGCGGCTTCACCCGTCGCCTCCTATCTCCACTCCTCTCACAGTCCCTCCTCCTCCTCACTTGCCTTCTGTGAACGCCTCTAGCTTTGCTTGTACTTGTGAACCTGCTCTATGACTGCTTGCTGTGCTGATTATACCCCACTTTGACTACGGGGGTGTGTCAAAATGTGATATTTGTCTAGCCTGCAGTGGGGTACTCTATAGCGAGTATAGCCCAAATTAGGGTTTCCTATATGTACTCAACTGCCTGCTAGTGCAAACCCTCTTTTCTGTTCTAACATCCCTGTTCGTTATTCTGACATGTTGTGGCGAAGTCGACCAATGCGACAGCACGTGGTCGACGTGGCTCATCAGACACAACTGTTGGCATATGGCCAACTTGGGACCTGGGTGATGTGTGTGACGGTGCACGTCGTGTTCAACCATCTACAAAAACCTGCGAAGAAGGTGTACGCATGTGCTGTCACCTGCGGTTGCAACGCTGGCAGGCCGCCCTGCTGCAGCATTGGCAAGCCACTTTGGTGCAGCACTGGCAGGCCACCGACTTGTTGGGTTGGCAAACCGCATTTCTGCAGTATTGGCGAGGTGTCAACTTGCAGTGTTGGCACGTCGCCAACTTTGCTGCGCTGGCAGTCGACCTACCTATCTGCTAGGTTGCTAGGCTCTGATGTAGTCATTGTAGCCATTGCAATTTCTATCATTGTTGTTCTGAACTTTTGCTAGTGAAACTCTTGTTGTTTTACCTAGGGAACGCACAAGTGCTAGAGAACACAAGCTAAGCTCTAATCACTCATACCACCCGTGCTTTCACCCTAGTTCAGCTCCCACTGTTGTAGAGTGGCTCTCCGCAGCCCGGATCACCTCAGGTTGTTCGCACAGTGTTAATGCAACAGAATTGATTGACCGCAGATCAGAGTGAATGTGAATGACGAAGTGATTATGGCAAAAACATACATCGCTTAATATATGGAGTACAGAAAATGCGAAACGACCTAGGCTAGCCATGTACTCTAAGGGGTACATTCCTTTATTACAGCGAGGTGAGCCCGTGCGACGCGGGAACCAGTTACAATCCTATTCTCGCCACTTTCTTCCGCAATACGGTTGCATGATGTTTTTGTCGCTGACGGTCCAGATCCTGCCAACTCTATGTGACGTTTCGCGTCACTCTGGGCGTTCACATTTGTACTCGATTGTGCTGGGTTCTTGTTACGAACACGAATGTAATGCATTCAACATTTCCCTTATCGTAACACCCCCCTTCATTCCTGGCTGTAGCAAACCTTGACTCGCTTGACCACTCCGCCCCGTTCGGCGCGCTGCTGATACTATTGATGGGGCAGTCGCTTTGTGAGGAAGTCAGCTGCCATGTCAACGGTCGAGCAATATGTCAGATCGATCTTACCCTTGTCAATTTCGTCATTTGATGAAGAAGTATTGCACCGCGATGTGCTTGGTGTGATTTACGAATCCAAACTTGTTCGCGATCCTGATTGCGCTTTGGTTGTCGCTGTGCAGATGAAAGGTCGGCGAAGTTGGACTTTTTGCTACATGTAGAAGCTTATGCAAATAAAGCCCTTCGCGAACTGCTGTTGTCGCGGCGATGAACTCTGATTCTGCCGATGACAGGGCAACCAGCTCCAACTTCTAAGAATTTCAGGAGATGGGCCCAGTTGGTCGAAGAAGAAGTCGATTCTTGATCATCGATTGTCGGGACCTGCGGCGTGATTGGCATCCACGTAGCCGAGCCTGGAGTAGCATAGCCCAATATTGGGTGTTGAGATGAAGAATTGCAGAGCACGCTGAAGATCCAGGGTTTAGGGTTTAGAAGATTCTCAGCCGTTGGTTCTTGAGTGTACTGAGCCAGCTGGCTCGCGATGTAAGAGAGATCGGGCATGAAGTTCAAAGAGGCAAAGAGGAGGCAGCACAGCTGCCGCTGGAAGGTGTGAAGTTCTGCAAGGGATACGGCTTTGTTGTCAGGCTTGTAGCTCGGTACAGGCGTGCGGTAAGGGGTTGAAAGTGGTGCGGGAGCAATGTTGAAGCACTTCCCAAGTGTTTCCGCATACTTTGAAGCTGAGAGGTGAATTGCTTTAGGAGCATTGGATATATGAAGTCCCAGGAACTGCATCACGTCGTGGTTCATGGTGATTTCGACGAGCATCGCCATATTCCTTTCGAACTGGACGAGAAACGTGTTGCTCGTCCCCGTGTAAAGAAGGTCGTCCACGTAAACCGCGAGTAAGATGTATTCGCCGCAAAAGTGCAGGCGATACATTCCGAGATCATGCGTCAGTTGCGTAAATCCTATTTCCAGTAGGATTTTGTGCAGGCGCTGCTGCCAGAGCCTTGGCGCTTGCTTGATCCCGTACATAGATTTCTTGAGTTGGCACACACGCGGGTCTCCTTCTTCGCAAGTGTGTGAATGTTCCACGAAAATGACCACATCTACTAAGGCATACATGAATGCAATCTTCACGTCGATTTGGCGGAGTGGTAGGTGCCTTGCTGCAGCAATGGCAAGAAGGATGCTCACGGAGGTATGGCGGCTCACAGGGGCAAATGTCTGATCGAAGTCGATGCCGTGGCGCACAACCCAATGCACTTTTAAGTGCTCGATGGTACCGTCCGTCGCGGTTTTTACGAGGAACACCCATTTGCCCGAGAGTACGCGCCTTCCCTTGATCGCTGCTCGGTTAACGAGCACCCAAGTGTCGCGCAATCCAAGCGCCTTGATTTCCCCGTCCATTGCTGTGCACCACTACTTGCTGTGTGGTCCCCGCGGAGATTCACTCGACAAAGGTAGTGAGCTAGACTACGGGGGGGTAGGCACGAACTACTAAGAGTGATCGTAGCTTTGCTTGCGTTCCTTAACACTTGCGCATTCACGGGAGAAGTTGGCAAGAGTTTCACTAGCAAAGTTGGAATTACATAATTGGTTTAACAAGTAATGACAACAATGACTACATCAGGCACCTAGCAACTCTGCAGCTAGCTTGGTCGACCGCCAGCACAGCTTGGTCGACTGCCTGCCAGCGTTGCGTAAAGGAGCCGCGCCAGCACTGCAAAAAGGCGATCTGCCAACAGAGCAGGTAGACGGCGTGCCAACGCTGCAGCAGAGCGGCTGTCCAGCGTTGCCCCGTAGAAGACAGCAGTGTGCACGCTTGCAGGTGCGTGCAGACGATTGGCTCGACTTGCCTCGCTAGGCATCTGTCGGCTGTTGTCTGCGCCTGACAAGCCACACTTCGGGATACCAGCCCGAAGTCGCCTGCGCCATCGCGACCTCGACGACGTTCGCGTGCCTCCGCAGAACTCGTCGAGCAGGTTACCCGGTCGACCTGGTCGAACCCCAGGTGCTCTAGTCGACCCCTAGGTGCCTCCGGTCGACCACCGGGTCCCTTTGGTCGACCACCAGGTGCCTCTGGTTGACCACAACTCCTGTCGAGCTACCCCCTGGTCGACGGACCCCTTCCGTCGACCAGAACCGTCAACGGTTGTCACCGAGCTCCCCTCGTCGACTGGTGCTCACTTGTCAGGTCGACGGACTGCTCCGTCGACCTCCCGGTCGAGCTGCAGGTCGACGGGCTGCTCCATCGACCTCCCGATTGAGCTGCAGGTCGACGGGCTGCTTCATCGACCTCCCGGTCGAGCTGCAGGTCGACGGGCTGCTTCGTCGACCTCCCGGCGAACTACCCCTCCTGGTCGCCCAGACCAGTCAGGTGCAGCTGTCGAGCTCCCTGGTCGACAGCAACACCACAGCAGTCCCCTGCAACTCGACAAAGCTTGTCGAGCAACTCTCCTACTGTGAACGGTCGGCTGCTACTCCCGTACATCCGACCAAGTCGTCGGCCTTGCCCACGCAAGGGCAGGGCCAACACTTCATTCCTGTTAACACTCCCGTGCCGCGGTCACGCTTGGGCCTCCAGCCCACACGGCAGTACTCAATGGAGAAAACTCGTCTTCGCGTGCACCCCACATACAGCACGCCGTCACCGCACCAGTCGTGCAGAAGGGCACGGCACCTACAACTGCACCTCGTCGTCGCCGTCGCCGACGTCGGCCAGACGAACTTGGCCGATGGCGACAGAGCACCGGTTGAAAGCCGGAAAATGCAGCGCCTTTGTCAGGAAGTCCGCCGGCTGCTCGGTGGTCGGGATGTATTTCAGCACGAACTTCCCGCGCCTCACCATGTGCTACAGCCAGGCGTAGCGTCGCTCCATGTGCTTGAGGTTACCCGTCAGCCCCAAGTCCTCAGCGACCGTGATCGCCGACTTGTTGTCGACGCGGAGGATGGTTGGCTTCCCAGCGTCGAGCACTTTGAATTCCGCAAGAAGGAAACGAAGTCGGCGTCCCTCCTTGCCTGCATCCGTGGCTACCACGTACTCCGACTCGGTCGACGACAATGTCGCGCACTTGATGCGCGAGGTCGACCAGGAGATGGCGACCCCTCCGTAGACGAACACGTAGCCTCCCGTGCTCGTCCGGTTCTGCTTGCCGCCCGCGTCGTCGGCATCCGCGTAGCCGATCAGCTCCAGCGACTCTGGTCCACCGCCGAACTCTAGGGCAGTGTCGCGGGTGTCACAAGGTAGGCGAGGCAGCGGTCGACCTCGCGCAAATGCTGGTCGCTCCTCACCGTGAGGCCGCTCCCGAGCTTGCTGCAGGCGAACGCGATGTCCGGCCTCGTCAACGCCGCCGCGAACTACAGCGAGCCGACCTTCTATTGGTACTCCTCCTCCTCGCGCTCCTGAGCCTCCTCGTCGTCGAACGTCAGCTCAGCGTAGGCGTCGACCGAGACCGGCGTCTTCGGGACTCGACCGCCCTGCTCCTCGTCGATGAAGCGTCTGCGCAGCTTGTTGGCGTAGCCTTGCTGGTGCAGCCACAGCTTCCTGGCCGGCCTGTCGCGCACGATTTCCAGCCCGAGGTACTTGACGACCGGCGAAATCTCGCGCAGCTCGAAGGCAGCCTCCAGCAGCTCCTTCAGCTCCTTCAGCATCGCGGTGCTGCTGCTGGCGGCGAGCAGATCGTCGACGTAGACCAGCACCCAGCAGGTCACTCCGTCGTCGCCGGATTTGAAGTAGAGCGCCTCGTCAACCTGGCTCTTCTTCCAGCCAGCGTCCAGCAGTACACTGTCGAGAGGCCTGTACCACAGCAGCGGCGACTACTTCAGCCCTTAGAGGCTCTTCAGCAGCTTACACACCCGGCCGGTCCCATAGTCGAAGTAGTCCGTCTGGTACATGTAGAGCACCCTGTCAAGCTTGCTCTGCAGGAAAGCATTCTTCATGTCGAGCTGCATCAGGTTGAGGTCGAGGACGGCGACGATGCTGAGGAAGATCCTCAGCGTTACGTAGCTGCTCACCGGCAAGTACGTCTCGTCGTAGTCGGCACCGTACACCTGCGTGAAGCCCTTCACGACCAGCCTCGCCTTCTCGCGCTCAACGATGTCGTCGATGCGGTACTTGGTAGTCAACACCCACCGGTTCTTCATGATGTTCACCCCGCGTGGGCGTTCGACCAGCTCCCAAGTGCCCATGCCGATGAGGCTGCGGATCTCTTCTTCCATGGCGCCCTTCACCGCCTCGCCCTTCCAGCTCGCCAACGCCTCCTTCACCGTCATCGTGGCGATGTCCCAGCGGTGTTCGGGGTCGGCATGCACGTCGGGGTCGAGCTCCGGCAGTTCTTCATCCTCCTCGGCGTCGTCGTACAACAGGTCGCAGTCGACCTCGTCGTACACCGTGGTGTATGCAGCTGGCGGTAGGGAGGCGTAGAAGCTCAGCCCCTCCGGTGGCCGTCGAGCTCGACCTGTGCATCGCAACTCAGGCTTCGTGATCGGCACTTCCACCACGTCGCTGTCGGTGGACTCTTCACCCGCCGACTGTGTCAGAGGTCCACTGGTGATCCCCGATTGATCCTAGGGAAGGGCTACAGGCTCGTTGTCCTGGGGGGTTATAGGCGCATTGACCCGCTAATTAAGGTTGGCGATGCGTCTGCGTTCCGTGTCTGGGGATCTCGAGCTTTCGTCCGCGACTTGTCTGCGGACAAGCTGTCCTCCCGTGCTGTTCCCTGCGTCTTCCTTGGCTTCCCCCCTGATGAGCCTGGTTGACAGTTTTACCACCCCACCTCACGCCGTGTTCTGTCCTCTCAGGACGTCACGTTTGACGAGTCGGTTCCTTACTACCGTCTCTTCCCCTACCGCACTGCCCCCCTCCCCCCCCCCCCCCCCGCCGCTCTTCCTCGCGCCAGGTCCTCCCCCGGTAGACCCCCTCCCCCCTCAGGGCCCTGCCCCCTCAGGTGTGTCCCAGGTAGACGCAGTCGAGCCTGTTGAGGTAGCTGTTGACTCTGGTGCTGCTAGGGGTGCTGAGCCTGCGGGTGCCGGGTCTGGGGGTGCTGACCCTGAGCGTGCGGAGCGTGGGGGTGCTGAGTCTGGGGGTGCTGAGCCTGGGGGTGCTGAGCCTGGGGTTGCTGAGTCTGGGGGTGCGGAGCCTGAGGGTGCTGAGCCTGCGCGTGTGGAGTCTGGAGGTGCTGAGCCTGGAGGTACTTTGGGTGCTTCGTCCCGGCGGGAGCCACTCTCTCCACAGCAGCTGCGCGAGTGGTTTGCTCGGCGCTGGAGCCGTGCTGCTGGAGCTGGTGGTACTACTGGCGCTGGAGGTCTTGCTGCCACTGGAGCTGCTGTGGGTGCTGGAGCCACTGGTCCCGAAGGTGCTCGTACTGGAGGTACTGGAGCTACTGGGCCAGGTGGTGCTGCTGGAGCTAGAGCTGCTGGAGGTGCTGGAGCAGGCGGTGCTGCTGGAGCGGGTGCTGCTGGAGGTGCTAGAGCTGGCGCTACTAGAGCTACTGGGGCTTCTGGTGGTCCTGCTGGAGCTGGAGCTGCTGGAGGTGCTGGAGCTGGCGGTGCTGCTGGAGCCGGTGCTTCTGGGGGTGCTGGGGTTGGCGCTGCTGGAGCTGCTGGAGGTACTGCAGGAGCTGGTGGTGCTGCAGGTGTTGGAGCTGACGCTGGAGGTGCTGGTGCTGTCTCTGCTGGTTCTGGAGGCGCTGCGCGGCCGCGGCCGTCCTTCGTTCCGCTCCTTGAGCAGGTTCTTGGTCTCCCGCCTTCTACTAGTCCTGCTCCTTCCTTAGAGTGTCCACCGCCTGTCCATTCGCAGTCGCAGTTACAACCCGCCTCCCCACTGCCTGCTCCTTCTCCTTACACTGGTCCGACCGGAGGTCTTACGGAGCGTCGTGAGCCTGAGTCTCGTCCTGTTCGTGCTGCTCGCACTAGTCGTCGTGGTCCGCGTCAGCGTCCTCCTCCTGTCCCCGGCACGCACCAGATGGCACTGCGTCCTTCCACCGCTCCGCAGTGTGTC
This sequence comes from Closterium sp. Naga37s-1, assembly GCA_947471745.1. Classification (NCBI taxonomy): domain Eukaryota; kingdom Viridiplantae; phylum Streptophyta; class Zygnematophyceae; order Desmidiales; family Closteriaceae; genus Closterium; species Closterium sp. Naga37s-1. The sequence continues at coordinate 1,511,884 of CANJKZ010000777.1, read as the reverse complement.
CCTCTGCCGTCTCCTCCTGCGTCCTCTCTTCCTGGCCTTGCTGACCCGGAGTCTGACTCCCTTCGTGCTGCTAGTCCTACTGTCACGCGTCTCCTGGACACTGTTGTCACTGACCCTTCCTTTGAGTCTACTGCTGCGTCGGCTCTTGTTGCTGAGCTTGTCGACTTTGCTGCTCACTGTCGACTAGACTACGACGCTAGTCTTGTTGCTGAGTCTGAGTCTGTCTGTCCTCCGTCCGTCGGGGGTGAGTGTGCTCTTAGCACGAACGTCCTTCAGGACAGGCAGGAGGAGTTCCAGTGTTTTGCTGCTGCTTTACCTCATCTCATGTCCATGCTGCTTGCCCCTGAGGGAGACCCGGATGCACCAGACATCCCGACCCCCGCTCTTACGCAGAGGCGATAGAGGGTCCCTACTCCTCTCAGTGGCAGACAGCCATGGACGCAGAGATGGCTTCCTGGAAGTCCACAAGCATCTACGTCGATGAGGTTCCCCCACCTGGGGCGAACATAGTCGATGGCATGTGGATTTTCAGGGTGAAGCGGCCGCCGGGTTCTCCGCCTGTCTTCAAGGCGCGTTACGTTGCTCGAGGCTTCAGTCAGCGGCAGGGACTTGACTACTTTCAGACCTTCTCTCCCACCCCGAAGACGACCACTCTTCGGGTGCTGCTGCACATAGCCGCTCAGCGCGACTACGAGCTTCACTCTCTTGACTTCAACACTGCTTTCCTACAGGGCAGCTTGCACGAGGAGATCTGGCTGCGCCGCCCACCTGGCTTTGCTGGGTCGTTTCCTCCTGGTACCCAGTGGAGCCTCCGGCGGCCAGTCTACGGTCTCCGCCAGGCGCCCCGTGAGTAGCACGACACACTGAGGACTACGCTTGCGGCTCTTGGGTTTGCTCCTTCTACTGCTGACCCATCGCTGTTTCTATGCACCGACACCACTCTGCCGCCGTTCTACATCCTCGTGTACGTCGACGACTTGGTCTTTGCTACTGCTGACACTGCTGGACTCACCCACGTGAAGTCCGAGCTGTAGAAGAGACACACGTGCACAGACCTGGGTGAACTGCGCAGCTATCTTGGCTTGCAGATCACCCGGGACAGAGCACGGCGCACCATTACCTTGACTCAGTCATACATGGTGCAGCAGGTCCTTCAGCGCTTCAACTTCACGTACTCCTCGCCTCAGGCCACTCCTCTGTCTACTCGCCACTCGCTCTCAGCTCTGCCTTCGGATGAGTCCGTAGAGCCGAGTGGCCCGTACCCAGAGCTTATGGGCTGCCTCATGTATCTGATGACCTGCACTCGACCTGACCTGGCATACCCTCTTAGCATCCTGGCATGCTATGTTGCTCTTGGGAGACACCAACCAGAGCACATGGATGCAGCTAAGAGGGTGTTGTGCTACCTGTGGAGTACGTCGGGCATGGGGCTCGTGCTTGGAGGATGGGCCCGAGTTGTCCTCACTAGTCACGCAGACGCTTCTTGGGTTGACGACTTGGCTACGCAGCGGTCGTCACAGGGTTACACCTTCAGCCTTGGTTCCGGCTCTGTTTCGTGGCGGTCTATCCGCTCGTCTTCTGTTCTCAGCTCCAGTTGTGAGGCTGAGATCTACGCTGGGGCCATGGCTGCACAGGAGTTACGCTGGCTCACCTACCTGCTGACCGACTTGGGAGAGGTGCCTCGTTCTCCTCCTGTTCTGTACGTCGACAACAATGCCATGATTGCCTTGTGACAGGAGCACAGACTGGAGCACAGGACGAAGCATATTGCTCTGCGCTACTTCCTTGCTTGAGAGTTGCAGCAGCGTGGTCAGCTTCGTCTTGCTTACATGGCCACTCGGGCCAACACTGCTGATATCTTTACCAAGGCACTTCAGCCTTGTGATCATCAGCGTTTCTGTACTATGTGAGGTCTTGTGCCTACCTAGCCTCACTTGATCACCTCTTGACTTTGCTTGTACTGTGATCTATATATACATGCACCTGCATGCTTACACTTGTTAGGTTGAGATCACTGTACTGCTTGTTCACCTTGATATATAACTCTGCATGTGAATTGGCCTTGTGGCCTTTTGCTTGTGCTCAAAATGCGTGGTGACGTCGTGATCCACCCTGAGCTTGATCTTGCCTTGTTCTGTTGCTTGTCCCCGACTTTGCCTATGGGGTTGTGTCAGAACTATACTCTAGGCTGTAGTGGGGCACTCCTTATGGGGTACAGCCCTGATAGGTTTTACCTATACAAACCTTGTACTGTTCCCTTTCTAATCATCATTCTTAGTTCTAACTTTGACATGGTATCAGAGCGAAGGTCTCAGGTTCGAATCCCAGTGTGTGCACTTCGGGCATCCCAGTGCGGGGGGGTGTCAGAGGTCCACTGGTGATCCCCAATTGATGCTAGGGAAGGGTAACAGGCTCGTTGTCCTGGGGGGTTATGGGCGCACTGATCCGCTACTTAACAAGCCCTTTTATCCCAATGGTCTAGTGGTTGGGATTCTGACAGATTGCTCCCCTTCCTCGTCGACGTCCTCGTCGTCGACAAACTGCTTAGATCCTTCGTCCGACTGCTCACCACCTGCTGACTTCGAACGCTCACCTGTCGACCGCCCCGACTGCTGCTCCCCTGTCGACTGCACCCCTGCTGTTGCCTCCTGTTTGACCGGCTCCCCTGTCTGATGCTCCCCTGTCGTCGACGGCTTCCCTTGTCGACCGCCGGCGATGCCACTAGCCACAGGCGACGCCGCAAGGCTCCCCTCATCGCCGGTGGCCGACACAGATGTCGATGCAGGCTGATCTGCGATGGGGGAGGGAGGAGCAAGAACAGGGGGAGGTGGAAGAACCTCCACAACATCCTCATCAGCAGGCTCGTCGACTTCGGCGAGCAGCGGAACCGTCGCCGTCGAGGTGTCCGTCAGCGGGTGTGCCCGTGTCCGCCCCGACGCTGGCCCATATGTCGCCTTCCACACCTCCAGCGACATCGTCTTGTAGAAGATCACCTCGACCGACGTGACCACCTTGTTGTCGGTCAGGTCGAGCACCTCCCAGCCCTTACTCTCCGGCGACACACCCAGGTGAAGCCCCCAGCGAGCCTTTGGTGCCAGCTTCCCACCACGCTGCTGCTCGGGAACCAGGAACTGCACCATGCAGCCCCACACCCGCGCCAGCGTGAGGTCAGGTTTCTTCCCGGTCAGCAGCTGGTACGGCGTCGTCCCCGGCGGCGTCGTCGACTTCTCCAAGCAGTTGTGCACCCAGACAGCTTGTCGAAGGGCGAGGTGCCACCAGTGGTGCTGCACGCCTATGTGCAGCAGCATCGTCCGCACAGACTCGACGACCGTGCGCATCTCCTGCTCAGCCATGCCGTTCTTCTACGGAGTGTAGGGGCACGTTAAGTCGTGGACGATGCCCTTCTCGTCGACGAAGTTGGTGAATTCCTTGCCGAGGAACTCCCCTCCCCGGTCGGAGCGAAGCGACAGCACCGACTTCGTCGTCCACCGTTCCACCAGCACCAGCCACTTCTGGAACTCCCGCAGCACGTTGCTCTTCTTAACGACCGGCATTGCCCATACGAACCGAGTATGGCGATCCTTCAGCAGCAGGAAGTACAAGCCGCCATCCTTGGCAGCCACCCGAAATGGCCCGCACAAGTCAATGTGCACGACAGCTAGTACCTCCTTGGCGTCCGAGCCCTTGTCCGGGAAGGTGTGCCGCGCCAGCATTCCTCCGACGCAAGAGACACACGGCGGGTCTGCTCCAGTCGACGGCGTGATGTCGAGCCCAACAGCAACTTCATGCTTCGCCGAGCTCTTGATCGTGTTGACGCCGACGTGCGCGAGCCTCGCATGCAACCGGTCAGGGGTCGACTTCGTTGCCGAGACGATCGTCCGCAGAGCCACCACCTCGGTCGATGGCGACCGCGTCGAGTAGGGGCGAAGGTCGGTGCAGAGGACTCGTCCGGTGTAGTGTGGTCGACCGAGCACCTCCCCGGTCGCGGCGACGAGCAGCATCTCGTCGCCGTCGCCCTACAGCTGCACTCTGCTCTCCTTCAGTTGGCCAGCTGACAGCAGGTTCGCCTGTACGCCCGGAACGTGGAGCACGTCGGGGATGAGGACCTGCTTCCCGGCCTCCCCTTGTAGAGCGACGGTTCCGCGACCCTCGACGGGCTGAAGCGCCCCGTTGAATCCACGCACGTGCTTCACTCCGTCGCTCGGCGCCATCTCAACGAAGACCGCCTTCGTCCCCATCAGGTGGTGGGAGCACTCGCTGTCGAGCGGTACCGCCATCGGGTTGGCCTGCACAGCTGCCGCCACCGCCTGGAAGTCCTCGCCAGCCTCCGGTGCCAGCGAGACTGTCGGCTGTACCACGCCGACCATCGAGCACGACGCCTCCCCGTCGCCTCGGCCCTTGCCGCTGCAGCTGTTGACGTCCTTTGTCGATGACGTCTTCTTCGACGTCTTCTTCTCCTTGAGCGGCTATCCATCTCGACGGGGGCGACGGCTGGTTGACCGGCCACGGCCTCCCTTGGTGTCGTCCTCGTCGCTGTCGTCGCGGTCGGGGCACTCGTAGGAAAGGTGGTCGGGGTCGTGGCAGATCCAGCACTCTCGCCGTCGACCACCACCTCCACGGCCCTTCTCCCGCGTTGACCTCTTCTCGTCGACGTCCTTCGTCGACCGCCCACCTCCGCTCCCACCTCCGCCTGGCTTCCCGCGCTGCCCTTGCTATTGATTCAGCTTCGTTGGTGCAGCGTAGTTGGCCTGCAGAAGGAGCTCCGTGGGCTGTTCAGCCTCCTGCATCGCGTCGTCTTGAAGGATGTAGCTGGTGATGGAGTTCTCGTCGAGGGACTCACGCGTGCCGGACACCATCATCATCCTCTTCATGAGGTTATAGCCGCGTGGCAGACCCTTGACGATGTGGGTGATGTAGGACGTCGTCAGTATTCGGCGCCCGCCATCTGCATCTCAGCCAGGATCCGTCGAGCACGGTTGCAGTAGTCCGTCGCCGACTCCTGCTCGCCCATCCGAATGTGTGTCATCTTCTCCTCCAGCTGTCAGATGTACAGGTCGTCCCTGACCTGGTACGTCGACAGGATGAAGTGCCATGCCTGGTGACCACCATCCAGTTGCTCTCGACAGCTCCTGAGCGCCAGCTGCACCACCGGCGAGCAGCAACTCGAGATGACCATGAAGGTGAGCAAGTGAGCCGCACGAAACTCCCCGCGCAGCTCGACATCGTCTACGGGCGGAGTTGGCATTGTGCCGTCGGCGAAGCCCTTCAGCCCGGCGACCTCCAGCTGAGGTTCTATCGACTCACTCCAGGTGATGAGGTCCCGTCGACCTTGCAGCGGTGCGACGGGGATTCGGTCTGGCGAGAACTTGAAGCAGCCATATGTCGGTGCAATCCCGCCCGCCGTCACATGCGTCGTCACCGAGAGCCCTCCACCGCTTTGTAGAGGAGAACGACGTCGGTTCTATCGACTCCCTCCAGATGATGAGGTCCCGTCGACCTTGCAGCGGTGCGACGGTGATTCGGTCTGACGAGAACTTGAAGTAGCCATACGCCGGTGCAGTCCCGCCCGCCGTCACATGCGTCGTCACCGAGAACCCTCCACCGCTTCGTAGAGGAGAGCGATGTCGACCATCAACGTTGGCACGCGAGCTGCCTGCAGCCGCTGTCGACCGCTGCACTCGTGCCTGAATCCCGTCGACGCCACAGTCGACCTTGACCACCCCTCTCTGCCTCGTGCCTTCACTGCTGCTGACTCGTGCACCACCGTCGACCTCGTCGTCGACGCCACCTTTGTTTCGCGCCGGTCGAGGAGATGCAGGACAGGAAGGGTGTTCCGCCGCCCACTGCGACCGGATGCCCAGCTCGACGATCACCAAGGGGATCGTCCCGTACTCACCATCCGCGTGGCGTTTCCTCGCATCAGCCAAGCGTGCCTCCAAGGTGTCCTCTACGCTCGCATCAACTACGGGGTCGACCATGGCGACTAACGCTGTTGCCGGCCTACGAACGACTTAGTAGGTGCAAAGGTCGGCTCCTATCTGAAGGTAATCTGCGGGGCCGTCCATGCTCATCGCACCATGCGGTGATTCACTCGACAAAGGTAGTGAGCTAGACTACGGGGGGGTAGGCACAAACTACTAAGAGTGATCGTAGCTTTGCTTGCATTCCTTAGCACTTGCGCATTCACGGGAGAAGTTGGCAAGAGTTTCACTAGCAAAGTTGGAATTACAGAATTGGTTTAACAAGCAATGACAATAATGACTACATCAAGCACCAAGTAACTTTGCAGCTAGCTTGGTCGACTGCCAGCACAGCTTGTTTGACCGCCTGCCAGCGTTGCGTAGAGGAGCCGCGCCAGCACTGCAAAAAGGCGACCTGCCAACACTGCAGGTCGACGACGTGCCAACGCTGCAGCAGAGCGGCTGTCTAGCGTTGCCCCGTAGAAGACAGCAGTGTGCACGCTCGCAGGTGCGCGCAGACGATTGGCCCGACTTGCCTCGTTGGGCATCCGTCGGCTGTTGTCTGCGCCTGACAAGCCACATCGACTTCGGGATACCAGTCCGAAGTCGCCTGCGCCATCGCGACCTCGACGACGTTCGCGTGCCTCCGCAGAACTCGTCGAGCAGGTTACCCAGTCAATCTTGTCGACCCCCAGGTGCTTTGGTCGACCCCCAGCTACCTCCGGTCGACCACCGGGTCCCTCTGGTCGACCACCAGGTGCCTCTGGTTGACCACAACTCCCTCCGAGCTACCCCCTGGTCGTCAGACCCCTTCCGTCGACCAGAACCGTCAGCGGTTGTCGCCGAGCTCCCCTCGTCGACTGCTGCTCACTTGTCAGGTCGACAGACTGCTCCGTCGACCTCCCAGTCGAACTGCAGGTCGACGGACTACTCCGTCGACCTCCCGGTCGAACAGCAGGTCGACGGACTGCTCCGTCGACCTCCCGGTCGAGCTGCAGGTCGACGGGCTGCTCCATCGACCTCCCGTTCGAGCTGCAGGTCGACGAGCTGCTCCATCGACCTCCCTGTCAAGCTGCAGGTCGACGGGCTTCTCCGTCAACCTCCCGGTCAAACTGCCCCTCCTGGTCGACGACCCACCCGTCGCCCAGACCAGTCAGTTGCAGCTGTCGAGCTCCCTGGTCGACAGCAACACTATAGCGGTCCCCTGCAGCTCGACGAAGCATGTCGAGCAGCTCTCCCACTGTGAACGGTCGGCTGCTACTCCCGTACATCTGACCAAGTCGTCGGCGTTGCCCAAGCGAGGGCGGGGCCAACACTTCATTACTGTTAACAGTCCCAGTCGCTGTTTCTTCGGCTCGATGACGCGTGGAGCCATGAAGGTGGGGGTGTGAAGCCCCAGCAGCTGCAAGGTCCCTGCGACTGCTTCCCGAGGGTCATGGAGGCGACTCGTCGTCGTCGTCATCGTCGCCGCGAAGCGGGTCGATGTCGGGGTATTCACAAATTGTGTCCTGATCGAGGATCGATGTGGCAGCTTTGTCTTCAGGGGTAGCATAGTTGCGTACGTTGTTTGCGTAGACCAGGTCCGCGCCCCCTTGCTGATCCGTGCGGAACTGCTCGAGGGTGAGCCTCTCGTAGAAAATTACGTCGCACGCGCGCGTGATCTTGTTGATGAGGAGGTCGAGGATGATTCACGCGTTGTACTCGTAGCTGATGCCGAGGTGAATGGCCCAACGTGCACAGCTTGTGAATTTTCCGACAGTTGAGGTATGGGGTCTGTACTGCACCACACATCCCCACGCGCGGAGCATGGAGGCATCTCCTTTCTTGCCCGTCCACTTGACGTGCAACGACAGGTTGCCGGTGATCGCCGCGGCTGATATCAGGTTGTGCAGACGCACGGCATGGTGCATCGCGTACCGCCAGTAGGTAGCGGGAAGTTTCGAATACTTTAGTAGCGCGCGCACTTTCGTCATGCGGGTGCACATAAGGGAGCGAGACTTGTTGTAGGATTCCCTTTTCCCCGAGGTAGTCCTGCAGCTCTTTGCTTCGACATTCTACTGCGCCGCCGGTCTACCAGATCTGCAGCTTTTCTCCCGACTATCGTTGCGCGTGAGCAAGCCAGATGCAGAACGCCTCATACGCCCTACTGCGGAATTGAACTTTAGCAGTCCACACATAGCGGGTGCCCGCGTCTACGAAGGTGAGTGTGTAGCCTTCGTCGTTGAGCCCCCAATGGCCGAGGACGACGAAAATATTGTAAACTTGTGCAGTTTTGGGTAGCGATTAGTGCCCGAATCAAGCAGGGGAAATGGCTGGTGCGACAGTGCTGCTTCGAGGCAAACTATACAGGTATGTGGCTGCGATGTGCTCCTTGTTTCGTTGTCGTCAGGGCGCAAAATTGCGCAAGGCGCGAAGACTTCGGCAACGATGCAGTTGTTTAGCGTTTGGCGTGAGGGGTGACCGAGGCGCTGAAGCCATAGGTCGTATGGCGCGCAAAGTTCAGAGGTGCGCAAATAGCGCATGCGCGCCTTGTCTGGATCTTCTTCAAGTACGGGGGCAGGTTCCGCTGGCGCCTCTACTTCTTCTGCGTCATCATCTTCCGTCGTCAGCATGAGCGTGAAAAAATTTATGTAGGGATGATAGAGAGTGGGATGTTAGTCCCGGGAATTGTGCTAGGGATGAGCGTGGGCTCGCGCGGCTCGGGATTGGGACCGTAGATAGTACGACGCAGGGTCGACGGTTCGTTGCCCCAATTGATCGTGTCCCAAGGGTCACGATGTGGCGAATGTCCGCGGGGAGCGGTGGCGGTGTTGGCAGGCGTGGTGGTCGGCGAGGTGAACAATCGGCAGTTCAGTTTCTTCCTCAGTTCCACCCCTTTGTTCTTCTCGGTTGCGTGAGGTGCCCCAACCTTCATCTGAGCCTCCCCATCCGCCGCCGGTTCCGCCTGTTGTGGTACCCCAATCTTCGCAAGTGGTTGCCCAGGTGCCTTCAATATTGCCCAAGGTTCCGCCGCTACTGGTTCCCCATCTGTCGTTGCTTCCCCACCCGCCTTCATTGGAGGCGCCTTTTCCGCCATCCTTCTCCCCATGCGCTGCAAGTAAAGGTGTCGCGTGCCTCTGCGATACTCTTGCGGCGGAGCTCCTAAGCTTCTCGGTGCGCCAACTCTTTTTCTTCTTCGATGCTGAGATTCTTCGCCGCATCGCGCCAGTGGGTTACAGCTTAAGTATTTCTTGGTGTATTGTCGCGGTACTCTACGCGCGTTGAAGGTTCCTCGTCTCCTTCCTCGCAGGATCCACTGGAGGCGATCGTGTGCGGAACTGGGAAGGGGCTCTTCGGGCGTGCCGAATACTCAGAGTGTTGCGCCCTCAAGCTCCAGTGTTGACATTCCTTCGTCTGGCGGTGCGTATCGCTCAGCTTCGGCGATCGCGGCAAGTCCTCTGCCAGCAATGTTGGCATTTGTTGAGGCCGTTGGGGTGTGGCAGTCCCTGCAGGTGCCGTCGGGGTCGGCATCGTGCAGATGCCATCGCGGTGCTTCTATTCGGACCGATGTACATATTCGAAGCGGAGCGGAACGAGGTTGATTAACTCGTCCATGTCACCGATGCAGTCTGGGATATTGAAGTCCAGGACATATACGTCGTTGTCGGCGCGTGCTCGTCCGAGATACTTGCGCGGTTTGTCAGGCGACGTGTAGAGCAGAACCATGTCGCGCGTCTCTGGGTCAGTGCTGAGTTGTAAGTCGCAATCCGTCAGCTGTGACGCCGAGAGTAAGTTGAACCGTAGGTTCTGGACGATGAGCACATCATTCAATGTGAGGTGCGTGTTACTACCACGTGCTTTCACGACGACAATCCCTTGCGCGCTTGCGCGCAGTCGCTTGTTGTTCGCCACGGTGATATAAGTGACAGTGGGGGTGGCGACGGCGGCAACGACGACTCGTTGGAAACGCCTAGAGCCCACCATGTGTTGTCCACATCAGCTATCAAGATACCGGGTATTGTAGTGCTTGTCGTCGGCGTAACAATGTGCACGTGTCATATTTCAGAAAAAGTTCGCGCGCAATCTAGTTGATGGGCTCCGGCCTGGAGTCATGCATGTGCGGGGGGCTTTCAAGCAGCGAGACTGATAAGTTCCAGTCTTGGTCGTCGTCATCGTTGTATTCATGGTCCAAGGTAAATGGGTTGTTTTGCGCAGACGCATTGATGGTGTTATAGTCACAGTAGGCTTCAATGTGCCTAAAACGAAAGATAGAGTGCACAGTCGGATTTCTGCACAGCATCTTTAAACGACCTGTTCACAGCTTCAAATGACCTGATTCAACTTGGATCTGGAGCGTCTTAACATCGCCTACAATAGGCAATTTAGATCGCATGATTTCACCAAGTATTGACGAAACAGCGTCGGTTTGAACGAACGGCACTATGGCAGCCACTATAGTCTTAGAACACAAGATAGGAAGAGTTACGAGTTGGGAATGACTCCCAGCTCCTACAAACCCCAAGAGCCGAGGTACAGTGATGTGGAAGAGTGCCACACTGTCCCCAACCAAGAAGGGTCTCGAAACTACCCTCCACAAGGGTCTACACCAACAGAAATGTTACACTACACATTGTAATGCAACTATCTTAAACATCTTGAAGTGTACCCTTTTGGCGAGCTTCGAAATCACTTGAGGCTGGACACCAAGGCTCGGGTTCTTCATCACAAACTCATCCTTGAGTTCTTGATGGGTCTGCTGCACACACCTGCGACACGCCGAACGTTCGACACACGACAAAATAGAAACCGCGCACGGGACACACGACAAATAAAAACCGCGCGCGAGACACAAATGACTGCGTAACACGCGACTAGCGATAACTTGCTATTGACTCGACACACACACACACTCGACATCATGACTCTTCATGCACACACTATTATAAGCATGAAATATACATATATTATTTCATGCCCTCATTCCATTCCATGCACACACGCATGCACGCACACGGACAACAAGCCGAGTGCAAACCGTAGGTTGCACCAAAAACTCCCCCTCGGATTGTTGGCCTTAGGATCTGCTCCTCTCAGTTCAGGGCCATTCCAGCCAGCTTGCAACACTTCCAATGCTGCTGCTCCACCAGCCTCTTGGTCATCATGTCTGCCGGCTGCCCCGTCGTCTTCACGTAGTGCAACTCAACTTCACCCGCGGCCACCATGCCCCTCGTCCAATGCCACTTCACCCTCATACACTTCGTGAGGCCATGCAACTTAGCAAGAGCAATGGCACCTTGGCTATCACAATAGAGTGGGGTAGGTCCTTGCTGCTCCTCTCCCAATTCAGCTAACAAACGCCGCTGCCACACAATCTCCCGTACGGCAGGGAGTACCATGTACTCAGACTCCACTGAGCTCAATGCTTGGTCTACCTGCTTCTTGCTTTTCCAAGCAGTTGGGCCTCCACCAACACAGCATATGAACCCTCCAACACTTGTCATGTCCTCTAGTTCCGATGCATATGAAGCAACCGAGAATGCGGTGAGGAACAAACGCCCGGGTTCAACTCCATCCGCGCCCTTTTGGCGCCTTTGCGCCGCCGCCGAGTATTGCAGCCCAACGGTCAGTGTTTGGCCAAGATACTTGGCCACCCTCATTCCAGCTGCTACCTGCTCCTCATTAGGGCATTGAACAACCCTAGCTAATTGCATGGTAGCAAAGGCAATGTTCGTCCGAGTGTTGACCGCCGCGTACATGAGGCTGCCCACCAGCGAGTGAAAACGTCGCCTCTCCTCTTCGCCAATGCTCTCCTCCTCTGGTCCCTTCACACACTTGAACCCAGAGGGAAAGGGTGCAGACACAAGAATTTCTTGGTGAATGGGTCCCAAAGAAGCCACCCTTTGCTGTTTTGAGCCATGCCCAAGTGCACGGCCCATATCGCCTTGGCACCAAGCTTGTTGTGCCGAAGATGCTTAGGTACGAGCGCCATGCACATGCACCCGAACACCCAAAGCATATCCACCTTTGGCTTCCTTCCAATCCACTCCACATAGGGCACCCAATTCTCTGCTCCCACATGAGTCAAAGCTCTGTTCTTGGCCACACACGCACTCCGCACCGCATCAGGCCAGAAATAGTCGGGTAGCCTGGCTTCTATGAGCAACCCGCGTGACGTCTCCGTGATTGTGCGGTTCGCTCGCTCGGCGATGCCATTCATTGCAGGGGAGTAGGGCATGGTAAGAGAGTGCCTTATCCCATTCTTCTTCAGCCACAATCCGAACTCCTTGCTCAGGAACTCTCCCCCTCGATCAGTGCGGATCGACTTCACTAGCCGGTCTTGTTGCCGCTCCACCATCGGCAACCAATCGGTCTTCACGGTTTCAGCCACGTCGCTCGACTATGGTGAGGAAGTACTCTGCTCCAGCAGCTCCTAGCTTCAGGGGGCTCCCCACGTCCATCACCAGCTCATCAAGTGGTGCCTTAGCCGTTGCCTCCGAAGTCGAGAACGGAAAACGGGTGAACTTGGCTTGCATGCACGTCGGGCAGCCGAGCACCTCATTGGGCTCCCCCTTCACACGTATGCCAGCAACCATCTCATTCTTCACTAGCTGCTGCAAGATGGGGCCACATGCCCCATTCGCCGATGCAAGGTGAGCCAATCACACTCCCCCGTAGCCGAAGTTGGATTGGAGAATGCCGCGCTCGCAATAGCGCCCCACATGCTCTCTCCGTACTCCTCCTCTGCTGCTGCCTCGGGGTTCTCCTCACCCTTGTGCTGCTTCTTGGCTGCTGCACCACTCTCCTCGTGTTCTCCGAGCTTGCTGGTCCCTCCAAGATTGCACTTCTTGGACTCAATGTCCTTAACGCGACCGTTCGCGCCATCGCCGCTACCAACCGCTTCACCTTTGGTGCTGACGCTTGCTGCCACTTGCCTCTCCTTAGGCATGGGGACCACAGGGATCTGCCACATCTCATTGTAGACGTCCCTATCCTCGTGAAGGTCCCAAAGGATCCGCTTGTCAAGCCTCGCGGTATAGGTCTTGGCTCCCTTTGAGTTTGTGTCCATACCGGCCTTTGCCAATTGTCGCACGGAAATCAGGTTCGCAGCAAGGCTGTGCACCCAAAGCACGTTCTTGAGGCCCACCATCTTCCCATCAGCACCCTTGAACATGGCCTTGCGCATGCCTTTCACCTCTGCTCGCTGCCCCAAAGCCGATGTGACATGCTTCACCGGTGACGGTTCAAGTTCGGTGAGCAAGTCCGTGCGAGGTGTCATGGTATAGGTAGCGCCGCTATCGATCAGCCAATAGTCCAGGGGGTGTAGGGTAACCTTTCCCACAGCTGCAGACTAGTTTTCATCCTTCTCTGGTGCAGCCGGTGCTTGCGTCGAGACGAAGAAGAAGAATTGGCCCGGGAACCGATCGTCGCTCGGGTCCTTGTCGTTATCTCCGCTCTTCATGTTTGCAGCACCGCCTTCGCGACCGCCATGGCCTCCACGGCCTCTACCTCTCCCTCCTCCTGCTCCTCTACCCTCTTGGCCTTGAGCAGGGGTCCAACCTTCAGGGAGCTTGTAGCAATCGCGTCACATGTGTCCGGTCTTGTGGCAATAATGGCACTCGCCATCGAATCGGCCGCGACCGCGTCCACAGCTCTTGTCGTCGCTGCCGTAACCGCCACTCCCGCGACCTCTATTGAAGTTGTTGCTGCCAAATCTACCTCCCCCTCCTCCTCTTCCTCTTCCACGACTGTACCCCCGGCCGATGCTTGCTGCCCCGGCGCCATCCGCACTCGCCAACTCACGGCGAGGGAAATCCTCTTGAAGGATCGCTCGCTTCACGTCTTCAAGCGAGAGGCGGGGCAAGTCGCGATTTAGGTTGATGATGAGTGAGGACCATGACTCAGGGAGTAAGGCCAGCAACTTGGTCTTCTTCTGGAGCTCACTGTAGTTCAAATCAGCTCCTTCAAGCCGCGTCAACAAGTCAAAGAATTTCTGCACCCCTTCTTCAACCGGTTCATCCTCTTCAATTCGTAGTGTCGCCATTTGCCGTTCCAACACCACCGCTACCGCCGCTGTTGCAGGAGCGTGTACACCCTTGAGAGCAGCCCATGCCTTTGGTCCCTTCTCTGGTTTACGCTGGAAAGGCTTGATGTGACGGATTTGGCTGCTCCCCAACGCTTGCCCAAGTAGGAGATAGCCTTGTGCGCTCTTCCGCACCCACGGGCTCTTCTCTGGGTCGTTCTCGGGGCGCTTCTCCATTCCTTCCATCACCTCCAGCAGGTCATAGTAGTCAAATACGTTCTCCATTCTGAAGGATCACTCAGCAAAGTTGTCACTGTTGAACTTGTCAAGCCCGAACACTCTTGGTTCATCCCTACAAGGTCCAAGAGTAGGTTGCACGGGCGCCATGGCTGAATCACGGGTCCTCCACTGCCTCCAGCACCTCTGTCACCCCTTTCCTCAGGTCCAGCCATCGTCGTATTTGCTCCAAGGAGCTCTGATACCACTTGTTATAGTCACAGTAGGCTTCAATGTGCCTAAAACGAAAGATAGAGTGCATAGTCGGATTTCTGCAAAGCGGCTTTAAACGTTTCTAGCGTTCTGTTCACAGCTTCAAATGACCTGATTCAACTTGGATCTGGAGCGTCTTAACGTCGCCTACAATAGGCAATTTAGATCGCACGATTCCACCAAGTATTGACAGCCACTATAGTCTTAGAACACAAGATAGGAAGAGTTACGAGTTGGGAATGACTCCCAGCTCCTACAAACCCCAAGAGCCGAGGTACAGTGATGTGGAAGAGTGCCACACTGTCCCCAACCAAGAAGGGTCTCGAAACTACCCTCCACAAGGGTCTAAACCAACAGAAATGTTACACTACACATTGTAATGCAACAATCTTCAACATCTTGAAGTGTACCCTTTTGGCGAGCTTCGAAATCACTTGAGGCTGGACACCAAGGCTCGGGTTCTTCATCACAAACTCATCATTGAGTTCTTGATGGCTCTGATTCACACACCTGCGACACGCCGAACGTTCGACACACGACAAAATAGAAACCGCGCACGGGACACACGACAAATAGAAACCGCGTGCGAGACACAAATGACCGCGTAACACGCGACTAGCGATAACTCGTTATTGACTCGACACACACACACTCGACATCATGACTCTTCATGCACACACTATTGTAAGCATATATATTTTATTTCATGCCCTCATTCCATTCCATGCACACACGCATGCACGCACATGGACAACAAGCCGAGTGCAAACCGTAGGTTGCACCAACAGATGGGATGTTCGGTGCGCACTGGTGACGGAGTGCGTGTGAAGAATGAGGAATGATTGAACTAGGAAAAGGTTGGATACAAATATGAAACCCTAGAAACCTGTACCCCTTAGTGACTACCCCACTAGAGCCTACAAAGACTAAGTCATATATATCTGACACACCCCCATAGGCAAAGTGGGGGAGAACAAGGGGTCACAAGACCAGTCAAGCAAAAACAAGCTCAGGGTGGATCACAACGTCACCACACATTCCGAGCACCGGTTCAAAGGCCATATGGCCAGTTCACATGCAAAATCATATATATAAAGGTAATCAAGCAAGAGCAGGTATATATAGATCACAGTACAAGGAAGGTCAAGAAGTAAGCAAGTGAGGCCAAGTAGGCACAAGACCTAGCATCGTACAAAAGCGCTGATGATCACAAGGCTGAAGTGCCTTGGTAAAGATATCAGCAGTGTTGGCCTGAGAGGCCACGTAAGCAAGGCGCAGCTGACCACGCTGCTGCAGCTCACGAGCAAGGAAGTAGCGAAGAGCAATGTGCTTCGTTCTGTGCTCCAGTCTGTGCTCCCGACACAAGGCCAGCATGGCCTTGTTGTCCACGTACAGAATTGGAGGAGAACGAGGCGGCTCTCCCAGGTCGGTCAGCAGGTAGGTGAGCCAGCGTAACTCCTGTGCAGCCATGGCCCCTGCGTAGATCTAGGCCTCACAGATGGAGCCGAGAACAGAAGACGAGCAGGTAGACCGCCACGAAACAGAGCCGGAACCAAGACTGAAGGTGTAACCATGTGACGACCGCTGCGTAGCCAAGTCGTCTGCCCAAGAAGCGTCTGCGTGACCAGTCAGGACCACTGAACTCCGCCCTCCAAGCACGAGCCCCATGCCCGACGTACTGCACAAGTAGCGCAACACCCTATTCGCAGCAGCCATGTGCTCTGGTCGGTGTCTCCCAGAAGCAACATAGCGTGCTAAGATGCTAAGAGGGTATGCTAGGTCAGGACGAGTGCAGGTCATCAGGTACATGAGGCAGCCAACAAGCTCTGGGTACGGGCCACTCGGCTCTACGGACTCATCCGAAGGCAGAGCTGAGAGCGAGTGGCGAGTAGACAGAGGAGTGGCCTGAGGCGAGGAGTACGTGAAGTCGAAGCGCTGAAGGACCTGCTGCACCATGTGTGACTGAGTCAGGGTAATGGTGCGCCGTGCTCTGTCCCGGGTGATCTGCAAGCCAAGATAGCTGTGCAGTTCACCCAGGTCTGTGCACGTGTGTCTCTTCTACAGCTCGGACTTCACGTGGGCGAGTCCAGCAGTGTCAGCAGTAGCAAAGACCAAGTCGTCGACGTACGCGAGGATGTACAACGGCGGCAGCGAGGTGTCGGTGCGTAGAAACAGCGATGGGTCGGCAGTAGACGGAGCAAACCCAAGAGCCGCTACCGTAGTCCTCAGTGTGTCGTGCCACTCGCGGGGAGCCTGGCGGAGACCGTAGACTGGCCGCCGGAGGCTCCACTGGGTACCAGGAGGAAACGACCCAGTGAAGCCAGGAGGGCGGCGCAGCTAGATCTCCTCGTGCAGGCTGCCCTGTAGGAAAGCAGTGCTGAAGTCAAGAGAGTGAAGCTCGTAGTCGCGCTGAGCGGCTATGTGCAGCAGCACCCGAAGAGTGGTCATCTTTGGGGTGGGGGAGAAGGTCTGAAAGTAGTCAACTCCCTGCCGCTGACTGAAGCCTCGAGCCACGTAACGTGCCTTGAAGACAGGCGGAGAACCCGGCGGCCGCTTCACCCTGAAAATCCACATGCCGCTGACGATGTTCGCCCCAGGTGGGGGAACCTCGTCAACGTAGGTGCCTGTGGACTTCCATGAAGCCATCTCTGCGTCCATGGCTGACTGCCACTGAGAGGAGTAGGGACCCTCTATCGCCTCTGCGTAAGAGCGCGGAGTCGGGATGTCTGGTGCATCCGGGTCTCCCTCAGGGGCAATCAGCATGGACACGAGATGAGGTAAAGCAGCAGCAAAACACTGGAACTCCTCCTGCCTGTCCTCAAGGACGTCCGTGCTAAGAGCACACTCACCCCCGACGGACGGAGGACAGACAGACTCAGACTCAGCAACAAGACTCGCGGCGTAGTCTAGACGACAGAGAGCAGCGAAGTCGATGAGCTCAGCAACTAAGGCAGACGCAGCAGTGGACTCAAAGGAAGGGTCAGTGACAACAGTAGCCAGGAGACGCGTGACAGTAGGACTGGCAGCACGAAGGGAGTCAGACTCCGGGTCAGCAAGAGCAGGAAGAGAGGACGCAGGAGGAGACGGCAAAGGGACACGCAGTGGAGCAGTGGAAGGACGCAGTGCCATCTGGTGCGTGCCCGGGACCGCAGGAGGACGCTGGCGTGGAACACGACGACTAGTGCGAGCAGCACGAGCAGGCGACGCAGGACGAGACTCAGGCTCACGACGCTCAGCAAGACCTCCAGTAGGACCAGTGTAGGGAGGAGGAGCAGGCAGTGGGGAGGCGAGCTGTAACTGTGACTCGGAATGGACAGGCGGTGGACACTCTAAGGAAGGAGCAGGACCAGTAGAAGGCGGGAGACCAAGAACCTGCTGAAGGAGCGGAACGAAGAACGGCCGCGGCCGCGCAGCGCCCCCAGAACCAGCAGGGACAGCACCAGCACCCCCAGCGTCAGCACCAACGCCAGCAGCACCACCAGCTCCAGCAGCACCCCCAATAGCTCCAGCAGCGCCAACTCCAGCACCCCCAGAAGTACCAGCTCCAGCAGCACCTCCAGCGCCAAGACCTCCAGCAGCGCCAGCTCCAGCAGGACCACCGGAAGACGCAGCAGCACCACCTCCAGTAGTACCTGCAGCAGCGCCTACGCCAGCAGCACCTCCAGCTCCAGCACCAGCAGCACCACCAGGCCCAGCAGCCCCAGTACCGCCGGTACGAGCACCTCCGGGACCCGTGGCTCTTGAACCTCCAGCAGCCGCAGAACCTCCAGCACCGGTAGCACCACCAGCTCCAGCAGCACGACTCCAGCGGCGAGCAAACCACTCACGCAGCTCCTGGGGAGAGGGCAGCTCCCGCCGGGACGAAGCACCCGAAGGACCTCCAGGCCCAGCACCACCAGGCTCCACTCGAGCAGGCCCAGCACCCTCAGGCTCCGCACCCCCAGACTCAGCAACCCCAGGCTCAGCACCCCCAGACTCAGCACCCCTAGGCTCCGCACGCTCAGGCTCAGCACCCCCAGACTCGGCACCCGCAGGCTCAGCACCCCTAGCAGCACCAGAGTCAACAGCGACCTCGACAGGCTCGACTGCGTCTACCTGGGACACACCTGAGGGGGCAGGACCCTAAGGGGGGAGGGGGTCTACCGGGGGGGGACCTGGCGCGAGGAAGAGTGGCGGGGGGGGAAGGGGAGCAGTGCGGTAGGGGAAGAGACGGTAGTAGGGAACCGACTCGTCAAACGTGACGTCCTGAGAGGACAGAACACGGCGCGAGGTGGGGTGGTAAAACTGCCAACCAGGCGCGTCAGGGGGGAAGCCAAGGAAGACGCAGGGAACAGCACGAGTGGACAGCTTGTCCGCAGACAAGTCTCGGACGAAAGCCCGAGATCCCCAGACACGGAACGCAGACGCATCGCCAACCTTCCCCGTCCACCCCAGGGTGGGGGAGGTCTTCGGCAAGGAGACCCGGGGCTGAAGGTTGATCTGCTGCGCCGCGTACTGAACCGCGAACGGCCACAGAAAATGGGGAGCAGCCGCATGGATCATGGACGTACGAGCGACGTCCATGACCATGCCAATGCGGCGCTCAGCAATCCCATTTTGCTGTGGAGAGGCCGGAAGTGTGAACGTCTGGCGGATGCCCCTCGCACGGCAGAAGGCTCGCAGAAGGTCGGAGGAAAACTCTCCACCTCTGTCGGAGTGCAGGCGCAGAACAGGAAAGTCCGAGCCGAAACTCTCTCTGAGCTGAAGACGAGCAGCGCGGATCCAGTCGATCAACACCCCAGTGACATCACCCTTGGTGCGCAAGGGGAAGATTGCGGTGTAACGCGAGTAGTCGTCAACCACCAAGAGGAAGTAACGCTCATGACCCTGTCCACGGACGCGGGCTGGGCCCCACACGTCCATGTGAAGAGTCTGCAGCGGAGCCTCTGTCGGCGGAAACTCGGAGGAGTGAGGAGCGGCACGCTGCCGCCCCTCGATGCAGGGAACGCAGGTAGGGGCAGGCCCCTAAGGAAGGGGAGGGAGGGACCAGGGGAGACCAGAGACGAGGCAGGGAGGGGTGACCAAGGCGGTGGTGCCAGAGGAGGGTCTGGTGGGACAAGAGGCGACACGAGCAGGGGGCAGACTCAGGACCAGACCTGGACGCTGCAGCAAACACCTGACCCGACGCAGCTACCTGACCAGACGCAGTAACCGGAGGAGACTCGGTAGTCAGTGTGTACAGGCTCGACCCCGGCTGACGGGTAAACGTGGCCAAGTGTCGGCCCGTCCGAGCACACGTGCAGTGGGTCACCCGCTGACTCGCAGGAGTGAACTGGTCAACTCCCTCATCCTGCAGGTCAGCACCACTCACCAAGTTCGTAGAGAACGAGGGGAGGTAAAGACCTGACAGGGAGCCAGACGGGGCCGCTGGACACGGTAGTACAGTGGAGAAGTGGGCAAGGACAGGACCCCCAGAGGGGTCTGCCAGGGTGATCGCAACCGGCCGACTGAGCGGCGTGAGGGTGGTGCGGTCTCGAAAGAAGGAGCGAGAAGCACCCGAGTCAAGGGTGAAGGTGTGCAAAGCCTGACCAGACGTGGTACCTGAGAGAGCAAACTCACCAGCACCTTGAGCAGCAAACTCACTCGTACCTGGAGCAGCGGACTCGCGAGCACCTAGAGCAGCAGCTGCAATGCCCGGGTCAGGCGGAACACACAGGTAACAGTCACCCTCATCACTAGGATCATAGTAAAGATCAAAGATAGCAACACCCGACTTGAGAAAATCACCCCAGCGAGGGATCTCAGAGGCGTCAGGGAACCAGAGACGCCAGGCGTCAGTCAGGTGGCCAAAGCAGCGCTGGGTGGTGTGCGGCCCGCCGCACAGCTCCCCAGTGCGATCACCAGTACGCAGGACATAGGCACAGGGACCAGCACCCCCAGACCGCTGACGCGCAGCGTACCACTCACGAAGCTGCTGGGGCGGCGGGATCTCACGAGAGCGCTGCTGCTGCTGACGCTGGCCACCACCGAAGCCTCCTCGCGGCACACAGCCACCCCGACCAGCGCCACCGCCTCCGCCGCCACCGCCGCCTCCTCCACTCCCACCGCCACCGCCGTCGCCGCCTCCGCCGCCGCCACCAGAGCCCCCACCCCCGCCACCACTCCCACCGCCACCCCCACCCCCACCGCCGCCCCCACCGCCACCACCACCGCCCCCGCCCGCTCCCCCAGCACCCTTGCCCCCCCTGCCCTTGCCGTTGCGGCGCCTCCCGCTAGGGGCAGACGCAGCGCCGACCGACTCGGTGCCAACGAGGTCGACAGCAGCAGCAGAGGCAACAGAGGGCAAAAGGGGGACGGGGGAACACCCCTCAAAGAAAGGGGCACGAGGGTCACCACGAGAGGCTCCTACAGCGACTATACTCTTCTTAGCTGCAAGGAGGCGCTCCTCGAGGAGGTCAACGGTGAGTGTGGTGGGGCAAACAGAGAGGAAGTGGTCCCTGACCGAGCGAAGGGAGTCAGGGAGTCGGGTGACTAGGTAGTAGAGGGTGATGTACATAGGGGGGGGGTTCTTGGCGCAAAACTCAGCAGGAAGCGCAGCGCGGTAGCGAGTGTCACTAGTGCGGAGGTGCGTAATGAGGTCAGCGACTGTGGCAAAGGCGGCGAGGTCAGAGAACAGGTACGGCAGCATGAGGCGACTAAGGGCAGCAGTGGCAGGGGAGGAGTAGCGTGCAACTACAGCGTCGTACAAGGTCTTAGTAGTCTTGTACTGGCTAAAGTGCGCGCGCTCAGTGGACGGCAGGTGACTACGCACAGCAAGGCGGGCAGCAGCGTCGTGTGTGGTCCACTGTGAGCGAACAGTACTGTCAGCATCGGCAGCAGGGGCAGTAGAGGCGCCAGACGTGAGATCGAACAGTGAGAGGTCGTGTTTGCTATCGCACTGCAGGAAAAGCTGCAGATCATCTATCCAGACCTCAAAGTCTACTGCTCGACCCTCAGCATCAAAGGTAAGAACGTTGGGACTAGCCATGACAGCAGCAGCAGCAGCAGGCTAGCAGCAGCAGCAGCAGAAGCAGGTTAGCAGTAGCAGCAGCGGGAGGGGCGCGGCTCGGCGGTGCGCTTACCAGGGGCGGGTGGGTAGAAGCCCGCAAGTGGTGGGGCAGGGCCGAGGTGCGTCGGCAGGATCAGGGCCGCGACAGGGCGGCAGAGGAGGGCCGCGCCTCGGCTGCAGGGTAGGGCCGGGACGGCGGTGGCGGCTGCGAGGAACGGCGGCGGCCGCGACGAACGGCGGCGGCGGCTGTCACGGCAGCGGCAGCGGCGGTTGTCTCAGCAGCAGCAGCGGCGGCAGCTGTCACGGCAGGAGCGGCTGCGGCGAACGGCCGTGGCGGAAGCTGCAGCGGCAGTAGGCGCGACGGCAGCTACTGCTGGGGCGGCGACGACGGGGCGGCAGGGCCGCGAAGAGCCGCGAAGGGGCCGCGAAGGGGCCGCGAAGGGCCGCGAAGGGCCGCGGAGGGGCCCCAAAGGGCCGAGAGGGGGGCCGCGAAGGGTCGCGACGAGGCCGCGAAGGGCCGTGAGGGGGCCGCGAAGGGTCGCGAAGGGGCCGCGAAGGGCCGTGAGGGGGCCGCGAAGGGTCGCGAAGGGGAGGGGGGGGGGCGCGAAGGGTCTTAAGAGGGGCCGCGAGGGGCCGCTAAGGGGTCGCGACAGGGGCCGTGATGGGGCCGCGAAGGGGGCCGCTAAGGGGGCCGCGAGGGGGGGGGGCACTAAGGGGCCGTTAAGGGGCAGGCCACTAAGGGGCCGCGAAATTTTAGGGCAGGACGCAAAGCGCGCTTCGGGCAGGCTAAAAAAAAAATCGAAGGTGGGCCCTTAGGATGAAACGGTCCCACTAGGGAACCCGCTCTATACCATGTGAAGAATGAGGAATGATTGAACTAGTTAAATTTTGGATACAAATATGAAACCCTAGAAACCTGTACCCCTTAGTGACTACCCCACTAGAGCCTACAAAGACTAAGTCATATATATCTGACAGTGCGTACGCGGCGACAACGAGTTCCCCGTGTGTGGCGCATTGTCATATAGCTGATGTCATTGCGCGAGCCTCCATGTTGTGCCGGCGACGGCTGCTCCAGGTTGGGTTCGCATTGCGTGGTGTGGGCTGAAAGCCCCGAGCTTTACGTGTATCTTGCCGCACGTCCTGTCGACCGGCCCAAGTGCTCGGTTTGGGCTGGCGATTGCTGTAGCAAAATTTACATCGCTCCGCAGAATGCCCATACTTTTGTTTTGCAAATTTTGCAATAGTGGCGCCGCAATCGTCGCTCTTCCTTGTTGTCGGTGTAGAAGGCGAGTTTTTCTCGTCACGGCGCAGGACGATCCTTATGCAGGTCCATGTCCTGTTGTTCGACAAGAAGGGCGGCGCAAAGGGCAACTTCCGTGACAGCTCCCTGTTGCCGGAGGAGGGCCTTGCAAGGTCGCCATTCAGGGCCGATTCCTTCGAGCACGATGGTGACAAATATTTGCTCGGAGATTGAACTCCCGTGCTTCGCGATTTGACCGCGTATGCGCCGGCAACGATTGATGTAGCTGTTGGCATTTTTACCTCCATCAGTTGTTGGAGTCATCTGCTCGACGACTTTGAATCCGTTGGCTGGTACATTTTGGTGAGGTAAAGCCAGGCTTCAAGTGCCGGAGCTGGCTTCGTATCAAACGAGCGAATGCCCAGCTGCTCTGTCAGCGATATGTTTCGGAGCAAAAAGTTGTACGCCATGAGCGAGCCGATGGGCCTGCGTAGCTGCCGTTAAAATATTGATGAATATGTGCTTTCTGCAGGAGCAGCTCCAGCTCAAAGCTCCAGGTATATAAGTCCTAGCTGTCAAAAGTGGTACTTGCCTTGATTTTAGAAATACTAAGGAACTTGGACTGGGCTGAGAGAATTGCGTCATCGCTTGGGCGAGGGACTTTTGGTGTTGATGCATTTGTGTCGAGGGAGAAGGTTTGCGAGGCGGTTCCGCGGCCAGTCGCAGGTGGTTGAGAAGGTTGGGAGGAGGTTCCCGCGTCGCCACTCCGCAATGTCTGAGGTCCTTGTTCAAGAGTTGATAGTCGCTGAAGCACTTGCTCCAGTGCGACAGAGCTGATTGTCGTCGTCGCCTCAGATTCGTTTGTCCTCTGGATCCGCCGGCCATCCTTACACACGGGCGTGTGCCGGACGCCACCTTTAGTTTGCCGGAGCTTTCGGAGGTGGCAGTGCGAAGAATTCCTGAGCTTTCATACCATGTTACGATCCCATGGGGGACCTAGCAGGAATCACCTCAGGTTGTTCGCACCGAGTTAATGCAACGGAATTGATTGACCTCATATCAGAGTGAATGTAAATGACTGAAGTGATTATATATACATATAAATCGCTTTATATATATAGAGTGCAGGGAATACGAAACGACGTAGGCTAGCCATGTACTCTAAGAAGTACATTCCCTTATTACAGCGAGGTGACACCGTGCGACGCGGGAACTTGTTACAAACCTTTTCCGGCCACTTTCCTTGGCGATACAGCCGCCCGATGCTTTTGTCGTTGACGGTCCAGATCCTGCCAAGTGCATGTGACGTTTTGCGTCACTCTGGCCGTTCACATTCGTACTTGATTGTGCTGGGTTCTTGTTACGAACAGAAATGTAGTGCACTCAAGATTTCCCTTATCGTAACATCACCCGCCATTGATGAATCTGACTAAAACTCAAAGCTATCAGATAGCTAAAACTCTAACTAAAACTCTAACTAACAAGTTCTCATGCGGGTGGGTGATAGTCAATATGACTAAAACTCAAAGCTATCTGACCAGCATGAGAACTTTTTGACATTTTCTGACAATAAGAGAATCGCACACCTTGACTCTCTTCCTTACGTTCACAAGCAACAAGGTATCGACGAACGAACAGAATATAGGCCTTGCAACGAGGATTTATGTGTGAATGTAACAGTATGCCATGCAAGTCACGCACTCTCCCTACACACATAAAGTAATACCGTGCACTTTTAGTGTTTCGCCCTACACAATCAATCAGCTTCCCACAACGTGTTGTCATCTCAAACTCGTCGATAAATAATTTATTTTCGGGAGGCTGCGCATTACGGATCTTCAGTTGCATAGTACAGTGATGACGTCATCTTGCCCTCATAAAAACAGTACGAGCACCTCGCTTGTTGGGAAATTCACCTTAGGATGTTTGAGAAGAACTAGGTTTAGTACTTTCTAGACTACGCGCCCCACGGAGTCACAACAATTTGCGGCTGCATCTTCCAGGGAAATAATAACATTTGACTATTCGATTATACCAAACAGATTATCGTCGAGGTCATCGTCCTTGGCCAACACTGCTTTATTACATCAGAGGATCAAACCGGCATGCCCGAAAAATTGGAGCACTGCAAAATGAACGAGCACAATCCTGACATCTTTGTCACAAAACCCCATAATACTCCAAACTGGTAGAAACAAAATGAATGGAACATGAGGAGATACAAAGGGGGTATATCTAACATCTCATACCCTCTGTAGTACAGCCCAGCCTAGCCTACAAAGTACACATGCAAATATGTATGTGTACGTTGACACGCCCCCTATGCTAGGTAAGCAGCAGTGCCCAGAAAATGAGAAACAACTCAAGGC
The DNA here is from genome assembly GCA_947471745.1 of Closterium sp. Naga37s-1. NCBI lineage: Eukaryota > Viridiplantae > Streptophyta > Zygnematophyceae > Desmidiales > Closteriaceae > Closterium > Closterium sp. Naga37s-1. The sequence continues at coordinate 1,486,797 of CANJKZ010000777.1, read as the reverse complement.
GGCACAACTACTCGAGCCTTAGAGGCAAGGGGCCAAAAGGCATGTCAGCAAGAACAATAGAGTGTATGAGGTACAACTCAAGCTGGTACTACTAGCGTAGCCTATAAGACGAACGGCCATAAGGCCAGTCAGTGAGTATAATTAAACAAAATCAAACCAAGTACAGTTTATAGAGATCAAAGACCTGGGCATGCTGGGACAAGGCCAAGCTGTATGCAGAGTCGCTGAAGATGTCTGCGATGTTGGCCCTTGAGGCTAAGTGTATTTCGTGTGTCTGGCCGCGTTGCTGCAGCTCACACAGTAGGAAGTACTACAGTTGAATGTGTTCGTTTTGCCCTCCAGTCTAGGCTCCTGACACAGGAGGATCATGGCCGTATTATCAGCAAACAAGACCGGAGCAGAGCTAGGTGGCTCACCTAAGTCTGTGAGCAAGAAAGCCAGCCATCGGAGCTCATATGAAGCCATAGCGCCAGCGTAAATATCTGCACCACAACTAAACTGTGCCACTGACGATGAGCAAGTTGACCTTCACGGGACCGCTCCTGCACCAAGACTGAAGCAGTAGCTTTGAGAAGACCTGAGAGTTTCGATGTCGTCTGCCTACGATGCGTCAGTCTGTCCCGTAAGTGCAACCGGCTGTCGTCCTACGAGCACAAGCCTCGTGTCTTATGTACTAGGCAGATAGGACAATACCCTCTTAGCAGCCAACTAATGCTCAGGTCGTTGTCTCCCAGTCGCAACAAAGCGAGCAAGGATGCTGAGAGGATATGCGGGGTCTGGGCGAGTGCAGGTCATCAGGTACATGAGGCATCGCACCAGCTCTGGATACTGACCACTAGGCTCAAGAGGATTGTTAGGGTCAAGGGCTGAGAGCGTATGGCCAATAAGCAGAGGAGTTGGCTGTGCAGAGGAGAAACAGAGGCCAAAGCACTGGAGGATATGCTGCACCATGCGTAACTGAGTCAGAGTAACAATGTACGCTGCTCTATCCCTAGCAATTTGTAGGCCAAGATAGCGACGCAGATCACGTAGCTTTGTGCACTTGTTTCTCCTAAGCGATTTGGCCTTCACTAAGGCCAGTGCAGTTGTGTCACAATGACATCGACATAGACAAGGATGTTGAAAGAAGTAGAATTGGAGTGAACGAAGAGCGACAATTCAGTTGAGGACAGAAAGAAGCGAAGTTCCGCCATAATAGGGCGTATCCCTGGGTGGTGGTAGGGCCACTGTAGCAGGCAATGTTGATGGCATGCGGGAAACCCGGCTGCCATCAACATTTCCCCCGAGTTGCCTGCGGCTCGCAGTTCGTGGCAAGGAAAACAAAGAGTGCGACGATCGCACATGAATGTATGCAACCAATCACAGCACATTGCGACACCACACAAAAAGTCAAACCGGCTACTCCCCCAACTGAAAGCCGACCTCGCATTTGGGAATAGGTAAACTTGACGCTCAAAGGGGGCCTGTAAATTGACAAGCAGAAAGTTGGTTCATACATACGTGCCATTTGGCATAAGTGTAAACACACACCGCGCATGCACAAGCCGCTAGATGACCACTTTACAAGGTTGACGGCCGAGCCGCTAAGCACACGCCGCTGCCAATACACGTTTGCTGAAATATATGCGCCAGACCGTGATAAAGCACTGCCCAGCAGCGCTTCTTCGGCACCTGTTCCATCCGTCGCGACATGACCACTCTGGTGGTCCTACTGCTCTGCATTGATGTGCACATATTATATGGGTTCTACATAGAAAGCTTCAACCGTATTGTAGCCACTGCTGTTGTGCATTGGATTGCGATGCAGGAGACGATCTCCTCAAGCTCGTCATCGCTCACGTCTGTGTCGCCACCGCCATTTGAGCTATCTGCGTGTGCGCCACGCGCAGAGCTCGGGCCGGCACCGTCTCGCCTGGTATCTGCTTCACGCTTTATGTTACTACGCATTTTGCCGTTCTCGCACTGCTCCATCATCCACTTCACATATGGCGGATCCTCCCAAGGCTCGTCATCGTCGACCTTTGCCTTACCCTTACCCCGGTCTCTCTGCTTACGGGGAGGCATGTTGAACCTGCGGTGCTAAACTTGCTCTAGGATTCCCTCACTCGCGTGTGCGTGGGGTTCTGTGGTGGTCTACATCATGCCTAGAGTAGATCTAGATCTGGAGCAACTGGTGGTTGCTTTTTGCCACGCCGATGCAAAGAAGTTGGGTGAAGCTCATCGCAGGGGTCAGGCACAGCTTCATCCCGACCAATCGCTGGTTTGGTTGGATCGGGAATTTTACCGGCATGTGTGAAGTCAAACGTGGTGTGTGCGACTACAATTTGCGCGGGAACAATACATGTGCGATGTGGTGGGTGGACCGTGCGACCCAACACTCCCATGCGATATGTTACTTCGACCAATCACAGCACACTTGAACCGCGCCAATTTCATGACACCAACCCGCGATATACAGATTCGTGGCATCCGCATTTCCCGCCTGCTATCTACAGTGGCCCTTCCACCACCCAGGGATACGCCCCTAGTCTAGAGTGTGTTGTGCCACTGACGAGGCGCCTGGCGCAGACCGTAGACGGGCCATCGATGGATCCACTGGGTCCCAGTAGGAAAGTACCCAGTAAAGCCAAGTGGGCGGCGGATGAAGATCTGCTCGTGCAGGCTGCCCTGGATAAAGGCATTCGAGAACTCGATCGCGTGGGGGAGAAGGTATGAAAGAGGTCTAACCATTTTCGTTGACTAAAGCCCTTGGCCACATAGTGCACCTTCAAGGCAAGCATCTTACCAGGTGGCCTTTTCACCTTGAAGATCCACTTGCCATCTACTACGTTTTCCCTAGGAGGGGAACTGCGTCGATGTAGGTGAGTGTGGACCTCCAAGATGTCATCTCTGCGTCCATGACTGCTATCCTCTGAGAGGCCCAGGGTCCCAAAACATCCTCAGCGTATGTGTGAGGGGTCAAGATTTCAAGAGCGGCTCGGTCACCTTCAGGGGCTAGTAGCATGGCACAAAGATGAGGAGCAACGACCGCAAGTAAAGCCAACTCGTATTGTCTGTCCTCTAAGACGTCACGTCTAGAGGCAGGAGCACTCCCGACTGACGAAAGAGGGGCAGGAGCAGAGACCAACTGAGTGGCATAGTCAAGCCGACGATTGGAGGCAAATTCAGCAGCAGCAGCGACAAGAGCGGAGACGGGAGGAGGAACAGTGAGGTTGGAAACGAGGGAGAATATGATACGGGAGATCGGAGGGCGAATGGCACGGAAAGAGTAAGAGAACAAAGGAGAGGAGACAGCAAGGGAGGACGGATGAGGTAACGGGAGAACAGACGGTGGCAACGGACCTGGTGGATAGAGTCAGGAGATGGGTCGGGAGACAGAGGAGAAGACAACTGCGAATGAGGACGAAGACAAGCCAAGACCGGGGGAGGAAACGTGGGACCATAGACAGGGAGAGGCGATGAGGGAGGAACATGTGGTCGGTGAATCGAGGTGTAAGAAAGACCAAGAAGGCGAAGTGCAGACACCAGCGGCGACGGCGGCTGCTGCTGCTGTAGCAGCGGCTTCTACGGCTGCTACTGCACCGATCATTTCGTGCCCGCTGCACCCCTAGACCATGTACCTCATGCGCTAGCACCCGCAGAGCCAGCACCCCCAACGCCAGGACCCTAGAATCAGCACTTCCAGAGCTGGCACCCCTAGCACCCCAAGAAACAGCACCCCCAGAGTCCACAGCGACCAACCGCAGTGGAGACGAGGGCTGTGATTCATTGAAGGCTGCTGCGGCGATTGCGGGGACAACGCCGATGACGGCAGAGGCTGCTCTGGGGTTGGGGGATGGAGAGAGGGGGAGGGGGGGGGGGGGGGGGGGGGGGGGGGTGGTGGCGGTGAAGGGGCCGACACAGGAGGCTCACCCCTCTACCAAGCCTCGAGAGTCAGCAGTCTCCCCCTCATGCCCAATCGAGGGAAGAGGGGTGATGTGTGACACACCAGACGGGGCAAGATGCGAGGGCAGTGGAGCAAGTGGAGGTGTGGGACCAGGGGGGGGAGTGGGAGTGAGAAAGAGGGGAGGGGGGGAAACAGGGTACCTGTGTGAGGGGAGCGAGCGTAGAAGCTAACAGACACATCAAAGGTGACATTATGAGAGTGGTTGAAACGGCAAGACGAGGGGTGGTTGAGTGGGAAGCGTACAAATTTGAGGAAACCCTTCAGCCGCTGATTTTGACAATCGACGGTCGAGAACCGGCTTCCTCTTCAGATTCGAGAAGACAGAACGAATCTCCAGGAATTCCCATAAGCAAAAGTTGGTCGCCCTATCGTTAGTAGAAGTCGAGTTCATCGTCGCCACCGCCGCAGTTCGTAAAGGCCTCTATCTGCAGGAGCTCCTACAGGAGGCGAAAATTTGCGACGTCGCCGACCTTTCGTCTTAATTGCGACAACCAGAGGACGATAAAGGTTGCGAACAAACGTTGTTTCGTCAGCCGGATGAAGCACATCGCGCTACGATACTTCTTCGTCAAGGACGAGATTGACAAAGGGAAGGTTGACATGACGCACTGCCCCACCGGTGACATGGCAGCGGACTTCCTTATGAAGCGAGTGTCACGCAAGCAGTACCAGCACTGCGCCAACCTCAGCGGGGTAGTCAAGTGAGTCAGAACTTGCTACGCCAAGAAATGAAAGGAGGTGTTACAATAAGGAATAAACCTTGCTCATTCCTGAACGTAACAAAACTAAACAGTAACGAGTATGAAGGCAAAGCGACAGGACCAGTCGAAGAGTCATAAGAAGTTACCATCGAAGACCAATGCAGGCAAAATCATCGGGGAGGAAATTGGTGAGAACAGGTTTGAAACGGGTTCCCGCGCCATACGGTTGGGTTTCGCTGCAATAAAGGGTTGAGTTTCGCTGCAATAAGAGAACGCAACCCTTGGAGTATATGATGCGATATATGCTAAAAAAAGTTGTAAGTGAAGTATATTGAAAAAGAGACGTGAAGGTCACGATGAATGCTAGAATGGATCCAATTAGTGAAGTAACTAGTGAAGTACAATCAAAGTCCTATATTGGTGTGTATGCTTAGATTCTGTTGTAGAGCTTGTGCATAAGCTAACGTCCTTTAGTGTACAAATTATCTAGCCATAAGCGGAGTCGCCATAAGCTTCCCTTACATTCACTTTGGCCCAACCCTGGATCTCCTTTACAGATCAGTTCCGTACAACAGGAATATTTACGCGACGCACGCAAGCCAATCCTTGGCCCTTGCCGCGCCGCGATGCCATCGATCTCATTCCCGTAAGCACATGCGACGCGACTGAACCCGTTTCCGAGTCGCTATGCATTTTCTCAAGCCACATCTTACAGGACTGGGTGGTTGGTTCCTGAGAGGAAGTACAAATTCGTGAGTCTTTTCATTGCGACACAAGTCTCCAGCACTTTTCGGAAACATCCCTCTCAGTTCCTCGCCAAGTGATCAGGTTCTTCCCAACATCTACCTGCTTTGCAATGGCTTCCTCACCGCGTCCCAAGACGGAGGGCCTGCTCGCCCTCTGCCTGCTCTCCCTGCTTGCTGCGTCAATAGCTGCGCCTCTCGCCGGTCCCAAGTGCAAGAACCGGTTCCCCAAGTACCCGCTCTGCAAGTTCGTCAACGACATGGCCACTTCGTTCACGCCCACCGTCGTCGACGCTGCCAGCGGGAAGACGCTTCAGATTAGCGCCTACCAGATCTACCACGTGAGTAATACCAAGGCAGAGCCATGCTTTTCCGTGAAGCACCTTGTTACCGTGACAAAACCTCGTGCTCCTGAGTTTTGACGAGCGTTTTTCCCCTCAATTCTTGATTGCCCCGGCTTGAATGCGCAGAAATTTCACCGCGACCTGCCGGCGACGAAGCAGTACGCGTACGGAATGGACGCGAAGACGGCGTCGTATCCGGGGCCCATCCTGATCGCGAAGAAGGGCGTGCGCACCAAGGTGTACTGGCAGAACAAGCTGCTGGACCGCCAGCACATGTTCACCAACGACTTCACGCTCATGCCTGGCATGGCCAAGCCCAAGATGGGCGGCATTCCCATCGGTGCGTCGCCACAGAAATTGCCTTCCTTTCCACGGCTGCCAATATTGCTCCCATTGTCGCTTCTCCCCATTTCCGTCCGCGCGGAGCTACTAGCCGTTGCTCATCATTCCGACTCACGCATTGTCTTGCCATTGTGCGTCGGCATTTCCCCTCCGCAGTGGTGCACAGGCACGGAGGCGAGCAGATGAGCGATTTCGACGGGCACCCCGACGCGTGGTTCACGCAGTTCGGCGAGGTCGGCCCCACCTTCAAGTCGCGCCTGTACCGCTACGGCAACCAGCAGAGCGCGTCGCTCATCTGGTTCCACGACCACGCGCTCGGGTGGACGCGGCTCAACACGGTGGCGGGGCTGGCCGGCGCGTACATCATCGTGGATCCCAAGGGCGAGGAGAAGAACCTCCAGTTCCTCCCGCAGCCCGGCAGCGGGCGCTACGTGCCTCTCGTTCTCGCCGACCGCTCGTTTTTCGCCAACGGGTCGATCGACTACCCGAACGTGGGGATCGTGCCGAAGGTGCACCCGAACTGGGTTCCCGAGTACTTTGGTAACCACATTCTCGTGAACGGCGTCGTGTGGCCGTACCTCAAGGTCCGGCGAGCGCTGTACCGCTTCCGCGTGCTGGGCGGGTCGAACGCGCGCTTTTACAACCTCAGGTTCACGTGCGCAGGACGCGGAGACTACCCCAACTTCACGCCCCCGCTGAAGGGCCCCAGCCTCGAGATTATCCAGGTAAACCGCTGCTCGTATGGAGCGCTGTCCACTAATGCAGCTCATAGGGATTTCCTCTGCTAGTACTTGCCGGTACATAACCAACTTCCCATGTGCTTTTGTTTTCCCGTCTCAACCATTTTATATTTCTTCTGTTGCCACGGTTCAGATCGGTTCGGATGGCGGGTACCTGGCGGCGCCGGTGCGCATGTCGTCGCTGCTGGTGATGCCGGGCGAGCGGATGGACATTCTGGTGGACTTCAACGGCGCGCCCGGGCACTGCAAGGACGTCATTCTCACCAACGACGCACGCGCCCCGTACCCCGCCGGCGAGCCCGCCGACGCCAACACGGGCGTCGTCATGCGCTTCGTGCTGAAGAAGACCAAGATCCCCTCCCCGCCCATCCCTAGCTCCCTCGTCGTACGTCTCGAATCCCCTCCCCGCCTGTCACTACCATCCTCGTCGTACGTCTTTGCTCTTTGAAACAGACTCTCGCCTCTAACTATTTTCTTGTTTCTTGCTCCTTGCTGGTTTTCTCGTCCCTTGGTTCATTCGTTTTTTTAACCCTTCCCCACACCCCGCCGAGACGGAGCAGAGCATTCCTCGGGTGGATGTTGCTAGCGCGGTGCGGTCGCGGTTCAACACGTTGGTAGAGATCATGGACCCCGCGACGCAGCTGCCCATCCGCGTGACCATCGACGGCAAGATGCACCACGACCCCGCCACCGAGATCGCCAAGGAGGGCACGGCGGAGCTGTGGAACATCATCAACCTCAGCGCGGACGCGCACGCCATGCACCTGCACCTCATCCAGCACCGCCCCATCTCGCGCCGCCCCTTCGACATCGCCAAGTTCCAGGCAGGCAAGTGCTCGTTCAAGGACAAGAGCAAGGCCAGCTGCTACACTGGCCCCGCTGTTGAGGTGAACGCGAATGAGCGCGGGTGGAAGGACACGACCCTGTCGCAGCCTGGCCAGGTGCTCACGATTTACACTCCGTTCTACCAGCAGTCGGGGGTGAAGACCTTCGAGTTTGACGCGAGCCGCGGGCCGGGCTATGTGTGGCATTGCCACATGCTGGAGCACGAGGAGAACGACATGATGCGGCCGCTCCTCATCACCAAGTGAGGTATGAGACGAGGTAGGGTGTAGGTTTAATATAACCTGGTTTGTATGAATTGCTAGGTTGAATCGTGCATCTTTAGTTGCTTTCAGGTAGATCCTCCTTATAGTAGGTTTTGCTTTCAGGTAGATTCTCTTGTGAATTCCCCCTGGAAATTACCTTTGCAATAAATCATCATGAGCCGTATTTCCATACTGCATCATCCCATGTTAATGGAGATTTTGAAGCTTAGTGTTTGGCACGAATGTTGAGTAAACTTGGCTAATTTGTTCCACGATGTCTGAAATTCTCAGCCACTGTCTGAAATTCACAGGCACAAAGCAGCCACTGTGCCATGATGTGTCATCATACCTTGTCTCGGTTGAATGATGAATACCTTGAATGAAGATGTATTTCGTCTCAGTTGGTCTTTAGCGCCAAGATATGTATGACCAGTCATTAGGCTGCTAATTGATCTGCATTTCACAGGTTGGGCAATCTAATAATTTCTTCATGATTAGATGAAAACACAATTCCACAAGAGTTTAGCACATGCTACAGTACTAACTCTACAGAACTAGGCTTCAACTGCAGCATCTACCGGTCCTAGAGTGTAGCCTAACCACGTACAGATTTCCTGCAACAAATCGCCACAGGATCAAGTCCCCGTTCCCAAACCTGCAACACTAACTCTACCAGTCACATCACATCCCTCACCAGAGGCACACTCCATGGTTGCCTCTCCACACCGCACCTAGTAAACATATCGCCTTTTGCATTCAGAAGGCTCGATCTGAGCCCCTGTATCTCATCCCCACGCTAGCTTCATCAGGCACACTTCTCTTCCACAGAAGCAGGTCATCTCAGCTCCTCGAATCCCTGATGGTTTCTAAAACGCCGCCAACACCCAATCAACCACCCCTTCTTCCCTCGAAGCCCACCACTGGGCCCTACCGTCGCTGCCAGTGCTCCAGGTACAACTCCCACATGCACGTCTTCTGCCCGGGGAAACAATAATCCTTCCTCGGATCCGTCACTGTGAAATTCCAATACGTCGGCACCAACCAATCAACCACCCACCTTCCTTGCAGCCCCACCAATTGCCCCTACCGTCGTTTCCAGTGCTCCAGGTACAGCTCCCACGCACACGTCTTCTGCCCGGGGAAACAATAATCCTTCCTCGGATCCGTCACTGTGAAATTCCAAAATCCCGGCGGCGCGTTCTTCGCCTCGAGGCCTCTCTTCCTATACTCCATCTCCGTCTTGTCCTCATTCCTCAGCCAGCACATCTGCTGCAGACTCTCCGGCATGGTATCATGCATGGTCCACCACCTCTTATGAGCTGCTTCGTTTGCGAAGTTGTGGTCCCACGGGTACAGCCACGTGCAGTCAAAGTCGCGGTAGCACTGCCAGGGCTTGCGGCCGAGGTAGTGGATGGTGTGGATCTCCGCTGGCTCCTCCGAGAACCACCGGTTCTTCATTTCCAGCTCGAGCGCTCGGTCGTGGGGATCGGACGCCCAGATGTGCTTCAGGGTGTTGTATGAGTTGGGCAGGCGGTGCCACCACGTGAAAATGTTGTTTAGATAGCCCTGAGAGGGGTTGAGAAGGGTGGGGATGGATCAGGGGAGAAATGGCGAGAGTGGCGTAAGCGAGATGGCCACAAAGAACCATTCCCAACCATCCCCAACCGTCCTTCCCTATTCCCACCCATTCCCAGCCATCCCGAACCCAACCATCTCCAACTCCCCTTCCATCCCCAACCGTCCCAAAACCACTCCACAGCCATCCATAATCATTTCCAAGCATGCATGTTCGCACCTGGTCACCCCCGTTGGGCGAGCGGATGGTGTGGACGTTGGCGAGGAGCTCGCGGAAGGTGCAGTGGGAGGGGCGCAGCAGCATGAGGCCCGAGTTGAAGTCCGTCTGGTCGTTGCCTCGCGCCGCCACGTCGGGGAAGGCGAAGAGATGGTCGAGATTGCGCAGCACCAGCAGATCCGCGTCCACGAACACCACCCTTGAGTACTCCGTCAGCTGCCACAGCCGCAGCTTGCTGGTGTCATGAGGGGGTTGAAGAGGAGCAAGAGATGTTGGTACTCATATCAGCTGCTACCATCTGCCGGAATTTGCTGCGACAAGGGTTGTTGAATGGGGAACATAACTAGGGGGATCGCGAGACTATTACCATGAGTTGTGAAGGAGGAATGACTTTGTTTTCCGTTCAGGTATTTTAAGCAACACTATTGATTCACTGTACCTGTAGTTCCACTGGTTGTACGACGTCTTGCTGCCGTAAGGGTTTCGGATCCGGTCGATCTCCTTGACGATCCACCCCGCCTCGCGAAGTGCGTCGCGGCTGCGGTTGCTGATTTCGTGCGACACCAGCGCCACCATGTCGTGCCGGCTGCCGCTGCGCCGAATGCTGTGCCCCAGCACGATCGCGCCGCACACGTAATTCTCCACCGTGTGCAGCACCGTCGCGTACGCCACTGTGCCTATGGCGGGCGGCTCTGGCGGAACGGAGCAGGGGGGATTGTGGGAAAGGGGATGCGGGGGAGGAAGAGACGCAACAAGGCGAGAAGAAGGTGAGAAGATGTTGAAGGGAGAGTGAGAAATATACGGTTCTACAGCTCTATTGCATTATAGAGAAGTACAATGTTGTGCAACTAAACCGCGTGCGCCGTTGTCGCGTATGGTGCTGTACTAGCGGCAAGCGATTTCGGTAGCGATAAGGAAATCGACAAGCGCACGGCGCAGAGCGGGATGTACTACAGTTTGCAGTAATGTCACCCAGCAGATCGTCCGTATCCGATCTATAACACAGCTGAAGTTTTAGCGGTATATTTAACTCAGTACTCAACTAGCCGAGCGTTTCACTCACCCTCGGCTGTCAATGTCGGTTGCGCCATGGCGCATGACCCAGCCGGTTGCAGCCGGGTTCGAAGATCGCTGGCCGTCAGGTTGTACAGCCAGACCGGCCCGTCCCGTTTAACCAGCCGGTCGCACGGCAGCAGGTTCAACGGCGGTCGGCAGTCGGAGATGAGGACGAGCGGCATCCACGGCTTATCGGCCTGAAATCAAACGCAGAGAGGGGGTTGGTGGTACGAAATGGGAAACACGATTGAGTGAGGTGCGGGTGGGTGCGGAATAAAGTCGGGGCAGGGGGGGGGGAAGGCAAGGGAAGTTTTGTGTGGCGTGCAGGGGAGGCGGGGGAGAGGCGAGAGGCGGGAGGCGAGAGGCGAGACACGCGCGTTGGCAATGTTGCGCAATAAGTGATCTGGAGGCATGGAGATACGCATACAATCCGGGACTTGCACGAACTGCCACTTGCCTGAACGACGAGATTCGCCAGCGAAAGTAGCATGTGCTGCCACTCCACGTCTTTCGCCCATCCGGATACCGGCTCGCGACATTCCACGCGAGCCAATAGCGCGTCCGCCTGCTTTCGCCCGCTCTGCCAGCGCGCCTCGGGCAGATACGGGCAGCTGTTTGGTAACGTTTCGTTAATCCACTCTGGATATAAGTGATTCCAGTCTAGATGGCCCGGCGCGTGCGGAACCGCCAAGGAGATTAGCCGGCGCGTCGCATTGAAACGCGCGATTTCCGCGTCCTCCATGTTGACCACTGCCACATTGGCGAAGCGCACTCCGGATTCCCTCTCCCACGTGGAGAGCACGCGCAAGCCACGCGCGTACACGCTTTCGCGCGAGAGAACAAATAGGAACTCGATTCCCACGGTCGCGGATTGTAAGAGTAACATGTGGTTCTTTCGCAGCATGTCGGCGAGGAGAAGCAGCGAGAGGAAGGAGAGGAGAACGACCCAAATCTCCCGGGAGCTTGCGAGCCGCTTCTTTCCACAGAGAGAACCGGCAGTACTGAAGGCACTAGCTTTAGTGAAGGACGACGAAAAGGAAAATGCAGCGCCATTCGTCAGGGAACTACGGGCTTCAACGGGAGACGGACAGCCTTGAAACCCGGTGAGCTTCGTAGCGAGCGCCAATGAGCGGTTGGCGTGCTCGAGCCACGTGTCGCGCAGCCATGCGACGGAGGAGGCACCGGGACTGTTGCCGAGCGGGACGGCGTGTGCGGCGGGAGCGGAGATCGAGCACTTGGGGCTGTGTGAGGGTGATTTCGCCAGCGTGGCTTGCCGGGAACTGGCTGATCTTTTAACCGGGCTGGTTGTTTGCAGCTTGTCGGGGATGCTTATAGCGGCGTCAGAAGGAGGTTCAGAGGAAGGCAGGAGAGGATGCGAGGAGGCGGCCTGGGTGGGTGAAGTCGACATGGCTGATTGGCTCCTATTGAAAGAGACAAAAATAGTGGTTATACCTATGGAGACTGTGTTGCGAAAACTAGAGGTTGTGAGCACGGTTTTTCTTGAGGGTCGCTTTTAGGCTGGCGGTGACAACGAAGTGATGAGATTATGCCAGGGGCGGATCGCATTTCCGTAGTGCATGTCAGTGTCACCTAAGTGAGAAGACTTGGTCGCTTGACAGGACAATTGACGGACAGAACTGCATGTCAGTGGCTTTTAGAATTTGTTACTGTGGACATCAAAGGACTCTTTCGTATCACCTAGGGGTTGGTGAGAGTTGGCTTGGGGAGAACCTAGGTCGCGTTGCGACGCTACCAAGTTTGATTTGGCGCTTCGCTTGGTGATCTCGGTGTTGCTGATAGATGGCTGATCATAGCAGGCAAATGAGAGGGGACGAAGGATGAATCAAGGGGGGCAAGCAGGCCGCAGGGCAGGACGAAAGGGGGGGGGGGGGGGGGTGGGGTGTGCCGCTGATGGCACCCGTGTGCTGTTCAATACGATACGAGGCGCCGAATTGTGAAGCTGGTTCATGATTCCTGAAGCTGATTGGCCGAACGAGGGGCAAGCTTGGGGAGTGTCGAGGGGCGCTCAAGCGTCCGTCGAATCGAACCATGGACAGATTGACTATCAGTCGAACCGCCCAGATTGCTGCGTCACTGTCGCGGTGTCGCATGATGTGCACGTCGCCCCTCCCAGGAAGGTCGAGTTTTAGCGAACGCGACACAGGGCAGTAAGCGAGAAGTGTTTTAACCTCGGTTAAAATAACTACTCATTTCTCAACACCCACCTCGGAGAACTCAATATGGAGTTTCGACCAGAGGTTGACACATACCAGAGCGCAAATGAATTTGATTTGCCAAGAAGTTCCATACAGCAACTGTGCACAAGAGTTGAAGGCACAGCAGACAATCGCACCCGCGCTTCGTGCTTGTAGTGTCATCCAAGAAATAATTGCGCGGCACGACGTGTTTCACATTTTGCTCAATCCTGTGGAATACCCTCGCACCGCGCTCCCCGTTTTTCGATATTTCTCAATTCCTTGGACTGCCACTTGTTTCTACACCCACCATCATGTTGCTGTTGTTCTGCGTATTCTGATCTCTCGACGTTAGGGTCCCAAAAATTCTGCGCTTTTGCTTGATAACGAATCTGATGCAATCCCGACGCAATAATTGCATACCTAGCGTTGGAGTTGTCTTTTTGCGCGTCTGAAGACATGATCCACAGTGGATGCGCAGTGCAATGAGTCAGTCCATATCACTCTTCTTCATCCTCGTTGTCTCCTCTCATCACCGCACGCTTCTCACTCTGCCCTCCAGCACCCGCCGCCCCCTCTCCCCTCACCACAGGTGGAGATCAGTGTGATGCATCGCATGTCGCTCTTCTTCATCCTCTCCGACGGTCGCCAGCTCTTCTTTGATTTCAGGGGTGCCAGGTCACCCCATACGGAAGGCATGCCATTCAGGAGCATCAACCCTAAAATTTTAGGGTTGAGGCTTCCGAGTGGCATGCCGTAAGCTATGGGGTTTATTTGTTTCTGCCAGCGGTCAGCAGTCTGACTCACCCGATAGCGTCGTGTAGCGAAACGGTACAATATAGATGGCACTACAATGTTCCTAATCAGACTAGGTGACAATATAGACGGCACTGTAGAACCTAATAATCCAAAAAGGCAAAACAGAAACAAGGAAGGTAGTATAAAACATGCCTGGTCTGAGAATGTAACTTCCAACAAAACTATCCCAACCCTCTTTTCGGAAGAAGTATGAAAATATCGCAAAAGAGCATGTAGCAGCCCAAGGAATTGAGAAGTATCGAAAAACGAGGAGCGCGGTGCGAGGGTACTTCACAGGATTGAGAAAAATGTGAAACACGTCGCGTCGCGCAATTATTTCGTCATCCAACCCTGATGAGTTCAGCTGAGGCATTGTTGGTTCACTGGAACTGTTCCCGCGCCTTCTCGTCGCCAGGAAAACGGAGTCGCCTCCTCGCTTGAGTCACACACACAAGTGTTTCACTCGACTCGACACAAGCAGGCAGCCGTCACCCAGGCGAAAGTGCGACCCTCAAGTTATGCGGTGCGGAAGTCAGTTGATGATTTCCGAGGTTTTCAGAGTTTACCCCTGTCCGTCCGCGCTTTGTTATGACAACCTCTAACAAGCAAGTTTTAAGCAAAGTGTCAGCGAAGCCCCCAATATATAAGTGATGAGACAAGAAAAGAGGGAAGAGGGTGTGGAAAAAAGTATTTCGCAAACCTCATAGCATCCAACGGGCAATTCCAACCAGAGCCGTCTAGGAAGGTCTTAACCTCCACAATCTCAGATCAACCTCCGAAACCCCGGAAATCATCGGGAACAGTTTTTTAGCCACCTCCTTATAGCTTGGGGTAAATTACATTCCGTTTAGGCCAGACGTCTAGATCAGGGCTTTGACAGCCCACGCCGCTCCCCACTTCTGCCACTTCCTCTGCACCCTTCCCCTTTTCCTGGAGCCACCTTTTCCTCGCCAGCGCTCTCGCAAGTTACACGCTCGTTTCGCTTGCGTTCGCCTGCTCTCGCTTCATTTACACCAGCAAGATTCGGCCATTCCAACATGTGCATGTTGCTCCCTCCCTGGGGAATGGCACCTCCTCCTGGGCTTACGAGTTCAGCGCCTGGCCATTTATTGACATACCTTATTCAGTCTTTGAAGAATGATTCTGTTCTTGTGCGTCAAGCATGCAAGTTCACTCGAGCACCTGGACCCCTTATCAGGCTCGACAAGTTTATTGGACCTCACAAGCCACTCGTTTACCACTACTAAGACACGCGTACTTGCTCTAATCAGCAGGAAATATTGTTCAAGAAACCACTACTCCTGGTGGTGCTACCACATCTATGATTACTAGTTTCTGATTTATGTTATACGAAGCGATGAAGTCCCCTCCTGGGAACCGATCGGCCAATGGAACCCCAATCACGTCTCCTACGACCAGGCCTGCTAATTCTACTAGTCCCCCATCCTGTAAAGGAATAAGAATGTCTCCTTTGATATCTCCTAATATCAGGCCACGATTCTCTACCTCTGTCTTCCGTTCGTTTCTAGACGGCACGGTGAGTAGTGCTACGAGTAGTGCTGTTAGTCATGGCGGGAAGCGCAAGTCTCGGCTGTTTCTGATTCTTCTGGCGGCGCTGGTCGCGCTTGTCTTATGCAAAGGGTGCAGCACCACCATGTGCCGTTCGATCCTCCTAGATATCCTTCCCATCCGACCGTTGGTTTCCTCTCCGTGCATTGAAGGACGGCACGCGCTTTCGATTCTTAGTTCTTGGGACCGTAAACACGGATTGAAATTACGACGCATCGCGTCTCTTAATCTGGATGGCGATACCAGCTTGCGGTCGTACGCGTATCCGTACGAGTTCCTTGCAGTACCTGTAACGACCGTACCGGATCATCTCCAGTGGAAGGACGCCTATCCTGAATGGGTCAACCAATCGCTGCCGACGTCCTGCCCAGAAATTCCGCAGCCTGAAACGCCCTCGTGGCTGGGCGACGTGGATGCAATCGTCGCACGCGTCCCGTGCGACAAGCCGAGCGACATGTTGGCGAAAGATATTCGCTGGATGCATCAGATGCTTCTGCTCGCCGAAATGGTTACCAAGGTACGCAGTACGCGAGTAACCCCTTATGATATTCTTAGCGCTTCGAACCTAAAGAAATACGAGGGGACAGGCAAGGTCAAGGGAACCGTGAGCTGAAAACATTCTTGTCTGTTTAAATCATTAGATTGATTCATTTCGTATCCTCCGATTGTGCTTGAGTTTTCCTGTGGATGAAAGAAAGTGTAGGAAGTCACCCGTGCTTGCTGTCCCTCTGAGCTGTCTCTCCGCTCTGTCTCTCCGCGCTGTGTCTCCGCCTGTCTTCCCCCGAGGCAGGTCAACAAGCCATGGGTTCCGCTGCTGCTCATCTCCCCGTGTCGCCCGCCGCCGAATCTCTTCCACTGCAGCCGATTGGTCCGCAACGAGGGGTCCGCGTGGCTCTTCAACATGTCCGTTGCTGACGTGGCACCGAGAATTCAGCCTCTGGGGTCCTGCGGCATGGCTCAACCAACCAGACAAGGTAAAGAAGGGTGGGCTTTGGACCAAGTGCCTTGAGAGGCACTTGAGGCACCTTTTTATATATGTCTCTCCTCAGGAGGCTCCTCCTTTCACCTTTACGCAATATTGATCTTCCTTCTTTCTTGCCCGTCCCTCGCCCGTGTCAATACTATTGTTCTTCCGCTCGCCCTTCCCCCACTCCCCCACTTCCGCTGCCAGATCCGCCCGCCGTAGGCACAGTGGCGTACGCCACCGTTCTGCACACCTCCGAGCTCTACGTGTGCGGCGCGATCGTGCTGGGGCACAGCATTCGGCGCAGCGGCAGCCGGCACGACATGGTGGCGCTGGTGTCGCGCGAGATCAGCAACCGCAGCCGCGACGCGCTCGGGGAGGCCGGGTGGATCGTCAAGGAGATTGAGCGGATCCGAAACCCGTTCGCGCAGGAGAAAACTTATAACGAGTGGAACTACAGGTGTGTGTGCATTGCAGTGTGTGACCTTGTAACGAGGTGAGCTTTGAGTGCACTTGGAAAAGCATTCATAACAAGTGGAACTAGAGGTGTCTCCACCTCCTATCACTCCCCCCACACCCTCCTCCCCCCTCCCCCTCCCTGCCCCCAGCAAGCTACATCTGTGGCAGCCAACGGATCACCACGCCTCGCTTTTTTCTCTCTTTCTTCTCCCGTCCCCTCACCACGTTCCGTTTCCTGCTGCCAGCAAGCTGCAGCTATGACAGCTGACGGAGTGCTCCCGTTGCCCCACTCCCCCACCTCTCCTCTCGTTCCTCCCCTCCCACTATCCCCCCATGGCAGCAAGCTGCGGCTGTGGCAGCTGACGGAGTCCTCCTCTTACCCCCCTCCCCCCTCTCTTCTCGTTCCCCCAACCTTCACCCCCCGTGGCAGCAAGCTGCGGCTGTGGCAACTGCTGGAGTGCTCTTCCTACCGCCCTCCCCTCATTCTCCTCCCCCCCCTCTCCCCCCCCCCCCCAAAACCAGCAAGCTGCGCTTGTGGCAGCTGACAGAGTACCAACTCCTCCCCTTTCTCCGTTTCTTCTCCCCCCTCCCTCCTTTCCCCCACCCATGCCAGCAAGCTGCGGCTGTGGCAGCTGACAGATTACTCATCGGTGGTGTTCGTGGATGCAGAAAGTCACTCTCCTCTTACCCTCTCACTCTCCCCCCCCCTCCCCTATGCTTTCAGCAAGCTGCGGTTGTGGCAGCTGACACAGTACCAACACCTCTCTTATCTCCATTTCTTCTCCCCCCCCTTTCCCACACCCATGGCAGCAAGCTGCGGCTATGGCAGCTGACGGAGTACTCGTCCGTGGTATTTGTGGACGCGGATCTGCTGGTGCTGCGCAATCTCGACCATCTCTTCGCCTTCCCCGACGTGGCGGCGCGAGGCAACGACCAGACCGACTTCAACTCGGGCCTCATGCTGCTGCGCCCCTCCCACTGCACCTTCCAAGAGCTGCTTGCTAAGGTCCACACCATCCGCTCGCCCAACGGGGGTGACCAGGTGCGAACACGGATGCACGCACTTGGGCTTGGGTATATGGGTGTATGCGTTGAGACGTCTCAGGGTGTATTTCTGGTTCGGGTCATGAGCACTGTTCCGGGCATGCGCGATTTGCGGATGACCCAAACAACATAAAACGCCACTTTGGGTCCTCGGAACTCATGCAACCCCCGAATTGCCGCGAGGGTTTTCGCGCCAAAATCACGCTCCCCACAAGAGTCGCATCCAATGGAGGGTTGCCGGAACAGTTCGAAAGACCACGCGACACCCACCCAAAAAACACAATCGTCAAAATTCCCGGCGTGAATCCCCAAATGTTGGGAGCGCGACGCGGAAAATGTTAGACACATCGAGGTTCACTGGGGTCAATTTGCCGAATGGTTGCGTGCAGAGGTGTAGGAGGTGTAAAACCAGAATCGTGCAACCAGGTGATTGGTTGGGGGTGGGTCGTGCACGTCAGTCGCCCAACACCTGCACATTGACCCAAAGCTGGGGCCGCGTCGGCAGCCCACTTCGGGTCATGCGCAATTTCCGCATGACCCAAACAGTAGCATGAACAGTGCTCATGACCCAAACCAGAAATACGCCCTCAAAACTTCACTCTAATCACGCACATGGGCTTGGGTGTATGGGTGCATGGTTCGGAATGGTTGGGGATGGGTAGGTGCTTCAGGATTGTTTGTCGCCCAATTTCTTGGCCTCTCATTCACCTGTTCACCCATCCCACCCATTCCTGTTCTACCCATTCCTCCCCCGCTTCCCATCCTCCCAGGGCTACCTGAACAACTACTTTACCTGGTGGCACCGCCTGCCCGACTCGGTCAACATCCTGAAACACGTGTGGGCCACCGAAGAACCCCGCAGATCCCTCGAGCTGGAAATGAAGAACCGGTGGTTCTCAGAGGAGCCGTCTGAGATCCACACCATCCACTACCTCGGCCGCAAGCCCTGGCAGTGCTACCGCGACTTTGACTGCACGTGGCTGTACCCATATGACCATGCTTATGCTAATGAAGCAGCACATCAGAGGTGGTGGAAGATGCATGATGAGATGGCAGAGGGCCTGCAGGAGCACTGCTGGTTGCGGAACATTCACAAGGCGGAGATTGAGTTCCGCATGAGGAAGCTTAAAGCCCAGAACGCGCCGGCGGCGTTTTGGGATTTCGAGGTGAAGGATCCGAGGCGGGAGGCGTGCATGCCCGGGCAGATCTCGTGTGATTGGATGGACTATTTGAACCACTGGAAGGATGGAGACGCGTGAGAGCAGATGAGCGAGAGATGATGGCATATCTCATGCCATGCACGGTGCAGGCAGAGCCCTCGTCCTCCCTTCTGTTGTATCTCATGCCATGCAAGGTGTAATGCCCCCACCCAACCCTCCCTCCTGTGTTTCTAGGGCTAGTGCTTGTTTCTTTGATGGCTATAATGTAAAAAGCAGAAATCAAATGTATGTAACAATCTCTAAAAAAAGGCTGCTAGGTTTTATGCTAGGTGTAGGGTTTGCCCTGTTTGTAACCTTGTAATAAAGCTGACTGAATTATTCCTAGTACACTTGTACTGATGAGCTACTGTAGCGTGCAGCAGCAAGCAAGTATGCAACTGAAACTCATGATCCTTCTGGTTGCAATCTGGTACTGGACAGCCATGATACTGTCTTGGTTCAAACCTAACAGCAAAACACCGCGCCCAGTGATCCCGTATTGGGTCGGCTCAACTCTACACCCAAAGGCTGCAGGAGCGGACTTGACTGTTGGAAACAAGTAATTTAACGCTCCTGTTGTGTCGAAACAATAGACTGCAAACGAGGCGAATCAGCGAAGCAACGGCGAGTCAACCAAGGAGGTTGACAGAAAGTAACAGCTGTAGGTTACGCGAAGGTCAAAGGTCAGCGGCCTTTGACTCGACGAAATACAGCGCGACAGCAAGGACAAACAACTGACTCGGTATTGAGCACTTGCCCGAGTCGTCACTGTATCGAACTACAATAGCAACAGTAAAACAGTTAGTTGCACCTTTTCATATTCCTTGTAATCTTGTAAAGGCCTTTGTATTACTTTGCTATAATCAATCTATCTTGCTCTCACAAACTAGTGCAAGGTGGTTGAACAAGTTCACTAAACGCTTCCGCAATTACAATATTCCTACTCAGGATCTTAGCCTTGAAAAGATCCTAAGGGCTTTTCTCAGGCCAACATGGTATGAGAGCTACAAGGCAAGATCCAACTTCATTAAAATCTCCTACAACATCAGAAGTGTCAAACTATGTATATACTAGTTCTGTGGGGCTACAGTGGGGTAGCCCATATGGGGTACAACACAATGTTAGGGTTAGTACTTGTACCCACAATGCTTTCAATGCAGTCATTCTAGTTTCTCATTCTGACATGGTTTCAGAGCAGTAGGTACGTAGGACCGTTTTTTTTTTTTTTTTTTCGGGCCCACCATTCCGACTGCGGTTACCGCGTTACCCCACTGCCCTACCCCGCGTCGTGCTGCCCCGCGCACGCCACCTGCTGGCCGCGCGCCACTGCTGCAGCGCGCGTTTTCTCTAGCGCGCTGCCCCGCCTGTAGCCCCGCGCGCCGCCTGCCCCTGCCGCGGCTGCCTGCTACACCCCGTCGCGCCACCCCGCGCTCTGCCCGCCAGCTGCCTACGCTGCCCGCACGCTGCTGCTGCTGCCCCCGCGCTGCTAGGCTTGCCCGCGCGCTGCCTGCAAAGCCGGCGCCCTGCCCGCGCACTGCACGCCCTGCTCGCGCGCTGCCCGCACGTCGCTGGCGTCGCTTGCGCGCTGCCCCTAAGGCCCGCCTTGCCCGCAATCTGCCTGCACAGCCAGCGCGCGGCCCTAAGCGCCCTGCCCGCGCTGCCCTGCGCCCTGCCCGCCCTGCCAGCGCTACAGCCACTGCTACGCTGCTGCTGCTGCTGCCAGCGCCGCACTGCCCCGCCGTGCCCGAGCCGCGTCGCACTGCCCGAGCCGCGCCGCACCGCCCGAGCCGCGCCGCACCGCCCAAGCCGCGCCGCCCTGCTGAGCCGCGCCGCGCTGCCTAGTTGCCTGGCAGATAGGTTTCTACTACTGCACTGCTGCTTCTACTATTGCTGCAACTAGTGCTACTGCTGCTGCTACTGCTGCTTGCCTGCAATCGCTCTGCCCTGCCAGTCCCGCGCCAGCAGCTATGGCCACCCTCCGCGTTCTGTCGTTCGATACTAAGGGCCGCCCGATTCAGTTTGAGACCTGGCTCGAGGACCTGCAGCTGTTCCTAATGAGCGATAGCAAGGATAATGTCTCTCTCTTTGACCACACGTCTGGTGCCTCCGTCGCTCCTGCTGCCACAGCTGATCTTAGCGCCCGTTCCCAGTGGCAGACTCGTGACGCTGCAGCTCGCCTAGCCGTTCGTAACCACCTTCCGTTAGCCGAACTCACGCATTTTGGCGAACAAAAAACCGCTAGGGCCCTGTACGACGCTGTAGTTGCTCGATACTCCTCCTCTGCCACTGCTGCACTTAGCCGCCTCATGCTGCCCTACCTGTTTCCTGAGCTGTCCACCTTTGCCACAGTTGCCGATCTTATCACCCACCTTCGCACTAGTGACACCCGCCTTCGCGCCACCCTCCCCAAAGAGTTCTTAGCTAAGAACCCGCCTCCGATGTACTGGACCCTCCACTTCATAGTGACCCGTCTCCCTGACTCTCTTCGCTCGGTCAGGGACCACTTTCTCGCTCGCTGTCCCACCGATCTCACTGTCGACCTCCTAGAGGAGCAGCTTCTAGCCGCCGAGACTAGCATAGTCACTGTAGGTGCTGCTCGTGGCGCTCCTCGCACCCCCATCTTTGAGGGGTGCTCTCCCTCTCCCCTTGCCCCCTCTTACGCTACTGCCGCTGCTGTTGACTACCTTGGTGCTGAGTCTGTTGGTGCTGCTTCTGCTCCTAGTGGGAGGCGCCGCAGTGGCAAGGGCAAGGGAGCCAAGAGCAGTGGAGGTGGCACCGGGGGGGGGGGGGGTGGTGGTGGAGGGGGTGGGGGAGGCGGAGGTTGTCAGAAACAAGAAGTGATTGGACTATGAAACATTGGAGTACAAGTATGAACCCTAGAGTTGTGTACCCCCTAAAGGCTAACCCACTATAGCCTACACAGCAATAACATATATATAATGTTTGACACACCCCCATAGGCAAAGTGGGGGAGAGCAAGGGGTCACAAGACCAGTCAAGAAAGGCAAAGCAAGCTCAGGGTGGATCACAACGCCACCACACACTCTGAGCACAAGCAAAGGGCCACAGGGCCAGTTCACATGCAGAGGCATATATGCAACACAAACAGCAAGGTGATCTCAACCTAGCAAAGCAAACAGGCAGGTATATATATGTAGAGATCACAGTACAGACAAAGCCTACAGCAAGTGAGGAAAAGTGGGCATAAGCCCCAGCATAGTGCAGAAGCGCTGATGATCGCCAGGCTGAAGTGCCTTGGTGAATATATCAGCAGTGTTGGCCTGAGTGGCCACGTAACGCAGACGAAGCTGACCACGCTGCTGCAGCTCTCGAGCCAGGAAGTAACGCAGAGCGATGTGCTTCGTTCTGTGCTCCAGTCTGTGCTCCTCACACAAGGCAATGGCAGCCTTGCTGTCGACGTACAGCACTGGAGGAGAACTAGGCCGCTCTCCCAAGTCGGTCAGCAGGTAGGTCAGCCAGCGTAGCTCCTGTGCAGCCATGGCTGTGGCGTAGATCTCAGCCTCACAACTGGAGCTGACAACTGAAGACGAGCGAGTAGAACGCCAAGAAACTGAACCAGAGCCAAGGCTGAAGGTGTAACCCTGTGACGACCGCTGAGTAGCCTGGTCGTCAACCCAAGAAGCGTCTGAGTGCCCAGTGAGAACAACTGAGCGCCTCCCTCCAAGCACGAGCCCCATGCCTGACGTACTGCACAAGTAACGCAGTACCCTCTTAGCAGCATCCATGTGCACCTTTCGGTGACGACCAGGAGCCACGTAGCGAGCCAGAAGGCCAAGAGGGTACGCGAGGTCAGGACGAGTGCAAGTCATCAGATACATGAGGCAACCAACTAGCTCTGGGTAAGGACCACTCGGCTCTACGGACTCGTCCGAAGGTGGAGCTGAGAACGAGTGACCTGTAGCCAGAGGAGTGGCCTGTGCCGAGGACCAGGTGAAGCCGTAGCGCTGAAGGACCTGCTGCACCAAGTGTGACTGAGTCAGTGTGATGGTGCGGCGTGCTCTGTCCCGGGTGATCCGCAAGCCAAGATAGCTTGTCAGTTCACCCAGGTCTGTGCACGTGTGTCTCTTCTGCAGCTCCGACTTCACGTGGGCGAGAGCCTCAGTGTCAGCAGTGGCAAAGACCAAGTCGTCGACGTACACGAGGATGTAGAACGGCGGCAGTGAAGTGTCGGTGCGCAGAAACAGCGACGGGTCGGCAGTAGAAGGCGAGAACCCAAGAGCCGCAAGTGTAGTCCTCAGTGTGTCGTGCCACTCACGTGGCGCCTGGCGAAGACCGTAGACCGGCCGCCGGAGGCTCCACTGGGTACCAGGAGGAAACGACCCAGTGAAGCCAGGAGGGCGGCGCAGCCAGATCTCCTCGTGCAGGCTGCCCTGCAAGAAAGCTGTGCTGAAGTCAAGAGAGTGAAGCTTGTAGTCACGCTGAGCGGCAACGTGCAGCAGCACCCGAAGAGTGGTCATCTTCGGGGTGGGGGAGAAGGTCTGGAAGAAGTCTACTCCCTCTCGCTGACTGAAGCCTCGAGAAACGTACCGAGCCTTGAAGACAGGCGGAGAACCTGGCAGCCGCTTCACCCTGAAAATCCACATGCCACTGACGATGTTTGCCCCAGGAGGGGGAACCTCGTCGACGTAAGTGCCAGTGGACTTCCAGGATGTCATCTCTGCATCCATGGCTGTCTGCCACTGAGAGGAGTACTCACCCGCGATCGCCTCAGCGTAAGAGCGCGGGGTCGGGATGTCTGGAGCATCCGGGTCTCCCTCAGGTGCAATCAGCATGGACACGAGATGAGGTACAGCGGCGGCAAAGCAGTCAAACTCCTCCTGCCTGTCCTCAAGGACGTCCGTGCCAAGAGCACACTCACCCTCGACGGACGGAGGACAGACAGACTCAGACTCAGCAACAAGACTGGCAGCGTAGTCTAGACGACAGTGAGCAGCAAAGTCGACAAGCTCAGCAACTAAGGCAGACACAGCAGCTGACTCAAAGGAAGGGTCAGTGACAACTGTGGCCAGGAGACGCGTGACAGTAGGACTAGCAGCACGAAGAGAGTCAGACTCCGGGTCAGCAAGGGCAGGAAGGGAGGACGCAGGAGGAGAAGGCAGAGGGACACGCTGTGGAGCAGTGGAAAGACGAAGCGACATCTGGTGAGTGCCGGGGACAGCAGGAGGATGCTGACGCGGGACACGACGACCAGTGCGAGCAGCACAAACAGGTGACGCAGAACGAGACTCAGGCGACACTGGACGAGACTCAGGCTCACAACGCTCCGTAAGACCTCCTGTCGGACCAGTGTAGGGAGAGGGACCAGGAAGTGGCGAGGCAGGCTGTAACTGTGACTGCGACTGGACAGGCGGAGGACACTCTAAGGAGGGATCAAGACAAGGAGGAGGCGGCTGACCAAGAACCTGCTGAAGGAGCGGAACGAAGTACGGCCGTGGCCGTGACGTGCCCCCAGAACCAGTAGAGACAGCACCAGAACCCCCAGCAGCAGCAGCAGCACCTCCAGTAGTGTCAACTCCAGTACCTCCAGTAGCACCAGCTCTTGCAGCACCACCAGACCCAGGACCAGGAGCACCACAAGTAGCTCCAGCAGCTCCAGTACCTCCAGCAGCTCCAGTACCTCCAGCAGCACCAGCAGCACCTCCAGTAGCAGCAGGGCCTCCAGCATGCGGCACCTCAAAACTAGGAGCTCCACTCCGGAGGCTGCAGCGCCGAGCGTACCACTCACGTAGCCGCTGAGGGGAGGGAGGCTCCGGCCGCGACACAGTACCCGCAGCTCCAGTAGCCCCACGCCGGAGGCCGCAACGCTGAGAGTACCACTCACGCAGCTGCTGTGAAGAGGGAGCGCCACCAGGCTCAGCACCCCCAGGCTCAGCACCCCCAGTCTCAGCACCCCCAGGCTCAGCACCCGCAGTCTCAGCACCCCCAGGCTCAGCACCCTCAGTCTCAGCACCCCCAGGCTCAGCACCCGCAGTCTCAGTATCCCCAGGCTCAGCACCCCCAGGCTCAGCACCCCCAGTCTCAGCACCCCCAGGCTCAGTACCCCTCTCAGGACCAGAGTCAACAGCTACCTCGACAGGCTCGACTGCGTCTACCTGGGAAACACCTGAGGGAGCAGGACCCTGGGGAGGGAGGGGGTCTACCGAAGGGGCACCTGGGGTGAGGAAGAGAGGCGGGGGGGGGAGCGGAGCAGTGCGGTAGGGGAACAGACGGTAAAAGGGTACCGACTCGTCAAAGGTGACGTCCTGAGAGGGGAAGACACGGCGCGAGGTGGGGTGGTAAAACTGCCAACCAAGCGCGTCGGGGACAAAGCCAAGGAAGACACAGGGCACAGCGCGGGCGGAGAGCTTGTCCGCAGTGGTATCGCGGACAAAGGCACGAGCACCCCAGACCCGGAAACGCGACGCATCGCCAACCTGCCCCATCCACAGCAGTGTGGGAGAGGTCTCTGGAGCAGAGACACGGGGCCAGAGGTTGAGCTGATGCGCGGCGTACTGCATTGCAAACGGCCACAGGAAATGGGGGGCAGCCGCATGGATCATGGAGGTACGAGCGACCTCCATGACTAGACCAATGCGGCGCTCAGCAACCCCATTCTGCTGCGGAGAGGCCGGAAGAGTGAACGTCTGGCGGATACCGCGCTCCGCACAGTAGGCTGCCAAGAGGTCGGAGGAAAACTCGCCACCTCTGTCAGAGTGCAGACGCGGGACGGGAAAGTCCGACTGGAACCGCTCGCGAAGCTGGAGACGAGCAGCGCGGATCCAAGGGATCAAAACATCAGGGACCTCACCCTTGGTGCGCAAGGGGAAGACCGTGGTGTAGCGCGTGTAGTCGTCGACGACCAGTAGGAAGTACCGCTCGTGGCCCTGTCCCCGGACGCGGGCTGGGCCCCACACGTCCAGGTGGAGAGTCTGCAGGGGAGCCTCTGTGGGAGGGAACGAGGAGGAGTGAGGAGCGGCGCGCTGCCGCCCCTCGACACAGGGAAGACAGGGAGGAGCAGGTGAGGGTGGGAGGGGAGGGAGAACCCTGGGAAGACCAGAGACAAGGTACCGGGAGTGCATGCCGCGAAGGCGCTGCACTGACGGGTGACCAAGGCGGTGGTGCCAGAGGACAGTCCGGTGCGACAGGGAGCGACACGAACAGGGGGCAGACAGCTGACCTGACGCAGACGCAGACGCAGCTACCTGAGGGGACTCAGTGGTCAGTGTGTACAAGTCCGACCCCGGCTGCCGAGTGAAGGTAGCCAGGTGACGACCCATCTGGGCACACGTGCAGTGCGTCACACGCTCGTAGGCAGGGGTGAACTGGTGAACACCCGCGTCCTGAAGCGCGGAACCCGCCACCAAGTTCGTAGAGAACGAGGGGAGGTAAAGGCCAGACAGTGTGCCAGATGGGACAGCAGGACAGGGGAGGGCAGTGGTGGAGGTCGCAAGGACCGGACCCCCGGAGGGGTCAGCCAGGGAGACAGCAACCGGTCTAGGAAGCTGCTCTAGAGCAGTGCGGTCGCGAAAGAAGCAGCGGGAAGCACCTGAGTCCAGTGTGAAGGTGTGGAGTGCCTCAGTAGACGCGGTACCAGCAGACGCAGACGCACGAGCACCTAGAGCAGCAGCCTCACCAGGACCTAGAGCAGCAGACGCACTAGCACCTAGAGCTGCAGCCTCACTGCTCCCAATACCCGGGTCGGGCGGTACACACAGGTAACAGTCACCCTCAACACTAATGGTCAATGCATACATAGCAGCAAGGATAGCATCATAATCAAGAGCAAAGATATCAATTCCCTTCTTAAGCAGATCAGCCCAGCGGGGCAGCTCAGTGGCGTCAGGAAACTGCTCACGCCAGGCGTCGTCGAGACGAAAGAAGCAGCGCTGCGCCGTGTGAAACCTCCCACAGGTCTGGCCAGTGCGGTCACCTGTGAGGATGACGTACGGGCAGGTACCTCCACCCCCAGACCCCCCACGCTGAGAGTACCACTCACGGAGCTGCTGGGGCGAGGGAGTCTCGCCGGGACGCTGCTGCTGCTGCCTCTGGCCACCGCCGAACCCTCCACGCTGCACCGCTCCACCGCGCCCGCCACCCGCTCCACCACCGCCACCACTGCCACCACCGCCCCCACCACCCCCACCACCGCCGCCACCACCACCCCCTGTGCCGCCACTGACCCCCCCACCACCCGCGTCACTCCCACCTCCGCCACCACCCCCGCCCCCCCCACCCCCTCCACCGCCGCCGCCCCCGCCTCCACCTCCACCACCCCTGCCCCCTTTGCCCCTGCCGCCCTTGCGCCTCCCACTAGGAGCAGACCCAGCCCCGACCCCCTCAGCTCCGAGGTAGTCGACAGCAGCAGCAGATGCAATGGAGGGGAGGAGGGGGGAGGGGGAGCACCCCTCAAAGAAGGGGGAGCGGGGGTCACCACGAGAGGCACCTACGGCTACAATGCTCTTCTCAGCTGCTAGGAGTTCCTTCTCGAGGAGGTCGACAGTGAGGCCAGTGGGGGAGAGGGCGAGAAACTGGTCCCTGACAGTGCGAAGGGAGTCAGGGAGGCGGGTGACAAGGTGGTACAGTGTGAGGTACATCGGGGGGGGGGGGGGGGTCTTGGCGAGGAAATAGGGGGGGAGCGCGGCACGGTAGCGGAGGTCACTGGTACGGAGGTGGGTGATGAGGTCGGCTACAGTGGCAAAGGCGGACAGGTCGGGGAAGAGGTAGGGCAGTGAGAGACGGCCTTTAGTAGCAGCGCGCGACTACTGCGTCGTACAGCTCCTTAGCGGTCTTATGCTGGCCGAAGTGTTCGCGCTCATCTAACGGCAGGTGGCTGCGAACGGCTAGGCGAGCGTGAGCATCACGGGTCTGCCACTGGGAGCGAGCAGTACTGTCAGCAGTAGTGGCAGGTGCGGGAGCGGCGCCTGACGTGTGGTCATACAGGGAGACATCGTCCTTGGCAGTGATCTGGAGGAACAGGTGGAGGTCATCTAACCAAACCTCAAACTTAATCGGGCGGCCCTCAGCGTCAAAGATGAGAACAGAGGGAGTGGCCATAGTGGCAGTAGCAGCAGTAGGAACAGTAGCAGTAGTAGCAGTAGCAGTAACAGTAGCAGCTGAAGCAGTAGTACGACAGGAACAGGAACAGGAGTTGCTGCAGGTGGGGCACAGTAGGGCGGCGCGGCTCTGCCAGGGCGGCGCGGCTCGGTTCGGGCAGCGCGGCTCGGTTCGGGCGGCGCGGCTCGGCTCGGACTAGGCTACGCGGCGGTGCGTGACGGGGGGGGGCGTGCGCGTGGGTGGCTGTAGCGGGCGGGCCGTGGCTGTGCGTGGGCCTGACTAGCGCGCGGGTGGCGGCCTAGAGGGGCGTCGCGGCGGCCTACGGGCGGGGCTGCGACGTTCTGGGCGGCGGTCGACGGGCGGCTAGGGTGCTGCTCGTGGGCGGCGCCGGTCTCGCGGGCGGCTAGGGGTCGGCGCGTGCTCAGGAAACGGCCGCGCGCGGGCTGCTAGCAGGCTACGCGCGCTAAAAAAAAAGGCCGCGCGCGGCACTAGCGAGCTGCGCACGGGCAGCAGGAGGACAAGAGGCGCACGAGGGCGCACTAAGAGAGAGGCGCTCGAGGGCGCTATGTAGATACGGCGCTCGAGGGCGCTTCTAGCGGTGGGCCCTTAGGTAAGCGGTCCTAGGACTAGGACCTAAGCTCTTAATACCATGTCAGAAACAAGAAGTGATTGGACTATGAAACATTGGAGTACAAGTATGAACCCTAGAGTTGTGTACCCCCTAAAGGCTAACCCACTATAGCCTACGCAGCAATATATAAGGCGGAGGGAGTGGTGGCGGGAGTGGTGGCGTCGGTGGCGGCGGTGGGAGTGGCGGTGGAGGCGGTGGCGGTGGAGCGGGTGGCGGCGGCGGTGGCGGCGGCGGTGGCGGTCGGGGCGGCGGCGGCGGCAGCAGTGGTGGTCGGGGCGGAGGCGCTGGCGCTGGCCAGAGACAGCAGCAGCAGCAGCGTCCTCGTAAGGCTCTTACGCCCCAGCAGCTTCGTGAGTGGCTTGCTCAGCGTGGTAGGTCTGGGAGTGGTGGTCGCTGCCCGTATGTCATTCGCACAGGTGACTGCGCTGGTCAGACATGCGGGAAGTTCCACACCCAGCACCGCTGCTTCTCCCGCCTTGACGACGCCTGGCGTGAGGAGATGGGCGAGGAGGTCGAGCGCCCTCGCTGGCATGAGCTGCTTAGGGCTGGTGTAGACATCTTTGCTCTTGACTTTGATGCTATCCTTGCTGCCATGTATGCATTGACTGTTAGTGCTCAGGGAGACTGTTACTTGTGTGAGCCGCCCGACCCTCTATAGAGGCTGCTGCCTTAGGTGCGAGCGAGTCTGCTCTCTTAGGTACTGCGCCTGCTGAGGCCTTGCACACCTTCACGCTTGACTCAAGTGCTTCCCGCTGTTTCTTTTGTGACAGCACTGCACTCACACCACTCACTGCACCTGTTGCAGTCTCTCTGGCTGACCCCTCTGGGGGCCCAGTTTTTTCACGGTCCACCACTGTGCTCCCGTGCCCGGCGGTTCTGTTTGGCTCACTGTCAGGCCTCCACCTCCCCTCATTCTCTACGAACTTGGTGAGCAACGCAGTTCTCCAGGACCAGTGGGTTGACACCTTTACCCCTGGAGGACAACGTGTGGCGATCTGTACGTGCTCCCGGACAGGCCGCCACCTGGCCACGCTTTCCTGTCGGCCAGGGTCGAGTCTTTACACACTAACGACTGCGCCTCCTCAGGTAGCTACTTCTGGTCAGGTGTCTACGTCAGGCCAGGTAGCCTCCCCTTGTTCGTGTCGCTCCGTGTCGCACCAGACTCTTCTCTGGCACCACCGTTTGGGTCACCCCTCTTTGCCACGTTTACGTGGCATGCACCGTCGCCTCCTTGTGTCTGGTCTTCCCAGGTCTCTCCCTCCCCTCCCTGCCTCACCTGCCCCGCCCTGCCTTCCTTGTGTTGAGGGGCGGCAGTGCGCCGCTCCTCACTCCTCCTCGTTTCCCCCGACAGAGGCTCCCGTGCAGACCCTCCACATGGACGTGTGGGGCCCAGCTCGCGTTCGTGGACAGGGCGGCGAGCGGTACCTTCTGCTGGTTGTCGACGACTACTCGCGTTACACCATGGTCTTCCCCTTGCGCAGCAATGGTGAGGTCCCTGATGTCCTGATCCCTTGGATCCGAGCAGTTCGTCTCCAGCTCCGCGAGCGGTTCCGCCAGAATCTCCCTGTCCTGCGTCTGCACTCTGACAGAGGTGGTGAGTTCTCCTCCGACCTCTTGCAGGCCTTGTGCCAGGCGGAGGGCATCCTCCAGTCGTTCACGCTTCCGGGCTCACCGCAGCAAAATGGGGTTGCTGAGCGCCGCATTGTCTTGGTCATGGAGATCGCTCGTACCTCCGTGATCCATGCGGCGGCTCCCCATTTTCTGTGGCTGTTTGCGGTCTGGTACGCCGCGCAGCAGCTCAACCTCTGGCCCCGTGTCTCCTTGCCGGAGACCTCGCCCACACTGCGTTGGACGGGAGAGGTTGGCGATGCGTCGGTGTTCCGGGTCTGGGGCTCTCGTCCCCTTGTCCGCGATACGTCCGCGGACAAGCTCTCCTCCCGCACCATTCCCTGTATCTTCCTCGGCTTCCCCCCTGACGCACCTGGCTGGCAGTTTTACCACCCCACCTCGGCAGAGTTCTGTCCTCTCAGGACGTCACATTCGACGAGTCGGTTCCTTTCTACTGTCTCTTCCCCTAACGCACTGCCTCTCTCCCTCCCCCGACGCTTTTCCTCGCTCCAGGTCCCCCTCCGGTATACCCCCTCCCCCCTCAGGGTCCTGCTCCTTCAGGTGTGTCTCAGGTAGACCCACTCCCCTTGGCTGAGCGTGTAGAGGTCACTAGCAACTCAGGTGCTGCTGCAGGTGCTGCTGCTCGGGGTGCTGCGTCTGGGGGTGCTTAACCTGTGCGTGAGGTGCTGGGGGGTGCGGAGCCTGGGGGTGCTGAGCCTGTGCGTAAGGTGCTGGGGGGTGCGGAGCCTGGGGGTGCTGCGCCTGTGCGTGAGGTGCTGGGGGGTGCGGAGCCTGGGGGTGCTGCGCCTGTGCGTGAGGTGCTGGGGGGTGCGGAGCCTGGGGGTGCTGAGCCTGTGCGTGAGGTGCTGGGGGGTGCGGAGCCTGGGGGTGCTGCGCCTACGAGTGCGGAGCCTAAGGGTGCTGGGTCTACTGGTGTTTCTCCGGGTCTCTCTTCAGGACGGGGGACTCTCTCACCACACCAGCTCCGAGAGTGGCTTGCGTGGCGTGCCCGCCTGAGGAGTCGTGCTGCTGGAGCTGGAGGTCCTACTGCTGGAGGTACTGCTGCTCGAGGTGCTGCGGTTGGAGCTGCTGGAGCTGCTCGTAGTGGAGGCACTGAGAGTGCTGGTGGCTCTGGTTCTGGAGGTGCTCGTACTGGAGGTACTGGAGCTGCCAGGACTGGTGGTGGTGCTGGAGCTGGAGGTGCTGGTTCTGGGGGTGCTGTGGCTGGAGACCCTGCTGCACACACCTGCGACACGCCGAACGTTCGACACAGGACAAAATAGAAACCGCGCACGACAAAATAGAAACCGCGCGCGAGACACAAACGACCGCGTAACACGCGTCTAGCGATAACTCGCTATTGACTCGACACACACACTCGACATCATGACTCAACATTCACACACAATTATAAGCATGAAATATATATTATCCCATGCCCTCATACCATTCCATACACACACACATTCACGCACACGGACAACAAGCCGAGTGCAAACCGTAGGGTTGCACCAACAAACTCCCCCTCGGATTGTTGGCCTTAGGATATGTTGCTCTCTCAGTTCAGAGCCATCCCAGCCAGCTTGCAACACTTCCAATGCTGCTGCTCCACCAGCCTCTTGGTCATCATGTCAGCCGGCTGCCCCGTGGTCTTCACGTAGCGCAACTCAACTTCACCCGCGGTTACCATGCTCCTCGTCCAATGCCACTTCACCCTCATGTGCTTCGTGAGTCCATGCAACACAGGGTTCTTAGCAAGAGCAATGGCACCCTGGCTGTCACAGTACAGTGGGGTAGGTCCTTGCTGCTCCTCCCCCAATTCAGCCAACAAACGCCGCTGCCACACAATCTCCCGTACGGCACGGAAGAGTGCCATGTACTCGGACTCCACCGAGCTCAAAGCTTGGTCAACCTGCTTCTTGCTCTCCCAAACAGTTGGGCCTCCACCAACACAGCATATGAAGCCTCCCACACTTGTCATGTCCTCTGGTTCTGATGCATATGAAGCATCCGAGTAGGCGGTGAGGAACAAACGCCCGGGTTCAACACCATCCGCGCCCTTTTGGCGCCTTTGTGCCGCCGCCGAGTATTGCAGCCCAACGGTCGGTGTTTGGCCAAGATACTTGGCCACCCTCATTCCAGCTGCTACCTGCTCCTCATTAGGGCATTGCACAACCCTAGCCAGCTGCCCGGTAGCAAACGCGACGTCCGGTCGGGTGTTTACCGCCGCATACATGAGGCTGCCCACCAACGAGTGAAATCGGCGCCTCTCCTCTTCACCAACGCTCTCCTCCTCTGGTCCCTTCACACACTTGAACCCAGAGGGAAAGGGTGTAGCCACATGGCCTTCACTCTGCCCAAAGTTGGCAGCCAATGCCTCCAGGTACTTTCGTTGATGCACCCGCATGCACCGCTTCTCCACATCGCGTTCGATGTGGAGCCCAAGGTAGAAGCTCACGTCACCAAGGGCCTTGCACTTGAACTTGTCTTGAAGCTTCAGCATCACCTCCTTCACAAGGTCAGAAGAGGGTGAGAAAATGAGGATGTCATCCACATAAACCACCATGAAACTCCTCTGCTCCCCCTCGCCAAGCATGAACAAGGAGTGATCGGCCGTTGAGGGAGTGAAGCCGATCCCCTCCAACACTTCGCGCAGCTTCATGTACCATTGCCTAGGGGCCTGCTTCAGCCCATAGAGGGCCTTCTTCAGCTTCCACACTCTGCCACTACCATCATCAAACCCCTCTGGCTGCGCCATAAAAATCTCCTCCTCAAGGATGCCGTTAAGGAATGCCGTTACGATGTCCATTTGCTTTACTACCCATCCTTTGATGGCGGCTCCCGCGAATAGGGTTCGCAGCGTCGTCGGCTTCACCACAGGGGCAAACAGCTCCTTGAAGTCCACCTTCTCCTTCTGCTGGTACCCCTTGGCTACAAGCCTAGACTTGTAGCGCTCGATCTTGCCGTCGGCATCCGACTTGATTTTGAAGAGCCACTTGGACGTTATCGCCGTACGCCCCTCCGGTAGCTCCACCAATTCAAACGTGTCATTCTCCTCGATGCTCTTCAGCTCACTCTCCATGGCCTTCTTCCACTCCTCAGCATCACTACTCTCCAAAGCCTCCTTGAGAGTTGCTGGTTCTCCCGGCATCTCCACCGGAGAGAAGAACGCGAAGGCACACTCCTCGTAGTCACTCTCCTCGTCGTCTCCGACCATCATTGCCGCTCCGGCCAGGGCTGTCTTGCCCTGCTTTCCCGGCGCATCATAGGTCAGCCTATTAGGGGGTTGAACTCTCCTCTTCCCCCTTCCTTCCTCCTCAGCTGCAGGGACTTGAAGGCCTTGGCGTTGCTGCGGTGTGGCTCGAATCCGTGGAGCACTCGTAGTACGGGAAGGAAGTGACGGTGCACGCTCGCTCACTTGCTGCACCTCCTCCTCTTCTTCCTCTGCATCATTGGCCTCCTCTCCCCCATTCACAAGGGAGGATTGCCTTGTGGTTGTGCTGCCGCTGCTCAGTTCCAAAGGCAGCTCCACATGCTCCAAACCGGAACTCTTCACCTCCCCAAACCGCACGCCTATCTTCGCCTCATTCTCCGCCTTCCAATCCTTGTACATGAAGTTCTCCATGAACTTGCAGTCCCTGCTCACCAAGAACTTCTTGGTGAATGGGTCCCAAAGAAGCCATCCCTTGCTGTTTTGAGCCATGCCCAAGTGCACGGCCCACACCGCCTTGGCACCAAGCTTGTTGTGCCGAAGATGCTTAGGCACGAGCGCCATGCACATGCACCCGAACACCCGAAGCATATC
The DNA here is from genome assembly GCA_947471745.1 of Closterium sp. Naga37s-1. Lineage (NCBI taxonomy): Eukaryota > Viridiplantae > Streptophyta > Zygnematophyceae > Desmidiales > Closteriaceae > Closterium > Closterium sp. Naga37s-1. The sequence goes on along the minus strand of CANJKZ010000777.1, from coordinate 1,452,719 downwards.
CACCTTTGGCTTCCTTCCTAGCCACTCCACATAGGGCACCCATTTGTCTGCTCCCACATGAGTCAAGGCTCTGTTCTTGGCCACACACGCGCTCCGCACCGCATCAGGCCATAAATAGTCGGGTAGCCCGGCTTCAATGAGCAACCCGCGTGCCGCCTCCGTGATTGTGCGGTTCGCTCGCTCGGCGATGCCGTTCATTGCAGGGGAGTATGGCATGGTGAGGGAGTGCCGAATACCATTCTTCTTCAGCCACAACCCAAACTCCTTGCTCAGGAACTCTTCCCCTCGATCGGTGCGGATTGACTTGACTAGACGGTCTTGTTGCCGCTCCACCATCGGGAACCAATCCGTCTTCAACGTTTCAGCCACGTCGCTCTTCTTGGCCAGCACGTACACCCAAGTCATGCGGGTGTAGACGTCGACAATGGTGAGAAAATACTCAGCTCCAGCAGCTCCAAGCTTCAGGGGGCCCACCACGTCCATCACCACCTCATCAAGCGGTGCCTTTGCCGTTGCCTCCGAACTAGGGAACGGAAACCGGGTGAACTTGGCTTGAATGCACGTCGGGCAGCCAAGCACCTCATCGGGCTCCCCCTTCACACGTATGCCAGCAACCATCTCATTCTTCACTAGCTGCTGCAAGATGGGCAGGGCCACATGCCCCATGCGCCGATGCAAGGTGAGCCAATCACACTCCCCCGTAGCCGAAGTTGGATTGGAGAATGCCGCGCTCGCAATAGCGCCCCACATACTCTCTCCGTAGTCCTCCTCCGCTGCTGCCTCTGGGTTCTCCTCACCCTTTTGCTGCTCCTTGGTTGCTGCACCACTCTCCTTAGGTTCACTGAACTTGCTGGTCCCTCCAGGTTTGCTCTTCTTGAGCTCATTCTCCTTAGCGCGACCGTTCGCGCCATCGTCGCTACCGACCGCTCCATCCTTGGTGCTGATGCTTGCTGCCACTTGCCTCTCCTTAGGCATAGGGACCACTGGGATCTGCCACATCTCGTTGTAGACATCCCTGTCCTCATGAAGGTCCCAAAGAATTCGATCGCCAAGCCTTGCGGTGTAGGTCTTGGCTCCCTTCGAGTTCGTGTCCATGCCGGCCTTTGCCAACCGCCGCACGGAAATCAGGTTTGCAGCAAGGCTGGGCACCCAAAGCACGTTCTTGAGGCCCACCATCTTCCCATCAGCACCCTTGAACATGGCCTTGCCCATGCCTTTCACCTCTGCTCGCTGCCCCAAAGCCGATGTGACATGCTTCACCGGTGACGGCTCGAGTTCGGTGAGCAAGTCCGGGCGAGGTGTCATGCTATAGGTAGCGCCACTATCAATCACCCAATAGTCCAGGGGGTGTAGGGTCACCTTCCCCACAGCTGCTGGCTCCTCAAAGCCTTCATTGTTCTCTGGACCAGCCGGTACTTGCGTCGACACGAAGTAGAATAGACCCGGGTATCGATCGTCGCTCGGGTCCTTGTCGTTGTCTCCGCTCTTCATGTTTGCAGCTCCGCCACCGCGACCGCCACGGCCTCCACGGCCTCGTCCTCTCCCTCCTCCTGCTCCTCTACCCTCTTGGCCTTGAGCAGGGGTCCAACCATCAGGGAGTTTGTAGCAGTCGCGCCACATGTGTCCGCTCTTGTGGCAATAGTGACACTCGCCGTCGAATCGGCCGCGACCGCGTCCGTAGCTCTTGTCGTCGCTGCCGTAACCGCCACTCCTGCGGCCTCCGCCGAAGTTGCTGCCACCAAACCTTCCTCCCCCTCGTCCTCTGCCTCTTCCTCGACCATATCCACGGCCGATGCTCGCTGCCCCAGCGCCATCCGCACTCGCCAACTCACGGCGGCGGAAGTCCTCTTGAAGGATAGCTCGCTTCACGTCTTCAAGCGAGAGGCGGGGCAAGTCGCGATTAAGGTTGATGATGAGCGAGGACCATGACTCTGGGAGTAAGGCCAGCAACTTGGTCTTCTTTTGGAGCTCACTGTAGTTCAAATCAGCTCCCTCAAGCCGCGTCAACAAGTCGAAGAATTTCTGCACCCCTTCTTCAACCGCTTCGTTTTCTTCAATTCGTAGTGCCGCCATTTGCCGTTCCAACACCACCGCTACCGCCGCTGTTGCAGGAGCATGTACACCCTTGAGAGCAGCCCATGCCTTTGGTCCTTTCTCTGGTTCACGCTGGAATGGCTTGATGTGACGGATCTGACTGCTCCCCAACGCTTGCCCAAGTAAGAGATAGCCTTGTGCGCTCTTCCGCACCCACGGGCTCTTCTCCGGGTCGTTCTCGGGGCGCTTCTCCGTTCCTTCCATCACCTCCAGCAGGTCATAGTGGTCAAAGATGTTCTCCATCTTGAAGGACCATTCAGCAAAGTTGTCACCGTTGAACTTGTCAAGCCCAAACACCCTAGGCTCATCCCTAGGTGGGCCAAGACTTGGTTGCATGGGCGCCATGGCTGAATCACGGGGTTGGCCTTGAGCTTGAGCTTCTCCACTGCCACCAGCACCTCTGCCACCCCTTTCCTCAGGTCCAGACATTGTCGAAACTGCTCCAAGGGGCTCTGATACCACTTGTTATAGTCACAATAGGCTTGAATGTGCCTAAAACGAAAGATAGAGAGCACAGACGGATTTCTGCACAGCGGCTTCAAACGTTGATAGCGTTCTGCTCACAGCTGCAAATGACTTGATTCAAATTGGATCTGGAGCGTCTTCACGTCGTCTACAATTATCAATTTAGATTGCACGATTTGATAAAGAATTGACGACACAGCGTCGGTTTGAACGAACGGTACTATGGCAGCCACTATAGTCTTAGAACACAAGATAGGAAGAGTTACGAGTTGGGAATGACTCCCAGCTCCTACAAACCCCAAGAGCCGAGGTACAGTGATGTGGAACAGTGCCACACTGTCCCCAACCACGAAGGGTCTCGAAACTACCCTTCACTAGGGCCTACACCAAGTGATATGTTACACTACACAAAGTAATGTAACTATCTTCAATATCTTGAGGTGTACCCTTTTGGCGAGCTTCGAAATCACTTGAGGCTTGACACCAAGGCTCGGGCTCTTCATCACAAACTCATCCTTGAGTTCTTGATGGGTCTGTTGCACACACCTGCGACACGCCGAACGTTCGACACAGGACAAAATAGAAACCGCGCACGACAAAATAGAAACCGCGCGCGAGACACAAACGACCGCGTAACACGCGTCTAGCGATAACTCGCTATTGACTCGACACACACACTCGACATCATGACTCAACATTCATACACAATTATAAGCATGAAATATATATTATCCCATGCCCTCATACCATTCCATACACACACACATTCACGCACACGGACAACAAGCCGAGTGCAAACCGTAGGGTTGCACCAACAGGTTGGAGACCCTGTTTCTGGAGGTGCTGATTCTGGGGGCCCTAGAGCTGGTGCTGTTGACCCTGGAGTTCGAGACCCTGGAGCTGAAGGTGCTGGAGCTGGAGGCGCTGGCGCTGGAGGTTCCGGAGCTGGAGGTTCTGGAGCCACTGGAGGTGCTGGGGCTACTGGTACTGGTGGCACTGCGGGCTCTGGAGCTGGAGGCGCTGGAGCTGGAGGCGCTGGCATTGGAGGTTCTGGAGCTGGAGGTTATGGAGCTGCTGGAGGCGTTGGAGCTACTGGTGTTCGTACTGGAGGAGCTGGTGGCACTGCGGGCTCTGGAGCTGGAGGCACTGGAGCTGCTGGTGATGGTGCCGGTGGTACTGCAAAGCGGCGACTGTTCTTTGCTCCGCCGTCGCCGTTGTCTCTGCCATCGCCTGGCTCTGTTCTTTGCCAGGTTCTTAGCCTCCCGTCTTCTACTGGCCTCCCGTTACAGCCCGGCTCTCCACTCCCTGCTCCTTCTCCCTACACTGAGAAGACAGACTCGCTTACAGAGCGTCGTAAGCCTACGTCTCGTCCTGCCTCGCCTGTTCGCGCTGGTCGCACTGGTCATCGTGTTCCTCGTGAGCGTCCTCCTCCTGTTCCCGGCACGCACACTATGGCACTTCGTCCTTCCTCTGTTCCACAGCATGTTCCCTTGCCGTCTCCTCCTGCGTCCTCTCTTCCGCACGTTTCGGACCCTGAGTCTGACTTAGCTCGCACTGCCAGTCCTACTGTCACCCGTCTCCTGGCCACTGTTGTCACTGACCCTTCGTTCGAGTGTGCTGCTGCGTCTGCCCTAGTTGCCGAGCTTGTCGACTTTGCTGCTCGCTGTCGTCTCGACTACGCCGCTAGTCTTGTTGCTGAGTCAGAGTCTGTCTGTCCTCCGTCCGTCGGGGGTGAGTGTGCTCTTGGCACGGACGTCCTTGAGGATAGGCAGGAGGACTTTGAGTGTTTTGCAGCTGGTGTACCTTATCTCGTGTCCATGCTGATTGCACCTGAGGGAGACCCGGATGCACCAGACATCCCGACCCCGCGCTCTTACGCAGAGGCGATTGAGGGTCCCTACTCCTCTCAGTGGCAGTCAGCCATGGACGCAGATATGGCATCCTGGAAGTCCACAGGCACTTACGTCGGCGCTGTTCCCCCACCTGGGGCGAACATCGTTAGTGGCATGTGGATTTTCAGGGTGAAGCGGCCGCCAAGTTCTCCGCTTGTCTTCAAGGTGCGTTACGTTGCACGAGGCTTCAATCAGAGACAGGGAGTTGACTTCTTCCATACCTTCTCCCCTACCCCGAAGATGACCACTCTTCGGGTTCTGCTGCACGTCGCCCCTCAGCGTGACTACGAGCTTCACTCTCTTGACTTCAGCATAGCTTTCTTGCAGGGCAACCTGCACGAGGAGATCTGGTTGCGCCGCCCACCTAGCTTCACTGGGTCGTTTCCTGCAGGTACCCAGTGGAGCCTCCGGCGGCCAGTCTACGGTCTCCGCCAGGCGCCTCGCGAGTGGCACAACACACTGAGGACGACGCTTGCGGCTCTTGGGTTTGCTCCTTCGACTGCTGACCCGTCGCTATTTCTGCGCACCGACACTTCGCTGCCGCCGTTCTACATCCTCGTGTAGATCGACGACTTGGTCTTTGCCACTGCTGACACAGAGGGACTGGCCCTTGTGAAGTCGGAGCTGTAGAAGAGACACACGTGCACAGACCTGGGAGAGCTGCATAGCTATCTTTGCTTGCAGATCACCTGGGATAGAGCACGGCGCACCATTACCCTGACTCAGTCACACATGGTGCAGCAGGTCCTTCAGCGCTTCCGCTTCACGTACTCCTCGCCACAGTCCATTTCTCTGCCTACCGGTCACTCGCCCTCAGCTCTGCCTTCGGATGAGTCCGTAGAGCCAAGTTGCCTGTATCCAGAGCTTGTGGGCTGCCTCGTGTACTTGATGACCTGCACTCGTCCTGACCTTGCTTACCCTCTTAGCATCCTGGCACGCTACGTTGCGCCCGGGAGACACGGACCAGGGCACTGGGAGGCCGCTAAGAGGGTGATGCGCTACTTGTGCAGTACGTTGGGCATGGGGCTCGTGCTTGGAGGGCGGGCTCGAATTGTTCTCACTGGTCACGCAGACGCTTCTTGGGTTGACGATTTGGGTACGCAGCGGTCGTCACAGGACTACACCTTCAGTCTTGGCTCCGGCTCTGTTTCTTGGCGGTCTACCCGCTCGTCTTCTGTTCTCAGTTCCAGATGTGTGGCTGAGATCTACGCTGGGGCCATGGCTGCACAGGAGTTACGCTGGCTCACCTACCTGCTGACCGACTTGGGAGAGGCGCCTCGTTCTTCTCCAGTGCTGTACGTTGACAACAAGGCCATGATTGCCTTGTGTCAGGAGCATAGATTGGAGCACAGAACGAAGCACATCGCCCTGCGTTACTTCCTTGCTCGAGAGTTTTAGCAGCGTGGTCAGCTTTGTCTTACCTACGTGGCCTCTCGGGCCAACACTGCTGATATATTCACCAAGGCACTTCAGCCTTGTGATCATCAGCGGTTCTGTACTGTGCTAGGAGTTGTGCCCACTTGGCCTCACTTTCTCACCTCTTGACTTTGCTTGTACTTTGATCTATATTATATACCTCTGCATGTGAACTAGCCTTGTGGCCCTTTGCTTGTGCTCGAAGTGTGTGGTGACGTTGTGATCCACCCTTAGCTTGCTTTGCCTTTCTTGACTGGTCTTGTGACCCCTTGTTCTCCCCCACTTTGCCTATGGGGGTGTGTCAAACTATATATATTCTTGTTCTGTGTAGGCTACTCTGGGGTAGCCCATATGGGGTACAACACAATGTTAGGGTTAGTACTTGTACCCACAATGCTTTTACTGCAGTCATTCTAGCTTCTGATTTTGACAAGAAGGCATGGCAACACAGAAAGAGAGAAGCTCTTCTAACGGCTCTCCCGGCACTACTCCTACTCCACCTCCAGCCTCTGGCCTACAGACAGAGGGAGGCATGGCAACAAGACCAGCTGCTGAGCCTACTGAAACACCTGCGAACCAGGCAACCGGATTTGATCCAAACATGATGGAGACATTCTTCTCCTTCATGTCCTTCTACGAGCAGCACCAGCAAGCAGCACCTGCGCAATCAAACAACAGCAACAACAACAATGGCGTCACTCCAATGAGCCTTGACGGCTCATCCTATGCACGCGGAAACTAGCAGCAACCTACCTTTGCCCCATACGAGCCTCAACGTGGCTCCATCAGCTTCATGCCACACCAGCAGCCTTCACCTGGACAAGAGAAGACATTGGACGCGCTTCAGGTTCAATCATAGTTCGCACACGTTTTGAAACTGCAGACATCGACAACCAGTACACGTATCAGTCGCTGATGGCGTATACAATTCTTCTGCGAAACATAACACCGAACGAGCAGCAGAACATCCGGTCTTATCGTGGATACGGCAACTCCGCCGAGCTCGCGTACAACCACCTGAAGAACCTGTATCAAGCAACAAACAGTGTTAATCAAACTCGTCTCATGGCACAGCTGACAACAGTGGAAATGAAACCCGGCGAAAAAGGGATGGCGTATATCACACGTTGTCTCGGACTGCGTGACAGACTCCTTCGATGCGGAGGATCAATATCCGAAGAAGCCTTCGTGACAGTTGTCATCACTGGCCTCGGTCCTCATTGGCGCTCCACTCGAGCCATTCTCCGAGCTAATGGGAAGATCTCCGAATTGGCACTCTGCGTCGAAATTCACGCTGAACAGCAGGACATGGACATGCACGAAGAATGTCACAAGAGAAAAACGTCAGTACCTGAGTTCGCCTTTCACACTCAACGACGCTACAACAACAACAACAGCCGGTAGAATAAGCATCAACCACAACGGCACGTACCACCGATCTGCCATCTCTGTAAGACGTCAGGACATCCTCGCACTCACTGTCCAAATTAGCAGCAGTTAACACCACCGCAACGTCAACTTCGACCTTCAAGTAGTCAAGTGGCTTCGACACAGGCGCATTCAACTACTCAAGTGCAGTCTTCAACGGCATCAACAACACAACCTGCACAAGGTTCAAGAAACATCGTGAGCTGCATGGCAAGAATAACGGACTTCGGCATCACCGAATCGCCACCACACTACTCACCAGAAGAACTGCTCGATGAAAGCACTCCCCACCGCGAATCACTGGAGCCCAACCCGACGTATGCAGCCATCGCCCAGAGCGAGCCGTCCGGTATAGACACCTGGTTCTTGGACAGCTGCTGCGGACAGCACATGTGCTCCTCAGGTCGCTTCGTTCAACGGGAACACCAACTGCTGCGCGAATTCGTAATCACTGTCGCCAACAACCAGAACCTGCGCACGCGACGACAGGGGATAGTTCAACTTCAGTCTCAAGAAACCAACGTTATTATGCAAATGTCAAAGGTTTTAATCGCTGAAGGACTCGGCTACAACTTACTCAGCGTCAGTCAACTAATGGCGAAGGGAATTCATCTCGAAGCAGAAAGCACCACTCAGGTTTTCAAGCTGTACCACGGGAAAGGTGGACTCTACATCGGCAAAGCAGTCTTGAAGAACAATGTCTTCGTTCTCGACTTCGTTCCAGACCAAGGCACCGCCGACAGTGACGCCATCGTCAACTTCACCTCTTGGACACGCCCGCCAGATCTTGATCCCGACTTCAGTCCTGGAAGCTTCTGGTACTCGCACACTATACCTGAAACAGAACGAACGATAGCATTAGTAACAATCCAACAAACATCGACAGCAGCAGAGACAACATCGGCAGCAGCATAGACAACATCGGGAGCAGCAAAGACAACATCGGCAGCAGCAGAAATAACATTGGCAGCAGCAGAGACAACATCGGCAGTAGCAGAAACAACATCGGCAGCAGCAGAGACAACACCGGCAACAGCAGAGACAACACCAACACCACCACCAATCGCAGGCCCTTCGACATCACCAGTCTTGATCAACGACATGCCACCTACTCCTGCGCAACAGCTGACTCACACTCCGCGCGAAGTCCACAGAAGCGCCAACTTCACCGCCGGCTTCTATTCCAACTCCGACCTGTACAGGCGTTCACCAGGACACCGCGCCAGTAAATCAATCTGTCATGCAAGAATGGGACACCCAAGCAACACAACGTTAAACTACACGATAAGAGTAGGCGTTCTTGACAAGGACTCACTACTCCTACACGATGGCAGAGAGCTTCAACGAGTCCGCGGAACGTGCTTTGCTTGCCCCGAAGCCGACTTACCCCACCAGCCGTTCGTCTCTCACCACAACCCGAGCGCACCAGCATACGCTCCATTGGAGAAAGTGTACAGTGACATACTATACAATCGGGAACGCGGACAAGGAGCATATAACTACGTCATCACGTTCATCGACGCCGCCATACGATACGTCTGGCACTTCAACCTCCCGAGCCGCGACATGGCCTTTGAAGCTTTCGTCGCCTGGCTTCCAGCAGCAGAACGGGAATGAGGAGTGAAGCTGAAAAGCTTCCAGTCAGACGGGGGAGGAGAATATCAGTCACAGAGGTTCAAGCAGTACCTAGCAGAGAAAGGCATCAAGCGGCTCATTTCCCTTCCCTACGCCCATCAACAGCAAGGCGTGGCAGAAAGGATGAACAGAACCCTCCAGAACACCATGCGCAAACTACTACGTGGCATGCGGCTACCCAACCACCAGTGGCCTGAAGCAATGGACCATGATGTGATGCTGCACAACTTGCTTTCGTCATCATCGCTCCCGAACAACGCATCACCGCACCTGCTATGGACAGGAAAATTGGGCAGCACAAAAATGTTACGCGTGTTCGGCTGTATGGTACAGTACCGACCCCCAACTGCGAGAGCCGGCCGATTCTCCCAACGCGCACAGTGGGGACTACACCTGGGCATCAAAAAGAACTACAACGCGTGGAATATTTTTTACGTCCACTCAAAGGAAACAGTAGCAGCACGTGACATGATTTTCTACGAACGACTCACCCTCCCAACATACCTTGCCAACCTGGAAGAAGAACGAGACCCCACGGGCGGATTTCATGGTGACCGAGCCTTTGCTTCGGCAGTAGATGAAGCTAACTGGGACGAGCAAAACGTGGACGGAGCATCGGAGGAAGCTGGACCCCTACCCTATTGTTCGGTGGACATCCCGATGGACGACGACAACCCTCGCGAAGGCATCAACGCCGAAGTCTACTACAACTTCACCGACAACGGTTACGTTACACCCCAGCCAGTCAAGACCCAATCTCTTACCCGATCCAGAAGCGGGAGATGAAGCAGTCGATCCCGAGAACACAAATCTCCCTCACTACACACTGAGTGGGCTGGAGATACTGGGACTCGTCACCGCAGTCCACGGAGCAGCGCCGCCTAAGGAGCCTGCCACAGTTCAGCAGGCTCTGGGGGGGGAGCACAGGGAAAAATGGCGCGAAGCCATGGACAGAGAGTTAAAAGCGTTGGAAGAACGCAACACCTGGAAAGTCGTACCTATCGGAGTGGCACGCAACAAAACCATCCTCACCGGGAAATGGGTCTTCCGCGTGAAGACAAAAGCTGACGGAACGATCGACAAGTTTAAGGCGCGCTGGGTCGTACGCGGCGTCGACCAAGAGCACGGACGAGACTTCACCGAAACCTTCGCGCTAGTCAGCCGACACACCTCACTGCGGATTCTCCTCGTGATAGCCGCCATGAAGCGGAAGAAGCTCCGCCAAATCGACGTCGCTAACGCCTTTCTGTATGCTCCCGTCGATGCTGAGATCTTTGTCGAGCAACCGGACGGCTCTAACGCAGATCCCAACCAAGTCTGTCAACTGCTGAAGTCCCTATACGGCATCAAGCAAGCTCCGAGGCTATGGCAGCAATACCTACACGCTCGTCTAATCCGCATCGGATTCCGCCAACTACCGCACGACCAAGGGATTTGCCGACTCATGAAAGGCGCCGACTACATCCTGCTCATCGTCTACGTGGACGATTTACTCTACATCGGTTCAACCGATGGCATTACAACCTGGTTTGAAGGGAAGCTGTAGCGGCACCTCACACTTACCGTCTCCTCAACCGTCACACAGTACCTGGGACTTAACATACAAGACGGAGAGAACGCCATCTACCTCAGCGCCGCAAAATATGCCGACACCATTGCCAAGCGCTTCTGACTAACCCCAGCCGCCGTCACCACACCGTACCGCTACACCGACGGAAATCGCAAGGAAACCTCCACTCTGCTCAAACCCGCCGGCATACGGGACTACCAGCGAAAGCTGGGATGTCTGCTCTTCGCAACCGTTACCTGCCGACCGGACCTATCGTACTCAGTGAGCCAACTCGCCACCTACCACAAGAAGCCTGAAGCATATCACATGGCCGAGCTCGACCGCGCTCTTCACTACCTTATCAGCACCCCGACGATCGGCCTAACCTACCACGAGAGCGGAACCTCTACACCTAAGCTAATCGGCTATGTGGATGCTGACCATGCCGGCGACTTCGACAACAGATGATCGCGCATCGGCTTCATCTACCGACTCGAGCCTATCGGACCTATCTCGTGGCAGGCGAGCAAACAAGAATTAATCGCTCTCTCCTCAGCTGAAGCAGAATATATCGCACTCTGCTCAGCCACCAAGGAAGGATTGTACCTTCGCGAACTACTGGAAGAAGCGAAGCTGGCTGAGTTACCCAACTTCTCCCTGTTCTGCGACAACCAATCGGCCATTCGCATAGCGAACAAGAACGGTTTCGCGAATCGAACGAAGCACATCGCCTTCCGGTACTTCTTCGTGAAAGACGAGATCGAGAAGGGGAGACTCGAGCTATCCTACTGTCCTACATCCGAGATGGCAGCCGACTACTTGACCAAGAAACTCGGAAAGCAGAAGTTCGAGTACTGCATGCTGCTGACTGGACAAAGCCACGTCACCAGCTGTGACACTCCAGAAGCAAAGGGGAGTGTTGGAAACAAGTAATTTAACGCTCCTGTTGTGTCGGAACAATAGACTGCAAACGAGGCGAATCACAGCGAAGCAACGGCGAGTCAACCGAGGAGGTTGACAGAAAGTAACAGCTGGAGGTTACGCCAAGGTCAAAGGTCAGCGACCTTTGACTCAACGAAATATAGCGCGACAGCAAGGACAAACAATTGACTCGGTATTGAGCAGTTGCCCGAGTCGTCACTGTATCGAACCGCAACAGCAACAGTAAAACAGTTAGTTGCACCTTTTCATATTCCTTGTAATCTTATAAAAACCTTTGTATTACTTTACTATAATCAATCTGTCTTGCTCTCACAAACTAGTGCAAGGTGGTTGAACAAGTTCACTAAACGCTTCCGCAATTACAATCTTCCTACTTAGGATCTTAGCCTTGAAAAGTGTCAAGAATGAAAGTGTTGGTTCATTGATGTGGGTTGGGGTACATATAACAAACCCTAACATCTGTACCCCCTACGACAAACCTCACTACAGGCTACAACATTTGACACACCCTCATAGCCTAAGTGAGGGGTGTCAAGCAAAACCAAAAGTTTATGGTCACAAGACCAGTCACAAAGAAACAAAGCTCAGGGTGGATCACAACGTCACCACACACTCTGAGCACAAGCAACAGGGGCCACAAGGCCAGTTCGAGAGTTCACAAGTGTGTATAGCAAGAGTACAAGCAAAGCAAACAATAGACTCAAGCCAATACACGACTAGAAACTGTGTCAATAAGGCCTAACTGCACACAACACCTCTGGTGGTCACAAGGCGGAAGCGCCTTGGTGAAGATGTCTGCAGTGTTGGCCTCGGACTCCACAAACTCGAAGCGAGCATGTCCACGTCTCTGCAACTCTCGCAGAAGAAAGTACCTGACGTTAATGTGCTTCACTCTGCTCTCCAGTCGCGGCTCTCAACAAAGGAGAATCGACGCCTTGTTGTCAGTGAACAAGGTCGGTGCAGAGCTCGACCGCTCACCAAGGTCGGAGAGCAAGAAGGTCAACCAACGCAGCTCCTGTGCCGCCATGGCACCAGCATAGATCTCAGCCTCAGCAGTAGAGGTCGAGACCGAAGAGGAGCGCGTGGACCTCCACGAAACAGCTCCAGAACCCAAGCTGAAACAATACCCCTGAGTAGACCTATGAGTCTCAGCGTCGTCAGCGTAAGAAGAGTCACAGTGACCAGTAAGTACAACAGGCTGCTGCCCTCCAAGAACTAGCCCCACGCCTGATGTCGTCGCTAGGTACTTCGCCACCCTCACAGCTGCCGTCCAGTGAACAGGACGGTGTCTCCCTGGCGCAACAAAGCGAGCAAGGATGCTGAGAGGGAAGGCGAGGTCCGGGCGAGTGCAAGTCATCAGGTACATGAGGCAGCCCACCAGCTCTGCGTAGGGACCACTAGACTCAAACGGCTCGTCAGGAAAGAGTCCAGTAAGTCTGTGGTCAACAGCAAGAGGTGTGCACTGTACTGTGGAGTGCTGAAGCTCGAACCGCTAAAGGACCTGCTGCACCATGTGTGACTGTGAGAGTGTAATGGTGCGAGCAGCTCTGTCCCTGGTGATCTGCAGGCCAAGGTAGTGGCGCAGCTCACCAAGGTCAGTGCACGTGTGTCTCTTCTGCAGTTCGGACTTCACGTCTGCCAAGGCAACCCTGTCAGCAGTGGCGAAAACCAGGTCGTCGACGTAGACCAGAACAAAGAACGGTGTGGAGCCACGACGAACGAACAGTGACGGGTCGGCAGAAGACGGCTGGAACCCAAGGTCAGAGAGGGTAGAACGAAGAGTGTCGTGCCACCCACGAGGAGCCTGACGAAGACCGTAGACAGGTCGCCTCAGCCTCCACTGGGTCCCAGGAGGGAAAGTGTCAGTGAAGGCAGAGGGACGACGCAGCCAGACCTCCTCGTGTAGGCTACCCTGGAGGAAAGCAGTGGAGAAGTCGAGAGAGTGCAACTCGTAGTCTCTCTGTGTTGCTACGTGCAGTAACACCCGAAGAGTGGTCATCTTCGGGGTAGGCGCGAAGGTCTGAAAGAAGTCAACTCCCTCGCGCTGACTGAAACCTCTAGCCACGTAGCGCGCCTTGAATACCGGAGGAGATCCCGGTGGGCCGCTTCACCCTGTAGATCCACATGCCATCAACTACGTTCGCCCCAGGGGGGGGAACCTCGTCGACGTAGGTGCCTGTGGATCTGTAGGAGGCCATCTCTGCGTCCATGGCAGCTCTCCACTGAGAGGCCCAAGGCCCTGACACTGCCTCAGCGTAAGTGCGAGGAGTCGGTATGTCAAGGGCGTCGGGGTCTCCCTCAGGGGCGAGCAGCATGGCACAGAGATGTGGGGAAGCGGCTGCCAGGAACTCTAGCTCAAACTGCCTGTCCTCTAGGGCGTCACAGCTAAGGGCAGACTCACCCCCGACGGCCAGAGGACTGGTAGGAGGAGCAGCCACAAGACCGGTGGCGTAGTCAAGGCGGCGAGTGGAGGCAAACTCAGTGACTGCGGCAGTAAGGGCGGAGACAGAGGAGACAGAGGCACGAGGGTCGGTAACAAGAGAGGCGAGAACACGAGAGAGAACAGGACGGTATGTGCGGTAGTAGTCAGTGACAGGAGTAGAGAGAGAAGCAGTGAAGGCCGACTTAGGAGGAGACGGAAGGAGAGACGGAGACGAACGGGGCGGACTAGAACGAAAGAGGGCAGTACGAAGGTCAGTAACGAGAACAGGAGACGAGGGACGAGCACGAGGGGAGCGACGAGAGGCCCAAGTCTGAGGAGGAGGGAACAACGGAGGCTGAGAACGAGGGAAAACAGCCGGGGAGGGGTCAGGAGGAGGAAGCGGAGGACCCGAGACGGGAGGAGAGGGGGAGGAGGAAGGAGAGCGGGAGGGGAGACCGAGGGCCCGAAGACCGGAGACAGGAGGAGGAGGTGGTGGCTGCTGCTGCTGCTGCTGCGGCGGCTGCTGCTGCTCCTCCTGCTGCTGTAGCGGCTCCAGCTGCTGCGCCTCCTGCTGCCGCGGCGGCTCCAGCTACAGCTGCTGCAGCTGCTCCTGCTGCTGCTGCTCCTCCTCCAGCCGCTGCAACTCTCTCTCCTCTCTCTCCAACTCCAGCTGCTCCTCACGGGCACGGCGAACACAAGCCTGGTGCCGGGTCGGGTAGGGGTGGGGGGGAGGAGTAGTTTCGGGGGCTGCGGCAGCCCCGGGACCGCCCTCCAAAGCACCTGGCGCACCACCCCCAGAGTCAGCACTACCAACAGCAACACGACCAGGCTCACCAGGACCCGAAGAGGGTGCAACCGCACTCCCAGACGTAGCACCCCCAAAGTCAGCAGGACCAACACCAGCTCCCGGAAGACAAGAGTCTCCTGCAACCACAGGCTCAGCTCCAACTCCAGCACCCCCAGAGCTAGCACCTGTAGGGCCCTCTTCACGAGCACCGGCTCCCGCAGGGTCTGCAGCAGGCTGCGAGGAGGACTGCGGGGAAGGAGGCTGCACCTGAGGGGCTACCGAGGGGGGAGGGGTAGCCTGGGACACACCTGACGGGGCGGGACCAGGGGGGGAGGCTGTACTGGGGGAGCAGGACTGGGAGCGGAAGTCAAGAAGAGAGGGGGAGGAGGAACCGGGAGACCTCGACTGGGGTACCTGACGTAGTAGGGGGTGGACTCCTCGAACCGGACGTCACGGGAGTCAAAGAACCGGTGAGAGGGAGGGTGGTAAAAGGTGAAGTCAGAGGAGTCCTCAGGGAAACCAAGGAAGACACAGGGAACGGCGCGAGGCGAGAGCTTGTCTGCGGAAGTGTCGCGGACAAGAGCCAAGCAACCCCAGACACGAAACCTCGACGCAACACCAGGGGACCCGGTCCAAAGACTGGTCGGTGAAGCCTCTGGCCGAGAGACGCGTGGCCAGAGGTTCAGCTGGTGAGCGGCGTACCTAACCGCGTAGGGCCACAGAAAATGGGGGGCACGGGCGTGAGTCAAGGAGGTGCGGGCGATCTCCATGACCAAGCCTATGCGGCGCTCAGCAACCCCATTCTGCTGTGGGGACGAATGCCCTGCTCGGGACAGAATCCAGTGAGAATGCCGGAGCGAAACTCACCCCCACGGTCAGAGTGAAGACAGCTGACACGACGACCACGAGTGCCCTCAGTGGTAAGCAACCACCTTATCAGCGTAGAAGTCACCTCAGACTTCTTCGCCAGGGGGAACACTGTGGTGTAGCGGGAGTAGTCGTCAACGACCACCAAAAAGAAGCGCTCGCGCTCAGGGCCAAGGCGAGGGGCGGGGCCCCAGACGTCCAAGTGG
Source organism: Closterium sp. Naga37s-1 (assembly GCA_947471745.1). Taxonomy (NCBI): domain Eukaryota; kingdom Viridiplantae; phylum Streptophyta; class Zygnematophyceae; order Desmidiales; family Closteriaceae; genus Closterium; species Closterium sp. Naga37s-1. Next base: position 1,437,016 of record CANJKZ010000777.1, on the reverse strand, counting down.
AGCGTCTCAAAAGGCTCGGTGGCCGGACGAAGGGAGGAGGAGTGAGGGGTGGCGCGCAGCCGACCCTCGACGCAGGGACCGCACGGAGGTGCAAGCGAAGGCGGCAGCGACGGCAAGACACGCGGGCCTACGACAAGACGCTGACGAGACATAGCGCGCAGACGAGGGAGGGACGGGTGCCCCGTCCGGTGGTGCCACAGAACGGTGGGGTGTGCAAGCGACCGGCAGGAGCATGACGCAGCAACTGGACCAGACACGGGAACCTGACCAGACATAGCTACCTGGGGGGACGCAGCAACCTGGTGAGACGCAGGGACCAGACTGGGGGAAGTAACCGGGGCCGGGGGCAGGAGTCGCTGCTGCTGCTGCCCACCAGGGCCAGTGTGAAGTGTGTAGAGACCAGAGCCCGGCTCGGCAGTAAAGGTGGCAAGAGGCGAGTAAGTGTCGCCGTCAACACAAACCGCCGTCTCACCAGAGGGCTCAATCCACACACCCACGTGCTGACTCACAAGAGGCCTCACGCCCACCAAGTTCCTCGAGAACGAGGGGACGTGGAAGCCAGTCAGAGACCCAGAGGGAACAGCAGGGCAAGGAAGAGTAGTAGTGTAGCGAGCAGTGACTGGTCCCGAGGTGGGATCAGCCAGGGCCACAGAGACTGGCGCAGGAAGTGGAGTAAGTGTGGTGTGGTTGCGGAAGAAGCAGTGCGAAGCCCCAGAGTCCAGAGTGAAAGACAGTTAAGCGTCCTCCGAAATAGCGCCTGGACTAGTGTCTACACAAGTGCCTACACTAGCAACAGGCAACTCAGCAAGACTAGCACCTAAGCTAACAACACACGAGTAAACAGAGTCAGAAGCACTAGAATCAACAACAACATACATAGCATGAGGAGTTCCTAAGAGATCAAGCAACTGAGAAGCAGACATGCCCCAAAGAGCGGAGCCGTACATCTAAACATGAGGTAACCAGTCAGGGGCAGGGCCGCCAACGCCGAAGGCCAAGCGAACCGTGTCAGTGAGCTGAGCAAAGCACTGACCAGGAGGGTGGGTGCGACCACAAGGCTGGCCTCGGCGAGCACCTGTCAGAACCTGATAGGTGCACGAAGGGTGAACAACACCTCGCTGGGGCGGACGCTGTCCCAGCCCCGAAAATTGCTGCTACTGCGTGGGCTGCTGCAAGGGGAGGGGCTGCTGCTGCTGCTGCACATGCTGCTGCCGCTGGGCCAGGTACCACGCCGCTGCTCCACCCACTGCGGCCGGCAGACCAGGAGGAGGCTGACGAGTCCGGGTGTCGCCTCCACCAGCTGCAGTAGGGGAGTCACTGGCCGCTGCACGAGACGCCTCTCCAGGCCCTGCACTCCCGCCGCCACCGGTCGGCACGCCACCCCCACCACCTCCGCCGCCAACGCCGCCACCGCCGCCGCCACCTGCACCCTGACCACCCCTCCTGCCACCCCTACCTCGAGACCGCGACGTAGTCGTAACAGCAGCTGCGGTCACGTCAGTAGTGGCAGTGGCTAGCGAGGCAGTAAAAGTGGGCAGCTAAGGGACAGTGCACCCGTGAAACAGTGGAGGGGGCACAGCAACAGAGGCGGAGGCTACGGAGCGGAGGTTGCTCTCGACGTCCTTGAGCGCAGACTCAAGGACCTCGACAGTGAGCTCACTAGGGTGCTTCAGAAGAAGCGTGTCACGAACCGAGGCAAGGCGGTCAGGGAGGCTAGTGGCAATGAAGTAGATAGTAATCGCCATAGGAGGGGGAAGCAGTGCAAGCAGCGCGGTAGCTAGAATCGAGCGAGCGGAGGTGAGCAATCAAGTCAGCAGAGCGCTCAAACGAGGCGAGGTCAGGGAACAAGAACGGTAGGAAGAGGCGGCCAAGGGAGACAGTGGTGGGAGTAGCGTAGCGGGCCTTGATCGCAGTCAGGAACTCACTAGCAGTGCGAACCTGAGTGAAGTGGGCCTCCTCAGACTCAGGGAGGAGGCTGCTAAGAGCGATGCAGGCCGCAGCGTCACGCGACTTCCACGCCTTCAGGTCAGCACGCTGGCGGGTAAAGCGGTCTCTGGCGGCGTCGTCAGGGGCAGGGCCTAAGGGTCGTCGGGCGCAGGAAGGTCACCAGTAGCGTGCGCCCAGAGGGACTCACCCGCCTGGACCTGACTCTCTAGAAGGCGACGCGCGCGTAGGAGCCAGACCGGAACTCGAGCGGTCTACCGTCAGCGTCAAAACGAAGAACCCTAGGGGTCGCCATAGCAAAAGCAAAGAGGTGGGAAGTGCTGCTGCTGAAACCCTAATCACTGAGAGCGACTCAGTAGGGCGCTACGGGACATAGGGTAGGGCGCTACGGGACACAGAGTAGGGCGCAACACTGCTGGACTAGGAGGGCGCAGCGCCACGGGCAGGGGTAGCGCGACGCGACGCAGCGGGACAGGACGGGCAGTGCGACACGACGCGACGCGACGCGACGGGACGGGACGGAGTGCGCGACGTGGACGGGCAGCGCGACGCGACGCGAAGGGACGGGACGGACGGGCAGCGCGACGCGGACGGACGGGACGGGACGGACGGGACGGGACGGACGGACGGGACGGGACGGACGGCGCGACGCGGACGGACAGCGCAGCGGGCGCGAGGGCACGAGAGCGACGTAACGGCAGGCGCAGCGGGCGCGAGGGCACGAGAGCAACGTAACGGCAGGCGCAGCGGGCGCGAGGGCACGAGAGCGACGTAACGGCAGGCGCGATAGGCGCTAGGGGACAGTACGAGCGGAACGGGCACTAGGGTACGGGACAGGCTCGGGCGCTACGGACGTGAACGAGAGGAACGGGATCCCACAGGATCCTAACCTAGGTGATACCATGTCAAGAATGAAAGTGTTGGTTCATTGATGTGGGTTGGGGTACATATAACAAACTCTAACATTTGTACCCCCTACGACAAACCTCACTACAGGCTACAACATTTGACAAAAAGATCCTAAGGGCTTTTCTCAGCCCAACATTGACAACCAGAGTGTAAGAGTGCATGGCATGGGTCTGAAGACCTGTGGTAGTCGGTACAGCCGATGCAACTAAGTCAGCTCAAAGGTACTCAAAGCTACACCCCAACAGCACCAGGAGCGGACTTAACAAACAGAGTGTAGTTGCGAGTGGGGCTAAAGAACCTGTAGTAGACAGCACAGCCAATGCTACGAAGTCAGCTCAAACCTACTCAACGCTACTCAAAGCTACTCAAAGCTACACTCCAACGGCGCCCGGAGCGGACTTGACAACCAGAGTGTAGTTGCGAGTGGGGCTGAAGAACCTGTAGTAGACAGCACAGCTGATCGCAATGGCGACAATGACCACGGCTGCGAGGGCAGCAGCAGCCAGCCAGCCGGAAATCACGAGGCCTGTGTCGTGAGGGACCACCCTCCCTCCGTCTGCTGTTGTCGCTGCTGTTGCAGCCTCCTGTAGCTGCTTGGAGAGGGAAAGGGGAGGGGAGGGAGGGGAGCACATGAAAAGGAGCAGAAGGCAGGGAGGTGTTAAGTTTAGTGATTGGCAGAGTTCAGGGCAACCGGGCTTAAGAGCCTGTGGTAAACGGCACAGCCGATGGCAATGGCGACAATGACCACGGCTGCGAGAAAAGCAGCAGCCACCCAGCCGGAAATCACAAGGCCTGTGTCGTGAGCAACGATCCTCCCGCCGTCTGCTGTTGTTGCCGCTGCTGCTGCCTCCTGTAGCTGCTTGGAAGAGGAAGGGGATGGGTAAGAGTGGCGGATTGGTGGGTGGTGATGGTGTTTAGTGATTGGAACAATGGGGCTCAAGAACCTGTGGTTTACAGCGCTTCTGCGATGTTGAAATCACATTTGAGAAGTCTCAAAAGTGATTTCGTGAACCTGTGGCTGACAGCGCTTCTGCAACACCAGGCACTGCCCGTACACGCCCATCACACCACCAATTTTCACCGCACCACACCCCACTGTACTACATCCCACCCCATGCTCCCAAGAGCCTCAGCCCTTACTGCCTTGAGCTTCATGAGGGTCTGTTCGAGCTTGTTGGGGTTCACAGTGCCGCCCACATACGCGGCCATCACACCACGGTTCACTTCATCCCGTCCCACTGCAACCCACCGCACCCAGCCCCAGACCGCACCACACCCACACATACATACACATCAATCACACCCCATTCCACCGCACTGCATCCCATCCCATGCACCCAGGGGCCTCACCGCCTTGAGCTTCATGAGTGTCTCCTCAAGCTTGTTCTGGTCCACGGTGCCGCCCACATATGCGCCCTCCTTGGCCACCAGCTTCACCAGCGTGCGACACTCCTCCGGCAGGCGCTGGCGCTTCTGCGACACGAGGCACTGCCCGTACACGCCGATGACAGCGCCGTTGATCTCTTTGACGGGCGTGGTGGCAGCGGCAGCACTGCCGGTGTTGCAGAGCTCTTCTACTGCTGTGTCGCACGGCTGCGTGAGTGCTGCTCCCTTGTGGTACTGGAAGAGGGCCATGCGCACCGCATAGGACACCTGAAAGTGGAGGAGGGGGGTGGAAGATGTAGAGAGATGGAGGGGGGGGATGAGCAAAAGGAAGAGGTGTGGGTTCCCATGCCCTCTAACAGCACAGTGATACGCTTTGTGGTAATGGACGGGAGCCATGCCATGCGCACCGCATAGGACATCTGGAAGGGGAGGGGAAGGAAAGAGGTGGCGATTTGGGTTGAGCTCACCCAACATTTCCCTTCCACCCACCTTTTCCCCTCCACATGCACACAGAGGGACGCACCTGCACACAGAGGGACGCACCTGCACTCAGAGGGACGCACATACACACAGAGGGACGCACATACACACAGAGGGACGCACATACACACAGAGGGACGCACATACACACAGAGGGACGCACATACACACAGAGGAACGCACATACACACAGAGGGACGCACATACACAGAGGGACGCACATACACACAGAGGAACGCACATGCACACAGAGGGACGCACATACACACAGAGGAACGCACATACACACAGAGGAACGCACATACACACAGAGGAACGCACATACACACAGAGGGACGCACAAACACACAGAGGGACGCACATACACACAGAGGGACGCACATACACACAGAGGAACGCACATACACACAGAGGGACGCACATACACACAGAGGGACGCACATACACACAGAGGAACACACATACACACAGAGGAACGCACATACACACAGAGGAACGCACATACACACAGAGGGACGCACATACACACAGAGGGACGCACGTACACACAGAGGGACGCACATACACACAGAGGGACGCACATACACACAGAGGGACGCACATACACACAGAGGAACGCACCTCAGACTGGCAGGACGCAGAGAGGCTCTTAAAGCTGCCGACCATGCACTTGAGCACGAGCGCATGCCCCTCCTGCCCCGCGTCGACACCGTTGAGGGTCACGAGCACTAGGCTCGCCTTGCTCTCCCTATTCAGCACGTACATCCAATGGCATCACAGTCTCGCCTCGCCCTTGACTTCCATCCCCCCCTCCCCCCTCCCCCCACACACAGAGGCACGCACCTCGGACTGGCAGGAGGCGGAGAGGCTCTTGAAGCTGCCGACCATGCACTTGAGCACGAGCGCATGGCCCTCCTGCCCCGCGTCCACGCCGTTGCAGAACTTGGTGACGTCGTCCTCGCACTCCTTGCGCACGCGCACGTCCAGGCGGTAGTTGGAGGCGTGCCGCGCCTCCTGCAGGTTCACCTCGCCCTTGCACGCCGCGCCCATGCCCACGTCCTGCAGGTGCTCCTGCAGACACTTGAACGCCTGCCCCTCCGTGGGGGGCACGTCGCGGCACAGACTCTGCAGCTCTGTGGGTTAAGGGGGGGATGGAGGAGGGGCGGAAGGTGGGAGGGGGGGAGGGAGGAGGGGCGGATGCGGGGAGGAGAGAGAGGGGGGAGGGTAAGGAACAGGGCAGAAACGGAGGGGAACGGAGAGGGGAGGAAGTGTGAGAAGGAACGGGAGGGGGGAGGGATGAGCTCCTGGCACTCCTCGCACTCCTTGCGCACGCGCACGTCCAGGCGGTAGTTGGAGGCGTGCCGCGCCTCCTGCAGGTTCACCTCGCCCTTGCACGCCGCGCCCATGCCCACGTCCTGCAGGTGCTCCTGCAGACACTTGAACGCCTGCCCCTCCGTGGGGGGCGCGTCACGACACAGACTCTGCAGCTCTGTGGATGGAGAGGAGACGAGGGAGAGGGGGACAAAAATCAGGGCAAAAAAGGACGGGGATGGGGAAGGGAAGGGGTGTGAGAAGGGATGGGGAGAGGGGCTCCTGCAGACACTTGAACGCCTCCCTCCGTGGCAGGTGCATCGCGGCACAGGCTCTGCAGCTGGTTTTTCTCTCCGTATGAAATCCGCGTGTAGTGAGGTGTATTTTGAGGCGCCTCAAAATACACCTCACTACACGGGGTTTTTGAGAATTCTCAAAAACCAGGCAGGTGCATCGCGGCACAGGCTCTGCAGCTCTGTGTGTGGGAGGACCAGGTGTGTGTGTGGGGGAGAGGAGAAGCAAAAAGTAAGTAAGAGTGGAGGGGGGTTGAGGGGAACAGGTTCTGTGAGGGGACACGCACGACTTTTGAGTCGACTTGAAAGAGTGGAGGGGGGTTGAGCGGGACAGGTTGTGTGAGGGGACACGCACGCGGCTCAACAGGCTCTGCAGCTCTGTGAATAGGACGGGGTGAAGGGAGCTGGGGAATGGAGCAGCCAAGACCCGAAGGACAGGAGGAGTTGGTGTGAACGTGGAAGGAGCAGGTGGTGCAGTGAGCGCATGCATGCAGTGAGCGCATGGCTTGCCTGCCAAACAGGCCGATTGCAGGCAGGATGGTTTGTACCAGGGCGGCAGGGTCTCACCTTGGCCGCATGCGTTCATGAGTGACGGTGTGAGGCGAATGTCCGATGCCTGGCACAAGAAGCAACAAAACGGACGGGGAAAGAGATGGAAAGGGGAAGGAGAAAGGGACGGGAAGAAAGAGGGGAAGAACAATGAGTAAGTCCACCAGAGCAACAACGCTTGAACGAATAGAGAAAACCTGCCACCATCCAGATTCCACACCCACACCATGATGCCAAAGCGCATCTCCTCCTCCCGACACGGCATCAACATCTTCTGCTTCCAAATCCTCAGGCACTCACTGGGAGACGCAGTACGATACTCATACCCACACCTCCACACACCCAGTCACCGCACAGAACCACCCAGCACCCACCTCCATGATACTGAATCGCATCTCCTCCTCCCGGCACGACGTCGACAGCTTCTCCCTCTTGGTCCGCAGGCACGAGAGCGTGCGAGCGTGGTCCCGGCTCACATCCGGGCACAGCTTGACCAGATCCCCCTGACACGCCTTCTGCAGCGGCACATCCAAGGACAGCGGGTCCTTGGACTGGATCACGCTGAAGGAGTCGACCTCCTGGGTGCAGGAGGGCGATTGCAGCTTGGCCTTGTTGTCCTGCAGGCAGCGCAGCACCATGCCGCCGCACGTGGCTGTGCCGTTGGCTGAGGCGGCGTCACACGCGTGCAGGCAGTGCTGCTGGATGTCCGGCAGGCATGCCTTATGCAGCCGGTAGTTCAGCCGGTAGTCTGGGGGAGGGAAGGGGTGGGGAGGTAGGGGGAGGGGGGTGATAGAGGTAAGAAATGGGTAAAAGGTGGTGCGCGCGTGCAGGCACTGCTGCTGGATGTCCGGTAGGCACGCCTTGTGCAGGCGATAGTTCAGCCGGTAGTCTGGGGGAGGGAGCAAGAGGAAGGGGCGGGGTTGTGGTTAACGGAAAGTGGGGAGAGACAGCTCTTGGGGAGATAGGGACGGGGGGACACGAACGATGGTGGAGGGAGAGGCGATTGACAGGCATCTGTGAAATAAAGAGGGCGGTCAGTTGAATGAGTGTATCTTGCCTTGGACTTGTGAGTGTATCTTCAGGCACACCTTGCTTTAACTTGAGTTACCTCTGTCAGCACCTCTTGCACATTCTAGTGATCCCTCACCTTGTGCACGAGGTCCGATTGCACCTCCTTGCGACACGCCTCCCCAAAGTCGCTTTGTGAACCTGACTGAGTGCGCATGCCATTCTCAAGCACCATACTGCACATCCTAGTGAGCCCTCACCTTGTGCTGATCGCACGAGGTCCGATTGCACCTCCTTGCGGCACGCCTCCCCGAAATCAGCATCGTCGATGTGGTCCTGCAGACACTTGATGCGAGACGCGTGGCCTGAGGACGGGTGATGGGCGCATGGGCAGTATAGGGAGGGAGGGAGTGGAGCAGGGTGTTAAGTCAGCGTTGTCAATGCGGTCCTGCAGACACTTGATGCGCGAGGCATGGTGGAGGGAGGGTGGAGGGAGGGCGTGAGGGAGGGTGGAGGTAGGGCGTGAGGGAGGGTGGAGGGAGGGTGGAGGGAGGGCGTGAGGGAGGGTGGAGGGAGGGTGGAGGGAGGGCATGAGGGAGGGTGGAGGGAGGGTGGAGGGAGGGCGTGAGGGAGGGTGGAGGGAGGGTGGAGGCAGGGCGTGAGGGAGGGTGAAGGGAGGGTGGAGGGAGGGTGGAGGGAGGGCGTGAGGGAGGGTGGAGGGAGGGCGTGAGGGAGGGTGGAGGGAGGGTGGAGGGAGGGTGGAGGGAGGGCGTGAGGGAGGGTGGAGGTAGGGCGTGCGGGAGGGTGGAGGGAGGGCGTGAGGGAGGGTGGAGGGAGGGCGTGCGGGAGGGTGGAGGGAGGGCGTGAGGGAGGGTGGAGGGAGGGCGTGCGGGAGGGTGGAGGGAGGATGTGAGGGAGGGTGGAGGGAGGGTGGAGGGAGGGTGTGAGGGAGGGAGAGAGGAAGGGAGGATTGGAAGGATTAGGCTGGAAACCAGCCGGATGCAGAAAGATAGGATTGAGGCTGATGGGAGACATAATGGTGCCTTGTGTGAGAGAAGACGAGAGTGATGGACGAACTGCCAATACATGACAGGCGACAGCCATTGGCACCTGCTCTGCTTGAAATGGTTTCTACTTGTAAACGGTAACTCACCTCTAACGGTAACTCGTCTCTTTCACCACAGCTCACAGGTGCTCAGCACAGGTTTGGGTGTAAATACAGGTCATCGTGAGCCCGAGCACTCGGGAGCGTGAGAACAGCTCAATGCGAAATCAAGTGTAGCTCACCGTGGGGCACGTCCTTGCAGAACTTGTCAAGCTCCGACTGGCACGCCTTCTTCATGGGGAACTTGAAGTCAATGTCCTCCGCCATGCGCACCAGCTGGGGGGTTTGGGCGCGGTGGAGAGGGGTGTAAAGGGGTGAGCAACAGGTGGATAGGCTCTCAAAATTCACCACACAGAGCCAGGAAAAGCACCGGTGGTGAATGAGACACGTGTTTATCTGCTCTAAGTTAGAGTTGTGGCAAGCCTCTTTGAGATGTGGTATGTGGTCCTGCTGCTCTGCTCATGGCAGCACATGCGAGCCACCACTGCCACCTGCTGCTAGCCTCACACGTGTGTGCATCCCGATCTTTTTTACCGGTTCAAACACAGAGAGTTGCGGCAGGCCCGCAACTAGCCTGACACGTGTGCACCCGAACTTTACCTGCTCAAAGACAGAGTTGCGGCATGCCTCCTTGAGCTGCGGCATGTGGTCCTGCAGGCACATGAACACCGACGCCTGCCCATCCGGTGCATCCTTGCACACCGTTGTGCGATCAGCTGCACGTGGAGGGATACGGGTATGGGCGTATGTATGGGGTTGCAGAAAAAAACCAATGAGCACCTGGCCCATTGCAATAGGCACATGAACACCGACGCCTGCCCGTCCGGTGCGTCCTTGCACGCCATGGTGCGATCAGCTGTGGGGGGGAGAGGGAGGGGGATGGGGCCACGGACGTGTGGAGACGATGGAGGACAGCAATTTAGAAGGTGGATATGGTAAGTCCGCACACACCTTCATGAGAATTCGAAACAAAACTGAAAAGAAAGGGAATGGTATCACAGCAGTTAGAGCCAGCCAATCAGGCGAAGCTGGTGAAAACGGAAGCGTGTTGCAGCCAGCCAGACCAAGATGAAGATAACAGCCACCACAGACCAGACCTTGACAGGCATCACCAACAGGTTCGTCACAGAAAAATACCAATCGCACTCACCTTGGCAGGTGTCGGCGAGGGGTTCAAGTGAATGTCAATCTCCCTCTTCTTATCTTACAGCGCCTCATAGGCTCACCTTGGCAGACGTGGCACTCACCTTGGCAGACGTGGCACTCACCTTGGCAGACGTGGCACTCACCTTGGCAGTCGTGGCACTCACCTTGGCAGTCGTGGCACTCACCTTGGCAGTCGTGGCACTCACCTTGGCAGACATGGCACTCACCTTGGCAGGCGTCGGCGAGCGGCTTGTTGAAGCGGATGTCGATCTCCCGCTCGGTGAGCTTGTGCACCTGCGCCTTGCACTTGGGGTCATAGGGCTAGTCAAAGGGCCTCAACCACTGACCTTGGCAGGCGTCAGCAAGGGGTTTGTTGAAGCGGATGTCGATCTCCCGTTCGGTGAGCTTGTGCACCTGCGCCTTGCATTTGGGGTCCTTGAGCTCGTCGCGGTAGTCCTGCAGACACTGGATCACCTTGGCGTCGTAGTTTGCCACGTCCGATATGTCCTCCGCGTCCGGGTAGCAGATCTGGGGGAGGGGAGGGAGGGAAGGAGGGGAGAAGAGGGAAGGAGGAGGGAGAGCTTGTCCCTGTAGTCCTGCAGACACTGGCTCACCTTGGCGTCATAGTTTGCCACGTCCGATATGTCCTCCGCATCCGGGTAGCAGATCTGATGGAGGCAGGAAAGGGGGAGGGAAGAGTGTGAGAGGGGAGGAGAGAGTGTGAGGGGGAAGGGGAGGGAGAGGGGGTCGTAGTTGGCCACGTCTGATATGTCCTCCGCATCTGGGTAGCATATCTGGGGGGATTGTATGGGGAGGAGGAGGGGGGCGAAGAGGAAGAGTGTGAGGGAGGAGAGGGAGACAAGGAGTCGTAGATGGCCACGTCCTATATGCCCTCCGCACCCGAATGGCATATATGCCAGACGGGGGAGGGGAGAGAGAAGAGGGAGGGGCGGAGAAAAGGAGTGGGAGTGGGGGAGGGGAGAGGGAGGGGGGGAAGGAGTGGGAGGAGGGGAGGGGAGAGAGGCCGTCGCCGTTTATATATGCCCTCCACGTCCAAAATGTGACCTCCTGTGCACACCTCTGCGATGCCACCCAACCCACGCACGCACCTATGCAATGCTCCTCTGGCATGCACCTTCACACACCTCAGCAACCCCCACCCAAACGCAGAATTTTGCACTTCCTTCCCTCGCATGCGCCTCTGCTCTGCACTATCCCCCCCCCAGCCCACGCACCTCTGCAACCCCCACCCACCGGGCGCACACCTCTGTCATGCCTCTCCATCCACGCACCTCGGCAATGTCGGCCTTGCAGTATTTGTGGAGACATGAGTCCAGCCTGAAGTCCGTGGCCCTCCTTGTAGGCACCTCTGACCGCTGCTCTACACTGTTTTTCTTTTCCCTACCCCCAAACCCACGCACATCTCTCTGCCAAGCCCCCCCCATCCACGCACCTCAGCAATGTCGCCCTTGCAGTACTTGCGCAGGCGCGAATCCAACCTGAAGTCCGTGGCCCTCCGCGCCATCATCTTCTCAAACTCCGTCTTGCTGCCAGGGAAGCGGGGGGCAAACGGGGGAGAAGGGGTGAGCAGGAGAGGGGAGGTGGGGTGGGGAGGTGGGTCAGGGAATAAAGCATCAAATCGCATAAGGAACTAATCAAACAGCGGGGTTCATGAAAAGCAGAGCGAGAAGTGTACCAGCCAGGGGAGAACTCGTCGTCGAGGCGGTGGTCCTCCAGGCAGTCCTTCACACGCGCATCTCCATACTTCACATCCGCACAGAACTTGCGCTGGTCGTTCAGGCACGCTGCACACGCAGAAATGACGCAGAGAAGAGGGGAGTGGCGGTGGGGGAGATGGGGGAGGGTTTGGGAGGTCGGGAGGGGGTAGGGAATGGGGAAGGGTTCAACACTGTCGTAAAAGGCAACAGGAGGCCGAACACGGGAAACGAGTATGTAAAACACGCATAGGGAGGAAAAAAGAACAGGTTGAGCCTGGGAAGCCGTACGGCTGGGAAGCCGTACCTGGTGGCTGGGACTGATGGCTGAGAATCCGTATCTGATGGCTGGGAATCCGTATCTGATGGCTGGGAATCCGTACCTGATGGCTAGGAATCCGTACCTGATGGCTGGGAATCCGTACCTGCTAGCTGGGAAGCCGTACTTGCTGGTTAAGAAACCATAGGCGCACCTGGCGGGTGGGAAGGTGCACCTGGCGGGCGGGAAGGCACCTGGCGGGCGGGAAGGTGCACCTGGCGGGTGGGAAGGCACCTGGCGGGCGGGAAGGTGCACCTGGCGGGCGGGAAGGTGCACCTGGCGGGTGGGAAGGCACCTGGCGGGTGGGAAGGCACCTGGCGGGCGGGAAGGAACCTGGCGGGCAGGAAGGCCCCACCTGGCGGGTGGATGGGAAGGCTGACCTTGGAAGAGGCGAACGTTGAGGCGGATGTCATCGGCGTTCTCCACCTCCTGCCGGAACAGCTCCGCCTGGCAATCCCACGCCAGCTTCGTGCGGTGCTCCCTCTGCGCCACACCGCAACCACACCACACCACAAACCCACAATTAGCATCCTCTAAGAAAGAAACAATCACCACTAACTGACCAACAACCATCTTTCTGTCCGTCTGTTGACTTGTGACAGTCTGTCCGTCCGTCTTTCCGTCTACCAGCCTGCCTGTCCGTCTACCTGTCCGTTTGTCTGTCCGTCTGCCTGTCCGTCTGCCTGTCAGTCTGCCTGTCCGTCTGCCTGTCCGTCTGCCTGTCCGTCTGCCTGTTCGTCTGCCTGTCCGTCTGCCTGGACGTCTCTGTCCATCTGCCTGTCCATCTAACTGTCCTTCTGCCTTTCCGTCTAAATGTACGTCCTCGACGTCTGCCTGTCCTTCTGGCTTTTCGTCTAAACGTCCGTCTCCTTGTCTGTCTGTCCGTCCGTCATCCCCGTGAGCCACACTAACCAGGCAGTTCTACATGCGGCCTTCCCCAAGTTCGTGCCCTCGCTATTTCTAAGGCGCCTAACAACTAGTCTCCCTGTCTGTGTGGCAACACTGACCAGGAAGTTCTGAACGCGCCCTTCCCCGCGTTCCGCGCCCGAGCTATTTCTGAGGCGCCTCACAACTAGTCTCCCTGTGAGCCACACTGACCAGGCAGATCTGTACGCGGCCTTCCCCGGGCTCGACGCCCTCCCTATTTCTGACGCGCCTAGAAAATAGACTCCCTCCCAATGTGCCACACTGACCAGATCTGAACGCGCCCTTCTCCGAGTTCCGAGCCCCCGAGCTATTTATGAGGCGCCTCACAACTAGTCTCCCTGTGAGCCACACTGACCAGGCAGTTCTGCACGCGGCCTTCCCCGGGCTCGACGCCCTTGCAGAGGCGGTCAGCCTCGCCGCTGCAGAGCTCGCGCAGCTGCGGGTCCATCACGAAGTCGTCCGCCGCCTCCATCTGGTGCCGCAGCACCTCCGCCAGACACGCGTCCTGCAGCTTCTCCACCTGCTTCACCTCCCTGAACAGCATTTCATTTCAGCACATTTTGTTCTCGTTAAATTAGTCATTTTCCAACAAGCGCATCCGGTCACACGTCCGCATTCAACTGGTTTGGTGGTTTGAACAAAAAAAAGAATAACGAGCATACCCTTCGTTTCCGTGCTCACGTCAGCGTATTCGACTGTGCGTTCGCCTGTAGACAAGAAACGGTTGTGTATTTGCCTGTCTTCGCATGAGCATTCGCATACCTGAGGCAAGCAATGATGTTGCCGGGTTCCGGATACAGGAAGTCGTCGTCGCAGAACTTGGTGATGTCCGCCTTGCACGCCGTCGCTGCCAGCCACGCAACGACCCGACCCGCAAAGCCCCCAGAGTACAGGCATCAGGACACGAGGGAGACTTCAAACAGAGCAAGCGTAAATGATCGGTGCAGAACAAAGGAAATACGTGAATCTTAGAGAGTTACGTAGCGGTTCTTGATCCGTCAGGATTACGAAACAAGTTTTGGATAGAGATAACGCACACATGGCCTTGTCCATGGAGAGGTCCCTGTACATGTCGGATCGGAACTGCCGGATCTCCGCTCGGCACTTCTTGGACACCATGATCGCTGCCAACAGCACGAGTGGTGGAGGGAGGGCGCATCAGGCAAATGAACGGTTACGATAGACAACACGGCGGAAAACCGTTCTCGGAAACCTACCAACGATTTGCGAGACGGATGGTGTTTTGGAACGATGGTCCGAAAGAGACTGCAACAACGGAGATTGATTCGCGAGCGAAGCTTACTGGCGACTTCGTTGCCGGCCTTCTCGTTCTTGATGTGGAAGACGAGGCAGAGCGACAGCTGAGCCTCGCCGGGAGTGATTCCCTGGCAGTGAAGCGTGATGTCCCGCTTGCAAGCGCCTGAATCGCGCAAAAAGAAGATTGTTTTAGTTAGAATCCTACCGCGTCGGCCGTACGATCTTGCTACAAAGGATCTAACGGACGAGTTGAGTATCAATGCGGTTGCGTCAGAGCAAACTCGAGTGCGAACCTTGCGGATCAATGTCGTCGCGCGTCTGGTTTTTCGACTTCCACGCCGAGGCTGGGACTTTCGGCGACTCCATAGGAGGCTCCTTAGAAACAGCCGCGACGCCGCCCTTCGCAGCTTTCGCACCAGCGGGTTTCTCCTCATCGGCTTCAGTCGCCGTAACCTTCTCGCTCTCTGCTTCCTCGTCCTCTCCTGCAGCCGCTTCCTTAGCGCTAGCGGCCTTAGCTACAGCGGCTTTGCTCGGCTTATCCTCCTCCTCGGTTGCGTCATCTTCACCAGCCTCCTCCTCCGCGGCTGCAGCCTTCTTTTTTGCTGCAGGCTTCTTTTTCGCCGCAGGAGCTTCCTCTTCGTCCTCCGTTTCCGCGGAAGCTTCCTCGTCGTCAGCTGCAGCCTTTTTCTTAGCGACAGGTGCAGCGTCTGCGTCCTCCTCTTCGTCGTCGCTCGCTTTCTTCGCAGACTTTACCTTTTTCGGAGCAGGGGCATCAGCCTCGTCGGCGTCTGCTGCTGCTTCATCCTTCTCGTCCCCCTCGTCCTCCTCCGCTGCCTTCTTGAGCTTGCTGGCTTTTTTTAACGACTTTGAGGATTTCGCAGGCGGCTCTGCTTCTTCATCCTCTGAAGCTTCAGCGTCTGCTTTGGAAGCTTTGGTGGTTGTTTTCTCTTCTGCGTCTCCCTCGTCGCTCGGCTCAGCCGCGGTGCTTCCCTCATCTGCTGCCTCCTCTTCCTCCACTACGACCTTTTTCTTTTTCTTCGCATCGGCGGAGTGAATGGACGCACATAATAGGAGCGCGATCACGAAAAGGCACCACAATTTCCTACCCTGCAAAGACGAAAGACAGAAAATCAATAGCAGAGTACACAATGTGTTAGTGACAATCGAATTAACCTACTAGAAAAGAGCCATTTTCACGACTCGGAGCGGCAGATGAAAGGTAAAGACGCACCATTGTCGCCGATCTGCTATCAGCAACTCTGGGTGGGCTGTATTAGCAAGAACGGTAGGAGAAAGCTGAGCAAATCCCCAAGGGACCAATTTGAGACTCCTTGAATTTACGGCCAGCCAGAAGGTATTAGAGGAGGTGGACTCGGAATGGAAGATCTGAAGGGAAACTGTAGAACGTTGGAGTACTCTGTACGACTGGTGGAGACCCTGCGACCCGTGCGAGTGGAAAAATATTTCGTAGTGGGAGCCAGTGCGACGCTTTGTAGTGTCGTGCAAAACAGCTGACCAGCACTTCCGTCACCAACCTCCGTTCGGCGACGAGGCGAAGTGTTCACGAGGAGTCTGGTATGTCGCACAGCGTTGAGTTCCCAAACCCACGGCGGGGTGGACCGGGTGGTGGTGGTGGTGGTTGGTTGTGGTTGTGGTGGGTGCGTGAGGGAAGACTTGCTTCGAGAACTCCAGTCAGCACCAGCCAGTCGAGCCAGCATTGCTGGCCAATCACAGAAAACCTGGACAGTCGGTTGAGAAGGGTGAACCCGCTCCTTTACTAAACCAGCTGCAGACTCGCAATTGCAATCGTGATTCCTTCAAACCTTCAAATAAATTCCAACTCGCAATTACAAACAAACCTAAAAGCAACCCACAATTCTGGACTCGCACTGCGCTGTACTTTGAGACACATTAGTCTGGTATTGACTCAATTTTAGACGATCAGGCATCTCCATCATCTAGTACGGTTTGAACAATCCATCTCCATCACACTATTTTGTACCGTAATACAAGCCTTTTCAAAAGAGTCCTTTTGTCGATTCGCAAGATTACTTCACGCCATCCAGTGGTGTTATCTCCCCAGTTTTTGTCGCCTTCTTCCAAAGCTCCTCAAACTCGTCGAACGCCGCTTCACCTCCAACGGTAGAGGACGATGACACAGCAATATTCGAACCCATTAGCTCATTTCCACTACCAAACGTCTTCTTATGGCTTGAATAGCCTTGTTCTTGAAAGCCTTGTTGATATAATCCTCGGGAAACTCCTTCACCATGGCCTCTTGCTCTCTCACTACCGATGTCAGTGTCACTCTCAGGCCAGTCTCCCTCACTCCCAATGCCACCATCTCTGCTGCTTCCATCCCTACTCCCTCCCTCCTCACCCCACCTCTCCTCATCATCCCAATCATCCCCATCCACACCACCACCAATTTCCTCCCCCTCTTCCTCCTCCCCCTCCTCCCCACCCACCACCATCACGCCATCTGCATCCACACTCACACTCACCTCCACCTCCCCCTCATCCTCCACATCAAATCTCCACACTCCCTGCCTCTCTCCCACCTCCCCTCCTTCCATCCCAGCCCCCACTCCCACATTCCCACCTCCCACCAACCCTCTTGAAATCTCTCCTGCCGGATTTTTCCCTCCCCCATCTGCCACTGAACCTGCAATGGCTCCTTTTACGTTTGCCACTGTGGAAGTTTCAGAAGAAGCTTCGGGGGGAGCTTCGGGAGAAGGTTCCTGTGAGTCCAGCCCGCGCCACATGAGGATCTGCTCCTTGTCGAATGAGAGCAGGACACATGGCACCAGGTCCTGGTGGGGTTCAATCACAGAGAAGGGAATGAGAAGAGGCTAAGGGGTGAGAGGAGGCAAGAGGGAGAGAGGAGGCAAGAGGGAGAGAGGAGGCAAGAGGGTGCGACAGCCAATGAATGGGCCTGATTTCACCGACATAGAAATGTTACACAGTGTGGGAGAAGCATCGTGTCAACCACAGCCTGTTTTTGAGAGTTCTCGTAGACCAGCTCCCCAACCCAACCACTCACCCTGAGTTTGGCGCCGATCTTCTTGTGGTCGCTCTTGCTCATCCCCTGCACCCAACCAACCCAACCGCTCTTGTAGTCCACCTGCACTAGATCCGTTGCCTCAAACTTCCTCAGCATTGCCCCAAACACACACACACACACACACACACACACACCCCTGTCAACACAAACAACGCTCACCCTTAGTTTCGCGCCGATTTTCTTGTAGTCGCTCTTGTTCATGCCCTTGCAGTCCACCCGCACCAGGCGAACCTTGCCTAGAGTAACCCTCCTCAGATCAACCTTCCCTACTCACTCTTAGCTTTGCGCCAATCTTCTTGTAATCGCTCTTGTTCATCCCCTTGCAGCCTACTCGCACGGTCAGCCTCCTCGAACTCCTTTGACTGGCCTAACCACACATAAACTCCCAAACACTCCACTCACCCGCAGCTTCGCACCAATCTTCTTGTAGTCGCTCTTGTTCATGCCCTTGCAGTCCACCCGCACCAGGCGAACCTTGCCTAGAGTAACCCTCCTCAGATCAACCTTCCCTACTCACTCTTAGCTTTGCGCCAATCTTCTTGTAATCGCTCTTGTTCATCCCCTTGCAGCCTACTCGCACGGTCAGCCTCCTCGAACTCCTTTGACTGGCCTAACCACACATAAACTCCCAAACACTCCACTCACCCGCAGCTTCGCACCAATCTTCTTGTAGTCGCTCTTGTTCATGCCCTTGCAGTCCACCCGCACCAGGAGAACCTTTCCCAGCGTAACCCTCCTCAGATCAACCTTCCCTACTCACCCTTAGCTTAGCACCGATCTTCTTGTAGTCGCTCTTGTTCATGCCCTTGCAGTCCACCCGCACCAGATCCGCCTCCTCAAACCCCGCCCGCACCACGCCCACCAGCCGGTGATACACGCCGTTCTTGCCTGCAGTGAGTGGGGGGGAGGGAGGGGGATGGGGGAGGTGGGAGAAAGAGGGGTGAATTGCACCCCGCCCTCACCACGCCCACCAGCCGGTGATACACGCCGTTCTTGCCTGCAGTGAGTGGGGGGGAGGGAGGGGGATGGGGGAGGTGGGAGAAAGAGGGGTGAATTGCACCCCGCCCTCACCACGCCCACCAGCCGGTGATACACGCCGTTCTTGCCTGCAGTGAGTGGGGGGGAGGGAGGGGGATGGGGGAGGTGGGAGAAAGAGGGGTGAATTGCACCCCGCCCTCACCACGCCCACCAGCCGGTGATACACGCCGTTCTTGCCTGCAGTGAGTGGGGGGGAGGGAGGGGGATGGGGGAGGTGGGAGAAAGAGGGGTGAATTGCACCCCGCCCTCACCACGCCCACCAGCCGGTGATACACGCCGTTCTTGCCTGCAGTGAGTGGGGGGGAGGGAGGGGGATGGGGGAGGTGGGAGAAAGAGGGGTGAATTGCACCCCGCCCTCACCACGCCCACCAGCCGGTGATACACGCCGTTCTTGCCTGCAGTGAGTGGGGGGGAGGGAGGGGGATGGGGGAGGTGGGAGAAAGAGGGGTGAATTGCACCCCGCCCTCACCACGCCCACCAGCCGGTGATACACGCCGTTCTTGCCTGCAGTGAGTGGGGGGGAGGGAGGGGGATGGGGGAGGTGGGAGAAAGAGGGGTGAATTGCACCCCGCCCTCACCACGCCCACCAGCCGGTGATACACGCCGTTCTTGCCTGCAGTGAGTGGGGGGGAGGGAGGGGGATGGGGGAGGTGGGAGAAAGAGGGGTGAATTGCACCCCGCCCTCACCACGCCCACCAGCCGGTGATACACGCCGTTCTTGCCTGCAGTGAGTGGGGGGGAGGGAGGGGGATGGGGGAGGTGGGAGAAAGAGGGGTGAATTGCACCCCGCCCTCACCACGCCCACCAGCCGGTGATACACGCCGTTCTTGCCTGCAGTGAGGGGAGGGGAGGGAGGGGGGGTGGGGACGAAGGGGAAGAGGAGAGAGTGAGGGGTGAAGAGCACAACGCCCTCACCACGCCCACCAGTCGGTGATACACGCCGTTCTTGCCTGCAGTGAGGGGAGGGGAGGGAGGGGGGGTGGGGACGAAGGGGAAGAGGAGAGAGTGAGGGGTGAAGAGCACAACGCCCTCACCACGCCCACCAGTCGGTGATACACGCCGTTCTTGCCTGCAGTGAGTGGGGGGGAGGGAGGGGGATGGGGGAGGTGGGAGAAAGAGGGGTGAATTGCACCCCGCCCTCACCACGCCCACCAGCCGGTGATACACGCCGTTCTTGCCTGCAGTGAGGGGAGGGGAGGGAGGGGGGGTGGGGACGAAGGGGAAGAGGAGAGAGTGAGGGGTGAAGAGCACAACGCCCTCACCACGCCCACCAGTCGGTGGTACACTCCGTTCTTGCCTGCAGTGAGGGGAGGGGAGGGAGGGGGGGTGGGGACGAAGGGGAAGAGGAGAGAGTGAGGGGTGAAGAGCACAACGCCCTCACCACGCCCACCAGTCGGTGGTACACTCCGTTCTTGCCTGGCGGATGGAGGGATGGTGGGAGTGAGGGGGGTGGAGGAAAGGCAGGAGAAGGGTACGAGAGGCGAGAGGAAGGGGAGCCAATGCCCACCCTCACCCCGCCCTCACCATGCCCACCAGCCGGTGATACACTCCGTTCTTGCCTGCGGTGAGTGGGGGAGGGTGGGGGTGGGAAAGGGGGTGCGGACGAAGGGGAAGAGGAGAGAGTGAGGGGTGCAGAGCACAACGCCCTCACCACGCCCACCAGCCGGTGATACACTCCGTTCTTGCCTGCGAGGGGAGGAAAGGGGAAAGAGAGACAAGATAAGAGAGAGGCAGGAGTTGAGTCGGAGTTGCAAGAAGAGTGTGAGACGAGAGGAAGCTTCCGGGAGGAAGCTTTTGGATACACACTCACCCAGCTTGCAGAGGGGTCTGTCTGATCTGATCTTCCTGCCAATGCGTCTCAGCTCCTGTGCCTGCCTGACCGTACGTACGTAGCATGTGTGAGTGTCCCTGGACCCACCCAGCTTGTGCGTTCGCACATACCCAGCTTGCAGAGAGGCTTGATCTTTCTCCCAAAGCGTCTTACCTCCTGCGCCTGCCTCAGAGTCAGCCCCCCAGGGGCGTCTTGGATGAGCGTGGGATAGATGCGTGCGAGGGGCTTCCCTTCCACAGCATGGCCCTCCCAATGCGTCTTAGCTCCCTACATGTGCACATACGTACCCAGCTTGCACAGAGGTTTGATTCTCCTCCCAATGCGTCTTAGCTCCCTGTATGTGCACATACGTACCCAGCTTGCACAGAGGTTTGATCTTTCTCCCAATGCGTCTCAGCTCCTGTGCCTGCCTCAGAGTCAATCCCCCAGGCGCGTCTTGGATGAGCTTGGGGTAGATGGGCGCGGGGGGCTTCCACAGCATGAGCGGCAGGCGCGGGCGCAGGCGGTAGTTGTAGTTGCGCCCGCGGAACACGTAGAGGGTGCCGCCCTGTCGTTTGATGATCCTGCCTCCCGTCTTGTCCTGCTTGGATGAGGAAGAACAGGGAGAAGAGAGAGCAGGGGAGGGCGCAGGCGGTAGTTGTAGTTGTGCCATCGGAACACGTAGAGGGTGCCGCCCTGTCGTTTGATGATCCTTCCACCTGTCTTGTCCTGGTGGAGTCGCAGGGAATGGCAACAGAAGAGCATAGCAGCAATGTAAGGCTCTCCTAAAACAGCAGCACAGCAGGGAGGGAAGGAGCCGCTGTGGGAACAAGTCGCCGTGAGCGGGAGCATGAGAGGCAGGCGCGGGCGCAGGCGGGCGCAGGCATGCAGTTGAAATTCGTTGGATTCGAAACGCAGCAAGCCTGGTAAGAGTAAAGATCTGTGCACCGGCGGGCGCAGGCATGTAGTTGCGCGCGCGTGCGGAACACGTAGAGCGTGCCGCCCTGCCTACCACATGAGGTGACGTTTGAATCGACTCAAAAGTCACCGCAGGCATGTAGTTGCTTGCGCGTGCGGTGCGGTGCGGAACACGTAGAGCGTGCCGCCCTGCCTACCACATCCCTCCCGCCGGTGCGTCAACACACCCCACGCACCTCAACGACGGTCAGCACGCCCTTGCACGCCCTTGCCCCGCGTCAACACACGTTGTCCATGGGGTGTGGATGTCAGCGGTCAACACACGTTGTCCATGGGGTGTGGATGCCAACGGTCAACACACGTTGTCCATGGGGTGTGGATGTCAACGGTCAACACACGTTGTCCATGGGGTGTGGATGCCAACGGTCAACACGCCCTTGCACCAATGCACCTTCACACACCCATGAAACCGCATTCCATCCCTCCACACCCCACGCACCTCCACCACGTGGCACACGTTGTCCATGTCAACGGTGGGCACGCCCTTGCACTTGACCTTCACGCACCGCCGCCGCTTCCAGTGCGTGTGAATCAGCTCCAGCATGTTGTGAATCAGCCCGTCTCGACCTGTGATGGGGGGTGAAGGGGTATGGGAGGGGCGAATGAGCTATGACAGGGGGAGCAGAACACATTGCCGCCGCTTCCAGTGCGTGTGAATCAACTCCAGCATGTTGTGAATCAGCCCGTCTCGACCTGTGAGGGGGGTGAAGGGGTATGGGAGGGGCGAATGAGCTATGACAGGGGGAGCAGAACACTTTGCCGCCGCTTCCAGTGCGTGTGAATCAACTCCAGCATGTTGTGAATCAGCCCGTCTCGACCTGTGAGGGGGGTGAAGGGGTATGGGAGGGGCGAATGAGCTATGACAGGGGGAGCAGAACACATTGCCGCCGCTTCCAGTGCGTGTGAATCAACTCCAGCATGTTGTGAATCAGCCCGTCTCGACCTGTTACGGGGTATGGGAAGGTGATGGGAGGGGCGGAAGAGCTATGAGAGAGGGAAAAGAACGCACCGCCGCCGCTTCCAGTGCGTGTGAATGAGCTCTAGCATGTTGTGGATCAGCCTGTCCCTGCCTGAGAGGGGGTGACACGGGTGATGGAGGGGCAGAACAGCTATGAGAGGGGGAGCAGAAAACATTGCCGCAGCTTTCAGCGCGTGTGAATCAGCCCGTCCGTGTTTGTGAGGGGGGGATGGCATGGGAAAGAGCAGAATGGGGAGCAGGGCGAGAAGGGGTGATCAGCCCATCCCAAGCAACCACGAGTCAAACACACCACATCCCACCGCAACCCACCGCACTCCACTGCACCCCACCGCACACATAGGCTCACTTAGGTTCACCTGGCGCCTGCCCTTGTTGCAATCAGCAACCATCTCCTCCATCTCCTCCATCTCCTCCATCTCCTCCACCTCCTCCCTGCTCAGAAGCCCTCCCACGCAACCACGAGTCAACCCCACCGCACCCCACCGCACGCCATCATGCCACGCACAGACTCACCTAGGTTCACCTGTCTACGCCCCTTGTTGCACTCTGCCACCATCTCCTCCACCTCCTCCCTCGTCAACGAAGGCCCCAGCACCCATAACCCACCCCTACCATACCACACCCCACCCCACCACAACCCACCAAACCACAGGCTCACCTAGGTTCACCTGCCGCCTTCCGTTGTTGCAGTCAGCAACCATCTCCTCCACCTCCTCCCTCGTCAACAACAGAGCCCCCAGCACCCATCAGTCAACCACACTCCACCTCACTGCACTCTACCGCACCAATCACAGGCTCACCTAGGTTCACTTATTGCAGTCCGCACCAATCACAGCCTCTTCCTTTGTCAACGGCGCTCCCAGCACCTCCTCTCGTGTCCGCACATACCGCGGCCCCTCCCCCTCCCCAAACGGCCCTGGAGGCTGCACGCCTCACTCAACCACACTCCATACCACCCTACCCCACCGCAACCCACCGCACTCCACCACACCACACACGAGCTCACCTAGGTTCACCTGTCGTCGCCCCTTGTTACAGTCAGCAACCATCTCCTCCACCTCCTCCCTTGTCAGCGGCGCCCCCAGCACCTCCTCTCGTGTCCGCACATACCGCGGCCCCTCCCCCTCCCCAAACGGCCCCGGAGGCTGCACGCCCTTCATCCCCCTCTTCCGCCTCGGCGCCACAAACGAGTCAAACTCCGGAATCACCCGGGGTAAATTCCCCGCCCCGCCCCCTTTTTTCGCCTTTTTCAGCGGGGCGCGCCCGGTCCAGGGGCGGGACATGGTAGCGGGGCCGAAGGGGGAGAAGGGGGGTTCGCGGTAACCGATCGGGGGGGTGGTGGGGGTCTCGGAGTAGCTGTACTGGAAGGGGAAGTGCGGATCTTGTGGGGCGATCTCGGGATCGCCTCCGGGTGGCGCGACGTTGAAAAACTGGTCCTTCTGGGCGGCGGAGAGCGGCTTTTTCCGTCCGGATAGGCCCAGCCAGTTTTGTCTTTCAGAGGCAGTGGAAGACGACGAGGAAGGAGAGGAGGAGGGGAATGTTGCTACGTCTTCCTCCTGCCGCTGCTCCTGCTCCTGTTCCTGTCGCCACTGCTGCTGCTGCCGCCATTGCTGCCGCTGCTGTTGAGAGAGTGCATCCACATACTGCCCTTCCCGCCCTCCCCCCTCCTCCTCCTGATGCTGCCGCTCCTGCTGCCCCTGCTGTTGTTGTTCCTGCTGATACCGTTCCTGCCTCGCTCCTTGCTGCCCCTGCGCTTGCCCCTGCTGCTGCACGCCTCTGGGGGCTCGCGGAACATACACGGACCGGCGCTCCTCACGCTGCAGCTGCACCTCCAAGTCGTCTGCAGACGACCACCCAAACAGATCGTCCTCATCGTACCCCTTCCCGTCCCCACTGCCCGCGCTACCTTCGCCGCCGTCGCTCCCATAACCCCCTCGTCCCTTCCAAAGCCTCTCAAACTCCTCCTCTTCTCCTCCTCCTGCTCCTCTGCGCCCTGGCGTTTGAGAGTTCTCAAGAAACGACCGGCCTCGTGCCTTTGGAGGCCTCTCAAACACCGCTTCTCTTCCTCCTTCTCCTTCGTCTTCTCTTCCTTCTCCCACTCGCCCTGCCCATCTGTTAGGAGCATCCAGGCGGCCAGGCATGGACCGCGAATCGAATCTCCCCACCCTGCTCTCATCATAATCCCCTCGCTCCCCCGACTGTGAGGCGCGCCTGTTGGATTGAGAACTTGAAACCCTTCCCTGGTTTCTTCCTAAACCCTCAACCTCGCCTGCACCTTTCTTGAACCCTCCACCCGAATTCTCCCCTCGCCACCTGTTCCCTTCGCTAATTGTTCGCCTCCTCTCCCCCGCACTCCCCTCCCTTCCTCCCCTCCATCTCTCCCCCTCACTCCCCTCCCAATCTCCCCTCCGCCGTTCTCTCTCCCCCTCCCCTCTACGCCCACTGTCGCCACTATAACCACGCTCTCTCCCCTCCCAAGAGCTGCCTCGCCCCCTCACATCACCATACGACTTCTGAGTCGACTCAAAAGTCGCCCCCCCTCGCCCACTGTCGCCACTGAAACTGCGCTCTCTCCCCTCCCCGTACCTACCTCGACCCCTCACATCCTCATACCCCTCGTAAGCGCCTCGCCCCGCCCCCCTGTCGTCCCCACGTCCACGTCTCTCCCCTCCGTCCCTCCCGCCCCCCCGGTAACTCCCCCTGCTGCCCTCCTCCGCCGGACCTCTTGATCCCCTTCCTGGCGCTGCAGACTCCCACGGAGCTTGTAACGAAGCACCAGTTAACGAGGACGGGTCTCGCCGCGAGGATCTCGAGTCTCTCGAGGATACGCCACGTGCCGCTTGTTCGTCACCGCCTCCTTGCTCCCATTGGTTGGATCTGCCATTCCGAACGACCTGGCTACCCGGCCTGTCCCGAGCCTGCTTCCGAGGTTCGGCGTTCGTACGACCCTGACGAGGAGCTTGGGTATCGTCCGAACCTGCGGTTTCCCTCTTGCCAGCCGGACTGCTCTTCCCCACCCACCTTTTCCAAACCTCCTGTCGCTTTGCAAAAAAGGGATCCACGTCAACGCTTTCCGACGCGTCCACGTCAGCAGCCGCATCCGACAAACGCTGTCGCCCATAAGATCTGCCTCTCTGTAACGGGCCATCCTGCCGGCTGGCACATAAAACCCGAAACCCTGAACCGCCTTGCCCGCGACTGGTTTGGCTGAAGCCATTTTGCCTAAGATTATCTGACCCAAAAATGCTGTTGAATCTTAAACCGCTGTGGTCTAACCTACTCGTTCCGAATCTGGTTACCCCTAGGTCGCTGCGGTTATGACCAGAGAGTTGAGGTGACTGAAGCGAAACCGTTAACGGGAGTGCTACTAACGGAATCGCGGGGTTGGTGAATATGACGGATGTTAGCGGGACATGCGTACGAACACGTGGAGGGACGTGCAGTGCGGATAGGTGCGCGGAGCCCTGCGCAAGAGCGCGGGGCGGATGCCCTTGCGGAAGCATCCGGGGATGCGAAGAGGGGCAACGGGCAGCTGGAGGAAGCACGAATGCGCGGTGCGGGTGGACGGAAACAGGACTCGCGCAAGCGGAAAAGCTACGCGTTATATCCAGGCGCAACAAGGCGAGGGGATTTACGAAAGCCGGCAATTGACCTAATCGCCTTTGCCGCAATAGGCGCCGCATACGACGGTTGTGATTGACGGTAATCTCTGTGTGGATGGGTGACAACAAATTTTAGCTTTGAATCTGCGTGTGTTATGAATGAACTTGCAGAGTGCGCAGAATATCGAATAACGAGAATGAGAATTACAGAATGACGATACAATGGAAGTGACGAGGCCTAAATAGGGGAAGTCCTAGCTAGGCGGGGAGGCTGGGCGAGGATGGCTCGGTGATGGTTGCGATTGGTGCGGAGGCGACTCGGGAGTGGTTCGGTGCGACGAAACAGGAAGGACAGGTTCGTCGCGTGACCCTCGGGATGACCTTGCTAACGAGTGCCTCAGTAAGGATTTGTAAATCCTTACAGCGTGATTCTTAGACGCAAGAGATTGACATCAGTTTATCAATGAAATCAAACCCATGAATATTACAACTATACATAAGCTCTAGCTTATTCACTTTGCTGTCTGCGCCACAGGACGTGGAGCACAAAGCATGCCAAAATGCTCACACGGGCAATGGTTGCAAAATCCTTTAGTATAATGGGTACAGATGTACCGGTAGATGGGTCATAGTAGTTCTTGTAACGGTTCATCTCCATGGCGTATTTTTTCCCCTCCATATCGAGCTCCTCTGATCCTTCTTGTGATTGTGCAGCTGCCATCATCTGCCAGAAAGGACAGGAGACAAATCATAAGAATTCCATCTAGAATGGTTTGGAAAAAATGAGCATTTGGGTCGAATAGGTACAACGGGTGGGAAGTGTAAAGGAAAGAGGAGCAGGGACAGGCATGGCTTACTGTAGTAAAGTAAGCATCCATTGTCATTTTCACCCCGTTATAGCAACATGGCTCCGACTGTGCCTCGTTTGTGGATGTCCGTGCTAAAAGAAGGGGGAAGAGAAGGATAAAGATGCGGGATCAGGAGAATAAATCTGACGTTTATATCGCAGTTGAGTGAGCTAGGAAAAGAACACGATGAGGGGAATTGAGGGGATTTGTTGTCAAACTATATATGTGCTAGTTCTGTGTATGCTATAGTGGGGTAGCCTGTATGGGTACAACCCAATGTTAGGGTTAGTACTTGTACCCACAATCCTTCCAATGCAGTCATTCTAGCTTCTAATCTTGACATGGTATTAAGAGCAGTAGGTCCGTAGGACCGTTTTTTTTTTCCGGGCCCACCATACCTAGCGACTGACTGCGGTTACTGCGTTATCCACTACTCTGCGTCGCGCCGCCCGCGCACGCCCTGCCCTGCCCTGCCCCGCGTCGCGCTGCCCCGCGCACGCCCTGCCCTGCCCCGCGTCGCGCTGCCCCGCGCACGCCCTGCCCTGCCCCGCGTCGCGCTGCCCCGCGCACGCCCTGCCCTGCCCCGCGTCGCACTGCCCCGCGCACGTCCTGCCCTGCCCTGCGCCGCGCCCTGCTGCAGTCCGCCCGTCGCGCCCTGCTGCCCTGCGCGTCGCGCCCTACGGCAGCCCGCACGTCGCGCTCTGCTGCCCCGCGCGTCGTGCTCTGCTGCAGCCCGCCCGTCGCGCCCTGCTGCCCTGTGCGTCGCGCCCTACGGCAGCCCGCACGTCGCGCTCTGCTGCCCCGCGTGTCGCGCTCTGCTGCAGCCCGCGCGTCGCGCCTTGCCGCCCTGCACGTCGCGCCCTACGGCAGCCCGCGCGTCGCGCTCTGTTCGCGCTCTGTTGCAGCCCGCGCGTCGCGACCTCTTGCCCTGCGTGTCGCGCCCTGCTGCGGCCCGCGCGTCGCGCCCTACTGCCCTGCACAGCGCGCGCCCCGCTGCCCGCGTCGCCCAGGCCGAGCCGAGCCGCCCTACCCGACCCGAGCCGCCCTACCCGACTCGATCCGCTCTGCTGTGCTACTACTGCTGCTGGTGGAGGTGCTGCTAGGAGTGCTGGAGGTGCTGCAGCCTAGCCTCGCCGAGCCGCTTTGCTGCTCATACTGTTGTTGCTGCTATTCGTGCTACTGTCTTCACTCCGTACTGCCCTAGAGGTCGCGCTCCTCCTAGCTTGCCCGCCATGACTTCTCTTCGCAGCAGCAGTAGGAGTGGTGCCGGCGATGGTGGCAGCAGTGGGAGTGGTGGCAGCTAGTTACGCACAGTCTCGCTGCTTCTCCTATTTGAGTGACGCCTGGCACGCAGAGTTTGGAGACGAGGCTGAGATCCCCCACTGGCTTCAGCTGCTTAGGTCGGGCGTTGATGTCTTTGCTTTAGACTATGACGCCATCCTTACTGCTATGTATGCTTTGCTTGGTGGTGCTGAGGGTGACTGTTACCTGTGTGTGCTGCACGACCCTGGTATACAGGTTCCTGCTCTAGGTGCTAGTGAGGCTGCTGCCTTAGGTGCTAGAGAGTCTGCTCTCTCAGGAGCTGCGCGTACTGAGGCCTTGCACACCTTCACGCTTGACTCAGGTGCTTTCCGCTGTTTCTTTCGCAACAGTGCTGCAGTCATGCCACTCCCTGTACCTGTTGCAGTGTCTCTGGCTGACCCCTTAAGGGGCCCAGTTCTTGCACGGTCCACCACTGTGCTCCCGTGCCCGGCGGTTCCGTCTGGCTCACTGTCAGGCCTCCACCTCCCCTCGTTCTCGACGAACTTGGTGAGCACCGCAGTTCTCCAGGACCAGTGGGTTGACACCTTTACCCCTGGAGGACAGCGTGTGGCGATCTGTACGTGCTCCCGGACTGGCCGCCACCTGGCCACGTTTACCCATCGGCCAGGGTCGAGTCTTTACACATTGACGACTGCGCCTCCTCAGATAGCTGCTACTGGTCAGGTGTCTGCGTCAGGTCAGGTAGCCTCCCCTTGTGAGTGTCGCTCCCTGTCCCACCAGACTCTTCTTTGGCACCACCGTCTGGGTCACCCCTCCTTGCCACGTCTACATGGCATGCATTGTCGCCTCCTTGTGTCTACTCTTCCCAGGTCTCTCCCACCCCTCCCTGCCTCCTCTGCGCCTCCCTGCCTTCCTTGTGTCGAGGGGCGGCAGCGCGCCGCTCCTCACTCCTCCTCGTTTCCCCCGACAGAGGCTCCCCTGCAGACCCTCCACCTGGGCGTGTGGGGCCCAGCCCGCGTTCGTGGCCTGGGCGGCGAGCGGTACTTTCTGCTGGTTGACGACGACTACTCGCGGTACACCACGGTCTTCCCCTTGCGCACCAAGGGTGAGGTCCCTGCTGTCCTGATCCCTTGGATCTGCACAGTTCGTGTCTAGCTCCGCCGCAGGTTCCGCCAGGACCTCCCTGTCCTGCGTCTGCACTCTGACAGAGGTGGTGAGTTCTCCTCCGACCTCTTGCGGGCCTTCTGTCAGGGGGAGGGCATCCTCCAGTCGTTCACGCTTCCGGGCTCACCGCAGCAGAATGGGGTTGCTGAGCGCCGCATTGGCTTGGTCATGGAGATCGCTCGTAACTCCTTGATCCATGCGGCGGCTCCCCATTTTCTGTGGCCGTTTGGGGTCCGGTACGCCGCGCAGCAGCTCAACCTCTGGCCCCGTGTCTCCTTGCCGGAGGCCTCGCCCACACTGTGTTGGACGGGAGTGGTTGGCGATGCGTCGGTGTTCCGAGTCTGGGGTGCTCGTGCCCTTGTCCGCGATACGTCCGCGGACAAGCTCTCCTCCCGCACCATTCCCTTTGTCTTCCTTGGCTTTGTCCCTGACGCGCCTGGCTGGTAGTTTTACCACCCCACCTCGCGCCGTGTCTTCTTCTTTCAGGACGTCACTTTTGACGAGTCGGTTCCTTTCTACCGTCTCTTCCCCTACCGCACTGCCCCCGTCCCTCCCCCGCCGCTTTTCCTCGCTCCAGGTCCCCCTCCGGTAGACCCCCTCCCCCCTCAGGGTTTCGCACCTTCAGGTGTGTCTCAGGTAGACCCACTCCCCTTGGCTGAGCCTGTAGAGGTCACTAGTGACTCAGGTGCTGCTGCGGGTGGTGCTGCTCGGGGTACTGCGTCTGGGGGTGCTGAGCCTGTGCGTGAGGTGCTGGGGGGTGCGGAGCCTGGGGGTGCTGAGCCTGCGAGTGCGGAGCCTGGGGGTGCTGAGCCTGCGAGTGCGGAGCCTGGGGGTGCTGAGCCTACGAGTGCGGAGCCTGGGGGTGCTGAGCCGGAGGGTGCTGAGTCTAGGGGTCTCTCTTCACGACGGGGGCCTCTCTCACCATACCAGTTACGAGAGTGGCTGGCGTGGCGTACCCACCTGAGGAGTTGAGCTGCTGGAGCTGGAGGTACTGCTGCTCGAGGTGTTGCGGTTGGAGCTGCTGAAGCTGCTCGTCGTGGAGGCGCTGGGGGTGCTGGTGTTTCTGGTTCTGGAGGTGCTCGTATTGGAGGTATTGGAGCGGCCAGGACTGGTGGTACTGCTGGCGCTGAGGGTGTTGGTAGTGCTGGCGCTGAGGGTCTAGAGGTGCTCGTACCGGAGGTACTCGAGCTGCCAGGGTCAGTGGTGTTGGAGGCACTGGAGCTAGAGACCCGCGCGTTGGAGTTCGAGACCTTGGAGATGGAGGTGCTGGCCCTAGAGGTGCTGGCCCAGGGGGTACTGATTCTGTTGATGCTGAGCCTTGGGGTGCTGAGTCTGCTAAAGGTCCTCCTGGTGCCGCGTCGCAGCGGTCACCTCTCTCGCCGCAGCAGCTGCGCGAGTGGCTTGCTTCGCGCACCCGCCTTCGGAGTCGCGCTGCTGGAGCTGGAGGCACTGCTCCTAGAGGTTCCGGAGCTGGAGGCACTGGAGCTGGAGGCGCTGGAGCTGGAGGCCCTGGAGCTGGAGGTGCTGGTTCTGGGGGTGCTACTGCTGGAGGCACTGGAGCTGGGGGACCTGGAGCTGGTGCTGTCGACCCTGGAGTTGGAGACCCTGGAGCAGGAGGTACCAGTTCTGGGAGTGCTGTTGCTGGGGGCACTGGAGCTGGAGGCCCTGGAGCTGGTGCTGTAGACCCTGGAGTAGGAGACCCTGGAGCTGGAGGTGCCGGTTCTGGGGGTGCTGCTGCTGGAGGCCCTAGAGCTGGTCCTCTCGACCCTGGAGTAGGAGACCCTGGAGCTGGAGGTGCCGGTTTTGGGGGTGCTGCTGCTGGAGGCCCTGGAGCTGGAGGTTCTGGAGCTGCTGGAGGAGCTGGTGCTGCTGGTGCTCGTCATGGAGGTGGTGGAGCTGCCGGAGCTGGTGGTGTTGCGGGCTTTGGAGCTAGAGGCGCTGGCGCTGAAGGCGATGGAGCTGGAGGCGCTGGAGCTGGAGGTACTGGAGCTGGAGGCGCCGGAGCTAGAGGCGCTGGAGCTGGAGGTTCTGGAGCTGCTGAGGCGCTGGAGCTTCTGGTACTCGTCCTAGAGGTGCTGGTGGTGGTGGTACTGGTGCTGGTGGTACTGCTCAGCAGCGACTGTTCTTCGCTCTGCCGTCACCCTCGTCTCTGCCACCGCCTGACTCCGCGCTTCGCCAAGTTCTTAGCCTTCCGTCTTCTACTGGCCTCCCGTTAAAGCCAGGCTCTCCGCTCCCTGCTCCTTCTCCTTATACTGAGCAGACGGACTCGCTTACAGAGCGTCGTGAGCCTGCGTCTCGTCCTGCCTTGCCTGTTCACGCTGGTCGCACTGGTCGTCGTGTTCCTCGTGAGCGTCCTCCTCCTGTCCCCGGCACGCACACTAAGGCACTTCGTCCTTCATCTGTTCCACAGCGTGTTCTCCTGTCGTCTCCTCATGCGTCCTCTTTTCCGCACGTTCCGGACCCTGAGTCTGACTTAGCTCGTGCTGCCAGCCCTACTGTCACCCATCTCCTGGCCACTGCTGTCACTGACCCTTCGTTTGAGTCTGCGACTACGTCTGCCCTCGTCGCTGAGCTTGTTGACTTTGCTGCTCGCTTTCGTTTAGACTACGCCACTAGTCTTGTTGCTACGTCAGAGTCTGTCTGTCCTCCGTCCGACAGGGGTGAGTGTGCTCTTGGCACGGACGTCCTTGAAGACAGGCAGGAGGACTTTGAGTGCGTTGCAGCTGCTGTACCTCATCTCGTGTCCATGCTGATTGCACCTGAGGGAGACCCGGATGCACCAGACATCCCGACCCCGCGCTCTTACGCAGAGGCGATTGAGGGTCCCTACTCTTCTCAGTGGCAGTCAGCCATGGACGCAGAGATGGCTTCCTGGAAGTCCACAGGCACTTACGTCGACGCTGTTCCCCCACCTGGGGCGAACATCGTCAATGGCATGTGGATTTTCAGGGTGAAGCGGCCGCCGGGTTCTCCGCCTGTCTTCAAGGCGCTTTACGTTGCTCGAGGCTTCAGTCAGAGACATGGAGTTGACTTCTTCCAGACCTTCTCCCCTACCCCAAAGATGACCATTCTTTGGGTTCTGCTGCACGTTGCCTCTCAACGTGACTACGAGCTTCACTTTCTTGACTTCAGCATAGCTTTCTTGCAGGGCAGCCTGCACGAGGAGAACTGGCTGCGCTGGCTTCACTGGGTCGTTTCCTGCAAGTACCCAGTGGAGCCTCCGGTGGCCAGTCCATGATCACCCGGGACAGAGCATAGCGCACCATTACTCTGACTCAGTCACACATAGTGCAGCAGGTTCTTCAGCGCTTCCGCTTCACGTACTCCTCGCCACAGTCCACTCCTCTGCCTACCGGTCACTCGCTCTCAGCTCTGCCTTCGGATGAGTCCGTAGAGCCGAGTGGCCCGTATCCAGAGCTTGTGAGCTGCCTCATGTACCCGATGACCTGCACTCGTCCTGACCTTGCTTACCCTCTTAGCATCCTGGCACGCTACGTTGCGCCTGGGAGACACTGACCAGAGCACTGGGAGGCCGCTAAGAGGGTGATGCGCTACTTGTGCAGTACGTCGGGCATGGGGCTCGTGCTTGGAGGACGGGCTCGAGTTGTCCTCAATGGCCACGAAGACGCTTCTTGGGTTGACGACTTGGCTACGCAGCGGTCGTCATAGGGTTACACCTTCAGTCTTGGCTCCGGCTTTGTCTCTTGGTTGTCTACCCGTTCGTCTTCTGTTCTCAATTTCAGTTGTGAGGCTGAGATCTACGCAGGGGCCATGGCTGCACAGGAGTTACGCTGGCTCACCTACCTGCTGACCGACTTGGGAGAGCCGGCTCGTTCTCCTCCAGTTCTGTACGTCGACAACAAGGCCATGATTGCCTTGTGTCAGGAGCACAGACTGGAGCACAGGACGAAGCACATCGCTATGCGTTACTTCCTTGCTCGAAAGTTGCAGCAGCGTGGACAGCTTCGTCTTGCTTACGTGACCTCTCGGGCCAACACCGCTGATATCTTCACCAAGGCACTTCAGCCTTGTGATTATCAGCGGTTCTGTACTGTGCTAGGACTTGTGCCTACTTGACCTCACTTGCTCACCTCTTAACTTTGCTTGTACTGTTGTATACCTGCATGCCTACTCCTGCTAGGTAGTGATCACTGTACTGTTGTTGTTGCATATATACCTCTGCATGTGAACTGGCCTTGTGGCCCTTTGCTTGTGCTCGGAGTGTGTGGTGACGTTGTGATCCACCCCGAGCGTGCTTTGCTCTTCTTGACTGGTCTTTAGACCCCTTGTTCTCCCCCACTTTGCCTATGGGGGTGTGTCAAACTATATATGTGCTAGTTCTATGTAGGCTCTAGTGGGGTAGCCTGTATGGGGTAGATCCCAATGTTAGGGTTAGTACTTGTGCCCACAATCCTTCCAATGCAATCATTTTAGCTTCTTATCTTGACATTTGTGAGTGGATATGAGAGTCAACAGTCACAAAGGCGAAGAACGACGAGTGTTTGCAAGGGAAGTGGGAGTGGAATGGGAATGGGAATGCTGAAGGGTCGAGAAAAGGGGAATGTTAGAGCAGGGGATGCAGAGAAATGGAATGGTGGGAGAACACGGAAGAGAAACAGTGGGGGGTGACGGAGGGAATACCTGTATCAATTGTGCTGTCGCTTCCTTCGCTTATAATGCCATCGGTCTGATTACCATAGAGAAACGGGGCACCTTTGCTCGGATCCACGATTCTGCACCGACGCTTCACCAACTCGTTACAAGGCAGCTCGGTACACGCACCTGCATGGTGTAACGAGGAGCAAAATGTGGAAGAGTAGTGTTATGGTACGACATGACGTCAGACGTTTGCACTAAAAAAGTGGGACCTTGACCACATGCTACCTTCCCTGGTTCGTCACCTTCACTATGTGCTACCTGGGTCGCACGTGCATCCAAGTCAATTGACCCGATCCCCTCCCCTCTTCGCAGCAGCAACGCTCGTCGTTGACTCTTTGGAAGAAGCGCGGGACCCATGTCACTAATATTATGCAGTATTCTGTCTCTTCGTGCGATTTCCCCTTCCTGCGACATTCGTTGTTTTGCTAGCGCAGATTGCGCGACGATCCTGATGGGTAGGAACGCCATGCAGAGGAGGGAGAGGAGGAGGAGGCGTGGCATGGAACGGCCATTCCGTACTGGTGCGTACACCTTCTGAAGTACATGGGGGGAAGGGAGATGAAACAGAGATGAAACGGACATGAAACGGGCATTAAAGCAGACAAGAACGGGCTGAAAAATGCGTTATGAGACGCCTTAAATTATCCAGAACGCATGGGCGTGAGTACAGCGCGGCCTAGGCCATGTAATGGTTTTTTGGGGCGCCTCAGGGATCTAGAAGCGAGATGTGACTAAAACGAGGCCTGCTGGGGCTCACCATGGTGCTGCGAGATGCACGCGGTGCGCGCAGGACGGGAACGCGAGCGGTAACAAGGAGACGAGCAGCGTACGGGGAGAATGAGACACTAAGACTTTTGAGACGTCTCAATGATAGAGGGGAAGAATGAAAGGGGAGGTGGGGGAAACGCTCGTTGCGAGCCAAGTCGTGTGACGAGCGAAGGCGGTAATCGCGAAGCGTTTTCAGCGTCCGCAATGCGCGGAACTTCCGGATGTTTCTCGCGACGTGCTGAGTCTCACGTAATGGTTGTCGCACGGGGAAACCGAGGCTGGCTGTTGTGCAATGAAAAATGCAATAGCGGAATATCTGGTGTGGCTGGAGAGAAGCTGCAAGGATAGTTAGGTTAGGTTAGGTCGTAACCACCAGACCCTGTTATATTGCAAGGAGCAGTGGAATGGGATGGGATGGGATGGGATGGTAGTTTGGACGTGCCCGCAAAACTTGTCCCCTCATCCCTCCCGAAAACCTGTGCTTTGTAGACGTGGCAACAGAAGTGGCGCCATTAAGTCTGATCGAGGGCAGTTGGTAGGCTGGTAGGTCTTCTTCGGTCAACCCTCTCCAATTGGAAGGATGACGTGGAAGGGCTATTGACGCACTTTGACTGGTTCAGACCGGATTACACCGAACACTTCGCAGATCGTGATTTGGTGACGGCGCATATAGTTCAACACGGTACAACAATTCACGACCATTTTAGCCTTTTGAGGGCCTTCAAAACGTTTTAGTTGGTTTTGTTAATGGCAGAATCATACTGTTTGTTACGGGTGCATTGAATCGAGGTAGCGAGGATTGCATTAAGCGTCAAACGAGTACAAAATGTGAGTGAAGGCATGAGCGAACATTTATACGCGAAACATGCAAACGGTAACGCAGTGCGTGCGAGCTAGCTAGTGCTAGGCTGGCATCGAGGCTCGGGCTAGTCCTGAAGCGTAGGCCGACACGGCCGGGCCAGCGGTGCATGGTTTGGTGAAACAGTGCGCGCAAAGTTGGCGAAGCCTCGTTAGCTGTAACGGGCGAACAACGGCTGCTCATGTACGCGATGTTGCAGGATGCGCTAAGGAATGTCGAGCAAATTCCTTACACTACCCCCCCCCCCCCCCCCCCCCCCCCCTTCAAGAAGCCCCCTCCGCTACGCGAGTGCGTGTATATCGCGGAAACCCCGGCTCCTCAGGTACACTTGCAGGGCAGGGTGGTTTTCATTGTTGGCCAGGGGCACCCAGCTATCCTCAGTTGGCATGCGATCCTTCCAGCGAACGAGGAACTCGATCCTCCTGATTCCCGTGGGGTGTCGAATCCGATGGCTCAGAATCTTTTCGGGCTCGATGATCGGCTCCGATGCAGGGCGAGTCATGAATGGCAGGCGGTGACGATGTAGTTGGCTCGTGGTTGGGATGTATGGGCAAAGAAGTCTGACGTGGAATGATGGGCTGATGTACCAGTCGATCCGTAACAGTAGATGGGCGGATACTTGTGTAATCATGTGGCTCATTTTGAATGGCCCACAGTAGCCCGGTCGTAATTTTGGTACGACGGGCAGTCTTAAGTTCTCTGTGTCCAGCAGTACGTAATCTCCTTACTGGTACGTGACGGGGCGGCGGTGGCGGTCAGCGTTGCGCTTAGCGATGACATTTGCTTTTTTAATTGCTTCGGCAGCTCTGGTACGGGCAGCTTGCAAAATCTCGGCGAATTGCTGTGCACGTGGCGTTGGGTTGTCCGGACTCGGCGTCATGGGCACTGTAGGGTTTTGCCCGTAGTTCAAATAGAATGGGGATTGCTGCGTCGTCGCTGACGTGGCGTTGTTGTACGTGAACTCGATCAGCGGCAGCTGCTGCTCCCAAGTTGTCGGGTCGTCGCACATGGCACGAATCAACTGCTCCATCGTCTGATTCGCCCACTCCGTTTGACCGTCGGTCTCGGGGTGGTACGACGAGCTGAACTGTAGCCTGGTCCCGAACTGCTCCCAAAGATTCTTCCAGAAGTTGCTGGTGAACTTCGTGTCGCGGTCGCTGATTATCGCGGTTGGTATCCCGTGCAGTCGAATGACGGCTGCGATGAACAGGCGAGCGGTTTCTTTGGCTGAGATCGATTTCTTGCACGCAGTCAAGTATGCCATCTTCGTCAACCTATCAACGACAACCATAACTGCGTCGTTACCCCCAGGGTTCAAAGATAACCCTGCAAAATCCATGGTAACCTGCTGCCAGGCGCGCTCAGGCGGTGGAATCGGCTGCAATTGACCAGCCTTTCTTTTTCGTGAGCTCTTCATCACCTAAAACGTAGGACACAAGCCCACATAATCCTGTACGTCGGTCAACAACTCCGGCCAGTAGTAATACTGCTGCAGCTGCTGTCGCGTTTTTTCTACCCCAAAATGTCCCGAGGTAATTCCGTCGTGTGCCTCTTGCAGTAACAGTTCCCTCAGTAGTGAGTACGCGGGTACCCAGATGCGGTTGGTGCATGTTTTACGTAATAGACTCCTTTAGCTTCTGCCAGTTGCTGTGAATTTCCGGTTGTGAAAAGTGGGTCGGTACTGTATCCGTGGGTGAATAGGCCTGTTGGCAGTGGGTTGGTTTGGGCGAGTAGGATAGCGTGGAGTTGGGCGGTGGGGCATGTGAGTGCGTCGGCGATGTTGGATGCGCCTTTTTTGTACATGACCGTATAGTGGAAATTGGACTCCAGATAGTCCAACAAGCGGATCTGTCGCGGATTGAGATTCGGTTGGGTGCGAAGGTACTGTAGTGATCGGTGGTCTGTCCGTACTGTCGTGTCTGCTCCCGTGAGGTAACATCGCCACACCTTGAACGCGTGCACGATCGCCAGCATCTCGCGGTCGTGTATCGGGTAGTTGCGTTCGGGTGGGTGAAGCTTGCGGGACTCGTATGCGATTGGCTGGAGGCCGTTCCTGAAGTCCTGCAACAACACTGCTCCCACAGCGATGTCGCTAGCGTTGGTGGCGAGCTCGAACGGACGGTGCGGATCTGCGATGTGAAGCACGGGCGGCGAGCACAAATTTTTTTTTGAGGGCCGAGAAGGCAGCTTGCTCTTTCTCCCCCCACGTGTACTCAACCCCCTTCCTCAGCAGGTCGGTCAACGGGGCAGTCAACTTCGCCATGTCGGGGACGAACCGGCGCACGTTGTTGACGAACACCAAAAAACTCTGCAACTCAGTCAGATTTGTCGGCGCGTGCCACGCTTGAATCGTCGCGATATTTTTCGGGTCTATTTCCACTCCTTTAGCTGAAATGATGTGTCCCAAAAACTCCAGTCTGTCCTGTAAAAACTCACACTTAGAAGCTTTAGTCAGTAGGCGGTTCTCACTCTGTATTTTAAAAACTGCTTCGATGTCCTGTATGTGTTGTGTTCTGTATGGGCTGTAAATAAGTATGTCGTCTAAGTAGACGATGACGCACTTAGTTCATGGTCATTTGGAAAGCTTAGAGTGGGCGGAAGGCTTCGTTCATGGTCATTTGGAAAGTGGCGGGGGCGTTGGTTAGTCTGAAGGGCATGAAAGTGTATTCAAAGGATCCGTAGCGTGTTCGAAAAGCTGTTTTCGGGCAGTCGGGTGGGTTGACGCGAATCTGGTGGTAACCCCCTCTAAGGTCGATTTTCGAGAAAACCCGGGCTGTGCGCAGTTGGTCGATCAGTTCGTCGGCTCGCGGGATGGGGTAACGGGATTTGATAGTAACCCTGTTCAGTGCCTTGTAGTCTATGCACATGCGAAAACCCCCGTCCTTTTTTGGTGTGAACATATCGGTGCTGTGAAGGGTGACGAACTCGGGCGAATGAACTCTTTCTCGAGCAGGTAATCCAGCGGCTTCCTTATTTCGTCCAGTTCGGGTTGGGTCAGTCGGAACTGTCGCTGTACTGTCGGCTGTGCCCCCGGTTCTAACTCTATCCTGTGGTCGTGCGGTCGCTGAGGTGGCAGTCCCGTTGGCAGGTCATCCGGAAATATCCCACTGTACTGCTTCAGGAGTGCTGCCAAGTCATCCGGTATGTCAGCTAGCAGTTTCTGTAAATCCCCCCCTTTGTCTGCTGCCTCGGCTTCCCGAACGTCGACCGCGTACACGTCAGCTTCTGCCGCTACGGCGTGTTTCATCGTGATTGCGTTGTCACGCACGGACGAAGACTCAGGCGAGCCCCAGCGAGGTAAGGCAATGTTGTTACCGTTCACTCGCACGGTGCAGTCTCCCGTCGTCCAGTCGATTCGCGGATTGTATCGTTGCAGCCAATCACGACCGAGTAAAATGTCGGTTCCGTCGAGGGTTGTCGCGAGCATTTCCTGGCTAAACGTGAAGTTACCCCCGCATCGAATCCGAACCCGGTCCACGCGTTCCCGTATCGCCAGTGCCGTGCCGTCAACCCGTCTTGTGTCGATCTCAGGTAAGCATCTGTCCAGTGGCAGTTTCAGCTTCCGTGCTGTGGCAGTGTTGATGAGGCTGTGGGTGGCTCCCCCGTCTACGAAGATTTTAACTAAGTCTGTCCCTATCTTCCCACTAAGCAATATGGGGCGGTCTACCGCGGTACCCTCCTTATTCGGCCGGGTGTGGTTGATTGCGTGAACCGGCACAATCACTCGGTGAGGGTCGGTTGGGTCGGGCGAGCGGCATGACCTGTCAGTAGAGGGCCCGTCTGCTATTGACTCCTAGCGTTTCCCTGCTGCTTGGTCTGTTTCCGCTGCTCAGCTTCCCCCTTTCCCTTAGCGTTTTCCGGGCATTCGCTCTTGCGGTGTCCCGCCCGATTGCACGCGAAGCAGCGCCCTTGAACGGTGAGGCAGCGGCATTCGCGGGGACGGCACGTATCGTAGCGCCCTCGTTCGTCCCACGAGACCGATGTCCCTATTTACTGCTCCCGTAGGACCCCGGTCTCGGTCGGCGGAAAAAGTCGAGCTTCTCCGCCATGGCGAGAATCTCCTGAAAATCAGTGACGCCGCGAAGCTGGATTTCCTGAGCGCTTTCGTGCTTCAGGTCGCCGATGTAGCGGTCGATGCGTTCGCTCTCGTGCATATAACCCACTTGCTCGCATGGCGCCAGAAACGCGCTGGTGTAATGTTTAACGGAACCGAGTTGGCGCCAAGTGCGGAGCTTCTGTTGCGCCGCGATCGAAGCCGCAGTTCGCTCAAATCAAGCGCGTAGACCTGCGCACCACGCATCCCACGTGCGATATTGGGGCACCTCCACGAAATACGACGGCGCACAAGGTCCGGTTTGTCCTTCCCGTGTCGGTAGAGTCGCGTAGTCCATCGGCTTTGTGACGGCGCCACCAGTCCATGGCGGCGTAGCGAATCTTCGCCGTATCCTCCGAGATGTAGTTGGCGTCGAAGAAGATGTTCAACGTTAACAACTACGCCTGAACGGTAGGACCACTCCGTTGACTCGGGTCGCGGACGCTGCGGCTTCAGCGGCATCGGCGACGGTATTGCTGATTCGCCGGCCGACACAGAAATCGTGACGCGAGGTTGACTCCTGGCTGCATTCGTCGCTTCGGGGTGTGTCGTGTCGTGGTCGTCGTCTCCGTCGTGGCGGACGACGCCATCACTGGCCGCGCTCGCGGGTTGCCCCATACTTCTGCGTTGCGGGCTGTACCGTAGTGCCAGGTGCTTGTGATTGCGCTTGTTGTGCTTGTGCGACGTCGTTCTGCAGGGAAGTGCGTTCCGCCGTCAGTGCCGCGATTTCTTCAGAGTTTTCGTGCAGTTGTCGCAGCAGCTCGTTCAGGCGGTCCTGCGTAAGTGTCGTGACGTGGATGTGTTCGGCCATTACGAATGGCGTCGGCTCGACTTAGTCTAGGCGCAATCGTGGCTGCACGCTTTTCGAGAGAACGCGAGGACAGCGACTCCTAGGAGCTAAGGTGCGTGAGTCCCTTCGAGAGAAAAATCAAAAGTTGATTTTCTGGGGTGCGGAGATGCGCGGTCCGAAAAGAAAGAGGATCTGATAACCAAGTGTTACGGGTGCAATGATTCGAGGTAGCGAGGATTGCACTAAGTGTCAAACGAGTACAAAATGTGAGCGAAGGCATGAGCGAACATTTATACGCGAAACATGCAAACGGTAACGCGGTGCGTGCGAGCTAGCTAGTGCTAGGCTGGCATCGAGGCTTGGGCTAGTCCGGAAGCGTAGGCCGACACGGCCGGGCCAGCGGTGCATGGTTTGGTGGAACAGGGCACGCGAAGTCGGCGAAGCCCCGTTAGCTGTAACGGGCGAACAACGGCTGCTGATGTACGCGATGTTGCAGGATGCGCTAAGGAATGTCAACTTACACTGTTCCAGTATCACAAGCAGGTGTGCCAACTTACTACCACATACCTCATTCTCCCCTCTACTCACACAACTAAATTGCAACTTGATAGCATGCAAGCAACTCATACCCCCCAGTCACCAGCTACCCTTTCTCAGCCCCCAGCTACTTATCCTCGATCTTATTATTCCCAACAACTCCAAGTGGATCACCAGCCAAACCAGGCACCGAAGCAATCTCCCCAGGCGCAGCTTCGGCCGGATCAGCTGCAGCCGAACCAGTGCGGTCCGAGCCACCAGCACCGTGACCAGCACCGGGGGGAGCAGCACGAGCAGCAGTGAGGGAGGGGAGCACGCAGGTTCGGTGAAGGCGGGATGCCACGGATCGCAGCACTTTCTTCTTGTGACGGCGGTACCTCACCAGCACCATTCTCTCCTCCACCACTTGTAAGATTGGCACACACCATGCATGAAACACCTCCCTTTCCCTCGCCTCTTTGCCCTCTTCTCTGTCCTCTACTTTGTCCCCCTTTCCCTCTCGTCCCTTTTCCTCGACCTTCCTATCCTCCCTTTTCTCCCTCTCCTCCTCCTTGCCAGATATCAAACCCTCCCCGGATAAGCCCGTCCCAGCTGTTTCTTGTCCTGCCGAGCCTTCCGCCGAGCCTTTGCCCCAGGCTTGGCAGGACTGAAGCTTCCGAAGCACAGCGTCGTCCTCTTCCATGGTGGTGGGGTACCGCGCCAGCCGGTACTCCGCTAGAAGACGAATGGTGTCGGCCGCAGCGACCACGGCCGGCATGAGGGTGGAGTAGTTTGGCAGGAGGTGCAGGCAGGTCCTGTTGTTGGAAGAGACGCCCCAACCGTACAGCACACAGCCCAGCGCTAGTTGAGAATAGTTGGGCTCTGGTGGAGGGTGGGGGGGGGAAGGGGTTCGGGGGAGGGGAGGATGGCAGGACGTGCATGCAGGTTTGATTGGCAGACACGTCCCAGCCGTACAGCACAGAGCCCAGCGCCAGCTGAGAATAGTTGGGCTCTGGTGGGGAAAAAAGGGAGGGGGGTATGGAGGGATGGGGAAAAGGCAAATTGAGTGGCAGGAGGTGCCAGGGGGACCTGTTGTTGGAAGAGACGCCCCAACCGTACAGCACACAGCCCAGC
This sequence comes from Closterium sp. Naga37s-1, assembly GCA_947471745.1. Classification (NCBI taxonomy): domain Eukaryota; kingdom Viridiplantae; phylum Streptophyta; class Zygnematophyceae; order Desmidiales; family Closteriaceae; genus Closterium; species Closterium sp. Naga37s-1. The sequence goes on along the minus strand of CANJKZ010000777.1, from coordinate 1,395,102 downwards.
GCTAGTTAAGAAAAGTTGGGCTCTGGTGGGGAAAAGGGGGAAGGTGAGGGGTGGGAAGGGAGAGGAGATTTTGGGCAGGAAGTGCAGGCAGGTCCTGTTGTTGGCAGATATGCCCCAGCCGTACAGCACAGAGCCCAGCGCCAATTGTGCGTAGTTGGGCTCTGGTGTTGGAATGGGGGTGGAGAGGACGGGGAAAGAAAAAGGCGAATTGGGTGGCAGGAGGTGCCAGCAGGTCCTGTTGTTGGAAGAAACGCCCCAACCGTACAACACAGAGCCCAGCACTCTTGACCAGGCACACTCACCTTGCTCGTAGTGCATGACGTGCCACACGGCTGCTAGTGACGCCAGGAGAGTGAGCTCCACTATCCCGTACGCCCACACTCTTTAGAAGCCAAAAACACCGTAGTGTTCTAAGAGCAGTGCACGGAACCTAGTGTAAGCAGAGAACACTCTCGCCCACGTACGCACCTTGCTCGTAGTGCACGACGTGCCACACGGCTGCTAGTGACGCCAGGAGAGTGGGCTCCACTATCCCGTACGCCCACACCGCCACCTCCTGCTCTTCCGCCATCCTCTCCTTCTCATCTTTCTTCCTCCCCTCTCCCTCCTCCTCCTCCTCCTCCCTGTCGTCCCCACCCTCTCCCTCCACACCACCCCCCCCACGCCCACCGTCAGAACCAGCAACACCAGAAGCACCACCACCACCACTGCTCCCAGAGGCTCCCTTCCTTTGTTGAGACGTCTCAAAACCTGTCCTTCTCCTCTCCCCCTTGCGCCTGCCCACTCGCTTCCACGCGTCCTCGTTCACGCGCTGCTTGAGGTTATACTGGGGCATCTTGAGCGCCTCAGTGTAGTTCCCATCCTCTCCCTCCGCCACCACCGCTGCCACTGCCTTGGCTGCCACCCGCAACAGGTCGCGGTAGAGAGCCTTGCCTGATGAGCCTGATGGGGTCCATCTGCTGCTGGGAGTTGAGACGTGCGGGGTGCTGCTGCTGCTGCTGCTGCTGCCGCTGCCACTGCTGCTGCTGCTGCCGCTGCCACTGCTGCTGCTGCCACTGCTGCCGTCAGCAGCACTGGTAGTGGTGCTGGTGCTGGTGCTGGTGATGGTGCTGCTGTCGCCACCACTGCTACTGGTGCTGGTGCTGCCCCCACCCTCACTGCTACCGCCACCAATGCTGCTGCCACTGCTGCCACCATCCACACTGCTACCATCACCATCATCAGCTGCCTGTGTGGCTGGCGGCTCTTCAGTCAGCCAGATCTCCTCCAGAGCCCTCTTCAGCTCCACTTCCCCCGGATACACCTCCCTCCCCTTTTTCTTCTCCCCTCCTCCCCCAATCTCCTCCAAATCCCTCGCCCCTTCACTAGCTAGCACGCCTGAAACCACACCACCTCCACCCTCCCCTTCTTTCCCCCTCTCATCCCCTCTCTTCCCCCCCGTTCCTCGCCCACCCTCACTGCCCCCATTGGCCAGCAGCGCCGCCAGCACGCCCACAGCCTCAGTGAGGTTGTCAAAGAGAGGCGCGCCATCGAAGGGGTTGGCATCGAGAACGAAGCCGTAGGTGGCGAGCAGCTGGTCGTTGGTCTTGGGACCGTACGACGTGGCGAGCTCCGTCCCTGCTGAGACATTGACCATGGCTATGTACTCAAAGTGGTGTGTGATCTGGAGGAGGGGGAAGAAAGCAAGGGAGCGAGGGCGGGATGGGGTAATGGAGGGAGAGAGGGTGAGAGATTCAGGGCACAAAGGGACAGAATCGGGTTCTCAAAGAGAGGGGCGCCATCGAAGGGGTTGGCATCGAGAACAAAGCCGCAGGTGCGAAGAAGCTGGTCATTGGTCTTGGGACCGTACGACGTGGCGAGCTCCGTCCCTGCTGAGACATTGACCATGGCTATGTACTCAAAGTGGTGTGTGATCTGCAAGGGGGGAGACGGTGAGAGGGAGGGAGGGAGGGATTGAAGGAGGGAGGGAGCGAGGAGAGGAGGGTGTGATGATGCATTCACCAATTCACCACCGACCAACCAACCACCACCACCACCAACCAACCACCACCACCAACAACCACTCACTGGCAGCCGCCACCCACCAGCAGCTCGGCCGCAGTAATAAGCGCCATGCCGACGCCACGCACCACACGGCGGGACAACTCGTGCAGCACCCCCACCGCCTCATTCACCGCCTCCACCAGCTGTCCCGGTGCACGAGAGGCACCCTAACAATCAGCCATTAACTGTCACCCACTCACTGTCAGCCCCCGCTCCCCACCAGCCACCCTTCAGTGAGAGCCCTCACTTACGTTGTACTGAATGGAGGAGTTGATTTGGTGGTCCAGCAATTCAGCCGCAGTGATGAGTGCCATACCCACCCCACGCACCACACGGCGGGGCGACTTGTGCAACCTTACCGTCTCACTGACCACCTCCACCAACTCGCCCGGTGCGAGCCCGAAACCCTAGCAGTCAGCCATTCACCCACTCACGAGCAGGCCCCCCTCAATGTGAGCCCCCACCCACTGCCAGCCTGCACTTCCTGCACCCACCACCGCCACGTGCACTCACGTTATACTGAATGGAGGAGTTGATTTGGTGGTCCAGCAGCTCGGCTGCAGTAATAAGCGCCATGCCCACGCCACGCACCACACGGCGGGGTGATTCGTGCAGCACCCCCACCGCCTCGTTCACCGCCTCCACCAACTCGCCCGGTGCGTTCGCCATCGCCCTCCGCCGCTTCTCCCTCGCCCTCCTCCTCTTCTCCTTCTCACCCCCCTCACTCTGGTCGTATCTCCCCGTTTTGCCCGACTCCCCTGCGACAGCAACTTCAAGGTCCAGGCCAGAGAGCTCCTTGAAGGGCACGGAGAAGGCGCGCGAGTCGAGGATGGAGTGCGCCCACATGTAGTCGTCGAATGACGCAAACGCCATGGCGGGTGGGCGCACCTGGTTGTACTCCATAAGCGCCACCTCCCTTTGTTGGTGGACCTGTGATTGGGGTCAGGATAAGGGAGAGGGATGGAGAGGGATGGAAAGAGATGGAGATAGATGGAAATATATGGATAGAGAAGGCCGGAGAGTCCCCTGCGACAGCAACTTCAAGGTCGAGGCTGGAGAGCTCCTTGAAGGGCACGGAGAAGGCGCGCGAGTCGAGGATGGAGTGCGCCCACATGTAGTCGTCGAATGATGCAAACGCCATGGCGGGTGGCCGCACTTGGTTGTACTCCATCAGGGCCACCTCCCTCTGCTGGTGGACCTGCGAGTGGGGTCAGGACAGGGGAGATGGATGGCGAGGGATGGAGAGGGATGGAGAGGGATGGAGATGGATGGAAAGAGATGGGGAGAGGAGGGCGGAGAGCCCCCTGTGGCGGCAACTTCAAGGTCGAGGCCGGAGATCTCCTTGACGGGCACAGAGAAGGCGAGCGAGTCCCCTGTGGCGGCTTCAGGTAGTCGTCGAATGATGCAAGCAAACGCCATGGTGGGAGGGCTCCATAAGTCGAATGGCGCACCTGGTTGTACTCCATAAGTGCCACCTCCCTCTGCTGGTGGACCTGTGATTGGGGTCAGGGATGGGAGAGGGATGGAGACGGATGGAGAGCGGTGCAGAGAGGGATGGAAGAGTGGTAGAGAGGAAGGGGCGGGCCGCGGGAGGGAGAGAGAAGGCCTGAGAGCCCCCTCTGGTGGCGGCTTGAAGGTCCCAGCCAGAGAGAGCTCCCTGATGGGGCATGGAGAAGGCGCACGATTTAGGGTTCCCGAATGGTGAAACGCCATGGCTGGTGGATGGAGAGAGATGAAGATGCTCATGTGGGGCCACAGCAGATTGGCGGCGTCATGGGCAATTTAGTGCTTTGGGGCTTCGGCAGATTGTCTCGAACGCGGTACCCTGGTACACACCTCCTCTTTGAAGATTTTTATTTTGCGAACCGATTCGAGAGCCAATTTTGAGAATCACGCACCAGCTGCTTCACGAAGGGTGACTGTGCCTCAACCAGGCTGTAGGGCAGTGGCACGCAGGGCGGTGGTGGGATGAGATGAGCCACCTGCCTCTTGAGAATTCCCAGTAACCAACCAGTGTCAAGGCAGCACGGCACGGCACGCACCTGTAGCTTGAGGAGGCCCTGAGCCTCTTCCAACGAGTCGTTGCGGAAGCGGGAGGGCAGCGGCACTCAGGGCGGCCGGATGTCAATGTATGGCCACCAGCAGCCTCTTGAGAATTCCCAATAACCAACCGAGTTAAGTCATAGCGGTGCATGCATACCAGTAGCTTGAGGAGGTCGGACTGAGCCTCGTCCAGGGAGTCGTTGCGGAAGCGGGAGGGCAGCGGCACGTAGGGCGGCAGGATGTCAATGTATGGCCACCACTCCGACTGCCTCCCCCTCGCCTTCTCCCGCAGCAGCCACGCCACCATGGCCACCTGGGTGTTCACCGGCCCTGTGAGGAGTGGCAGGGGAGGGAGGGGGAACGCACATATCTTGAGGCACTTCATAAGGCGCCGTGGCCACCTGGGTGCCCACCGGACCTGTGGCGAGTGGCAGGAACGGCAGATTAGAGGAGGCAGGCTCCTACACAAGGGTTCAAGCAAGCAAGGACAGAAGCACTTCCCCGCTGCAGCAGCCACGCCACCATGGCCATCTGGATGTTCATCCAGATGGCCATCTGGCCCTGGTGGGTGTGCCATGGAGGAGCGGAGGACGATTTTTGAGGCGCCTCAAAAATCATCTGGATGTCCCACTGGCCCTGGTGGGTGTACCATGGCGGAGCGGAGGGGGATTGAACATGGGGTTCGCAAGCAAGTAAGCACTTTTTCCCGCAGCAGCCACGCCACCATGACCACCTGGATGTCCACCGGGCCTGCGAGGAGTGAAAAAATGGAAGGGAGGAAGAGTAGGAGGAACGCACATGTGCTTTCGCACTCGTTTTATAGAAAGGGAAGGTGGTCAACAAGCCTACCCTCACCTTCTCCCGCAGCAGCCATGCCACCATGGCCACCTGGACGTCCACTGGCCCTGGTGTGCCAGGGGAGGGGAGGAGAAATGCACATGTTTGAAGCGCCTGTTTCACAAGGAAGGGAGGCGTGCCAGAGGGGAAACTGCTTTAAGTTCTCTCGCAGCAGCCACGCCACCATGGCCACCTGGATGTTCACCGGCCCTGGTGTGCCATGGGGAAACGGAATGGAGGGCGGAATGGTGAGCAGAACCTCCCCCCTGCGCCTCCCTCCCTCATTCCAGCATGACTGTCAGTTCAACGCGGTGCAATGTGCTGCAATGCGGTACCGTGCGGTGCAAAGGGGTACCTGTGTGGGGCGGCATCTCCTCTGCTGCGACCTCTGCTGTGATCCACAGCGACTGCGGAATGGTGAGCAGCACCTCCCCCTCGTGCACGTCCCGCCCCGCCACCATGCTCATCTGCCGCCTGGCGTGGCACGACATGGTAGGAGACAGAGAGTTGGAGAGATAATGGAAATCAGCTCCCCCTCCTGCACGCCAGAAATCAGAAATCAGCTCCCCCTCGTGCACGTCCCGCCCTGCCACCATGCTCATCTGCCGCCTAGCGTGACGTGAGGAGACAGGAGAGGCAGAGGGAAGCAAAGCGGGTGATTGATGGGAATAGCAGCAATGACAGGAATCAGAAGCGAGCAGCACCTCCCCCTCCTGCACGTCCCGCCCCGCCACCATGCTCATCTGCCGCCTGGCGGGCGTGGCACGACATGGCAGGAGACAGAGAGGTGGAGAGAGGTAAAGGAGGTGATGGACAGAGATAAGATGGAATGACAGTAATCGGAAACGGGCAGCACCTCTCCCTCGTGCATGTCCCTCCCCCCCACCATGCTCATCTGGCGCTTGCTGGGCATCCCAGGCAGGACCACAGTGGGACCACAGTGGCAGAATTCTTACTATAAATGTGTCACACTGCACACCTGACACATGGCAGCATCCTTAAGTGACATGTGACAGACTGCACACCTGACACGTGATGGAATGCTGACTGGAAATGTATCACGCCGCACACACTTGAACGTGGCAGAATGCTTAACCTCACGTGTGCCACACTGCACACCTTACACGTGGCAGGATGGTTACCTGACACGTGTCACACTGCCCACCTGACACGTGGCTTGGCAGAGGCGTTGGTGACAGCAGAGGGATCTGAGGTGTTAGTCAAGGAGGGTGCCACGTCACGATGGTCATAGAAATGAAACTGCCAATAAGGGGGATGACATAAGGGGAAGAGCGGGGAGGAAAGTTGAGGAAGGAGAAAGCGTGTCGCAACGAACAGTGAAGTGAAACTGCGGCGGGCTCAACCGAAAAAACACTTTCGTTGAGAGGAAGTGAGTTCTGAAACGGTGGCCTGGATATCCACACCAATAACATGGAACGCGCTACGAACATGTTCGAACATGGATGGAACTCGCCTCGAGTGGCTCACTCACCTTGAGAGGGGAGTCATCCGTGCCATACTCCTTGATGCCTCTCTGCTGCACCCACTTTATAAACGCCCTCAGCTTCCTCTCCTCATCATCCTCCACCTCCCCTGCCTCCCCTCCCTCCTCTTCCACCGCACCCTCTCCTCCTCCCTTCTTCTGCTCCGCCTCCCCTTCCCCTCCCTTCGCCTCCTTCCCTTCCCTCCCTTCCTCACCCTCCCCCTCGACACCCTCCCCCGCTCCCTCTCCCTCCCCTGCCGCCCAGCTCCTTGTTTCCCCCAGGTGCAGGTCGTAGCGCGGGTCGCAGGAGAGCAGCAGCCAATCAGAGGCCTCCACGAGCAGCTGCTTTTGGTTGAGGTGCCGCTGCACCACGTGCTCCACCTCCTCCAATCCCGTCATCATCCACGGCTCGCAGATCTACGTGAGGGGGATACAGGATAGTGGAGTGCAGGGGGGGAAGGGAAGGACATGATGGGAAGTTCAGCTGCTTGCTGTTGAGGTGGCGCTGCACCACGTGCTCCACCTCCTCCAACCCCGTCATCATCCACGGCTCGCAGATCTGATGGGAGGGATACATGTGTGAGAATGTACAAGGGGAATAGAGGAAGGGAGGGTGGTGGGGGTGCTTGAGGTGAGGTGCCGCTGCACCACGTGCTCTAATCCAGTCATCATCCACAGCTCACAGACCTTACAAAAGGGGGGATAGTGGGGAGAAGAAAGGCCAGAGGGAAAAAAATAGTTGCTTGGGACATGAGGTGCCGCTGCACTGCGTGCCACTACACACGCCTCCTCACACTCTTCCCCCCCGCATGAGGTGCTGCTGCACCGCGTGCTTCACCTCCTCTAATCCCATCGTCATCCATGGCTCGTATATGGGGAAGACCTTTGTGGGGAAGGGGGAAGAAGGCATGTATAGGAGAGAGTGTGTGCTGTAGTAGAGTGACATGGCGTCCCCCTGCACACTGAATCCTGGTTCTTAGCTAAGTGCGCCTCTTACCTCGCTCCCACCCCACCTCCCCAAACTCACTCCCAGCACCCTTCACCCACCCCCACCATATCACTCTCCTCTTCTCCAGCTGCTGCCCTCCCCCCTGCTGCCACACGCAGCATTTGGCACAAACACCCCTTTCTTCCCCCTTCCTCCTACCCAACACAAAGACCACTCACCTTGACGATCTTCTCTAGTTGCTTCACTCCAGCGCGCTGCTAACTTCAGCGCGCTGCTCCACGCGGCAAGGCCATGTACAAGAGCGCCATGGCATCCTCCTGCACCGAGTCCTGGTACTCGCTCACCCTTCTCCACCCCTCTCCACCCCTCCCCACCTCTCCCCACGCCTCACCTTGACGATCTTCTCGGGCTGCTTCACTCCAGCGCGCTGCCACACGCGGCAGAAGGGCACGTAATACAGCGACATGGCGTCCTCCTGCACCGAGCCCTGGTACTTAGCTAAGTGCGCCTCCACCAGCTCTCTAAGTGTGCTCGCCACCAGCCTCAGCACAGGCGTGAGGGCGGAGAGCAGGTGGTCCCGCTCTGGAAACTCGGCGAGGGAGATGTGGAGGGGGTTGGAGGAGTGGTTGGAGGAGGAGGATGATGAGGAGGATGAGGGGAAGGAGGAGGAGATGAGGGGCATGTGCGTGCATGTGGTTTTGCCGTCGAGGTTCCACGCATAGGCCACGCTCACTCGAGCAAAGAAGCTGTAGTGCGGCTCTGGTGGGAGAAAAGGGGACAGAAAGGGAAGAAAGGGCAAAAGGAGGTGCTGCAGTAACTGTAGCAGTTGCAACCCTCCTCTGTGCAAAAGGCAACTCTCACCCTCCCACGTGGCAATGCGACAAAAACGACACAGACTCACTCAACCTCCCTTGTTGCGGCAAAGAAGAGGGTGAGAAAAGCGAGGCATGGCAACGGCAGGCATGGCAACGGCACAGTATTTTTGAGAATTCTCAAAAATACTCTGCAACAAAGAAGAGGGTGAGAAAAGCGAGGCATGGCAACGGCACAGCACCACATCCAGGGGCTTTTGAGGATCCTGGATGCGGTGCTGACTTTTGTCTCGGGCTTTTGTCTCAAACCCAAGGCGTGCGTGACAATCGAGCCGACTCAAAGCTCAATTAGAGCTGGACTTTTGGAATTCTCAGAAACCCTTCCCCCTGGCTGAAACGACTCCCATCCTTCCTCCATGACAGAAATACTCACCTTCCTTTGTGGTGAAGAAATAGGTTAAGGCAGTGAGGTCAGCCACGATCTCGGGATTCATGAGACACATGCAGTGCCGGCCTATCCAGCCATGGCACATCCATCCCCCTTTGCCCCATCTCCCCCTCCCGTGTGCCTCAAATCTCACCTTCCTTAGTGGCAAAGAAGTAGGTGAAGGCAGTGAGGTAGGCCACCATCTCGGGATCCATGAGGCCCAGCGAGTGCACATGCAGCAGGAATGAGTAGGAGGCATTGCATTGCAGCAGAAACAGCAGCTCGAAGACTCGTCCCCGCCCTTGACACTCACCAACGCGTGGCAGTCACCACTCACCCTCCTTAGTGGCGAAGAAGTAGGTGAAGGCAGTGAGGTAGGCCACCATCTCGGGATCCATGAGTCCCAGTGAGTACACATGCAGCGCCGGCCCTTCCAACCATGACACATCCACCCCTCCCTGCCCCCCTTGCCCTCCCTGCCCCTCCTCCCCATCATCCCCATCCTCCCCTTCCCCACCTTCCTCCTCCCCGTCTTCTCCCCCCCCACTCCCCCCTTCGTTTCCTGCTCCTCCCCCTGGTTTCTTCTCCAACCCCATCCTCTCCCTCATCTCCCGCCTCATCTCCCACACTCTCACTTTCTCCACAATCTCCTCCCTCACTCCCAGCCTCTCCCTCTCCTCCCTGCTCCCCCACACCACCGCCTTAACCACCCTCCTCTTCACCCTCCGCACCGCCCGGAGAATCTTCGCGCCGATCTCCGCAATCTTGAGCTGGGATTCGATTGCGTCAGGATCAAAATCGGGCGGCACTTGCGTGGCAGCGGCTTGCAGGGCAGCAAGAGGGGAGTCGAAGAGGGGGAACTGGGCGAGGAAGAGCGACTTGGGGGCCACGCCAAAGTAGGTGAAGGCATCTGTATTAGAGAGAGGTGTGGCGTGGATCAGCGACGGCTGGGGAAGCCTCGGTGTCTTCAGTGACTCTCTCTTGTGCAGCTGCAGCTGTAGTTTCTCCTCCTTGCCCGCCTGTCCTGCTCCCTGCCACCTCTTGCTTCCCCTTGCCCAGCGCTGCTCTAAGTACCCTTCCTCCCCTGCATCACCCGTCTCCTCCTCCTCCTTTTCCTTTTCCTCCCCCTGCTGCTGCTGCTGCTGCTGCTTGTCTGTGTCCTCAGCCTGCTCTCCCTTCTGCCCTTCCTCCTCTTTGAACCTCCTCTGCCTCCTCGCCTTCATCCTCCTCTCTCTGGCCTTCTGCGCCTCTCTGAAATGACCCGACAGCCCGCCATCCAGAGGAAGCAGCAGAGGCGCATCGTTGGCAATGGGCTGTGTCGCAACCACGCGGATCCACCCCCCCACCACGTCCCACTGCACGTTCGGCGCATCAACTTCCGAATCAGCATCCCCATCCCCGTCCCCGTCCCCTACCCCATCCCCATCCCCGTCCCCGTCCCCTACCCCATCCCCATCCCCATCCCCATCCGCATCCCCATCCCCATCCCCATCCCCATCCGCATCCCCATTCCCATCGCCTCCCTTCTGCCCGCTCCCAGTCTCCGTGCCATTCGTCTCCCCTCCTTCACCATCCGCCAGCACTATATCTGCAACGGATCCTCTCCCTGCCCGCCCCAGCAGGTGCATGAGAGGCACAAACGCCAACTCATACCGCCCATCCTCCTCCCCCTTCCCCTCCCCTTCTCCTTCCCCCTCCCACTCCCCTGAGCACGTACGAGCACCAGAGGCATAGTCGCCAGCACCAGCACGGCACTGCCTTTCGCTGGGGGAGCTTGCAGCAGAGGGGTTGGTGGCATGGAGAGCGGCGGAGGGCAGGGGGATGGCAGAGACGAGGGCAGTGGTGACAGCACGGAGAAACTCCTCCTTGCTCACTGCACTCCCTGTAGCCCCTGTGGACCCCTCGTGATGGGGGGTGCTGGGCTTTGTCTTGCGGCGGGACTTATATGCTGGTGGCTTTTTCGAGCTGGTCTGCTGCCATGCGCTGTACTCGCCCTCGTATTGCTGCCTCAGTGCTTCTGCCTGGGTGGTGAGAGGGGGAGCGAGGCAGAGGGGAGAGGAGGGGGGAGGGCGAGGAGGAAGTGGGCCTTGTGCTGTACGCTTGGCGGCTTCTTGAGTGAGGCCTGCTGCCATGCCGTGTACTCGCCCTCGTACTGCTGCCTTCTGCCTGGGTGGTGGGAGACGAAATGGGAGGGGGCGCGGGTGGAAGGAAGGAGGCAGTGGGTGGTAGCTGCTTCTTGACTTTTGAGTCGACTCAAAAGTCACCTTGGAAGGAAGGAGGCAGTGCGTGGTAGCTGCTTCTTGACTTTTGAGTCGACTCAAAAGTCACCTTGGAAGGAAGGAGGCAGTGCGTGGTAGCTGCTTCTTGAGGCCGGCCCGCCACGCAGGGCCAGTCGTAAAATTTCTCAAAAGTGACTCAAAAAACATGAGATGGTCTGTCTTACATGTGACTTGCTTGCCCTTTCTTCCCCAACGCAGGTGTGGGGGAATGTCTGGGAAAAGGGAGGAAGGAGAATCGAGACAGATGGTTGAAAGGAGATGGACGTGTTGTGTGGATAATGGAGTGGGTGCGCATGAAGAACAAGAATGACACACTCATGCATGTCACTCACCTCCGCCACCTCAGGCTGCATGCCCAGCCCCCCGTGCAGCATGGGCAGTGCCTCGTGTGACACATGTATCCAGATAGAAAAGCGCGCACATATCCAATTCAACTGCTCATGCAGCTGCTGCCTGCACTCACCTCCGCCATCTCCGGCTGCATGCCCAGCCCCTCGTGCATCATGGGCAACGTGATTTAACGCGCATCTATCCAAGCACAATACCGCAACCATACGCATCTATCCGAGCACAATACCGCAACCATACGCATCCTGCGCACTCAGACCCTGCTTTGTCTCACCTCGGGCATCTCCGGCTGCATGCCCACCCCCTCGTGCATCATGGGCAGCGGGCGGCGCTGGCCCGCCTTCAGGTGAATCAGCAGGTGGAGGAATGGCGCCCAGGCAAGAGGCGAGGCGGCGTTGGAGGAAGGAGAGGAAGAGGAAGAGGAAGAGGAAGAGAAAGAGGAAGAGTGGAGGTGGGAGAGGGCGCAGACAGCAAGTGAGGCTTCAGCAGAGAGGGATGCGGGGAGGGATGGGGATGGGACCGAGAAGGGGGGAGAGGAGGCGCAGAGGGAGGAGGAGAAGGCGAGGTGCAGGGGGAGGGAGAAGAGCACTTGGCCGCGGCGAATGGGGCGGGTGGTAACCAGGGATGGCAGGAACCTGCATGGGAAGGAGGAGGGGTGAGATGGGAAGGCAATAGGGGAAGGCAGAATGAATGAGGTGCCTTGGGGTGCAGGGGGAGGGAAAAGAGCACTTGGCCGCAGCGAATGGGGCGGGTGGTAACCAGGGACGGCAGGAACCTCTGTGGGAAGGAGGGAGAGGTTGGGAGGGTCGGGGAACAGAGGATGAGGAGACTTGTGAGGCGGCTCTTATATCATGGCGCAGCAGGAAGGAGGTGAGCGGCAGTTTTCTAAGAATGGGCGGGTGGTAACCAGGGATAGCAAGACCCTGCATGGGATGGAGATGGGCGCACGCAAGGGGAACAGTGAATGAGGTGAGTTGTGAGTTGCATTTGTAGGCGAGGCGCAGCGGAAGGGAGAAATAAAGAGAAAACGAAACAGCATCAACAAGAATGGTCATGTAACGGCAGGTGGAGCTACTCACATGTACTCATCCTCGTTAGAAGCTTTTGCAGGCTTCTCATCCCCCTCCTGCGTCGTCTGTTGTGGCTTGGGCACAAACCGTTGCTTCAGCATCAGCAGCTGTGTACTCGTGCCATTCCATGCCATCACATGCATCAGATGCCACCACATGCCATCCGATGCATCATATGCCATCACATGCCACCACATGCCATCACATGCCATCACATGCCACCACATGCCATCACATGCCATCACATGCCACCACATGCCATCACATGCCATCACATGCCACCACATGCCATCACATGCCATCACATGCCACCACATGCCATCACATGCCATCACATGCCATCACATGCCACGACCACATGCCACCACACGCCATCACAAACCATTCCATGCCATGAGCTACATGCCATTCAAGCAGCCACCACATGGCATGCAATGACATACAAAAGTCATATCATGCATGGACGTGATACATGCATGATGCGTAGCATAAGTGCCATACATGCCAAGCAGTACAGGAGATGCATGTTGAAGCAATGTTGCCCCAGTCAAGCCACAGAGGATAAGTGGTTGGGGAAGAACCAGATGACTTTTCAGACGTCCCAAAAGTCAGAGGAAATGCATCGTGGTTCGGGAGGAACCAGTTGACCTTTACCGGTACTCTTGGAAAAGCATTCAATAGCAGCAGCATAAAGGAAGGGACTGGACAAGGACATGCCTGAACACGCATGCTCAGGATGGGCATTGCTGCCAATACGGAACGGAGACAGACACAAGCTGAAAGGATTGATCACGAAGGGTCTACAGGTCACAGCTTTACAGCTGTCATCCAAACTGGATGCTTACCATTCGCTCAAACAACAGTCGTTGGAGCACATGTGGAATTCTCTACCTAGACGACCAACCACTAGATGGTCCAAAACGAGAAGTTACCCCACCTTTATGGGTCCTTTCCCCGTGGCTGCTCGAAGCGCCGTAGTCGCATTTCCCCCCGCCGAATACGCAATCCACTTTAGATAATCCCCCCATCCAGACTCCAGCAGCAGAGGATCCACGTCAGCACTCATTTCATCCCAGAGATCTTCGGCTGTCCCCGTGGCACCTGATCCTCCGGAATCGACGGGGACTTTGTGTCCATTGCTCGAAGCTGAATCTGCCTTTAGCGCGGATTCAGGTAACGAATCATCCTCTTTATCATCATCAAAGATTCCTCCAAACGAGGAAATAAGCCATCCGAGTGACTCTGGAACGCCTCGCTTGGCTGGCGCATTCGAGCCCTGAACTGTAGCACTTCGTGCGACGTCGCTTCCTCGCGACGACGTCGCCACATTCTCTGTCACTGCGCTTGAACATCCCTTCGCGGTCAGGATTACGGCAATGCAGAGCAGGAGGAGGCTGCAGCGGCGTCCACGGCGAGCCGTCACCGCCATAGCTTGCAGCAGTGGGACCCGCACAAAACAGATTCGGAATTCTTGATTCAGGAAACCACGACGATTTGAAAAAAGTTGAGGTGATTCCAACCAGGGCTGTCGATTGCTCTGGGGCCAGAACTTGGAAGGCTGAGCTGCCCAGAAATTTGCCCTTAGATTTACGTTTTGGGGCCAAACTCACCACTTGAAATCAGGGCTACAAAGTGTCATGCACTTTTGCTAGACAAGAGACACCCTGGATTTTCACTGTCCAACCAAAGGGTGAGTTCTGGGACCTCTCTAGCACTAAGTACTCCCTGGCCTACGCTGCATTCCCCTTCCTTGTTGCGACCAAAGGCAGAATCTTGAGGCTGTTAGCGGACAGAAAACTGAAGGACTGACATTCCACGCAGAAACCTACGGTCTGTACTAAAAACACTTCAGGTTCTGACCTGCTGTTCAGGTTCTGATTTCGAAAAAAACAGTTTAGGTCCTGACCTCGAAAGTTCACAGAGTAATCGAAACTGGCTCTGGGAAGAGTTATACTGCACCTGGAACTGGGATGATGGGAAACGGGGCGGGTGGGGAGAGGGGAGGGAGGACGGCGGGAATCAGTTCGAAGGGGAAAGGGCTAGTCCCAAGACTCGTACTTGAAATCCGGGTTAGCCCCGAGCAAAGCACTTTAGGCAGACGTGCTGACCTGAAACCCAACCCTTAAATTCGGGGACCTAGGCCGAACTCAACCCTTAATGTTCAGGGCTTAAGGGCATTTGCCCTTGTAGCGACAGCCCTGATTCCAACCTCCTTACGAGTGCATCCGATTTCAGAAATGCAAACAACCTCCATACGCGGAAGCGGAAGATTTGAAATTTGGGAAATATTTCCTATCAGTTTCACATACAATACATCTCCACCTTGTGAATCTCCCATACATATGCATTGATTTATCGCTACAGCATCTCGCGAAACCAATCAGCGTAACAAAAAAAATAGCCACCTCCTACTTAGAGTTCTCGATGGATCTAAAAATTATCTCATACAAACTAACACAAATTTCACCTGCAATTAGCAGGATGATAATCCACTCAAGCGTATCCGACTTCCGGTTTTGGAGGATATCCAAGAAGAACCGCACATTGTGCTGCCAAACAAGAAATGCAGATGGAAAAAGAATCGGGCACAAAGCAAACCAGTTAGGCATCATACAAAGCAACCAACTGAGAGCAGCAGCAGCACCACAAACACACCAGCAGCGGGAGTAGTGCAGCAGCAGCAGCAGCACGAGAGGGTGGTATATGGTAGAGGGCGTCACCTGGATGATGTTGAGCTTGAAGTCGAGGCTCTCAAAGCGCTCGTCGAGCTCAAAGTCGTCCCGCAGGAACTCCCAGATCTTGGAGTACTCCGCATGCCGCCACGCCGTGTCAGATCTGGCAGGGCAAACAGTTCACAAATATGTGTTTGCAAGGAAGCAATGCTTAGGATCCAAGCAGAACTACAAGACTCACCTCTCCAGCAGCCCTATTCTGAGGATGACGTCAGCCAGGGTGGTGTTGGCGGCAGCAACGAGCTGGAAGAGCTTCTTGCGAGTCATGGTGAAGGTGCCGCTCTGCTCCATGCCCCGGTTCAGCTCACTGAACGTGTTCACCATCTCATCCACCTGAGGGCGGGAAGACGAAGAGGGATTAGGGAAGGGGGAAGGGAGAAAGGGGCCTGAATAGGGGTGATGGTGAGCATTCCGCTCTGCTCCATGCCTCGATTCAGCTCACTGAATGTGTTCACCATCTTGTCAACCTAATAGCGGGGATGAACGGAGCACGGGAAGGCAGGGGAGAGCTGATTGTGAACTACGAACCTCTGCGCGTGCTCTCCACCTGCAGCGGTTGACACCAAGATCCCAGACGCACCCACGACGCAACAACCCCTTCCACCCAGCTTCCAAGCTTAGAGGTCCTTTCAAGGTGCCTCAAAAGCCACCCACCACCACATTCAACCCCACTGCACCCACCTTGCGTGCGTAATGGTCCAGCGCCACGCTCTGACCGAGGATGCTGGAGATGACTCGGATGTTGTTCACGTCCAGCTGCCTCACCGCCACGTAGTCGTGCCCCCCCTCGCTCCACCCCTTGAGACCCGCCCGCGCGATCACACTGTACTCTGTGGCATGGGAATGGGGGAGCACAAGGGGAGGAAGGCAAAAAGGGACAAGTAAGGGTCGTCTACTGCAAAGCTGCCTCACCGCCACGTAGTCGTGCCAGCCCTCGCTCCACACCTTGAGCCCCGCCATGCTATCACACTGTACTCTGTGGCATGGGAATGGGGGAGCACAAGGGGAGGAAGGCAAAAAGGGACAAGTAAGGGTCGTCTATTGCAAAGCTGCCTCACCGCCACGTAGTCGTGCCAGCCCTCGCTCCACACCTTGAGCCCCGCCATGCTATCACACTGTACTCTGTGGCATGGGAATGGGGGAGCACAAGGGGAGGAAGGCAAAAAGGGACAAGTAAGGGTCGTCTATTGCAAAGCTGCCTCACCGCCACGTAATCGTGCCAGCCCTCGCTCCACACCTTGAGCCCCGCCATGCTATCACACTGTACTCTGTGGCATGGGAATGGGGGAGCACAAGGGGAGGAAGGCAAAAAGGGACAAGTAAGGGTCGTCTATTGCAAAGCTGCCTCACCGCCACGTAGTCGTGCCTGCCCTCGCTCCATCCTTTTAGACCCGCCCGCGCGATCACACTGTACTCTGCACGGTGTGCACAAGGGGGGGAAACCATCACAGAAATGCCAAAAACACGTGACAATCAAGGCAAAGTGAACCCACCATTACTGTGTGCCTCTAAACAGCACAGCATTATGTGACTATATCGAGGTCAGAGAAACCCACCGTCGCTGTGCGCCTCCTTGAACGCCCCAGTGCAGTGCTGCGTGACAATATCGAGGGCGAGCGCCTCCTCTGTGCGGTCAAAGTTGAAGAACACGACGGAGCCGTAGTGGAATGCCACCATGTAGCGCTCGGGCGCTGGCACACATGCCTCCATGCCCTGGTGGTGGTGACAGGGGTGTATGGGCATGGGATGCATGGAAGGAAGGGAGGGGTGCATGGAAGGGAAGACCACGGACCCGTAGTGGAATGCCACCATGTAGCGCTCTGGTGCTGGCACACATGCGTCCATGCCCTGGCAAAACAGACGGGCATGGGATGGGATGTATGGTAGGAAGGGGAGGTAGCAGGGTGGGGGGCGATAGCACGGAGCCGTAACGGAACGCCACCATGTAGCGCGCTCAGGTGCCCCACCACACATGCCTCCATGCACTGTGCGCCGCCAGCGCCGGCATTTGAGTCGACTCAAAAACCGACTCATCACAAATGGAACGCCACCATGTAGCCAATGGAGCGCTCAGGTGCCCCACCACACATGCCTCCCTCCATGCACTGTGCGCTGCCGGGCCGGCATACAATGCAGAGGAGTGGGCCCTCCGAGGAGACAGAGAGTGTGGACATGCAGACGATTGCCATCACGGTGGATGAAGTTTCGGGTATGGACGGGGATGCTGGCAGAAAAGCAGCAGCAGCAGCAGCAGCAGCAGCAGCAACAGAAGCTTACATGCATTGCAACAGCCAAACGCCTCTTCTCAACATGCAATGCCAGAAGCACCCACACCCCACTGACACGCCACCCACACACACACCACTGAAATGGCACTCACGGGTTTGGAGAGTGCTGCATGGAGGGGAAGAGGCAGGGAGCGGTTGGGGAAGCGGATGATGACATTGTTCTTGGCGGGCAGCAGCTGCATGCCCCCGAACCCACTGGGACCTGCCAGCTCATGGCACACATTCGGCATGCCAACACACGCACAACACCCTCGGGACATCTACACACAGCACCCACACCACAGGGCACTCACAGGCTTGGACAGCGCAGCATGGAGGGGAAGAGGCAGGGAGCGGTTGGGGAAGCGGATGATGACATTGTTCTTGGCTGGCAGCAGCTGCATGCCCCCGAACCCACTGGGACCTGCTAGCCCCCTCACGTCCAGACTGGCAGCGGCAAAGTGGGATGGATGGGAGCAAAGTGGGAGATTCTTGAAACACCGCACAGACAACATACTAAACCCCAAAACCCCTGTGGGCCTCACCCGCACCCTACTTCGTGTATATAGAGATGAGAATTCAGGCAGGCACATACAGAAGATGACAGTGGACTAGGATGCAGATGGAAAACAATGGTGAATAAATGTCACCTTAAAACCGAAACCCTGAACCTCCGACAGCTCGGCTTAAGAGCAGGCATGGAGCATTGCAAACGCGTGCTGGATGTAAAATGGGTAAATGTATTTCGGTTCACGAGCATAAACGCTCAATTTTTAAGAGTTAAGAATATTGAGGGTTTAAGAGTTAAGGTACCTTCTTGCCACGTAGACTGCCTTGACTGGTATGAACTGATCCGGTTGCTTGTTGCCTGCTGGAACAACACTGCCGTTCGGAGGGGTGGAACTGGGTTGACTGTTGAGACTGGGTTGACTGTTGAGACTGGTGGGGCTGGTGGGGCTCGTTTGACTGGCCTGACCGTGTTGAAGCGTGGGGCTGGTGGAACTGGTTTGACTGCTTTGACTGCTTTGGCTGACGGAGCTGGAGCTATAACAACTGCTTGAAGTGCGAGCATGGGTTGGCGCTGCAGAATGACTTGAGAGGACAGGACCAGGCGAGCCTGCTGTGCTGGTGTGACTGGGAACACTGCTAGCTGAAGTCGTGAAGGCGGCTCTCTGGGCCACGTGAAGGTGCTGCAGCCAGTACTGCTGCTGCTGCTGCTGCTGCTTCTGCCAGTGCTGCTGTGGAGAGGCATGCGCAGCAGAACTGGTTACAGAAGGCATGCGCTGCTGATGGCAAATGTGACTCCCGATGAATCTGGACACCTGGCTTGTCGACCCTTGGGATCTCCAGGGTTCTTGAGGGCCTTCAAAAAGCGATTCGACGAATTTGGACACCTGACCCGGCGTCTCTGGAGATCTCCATGGCTGCAACTGCTGCTGCACTGCCTGCTGCTCGACGCATTGAGCTGTCTCAGAACTCAGCGACTCCCGCAAACTAGTATCTGACAAGGCTGTATCTGACGGCGCTCTCCCGTGCGGCAGCCTTGACGCCCCGCATCCGTCGCTCTCGAGTCCAGCCCGCCATGCTGTAACGCCGCGCGTTCCGGTGTGAGAAGCCTCGTGATGGTGATGACGAAACGAATGGAGCCCGTCGCGAGCCAGCCTGGCGATGCCATGGCGGACCCGCAGGAAATCGACACGTGGCATGGCGTCAGCGTTGCCACAGGCGGTGCTGAAACGTGACGAAGGGTCGAAGACGAAGCAGGATGAATCCTACAAGTCCTGTTTACGGATCAGCGAATCACGGAATTACAGGTCGCAAGATAACAGGCGTGGGAGTCGAGGGTGGGATGCTGTCATGGGATGAGGCAGAAAATACATGAAGACGCAAGCTGAAATGGGATGCGTTTCTGGCGCTGATCGTGCGACGGAGTGGAGGGAGGGGAGATGATCGTCTGAGACGCGAGGCGCAAGAGAGCGAAGATAGCAACAAGGACGGCTCGTGCTACCACCAAGGATCAATGATGAGAATCCAGCGAAAGAAGTGCGATCGCGGGATCAATGGTAGAGATCGGCGGTGCAGAATCCCCTCCCTGCAGCTACGCGGAGGCAGGCACCTTACAACAGCAGCTGCGGAGCAGCAGCCATGGCGTCTGTGGAGTTGCCGAGATGGTTTTTGGTGATAGGTGTTTGACGGCGATCATACGCGATATACGATGCTTGGCTAGTTTTGAACATGTGTTGACCGTCATTCCTTGGAAGTTGAAGCAAAACTTGCAACAGCGCTTCATTTAAACTTGCCCAACACTGGAATAGCGGGAAATAACGGTGCAATTTTAGGATTGATTTAAAGGGGGACTGAAAATCGAAATACATTTTGCATGGCAACTCCATTGTAGGTTGCGATTATTTCAAACGTTCTAGCAGCAACGCTGGCTGTAATCTATACAAAACATGATCTTCTGTTCCCTTCTACCTAGTCATCCCCTCCTCTTAGGAGGGAACAGATAGCCACTCTTGATTAATTCTATGTGCAATGCATACTGCACATGTGCACGGATTTTTCCATGGCTAGGTGGCCATGGCAGTAGGCCTCCAATCCATCGCATTCCACACCCAGAACTGACTGTCACCTCACCACCGCGCACCACGTCAACCATAGCTCTCATCCTCCAGGAATTTCTCAAACTCGGTGCCTTTGAGCTTCGCAGCCACGGCATCGTAGTTCTCGATCGACTCCCTCAGTGGCCGCGTGTGGATCTTCACCTGCTTGCTCGTCAGCTCCTGCGCCGGCACCCCCAAGAAGCGCTGCACATTCTCCAGGATCTGAAGTGGGAGAGGGGGGGGGGAGGAGGGAGGGGGAGGGAAGGCGAGAGGGTGAGTGTAAGAAAGAGAAAGGCTTTCTAATCAGCACCGTGCCGGCACTCCAAAGACGCAGTCTCCAGGATCTAAATGGGAGGCAGTTGGGGGGGGAGGGAGGGGTGAACCTGGGGAAGGTGAGAGGTAGTCAGTGATTGAGAGAGGGCTGGATGACTGGCGGGGAAGAGGGTTGAAGGATATGTGTGAATGGAGGGTGGGAAGATGGAGCTCGGAGGGAGGAGGGAACAGGGAAGGCGGGGAGGGAGGGAGGGAAGTTGGGGTTGTGGAGTGACAGAGGAGGTAGAGGGGTGACGGGGAAAGGGACCAAGATCTACCAAACAAGGTTATTCCACAACAGTTATGATTGACTGACAGAGCATATTCGAGCAGCATTAGCAAATAACTGGCAAGGTTGGCAGCACTCACCGTTTTGTTCTTGACCACGTCCTCGTAGTACACGAGCATCCGTCTGGTGCCATTGAACGCTCTCAGCGCGTCGTCCACCATCTCCTGCACGCGCTGCAGGTTGCCCTCCAGGTGCTTCGCGTTCACGTTCGGCCGAAACGTCGCCAGCTTCTCCGCCTGCACCGTTGGACGAACGCACCCAGGGGTGAAAAAACGCAGGAACGTTGGTTACACTAACGAAGGTGGCATGCGGAGGAATGGCAGTGAATGCTGGTGGCAAATACATTCTTTTACGTCAACTAAACAATGAATGTTGGTGCAAAATAGCGGGGTTGTTTAGGACAGCGAGGGGAGGGAAAATGTCAGAGAGACACAGAGAGAGAGCGAGTGATTAGTAGCTGGGCTAAGGGTGCTTCATGAGAGGGAGGAGGGGAACGGAAGGGCAGTGTGCGGAAGGGGTTAGGGCAGGGTGAAGGGAGGTGGGGTGTGTGGTGTGGTGTGGAGCAAATGGAAGGGAGAAAAGGAGATCTGATTGAGCGCACGACGCACCTCTTCTTTGCTATGCGTGTGCGACTTGTGCACTCCCACTAGCTGCGTCTTGCGATCGTACGCGTTCGCCAGAATGGAAATCAGCCGCCGCAGCACGTTCTTCCTGATCAGCAGGATCACGGACACGTGGTGCTTCTTGAAGTACTCTGCCACGTCACTGCTGAACTCCATCGCGCCCTGCGGAGCCAGAGCCAGCGGAAGTAGGCCCGCGGGAGAGGGAGTAGGAGAGGAGGGAACAGGCGAGAGAAATGAGTGCCGGGAGACCCACGAGGCAGCAGGAGGTGGGAGGAGGAAGTAGAGAGGAGGGATATCGGAGGAGAAGACGGAAATGCGGGACAAGGAGTTACTGGGAGAAGAATTATGGACAAGCCAAGGACGGGTAGGACGGCAAACCCCTGTGCTGATTCGTCAACCTTCCACCCACCTCCCTCGTCCCTCCCTCCCACTCTGATCTCTTCAGACGCATGTCTTCCCCTCCTGAATTACCGTCACTTAGCCGTCACTCCCTCACTCCCTCCCTTACTCTCTACGATCCCTCTCCCCACCCATCCCATCTCCCGCGCCCTAACCGCCCCGTCCTCCCTCCTTCTCCAATCTTCCTTCCGTCTCTCGTTTTCCTCCCTCGCTAACCTTAGCCTCCTCTCCGTTCTCGTCCTTATTTCCCTTTCCCTCCTTTCGTCAACTTTTTGCCTTCATCCCTCCCACATCCGCTCTCTCCTCCCCACCAAGATAAACATGTATCTCAATCCAACGGTCCCCCCTCACCTGGTTGAGCATCCATTTGAATCCGACGGCGCTCGTGCACGAGTTCTTCGCGGCGCTGTTCGACCAATCCAGGTTGTACACGCGGTCAAGCGTCTCCGCGACCGCCGACGCGTTTTCGCGACGCGGCCTGACTATAAATATCTCGCCGTGGCTACTAATATTCTGGTGGGAGTTTAAGAACGTCTCGAACCACCCGCTGCCGGACCGCTGCATGGAAAGGATCACGAAGTTGTGCACGGGTTTGCATAGGCATTCTCCTCGGCTGTAATTAAGAGGGTTGGGATAATGTTGACCGAACCGCTCCACGTCGCCATATTCTACGTCCGGAATCGCGGGACATTTCTCTAACTCCCTCGAATCTGCTTCTCTTTGCGCCTTCCGCGCAGCTTCCTTCTCCTCCTCGCTTTCCTCAGCAGCGAGTGAGCGGGACGGCGAAGAAGTCGAAGAGGAGGAAGAGGAGGAGTGGGGAGAAGACGAGGGAGTGTACGGGGAATCGATGGGAACAGCTTCTATGGATAGCGACGCGAATAGGTCGAACGAGGATGCGGTGTGTGATATGGATTTAATGCACAGCGATAGGCCACATATGGCCAGCAGAACCACTGTGCTGACTTTCCAGAAGTAGGAACTCCGTCGAGGGATTTTAGCTGGGGTTGGAGAAGGAGGAACGACCATCATAATGTCGGCTAACGAGAGCATCTGCAACGGGGATGGAAGGGGAGACGAGAATTGGATAAGAAGGCGGGTTAGCGGAAGCACCTAATCGCAACGCTTGAGGGAACCACGACAGCGGGAAACGAAGAAACTGAGATATCCCATGGTAAGGAAGCGTTGAGACGACTCATTATCCACTCAAGGCACTTGCTGCAGGACAATCATTAAAGGCTGGCGCAGAAGCGCGGTTACCTTACTCGTTGTGTGCCAGAAGAAGATGGAAGTAGAAAGTATCTGCGCTCAGCGAACGTCGCAACCAAAAAGCTTGAGTCGGCCTGTTCAACGTCGAAGGTCCTAGGGTTGACCTAGTCCCGGAAATGATCGATCGAGCCTAACGAGTCAAGATCGCGAATAATCTGCCGTCGTTCGTCGAATTAACTGGTCGAAAAGCTGGAAACAAGATGATAAGGCAAATATAGAATACTGCTGCACAAGCAATGCTCTGAGACACCAATAGCCTTACTCAGGACAATCACAAAAACAAGAGGTATATGTCTTCGCAAGGGAACGCATCTCCTATGTATAAGTATTCTCAAACTCGAAAGAGTTCATGCAGTAAAACCAACGCGTTCCGCCGCCAAATACGCAGGGGTGAAAGAACTAGCACGAGGAGCCGCCTCCGTACAAATACCGGAGGTGACGAGAAAAGGCCAGACGTAGATTCATGGGGTCAAAAACTCGGAGATGCGTTATGTGCAAAGCAGGTATGTGTTGGCTGGCTAGGAAACAGACCAGGGAGCATAGCAGAAAGCGGACGCGAGATGGCAACCGATTACAGTACCGTAGACCACACAGAACATTTGGCAAGGCATTTTAGGGGCGGGGAAGGGTGGAACGCGATCTCCTTGCACGGTTCTTGTGCCAGAGCAGCCCAGCAGGTTCTGGGTCAAACTTGGCGGGGATGTCGGAGGGGACGGAAAGCTCGGAATGTGGCCTCGGGAGCGGTTTGGCTGGCAGCCTAGGTAAGGTAGACTGGTTCGGTTTCCTCCAGGTGGCCCGACTGCGCAGAGGTCCCGAGGGAATGGAGGTTCGCGTTTGACCCAACGGACAAAAAAAGAATCGAGGTCTGGTACTCGTTACACACATCCGCGATTGTTATGGTGGACCGCTGTCAGATGGATGTCAGGTATGGCAATGTCGGCGGGGATAGGTTCGGAAGGCTACCTGTCACGTTCGGACGTCAGGAGATACCTGACAAGCCCAGCAATCCCTTGATTTTCACGGAAACGGCCGAATCGCATAAGCTGCTGCCCACCACAGTTTCAATCGCCGAACCTCGATGACAATTAGAACCGTACCGAACCATACTAGCCACAACATATGTTCAGGTCAATCGCCAACAACGGGCGGCATCGCGTCCTGGGTTTGTGTTGAGAGGTTGGATTCAAGCTCGAACATACCCGGCCCCTCCAGAAACAACTTTGTATATTCCAAACTACCTTAAACAGCAGCACTCAAGCCTGAAAATGACATCGACTTTGAGAGGTGATAGGAAAGCAACTTTTGTTGGAAACAACAGGGTCACATGGTTTTAGGCGAGGGTTTGGGAGAGGGGTTTTGGGCACTCTGGGGGAGGTGGCAGGGCTCACTTCAAGTAACCTCGGGGTGCTCTCTTTGTAATGGAGAAGTGCAAACTCTAAATCCCAAGTTCGAATAGGGAACTGAACGCATGTTTGAAGGAATGACGCTTGATTTTTGCAAATATCAAGAAAAACCTGACACGAGGGTGGAGTGTGGAGCAAAGTTGGAGGACAGTTCAGAGGCTGTAAGGGAATTACGTTAAGTGGCTCGAAAGGTCACCAAAGTATATTGTTAACTACCTTTATCTCAGTCGAGGCAGGATGATTATCCTGAGAGTAGGCGACAAAAAGAAAGTGATGGAATATGGTAACTTGCAGCCCAGAAAGATAGAAAACGATGAATCATTATAGGCTACTCACTGCTTTTTATAAGACTTCATGGCATTTTCCCAAGTCCATTAATATGTATCTGGTGAGATCAGCCATCTCAGGTCAAAATAAAAAATAGGAGCTATTTTATTTCTGTTGTTGTGTGATATTCACTACCTGAACCATGGAGCAGAATGATATTAACAGGCTACCTAGGCATGTATTGAATAAAAAGTATAAGGGATCAAGCTAGGCCAGAAAGTTCCGAAATTTATTTAGCGGATAACCCACTCAAAGGAAGTCACGAATCAGTTCCCGCATGAGGTGTTACAATACGACACTGAATCAGCTGTCTTTATAACCTCTTGAACTATTCAACCTGGAAGCTGTACAACAGCCTTATTGTTGCACCCGAATAAAATCCGGCTGACCAGTGGCCGTGAGACACCGGTGCCACATGCGACCGTTAGGATCCACGGGCCGCGCGTGCCTGATAACTTCGGGGATCGGGATATACGCGTAGTGCGAGTTGACCAACCCCACGGTGATGCCGCTGTAGCCGGCGAACGCGCCGTGAACGGCGTTCTGCCCCAGCACGGCGCACATGACGCTGTCCGACGCGTTCGCGCGGCACGCGCGGATCATGTACGTCGGATCGATGTACTTCACGTCTGCTGGCCGTCCGATGGACTTGAAATGACGCCGCACCTGGATCATCCAGAATCAAGTCACGAGGGGGGAAGAGGGTGACAGGAAGCGGTGGCGGGAAGGCAAGAACGTCCCTTGTTAGGTCAATGGGAGATTTAGTGAGAACGAGAATGAGAATGAGAATGAATGAGGAACAGAAAGGTAATGAAACTGGTAAGGGGAACGGAAATGAGATTCAGAATGAGAAAGAGGCTATCCCAAGCAGCCTCCCCATCCCCACCTGCTTCAAGAGAAAGACCCCAATGTCCGACAGGATTGGATTTCCTGACGCATCCGTGCCGCCCTCCCCTTGCACCAGGTCCTGCATTCACAGACATTCAAAAAGATGGAATGCACGCACATTCCACAGCTGGGTTCTTTTACCTTCGCTGGAATTTGCATCATTGTCAAACAAGGGGAGAACAAAAAAAAAAAGGTTCTTTTTTTTCCTTCCATCCCACCTGCCCTACACTCTCCTCAGATGATGGCCTGGCCCTGGCGGTCCATGAACGACGACTTCTGAGTTGCCGTAACCGTTTTTTTTTTTCCTCAACTGTCACAATTCACATCCAACGTCCCCATGAAACCCCTCACCTGGCCTGCGCCCTCTGCGACGCAGATGATGGCGTGGCGCTGGCGGTCACGACGACTTCTGGGTTGCCTAGCCATAAAAAATCACCTCAACTGTCAGATTCACCTCAACTGTCAGATTCACCTCAACTGTCACAATTCACGTCCAACGTCCCCATGAAACCCCTCACCTGCCCTGCGCCCTCTGCCACGCAGATGATGGCGTGGCCCTGGCGGTCCAGGAGATACTCCAGATGCTGCAGCACCCCGTTGGGCCCCTCCAGACAGAATGGCACCTGGGGAGGGGTGAAAGAGGAGACAGGGGGAGAGAGTTGGTACTGCAGCAATTGCAACCTATTGGGCTCCTCCAGGCGGAATGGCATGTGGGGGATTAGAGCGAGGAGGCAGAGCCAGGCCAGAGGCAGGAAGGAGTGGCGAGAGGGGATGGAGGAGTGGTGTGCAGGCAGAGGGAACTTGGTGACCTGAAGAATGGACTTAGAACCCGATGCTGCTGCAGTACGCTGGAGGAGGGCTTATCCTGGCAGAATGGAGCTTGTATGGAGAGGCTTGTGTGGAGCTTGTATGAAGAGACAGGAGCATTTGAGTGAGGCGAATGAACGCATAAGGGGCACGAGCATGCTCAGTGGTGAGACGCCTCGAAAGAGCTGAGACAGCAAGGAATGTGGTGAAAGGTGTGACGGGCAGTGGGAGAGGAGAGATCAGCGGTGGATTACAGGTGTGAGATGTCTCTTGTCTGGACGGGAAGAACTGTGGGTTGCTGAACAGCAGCAGACTGGGCAAGGGATGTGTGCATGGCAAGGCATGGAGCTAACACACTGCCCTCCCTCCCTTCCTTCCCTTCCCTCCCTTCCCTAACTCCCCCCACTGCATACCTCAGGGATGAGTGCCATGTCCACCTGTCCGCTGGCCAGCGACGAGTGCATGGCAATGAAGCCACTTCATTGCCTTCCCTTGCTGCTACCACACCTACCGCATGCCATTCATATTCGCAGCGAGGGCCCGCCACGCACCTCAGGAATGAGCGCCATGTCCACCTGTCCGCTGGCAAGCGACGAGTGCATGGCAATGAAGCCACTCTGCCGCCCCATCAGCTTCACAATGCCGATGCCCCTGTACGCACTGGACGCCTGTCACATGGGGGGAGAGAGGACAGGGTGGGCAGGGGGGCGAGGGCGGGCAGGAGGAGAGGAAATGCGATGTAGATTCGACTTGGCATCATTGTGCCCACATCACATCATCTTCACGATGCCGATGCCCCTGTACACGCTGGATGCCTGCAGCAGTCACACCAGGGGCGAAAAGGGAGGGCAGAGAGGGGATGTGACATGAATCTGGCTTGGCTTGGCGTCACTCTGCCTATGACCCACCAGCTTCACAATGCCCATAATTCTGTACGGTACGCTTTGGATGAACAAATGGGGAGGAGTGGTAACAGGTAGCATGTCGTGCCAGCGACCCCATGCCCATGACCATGACCATGCCCATGCCCATGCCCATGCCCACGCCAATGCCCCTACCCATTCCTTCGCTCACCTCCACATAGGCGGCATGCAGCGCCCTCTGTGCTAAACCCAAGCGTCTGCTCCAGCAGCCCTTCTTCCCCCTACCCTCCCACGTCCCCCCTTTTTCCACCCCTCCGCATTCCTTCTCCCTCTCACCTCCACATAGGCAGCATGCAGCGCCCTCTGGGCCTCCTCCACAGCAGTGTCGAAGCCAAACGTCTGGTCCAGCAGCAGAATGTCGTTGTCGATGGTCTTGGGCACTCCCACCACTGCTACCTTCATACCGCGCTTGTAACACTGCTCACAATGGTGTAGGGTGTTGGGGAGAGGGGGAGGTAGAGGGGTGGGATGGGTGGGATTGGTGGGGTGGGTGGTATGATCCACACATCCGCACAGGCTGCTCTCTCTCTCCTCTCTCTCCTCTCTCCTCTCTCTCCTCTCTCTCCTCTCTCTCCTCTCTCTCCTCTCTCTCCTCTCTCTCCTCTCTCTCCTCTCTCTCCTCTCTCCTCTCTCTCCTCTCTCTCCTCTCTCTCCTCTTTCCTCTCTCCTCTCTCTCCATTTCCGCTTGTCTCTCCAATCTCTCTTTCCTCGTTACCCCACGCTCACCTCCTTGTGGATGGCCAGAGCTCCGGCGTGGGTGCCGTTTCCACCAATCACAAACAGCATGTTGATCCCCTCCTTCTGCAGCGATGGAAAGAGCAGGATGTGTGGGGATGGGGAAAGTGGGGAGAGGGGAATGGCCACAGGGCCAGCATGGGTGCCGTTTCCACCAATCACAAACAGCATGTTGATACCCTCCTTCTGCAGCGATGGTTTATTATGGTATGGAAAGGGTAGGAGGGAGAAGGGGAGGCGACGTGTACAAAGAGTAGTTTTGAGGCGTCTCAAAACAGCATGTTGATCCCCTCCTTCTGCAGCGATGGTTTATTGTGGTATGGAAAGAGCAGGAGGGAGAAGGGGGGGCGCAAAGTGGGAAGAGAGGAAAAAGGGGGTGGGAGAGGGAAAGGACGATTACCGGCTGAACATGCCTTTTCACATAACTCAATCCCATATCTTCCTTCCTCCCCCGGAGCCTCCCCCATCCCTCCCCCATCCCTGCCATCCCTCTCCCATCCCTGCCATCCCTCATCCCTCCCCCATCCCTTTCCCATCCCTGCCATCCCTCATCCCTTTCCCATCCCTGCCATCCCTCATCCCTTTCCCATCCCTGCCATCACTCATCCCTTTCCCATCCCTGCCATCCCTCATCCCTCCCCCATCCCTTTCCCATCCCTGCCATCCCTCATCCCTCCCCCATCCCTTTCCCATCCCTGCCATCCCTCATCCCTTCCCCATCCCTGCCATCCCTCATCCCTTCCCCATCCCTGCCATCCCTCATCCCTTCCCCATCCCTGCCATTCGCGAGGGGCTTCAACACCTGAATGGAGTCGACGATATCAAGGCTGTTGGAGCCCCCTCGCGAAACTCCCAGGAACGACCCGCCCATGAGGTGAATGTTGTCCACCACAGCGCGGTTCAGCTGGTGGGGGATGGGAAGCGGGATGGGAGAGAGGGAAGGAAGCCATGGGTTGCACAGTAGATGGTAGATGGGAGGCATGGCAGTAGATGGTTCGTATCCGTGGCCTCCCATCCGCGCATGAGGGGAGGGGCACATGGGAGGGCAGTAGGATAGGGAGGGGGGGAATGCATGAGCGGGGGCAAAGACCCGCGCATGAGCCCATGAGGTGAATGTTGTCCACCACAGCGCGGTTCAGCTGGTGGGTTTTAAGGGGGGTAGTGGCAGATGGGAGGGAGGGATGATGCTGTGATGGCAGTTGGGGAGTGAGAGTGAGTGAGTGTGAGAGCATGGACTTACAGGCATGCGTGAGAGCAATGACATGCATGAGAATGAGCAGGGTCTGGCGGGACTTGGGCTGACTGGTGTGTGTGAGGCACTGACTGGTGTGAGTGAGGCACTGACTGGTGTGCGTGAGGCACTGACTGGTGTGAGTGTGGTACTGACCGGTATGTGCAGGGAGGAATCGAAGAAGCCCCGGAAGCCATACTTGATGCCTCGGATGTCACTCACTCCGTACGTGTTGAGCGTCATCACCACCTGTGGGTAGAGGCGCATGGGGTGGGGCGGGGAAAGGATGTGGTTGAGTAGGGTGGTGTGGGGCCGGGGCGGGGGGACAAAGAATTCGTGTCATGTCAGAACAGAAGCCACACTTGATGCCTCATGTGTCGCTCACGCCGTGCGTGTTGAGTCTCATCACCACCTGTGGCAGCACAAGGTGTGGGGCGGGGTGGGGTGGGGTGTGGTGGGTGGGGTAAGGTGGGGTGGGAGAAGAGAGGGGAAGCAGGGAAGGGGAAGTGGATGGGGAGGGTGTGGAGTAACAAGTAATAAGGGCTGCAGCATTGTCAACTGGGTGACCTGTCGCTTGGTGACCTGTCGACGGTGACCTGTTGTCGACTCGGTGACCTGTCGACTTGATGACCTGTCGACTCGGTGACCTGTCGACTTGATGACCTGTCGACTCGGTGGTGAGCGGTTCACACTGCAGTGATGCTATCATCTCGTCCCCTCACCTGGCGGATGACGTCATTGAGCCCAGGGCAGAGCCCCCCACACGTCACCACAGCAGCGCGCACGTCCTGCGGCTTGAAGTAGATGCGCGGCCTCGCCCCCGCTCGCACTAGCCTGGGAAGGGAGGAGGAGGGGAGGGAAGAAGGCAAGGAAGGGGAAAAGTGAGGCTTGGTTCACACGTCACCACTGCAGTGTGAAAAGGTTCACAGCCTCGTTACCTCCCTCCATACCCCATACCCCCATACTCCCATGCTTCCATACCCTCATACCCCAATACCCCCATACCCCTTCCCTCCCTCCCTCAAAAATCCTGTCTGCGGCTTCGCAAGGCGAACACACCAGTGCTGCACGAAGTTGCAGTCCTCCTCCGATGACGCATCACTCCTCTCCCCTACTCTCCCCCTCACCCCACCTCCCCTCCCGTCACCCTCACACTTGTCTGCTACCTCGCAAGGCGAACGCACCAGTGCTGCACGAACTGGCAGTCCTCCTCCGATGACGCATCAGCCGTCATGGGATGCGAGTACTTGACGGTCTGCACGGGTAGGGGTAGTGGTGGGGAGTGAGGTGGTGGGACGGGAAGGGAGAGAAAACGATTCGACCCCTATAGAGGCGCTGTGCTGCACGAACTGGCAGTCCTCCTCTGATGAGGTATCGGCCATCATGGGATGCGAGTACTTCCCGGTCTGCACGAGCGGGGAGGGAGCGACGGGAGAGAAGGCGGCGAGAAGGGAAGGGGGCGAGGCCGGAGGAGGATAAGCGAGAGAAGAGGAAAAAAAAGCGATATGAAGGTTGGGTAGGAGTGGAAGGGGAAGAGAAGGGGTATGCTTTTGAGACGCGTCAAGAGTAAGGATGGACTGAGTCTTAAGAGGCTGTGGATTCAGAAGGCCATCTAGAGAGCGGTAAACGCTTATTGGAGCACCAAGCTGAGCAGGTGTCACCCCACTTCGAGCACGTGTCCGCCCCACCTTGAGCACGTGACAGCCCCACCTTGAGCACGTGTCCGTCCCACCTTGAGCACGTGTCCGCCCCACCTTGAGCACGTGACCGCCCCACCTTGAGCACGTGTCCGTCCCACCTTGAGCAGGTGACCGCCCTACCTTGAGCACGTGTCCGCCCCACCTTGAGCACGTGACCGCCCCACCTTGAGCACGTGTCCGTCCCACCTTGAGCAGGTGACCGCCCTACCTTGAGCACGTGTCCGCCCCACCTTGAGCACGTGTCCGCCCCACCTTGAGCACGTGTCCGCCCCACCTTGAGCACATGTCCGCCCCACCTTGAGCACGTGTCCGCCCCAACTTGAGCACGTGTCCGCCCCACCTTGAGCACGTGACCGCCCCACCTTGAGCACGTGACCGCCCCACCTTGAGCACGTGTCCGTCCCACCTTGAGCAGGTGACCGCCCCACCTTGAGCACGTGTCCGCCACCTTGAGCACGTGTCCGCCCCACCTTGAGCACGTGTCCGCCCCACCTTGAGCACGTGTCCGCCCCACCTTGAGCACGTGGCCGCCCCACCTTGAGCACGTGTCCGCCCCACCTTGAGCACGTGACCGCCCCACCTTGAGCACGTGACCGCCCCACCTTGAGTCCCACCTTGAGCACGTGTCCGCCCCGTGTCCGCCCCACCTTGAGCACGTGGCCGCCCCACCTTGAGCACGTGTCCGCCCCACCTTGAGCACGTGTCCGCCCCACCTTGAGCACGTGTCCGCCCCACCTTGAGCACGTGTCCGCCCCACCTTGAGCACGTGTACGCCCCACCTTGAGCACGTGTCCGCCCCACCTTGAGCACGTGTCCGCCCCACCTTGAGCACGTGTACGCCCCACCTTGAGCACGTGTCCGCCCCACCTTGAGCACGTGTCCGCCCCACCATGAGCACGTGTCCGCCCAGCACGTGTCCGCCCCACCTTGAGCACGTGTCCGCCCCACCATGAGCACGTGTCCGCCCCACCATGAGCACGTGTCCGCCCCACCTTGAGCACGTGTCCGCCCCACCTTGACACGTGTCCGCCCCACCTTGAGCACGTGTCCGCCCCACCTTGAGCACGTGTCCGCCCCACCTTGAGCACGTGTCCGCCCCACCGTGAGTCCCGCCCCACCTTGAGCAGCACTTTGTTGTTATCATGCACGAAGAGCGACGTGGTGCCTGCATTACCTCGAGCACGTGCCCACCCCACCTTGAGCACGTGTCCGCCGCACCTTGAGCAGCACTTTGTCGTTATCGTGCACGAAGAGCGACGTGGTGCCCAGCTCGTGCGTGTCGTAGTCCACAAACGACGCGCCTTTATCCAGGGGGAGGAGAGGACAGCTGCACGCAGGGCGGGATTGGATGCGTGGAGAAAACGGGAGGTGGTGGCAGGGATGTGGGAGAAGAGCGACGTGGTGCCCAGCTCGTGCGTGTCGTAGTCCACAAACGACGCGCCCTTGTCGAGGGGGAGCAGCGGACAGCTGCACGCAGGGGGGAGAGGGGAGGCAGGGAGGCAGGGAGACATGGAGAAGAGCGGAAACAAAAGAGGTGTTTGAGCTGACTCTCGATCACAATCGAGGCGTCCTTATCGAGTCGGAGCAGCGGACAGCTGTACGCAGGAAGGCCCGCAGATTATGGTGAGATCACTAAGAGCCTGTTCTGAGCGGTTCGATTCCCGTCTGGAAAATAGCAACTCAGTTTAGAGGCCCCTCCTCTCAATTGACGGAGATGGATTCTGGGAGATCCCCGTGAATGCGCAAAACGGCAGCCGACTCTTGCGGGTACACAATTGTGGCAACGTTGACCGCGACAAGTTCTTGTAGCGCAGGCGAAAAAGGCGCCCTTGTTGGCTCCCTGCACGTATACCTTCGGCCCGAGTAGAAGGCCCCGTGTTGCTGAAACCAAATGACTGTTTTTTTCTGTTTGAAGGGCGTGGATCTGTGGGTGACAGATATCTGGATCTGCAATCCTGGCGGTAATTTCCGAGTTGTTTTTTCATTTATGGCGTTAATTTTCAAGATGGAAAAATATTACAGGCGTAGAACAAGAGGGTGTTGAGAACATTTGCATACAAACCTTGTCTTGGTGCAAAACGTGGAGTAGAACGACGGTGAATCAGGATCGATATCCGTGATGTGCGGCAGCCAGTAACGAGTCCGCAGCTCTGCTTCTAACGGGTCCGTGATCTTATCGAGGTACTCTTTGAGAGTGGTTCGCGGGGGAATCGTCATCGTCGTATTCTGCGACGCCTCGAGAACCGTGTCGGACGGAGGGATGCGGCTGATCGTCATCGCGACTGTCGCACGTCGATTCCGCCCACCATTTCGAACCTCGCGAGGCTGCAACAGCTTTCGTAGATCAGTGCTTCTGCCGATGAAATCTCCACCGATCGGCGTTGCTTTCACGGCATATTTTGAATTGCAATTGATCGGGAAGGCGAGGGAATGAGTGGCGGTTAAAGCTCCAATGCAGATCTTCGCCATGGCGTCTTACTGTTGGCAATTCTCAAAGAAACTTGCGTGAACTCGTGGCTCGGCGAAAGCTCGCTTTTGTCCAACCTGTGCACAATCTCAGGTGGAGTCCTTTTAGCTTCTAATCAGACAGTTGGGGTGAAGCAATCTAGCAGGCGAGTTGTGCCGAGCGGACACTTGAAAACACGAGTTCAGAAATGCGAGTTCAGGGAGCGGGGGAAGATTTAGCTGTACTGGCAAATGGGTGCAGGAGAACCTAACAGCTCGAGACAAAGCAAATAATCCGGATGGGATGGATGGGTGGAATGGATTATGCTAGGGTGGAGTGAGCTGAGTTAAGGTGAAGTAGATTGGGTTTGTGTGGGAGCTGGGTGGGAAGGGGATGAGGGGCGGTTTGGGGAGTGAAAAGAGGAATTTACCAATGAGGTGTGTCCGATCTTAAAAGAGACGGAGCCGCGTGCGCTTCGTAGTTGTGTGGTCTGTTGCAGCCGAAAAAATTCACACGTGGGCATCTGCCCTTCGTCAGAAAGAACCACGCTGCCCAATCATCTCTGCCTTTTCCAAATTCGGCGCGTGTGAAGTGGAAAAGTATCCAATCACATCCTGAACACTGCCGCACTTTCTGGCCAATGCGACTGAGGCAATTGTGCTAGGAAATTGCTGTAATGTAGACGAATATAATTTCGCAAGCTAAAATCCATACTGGATTATGTTCGTTTCTAGGGGATACCTCAAGGAAGCCAGAGTCTCAGTTGTAGTGAGAGGGGGGGCTTATATGCATAATAGAAGAGCCGGTTCATATAAAAAAAAATGTGTACAGCCATTTTGACACACCCCCATAACTGCCTGCAACAAGAATTGTTGCAGTACACACCAACTCTTGCTGCAGGCAGTTTAGGGGGTGTGTCAAAATGTTCGTACACGTTTTTTACACAATCCAGAATTTGACGAAACCCCAAACCCGAAACCCTGCCTACTGTTGCAAAGCAGCATCATGCATTATCAGTCAGCATCGTCCTGCATCAGCATGTGACATTCGTGCAGCTCGTCCCACTAAACCATGGTCAGGAGGGCAGGGAGTGCAAACATCACTACCATCCAGGTTGTGCTTAAACGAGCAGAAGCCTTGGTCGTGT
The DNA here is from genome assembly GCA_947471745.1 of Closterium sp. Naga37s-1. NCBI lineage: Eukaryota > Viridiplantae > Streptophyta > Zygnematophyceae > Desmidiales > Closteriaceae > Closterium > Closterium sp. Naga37s-1. The sequence goes on along the minus strand of CANJKZ010000777.1, from coordinate 1,360,713 downwards.
TCTGCATATAAAAGCAAACCACACATACGAATCAGAACAAAACCAGCACAAGGGTAAAGGACAACAACCACACAGTAACACCGTATCTCGAACAAAAAGGCATTAGGGTACTGAAGACACATACCACATCCTTGCCAATGTAGAGTGAGAGGTTGTATGAGGCGGCGGCAGCACCAGGGGCAGCAGGGGGGATGATGGAGGCATTGAGAGTGAGCGACTCCTTGGCAGGAGCACTCATGGAGAGAGCGGGGAAGGCGGTGGGTGTGACTGTCTGCACTGTGTTGCTGCTGAATGGGGTAGTTGCGAGCGACGCCTGAGTGACCAGGGTGATTGGGAAGACTAGTCCTACACCCACAGCCTGGAAAGTGTGAAGGGGACGGAAAGGGGAATGGATTGCCGCTGGTTACTGATTGGTGGTGAAGGGAAAAATAGTGCGTGGCAAGATTATTACCAGACTACATGGCAAGGGGAAGGCTGAGCAGAGTTCAGAGATCTCGATACTATTTTTGCACATGAAGTCCCTGACTAAGAGGTTGGCATTGGTTTCTCCAGTCCCTCACCTTGCTGTTGTTGCCTGCAATGAAGGGCATGGCGTCAAAGGCCCCAGGGAGAGGTGTGGGTCCCTTGGATGGCACCATGATGTACCCGATTCCCTTTATGGCCCTGGTGGGATGCCACACACGCACACGCAAACAGAAACGGAAGAGCAGAGCGAAACGCCGAGTCATGGAATGCATCAATACGGAGCACACAAAACGCAGGGAGAGAACCACAGGAAAGATATACTCACGAAAGACCAGAGTATACGGACGAGCGTATCGTCGCTACTCACAGGGGATCAACGGGGACGGAGGGGAGGCGCATGGTGGAGCCAGCGGGCTGGCGCACAAACATCTCCGTGTAGAGAAACCCCACCGACGTCCCGCCGCCATTCACCACCGGCGGACTCCCAAACGCCTGCGCCACCGTCACCTCAGCCCCCTCGTCCGTGGAGCAGATGTAACCGCGCAGCATGCCGTTGTCTGTTTCCGTGCAAATGCTGCCGATCTGGCTGGCCGTAGCCTCGTCGAGGAAGGAGAAGGTGAGGTAGACGTAGCAGGAGAGGCAGATGTCCGAGCCTGACGCGAGGTATGCGGGGACGGCCTGTTCAGGAGTTACTGTGGTGGTGTTGTCTGCAGCAGGGGGGGAGGGAGAGGGAGGTGGGAGGAAAAGGTGAGGTAAACAAAATAGGAGAGGCAGATGTCCGAGCCTGAGCGACGTATGCGGGGACGGCCTGTTCAGTGGTTACTTACTTTGGTGGTGTTGTCTGCAGGGGTGGGCGGAGAGGGAGGTGGGAGGGGAGGTAGGGAGGAGGGAGTGTGTGAGTGGTATAGGAATGGTGGGTCGAGAGAAGGCAAGAGGCTAGACGGGAGGGTATGATTTGCATTTTGCTGATGTTTGGTTTGGTATTGTTAGAGTCAATCAACTGCATACGTGGTGCAGAAGCATGAAATCCACGTGCATGCATGCATGCACAAGCAAGCATGGTAGTATCGCGGCGTGTTTACACGTACAGATGGGGTAGCAGGAGGAAGGGCTGAAGGACATGATAATGTGCTTGACGTCCGTGAGGGAGGAGAAGCCTGCATATTGATGAGGACGGAGGGAAAGAGAGGGGGGATCATATTGAAGGACGCTGTTTGGGGGATGTGTCTGGGCTGGGCAAACAGGAAAGCCACTCCCTGGGCGGCGAATCAAACCGGAGCGGCGAAACGAATCGGAGCTCATAACTTGAGGACTGGCATCCAAGCTGCTGTAATTGATGTTGCATGATGGCACTCACTGGACGGCAGAGCGTATTTTTCCACGATGTACTCCTGCTTGGGTGTAACCGACTTAATCCAGTCCGGTAGGTTCGCCTGCAGCAGAACCGCGCATCAGCAGAACCGCGCATCAGCAGAACCGCGCATCAGCAGAACCGCGCATCAGCCTCACTGAGTGAGGAAGGAAATTGCCAGAATTGGCTCAAGGTGAAGCATTGTCGTGCGCGAATAACTTGAAAACCAGGAAGGAATCAAAATTTTGACGACAATTGATTAGGAACTCGGGCCTGACATTATCACGACGAAGCATAATTGAACGAACGAACGAGCCAAATGCCGTGCTGACGAACAGCTTTTATGAACTAACCTGCACGCGGATCTGATTGCGATTGGGTCCGACATCAACGCGCAAGTAACCTCCGAAGAAGTTGGTCGTGAAATTTGCGTTCATGGTGCTCTGAGCCAAACACCTGAAAGACGAAAGCCAGTACAGTCAAGAAAAAACAGAGAGTAGCCAAACGAAGGAACGCGAGAAACTTTAGAAGATCTTCATTAATCCTACATATTTTACCCGGAGGGAAGCAGTGCGGAGGCGGTGATGAGAACGAGGAGAGCAATGCTCGACGACGACGCGAGCTTCATCGACGCCATGGCTCCCCACTGACAGAGCTTAGCAGAACCAGGAAGCAGAACAAAACTGCTGATGGAAAAATGCTGATCGCAGAATGAAGTATCATCAGCAGCGAATGTACGTATCTGTGCAACGAACGGACACAGGGCCCTGGTTCATGCATCCGTCATGGCGTCTGATGCTCGCTCATAATCCAAGCAGGTTGGTTTGGTTCGGTAAGGTAAGGAGGAGAGAGAGCCCCTGGTTGGTCTGGTTCGGTTGCCGTACGTCCTCGCTGGGACCAGCCGAGCACGTACGGCGGCACTGTTGCCGTGAGTGGCAGTGCCGCCCCATGCGGGAGATGTTTTGTCCCCTCCCCGCATACTCGTGGTACAGTAATCGCGTGAACGTATTAGGTAGTGAAGGCTATTAGCCACAAGTATGCGATCACTGTACCACGAGTAATAGATGGTAATTGCTAATAGCCACAAGATTCTAGGCAAAATCCCCGCTGTTTAGGACCCTCGATTCTCGACTGGTTGTCCTTGCTTGAGTGCTTTCGCCAACGATATTTCTTATTCGCATGCCTTCGTCGAGCTCCGCACGGGAGGGGAACGGCAGGCGATGTCGCGATTGAAGTAACCCTCCTCCCTGCCTTGTATTCTCCATAGCCCCTTCTACCCCCTGGTTTGTGGATAAGGAAACGTACTCAGGGCGTGGAACATTGCCAACGATCAATACAATGGTCGCCCCTACGATCACATGCGGCGATTTGCGAAGTTCGCCAGTAACGCAGGGCGATAAGGGCGCGTGTTTTTGGTGTAGACGTTCGAAAAAAAAGGTCGAACTTTTGCTGGTAACCAGCTTCGCCAATTTCGTCAACAAATTCGCAATGTAATCGTGTGTCCTAGCTCAAACTGTGTGAAAGAAGTTGGACACGAGCTGATGTCGACCTTGCATTCTAATTTTTTCGTTTACGTGAATCCAATCATGTGTTCATTTGCGCACGCACGAACGTTTGCGCTGTTTACGACAGTAACAATATAGAGTCTATTGTGTTACGAATCCGGATTCGGTCACGAACAACATGTGAATTCGGGTAGCCTACAAAAAATTATCGCGACTCTGGATTAACTGTTTAAAGTTGAACTCTGATAGTCGAACTTTGTTGTTCCATGGGCGACTCAGGCTTGTTAATGGTGCTCCTCGACCACCAAAAGTCGAGATGGTCGAGTCTAGGTCGACCAGAACTCAAATGTGAAAGTTCGACAAAAAAACATGAACTTTGCCCAAATTTTCAAAAAACACGCGCCCTAATCCCCACATAGAATCGTAGCCTTCAAGTGGCTTGCTCAAAATGTCAGAACCCCTTTGATCCGATCGAGGTCATTCAAGGTCGGAAGCTGACTGCACCACGTCCTAAGGAAATTCGAGAGACCCGAGTTCAAGTCCCAGCAACGGAACTAGCTTCTCGCATGGTGCCTGCCCTTCGCTCTGATGCGGAGTTAGCTCCCCAACACCCCGCAGCCCTCAACTCACTCTCTCAACGGCCCTGTTCTACATGCATGTGTTTCCGTTTCTAGAATCCTCTTGGTCGCTTCCGTCTATAGTCTGTTTAGGTTCATAATGGTCAGCCCGAAAATGAGTGTCATACCTGCTTGTTTCCATCCGAACCTAACGGAAACAGGTGGCTGCAGAACAACGTGCAGTGTGGAAACGGAAACGGGTAGACGGAAGGTGAGTACCCTGGTTCTCTGTCTAGCAATTTTTGTTTCCGTTTGGTTGCCAAGGGATACCTCCTTTTCACGGGAAGCAAAATGGCATCCATACGGATACAACTGTTCTGGTGCAACCTGTGCTCTGCCCTCCAAACCATGCAAAACTTCGTAAGCCAACCCCCTCTATCAGAAAGAGAGAAGTGATTGCACTAGGAAGATTGAGAGTACAAGTAGGAAAACCTAGAATTGTGTACCCCTTAAGACTAAACCCACTATAGCCTACATAACTATAACATATATAATGTTTGACACACCCCCATAGGCAAAGTGGGGGAGAGCAAAGGGGGTCACAAGACCAGTCAAGAAAGGCAAATCAAGCTCAGGGTGGATCACAAAGTCACCACACACTCTGAGCACAGGCAAAGGGCCACAAGGCCAGTTCACATGCAGAGGCATATATGCAACACAAACAGCACAGTGATCTATATCTAGCAGTGCAAACATGCAGGTATATATATATAGATCACAGTACAAGCAAAGCCTACAGCAAGTGAGGAAAAGTGGGCACAAGCCCTAGCAAAGTGCAGAAACGCTGATGATCACCAGACTGAAGTGCCTTGGTGAATATATCAGCAGTGTTGGCCTGAGTGGCCACGTAACGCAGACGAAGCTGACCACGCTGCTGCAACCCTCGAGCCAGGAAGTAACGTAGAGCGATGTGCTTCGTTCTGTGCTCCAGTCTGTGCTCCTCACACAAGGCAATGGCAGCCTTGTTGTCGACGTACAGCACTGGAGGAGAACGAGGCCGCTCTCCCAGGTCGGTCAGCAGGTAGGTGAGCCAGCGTAACTCCTGTACAGCCATGGCTGTGGCGTTGATCTCAGCCTCACAACTGGAGCTGAGAACTGAAGACGAACGTGTAGAACGCCAGGAAACTGAGCCAGAGCCAAGGCTGAAGGTGTAACCCTGTGACGACCGCTGAGTAGCCTGGTCGTCAACCCAAGAAGCGTCTGAGTGCCCAGTAAGAACAACTGAGCTCCTCCCTCCAAGCACGAGCCCCATGCCCGATGTACTGCACAAGTAGCGCAATACCCTCTTTGCAGCATCCCCGTGCACCTTTCGGTGCCTACCAGGAGCCACGTAGCGGGCCAGAAGGCCAAGAGGGTATGCTAGGTCAGGACGAGTGCACGTCATCAGGTACATGAGACAGCCAACTAGCTCTGGGTAAGGACCACTCGGCTCTACGGACTCATCCGAAGGCAGAGCTGAGAGCGAGTGACCTGTAGCCAGAGGAGTGGCCTGTGCTGAGGACCAGGTGAAGCCGAAGCGCTGAAGGACCTGCTGCACCATGTGTGACTGAGTCAGTGTGATGGTGCGGCGTGCTCTGTCCCGGGTGATCTGCAAGCCGAGGTAGCTGCGCAGTTCACCCAGGTCTGTGCACGTGTGTCTCTTCTGCAGCTCCGACTTCACGTGGGCGAGAGCCTCAGTGTCAGCAGTGGCAAAGACCAAGTCGTCGACGTACACGAGGATGTAGAACGGCGGCAGCGACGTGTCGGTGCGCAGAAACAGCGACGGGTCAGCAGTAGAAGGCGCGAACCCAAGAGCCGCAAGAGTAGTCCTCAGTGTGTCGTGCCACTCACATGGCGCCTGGCGGAGACCGTAGACCGGCCGCCGGAGGCTCCACTGGGTACCAGGGGGAAACGACCCAGTGAAGCCAGGAGGGCGGCGCAGCCAGATCTCCTCGTGCAGGCTGCCCTGCAAGAAAGCTGTGCTGAAGTCAAGAGAGTGAAGCTCGTAGTCACGCTGAGCGGCAACGTGCAGTAGCACCCGAAGAGTGGTCATCTTCGGGGTGGGGGAGAAGGTCTGAAAGAAGTCTACTCCCTCTCGCTGACTGAAGCCTCGAGCAACGTAACGAGCCTTGAAGACAGGCGGAGAACCTGGCGGCCGCTTCACCCTGAAAATCCACATGCCACTGACGATGTTCGCCCCAGGAGGGGGAACCTCGTCGACGTAAGTGCCAGTGGACTTCCAGGATGCCATCTCTGCGTCCATGGCTGACTGCCACTGAGAGGAGTACTCACCCGCGATCGCCTCAGCGTAAGAGCGCGGGGCCGGGATGTCTGGAGCATCCGGGTCTCCCTCAGGGGCAAGTAGCATGGACACGAGATGAGGCGCAGCGGCTGCAAGACACTCAAGGTCCTCCTGTCTGTCCTCAAGGACGTCCGTGCCTAGAGCACACTCACCCCCGACGGACGGAGGACAGACAGACTCAGACTCAGCAACAAGACTCGCGGCGTAGTCTAGACGACAGCGAGCAGCAAAGTCGACAAGCTCAGCAACCAGCTCAGCGACAAAGGCAGACGCAGCAGCAGACTCAAAGGAAGGGTCAGTGACAGCAGTGGCCAGGAGACGCGTGACAGTAGGACTGGCAGCACGAACCCGGTCAGACTTAGGGTCAGCAAGGACAGGAAGAGAGGACGCAGGAGGAGACGGCAGAGGGACACGCAGTGGAGCAGTGGAAGGACGCAGAGTCATATAGTGTGTGCCAGGGACAGGTGGAGGACGCTCACGCGGAGCACGACGACCAGTGCGAGCAGCACGAACAGGTGACACATGACAAGACTCAGGCGACACAGGACGAGACTCAGGCTCACGACGCTCTGTAAGACCGCCTGTCGGACCAGTGTAGGGAGAAGAACCTGGAAGTGGCGAGGCAGGCGGTAGCTGTGACTACGACTGGACAGGCGGAGGACACTCTAAGGAGGGAGCAGGACAAGGAGGAGGCGGCTGACCAAGAACCTGCTGGAGGAGTGGAACGAAGTACGGTCGCGGCCGTGCAGTGCCCCCAGAACTAGCAGAGACAGCACCAGAACCTCCAGCAGCAGCTCCAACTCCTGCAGCACCACCAGCAGCTCCAGTACCTCCAGCAGCACCAGCAGCTCCAGTACCTCCAGTAGCACCAGCAGCACCCCCAGGCCTCGCAGCTCCAGTACCACCAGTACGAGCACCTCGAGGACCAGTGGCTCCAGCACCTCCAGTGCCGACCCCAGGTTCAGCAGCAACACCACCTCCAGTAGGCTCAGCGCCTTCAGCTCGAGCTCCAGTAGCACCACGGAGGCGGCGACAGTACCGAGAGTACCACTCACGCAGCTGTTGGGAAGAGAGAGCGCCCCTAGGCGCAGTACCCCCAGGCTCAGGACCTCCAGACTCAGCACCCCCAGGGACAGCACCCCCAGGCTCAGCACCCGTAGTCTCTGCACCCCCAGGCTCACCACCAGCAGTCTCTACACCCCCAGGCTCAGCACCCCCAGTCGCCGCACCCCCAGGCTCAGCACCCCCAGTCTCCACACCCCCAGGCTCAGCACCCCAAGTCCGAGTACCCCCAGACCCAGCACCACCAGGCTCAGCACGCTCAGGCTCAGCACGCTCAGTACCTCGCGGAGGACCAGAGTCGACAGCTACCTCGACAGGCTCGACCGGGTCTACCTGGGAAACACCTGAGGGAGCAGGACCCTGGGGAGGCAGGGGGTCTACCAAAGCAGCACCTGGCGCGAGGAAGAGCGGCGGGGGAGGGAGCGGGGCAGTGCGGTAGGGGAAGAGACGGTAGAAGGGGACCGACTCGTCAAACGTGACGTCCTGAGAGGCGAAGACCCGGCGCGAGGTGGGGTGGTAAAACTGCCAGCCAGGCGCGTCTGGGACAAAGCCAAGGAAGACACAGGGAGCAGCGCGGGCGGAGAACTTGTCCGCGGACGTATCGCGGACAAAGGCACGAGATCCCCAAACCCGGAACACAGACGCATTGCCAACCTCTCCCGTCCAACGCAGCGTCGGCGAGGTCTCCGGAACGGAGACACGGGGCCAGAGGTTGAGCTGATGCGCGGCGTAGCGGACCGCAAACGGCCACAGAAAATGAGGGGCAGCCGCATGGACCAAGGAGGTACGAGCGACCTCCATGACCAAGCCAATGCGGCGCTCAGCAACCCCATTCTGCTGAGGAGAGGCCGGAAGCGTGAACGTCTGGCGAATGCCCTCCTCCTGACAGAAGGTCTCCAAGAGACCGAAGGAAAACTCACCACCTCTGTCAGAGTGTAGTCGCAGGATGGGAAGGTCCGTGCGAAAGCGCCTCTCCAACTGGAGACGGGTAGCGCGGATCCAAGGGATCAAAACAGCAGGGACCTCTCCCTTGGTGCGCAAGGGGAAGACCGTGGTGTAACGCGTGTAGTCGTCAACTACCAGCAGGAATTAGCGCTCTCCTCCCTGTCCACGGACGCGGGCTGGGCCCCATACGTCCATGTGAAGGGTCTGCAGAGGGGCCTCCGTCGGGGGAAACTCAGAGGAGTGAGGGGTGGCACGCTGCCGCCCCTCGACACAGGGAAGGCAGGGAGGGGCAGGGGACGGTGGCAGGGGAGGCAGTGACCGGGGGAGACCAGAGACAAGGTAACGGGAGTGCATGCCACGAAGGCGCTGCATCGAAGGGTGCCCAAGGCGGTGGTGCCAGAGGACCGTCCGGTGCGACAGGGTGCGACACGAGCAGGGGGCGGACAACTGACCTGACGCAGACGCAGACGCCGCTACTTGAGGGGACTCAGTGGTCAGTGTGTACAAGTCCGACCCCGGCTGCCGAGTGAAGGTAGCCAGGTGTCGAGCCGTGTGGGCACACGTGCAGTGTGTCACACGCTCGTAGGCAGGGGTGAACTGGTGAACACCCGCATCCTGGAGCGCTGAACCTGCCACCAAGTTCGTAGAGAACGAGGGGAGGTAAAGGCCCGACAGGGTGCCGGACGGGACAGCATGACAAGGGAGGGCAGTGGTGGAGGTGGCAAGGTCCGGACCCCCGGAGGGGTCAGCCAGGGAGACAGCAACCGGCCTAGGGAGCTGCTCAAGGGCAGTGCGGTCGCGAAAGAAACAACGAGAAGCACCAGAGTCCAGTGTGAAGGTGTGCAGTGCCTCAGTAGACGCAGTACCTGAAAGCGCAGACTCACAAGTACCTGAAGTAGTAGACACACCTGCACCTAGAGCAGCAGCCTCACCAGGACCTGGGGCAGCAGACACACTAGCACCTAGAGCGGCAGCCTCACTGGTCGCAATGCCTGGGTCTGGTGGCACACACAAGTAACAGTCACCCTCAACACTAATAGTCAATGCATACATGGCTCCAAGGATAACATCAAAGTCAAGTGCAAAGACATCAATGTTCTTTTTAAGCAGATCAGCCCAGCGGGGCAGCTCAGAGGCCTCAGGGAACTGTGCACGCCAGGCGTCGTCGAGACGGAAGAAGCAGCGCTGTGGCGTGTGGAACCGCCCACACGTCTGACCAGCGCGGTCACCTGTGCGGATGACATACGTGCAGGTACCCCCGCCCCCAGACCCCCCATGCTGAGAGTACCACTCACGAAGCTGCTGGGACGACGGGGTCTCTCCAGGATGCTGCTGCTGGCGCTGGACACCACCCGAGCCACCACGCTGCGCCGGTCCACCCCGACCACCACCCGAGCCGCCACCCCCACGCCCACTGCCTCCACCACCACCACCTCCACCCTGACCTCCTCCACCACCACTGCCGCCACCACCCCCGCCGCTGCCACCCACCCCCCCAGCCCCGCTACCACCCCCGCCACCGCCACCACCCCCACCGCCCCCACCGCCGCCACCTCCACCTCCACCTCCACCTCCACCTCCACCTCCTCCGCTAGCACCACCACCACCCTTGCCCCCCTTGCCCTTGCCGCCCTTGCGCCTCCAGCTAGGAGCAGACGCAGCCCCGACTTCCTCAGCACCAAGGAAGTCGACAGCGGCAGCAGAGGCAACCGAGGGGAGAAGGGGGGGAGGGGAACACCCGTCAAAGAAGGGCGTGCGGGGGTCGCCACGAGAGGCACCTACAGCAACTATGCTAGACCCAGCTGCAAGCAGATGCTTCTCGAGGAGGTCAATGGTGAGCTCGGTGGAGCAGAGGGCGAGAAAGTGGTCCCTGACTGCGCGAAGAGAGTCAGGGAGACGAGTGACTAGGTGGTAGAGAACGAGGTACATCGGGGGGGGATTCTTGGCGAGGAACTCAGCAGGAAGGGCGGCTCGGTAGCGAGTGTCACTAGTGCGGAGGTGGGTAATGAGGTCAGCGACTGTGGGAAAGGCGGCGAGATCGGGGAAAAGATAGGGCAGCGAGAGACGGCCTATCGTAGCAGAGGCAGGCGAGGAGTAGCGAGCGACGACTGCATCGTACAGGGCCTTAGCAGTCTTATGCTGGCCGAAGTGGGCGCGCTCATCTAACGGCAGGTGGCTGCGAATGGCTAGGCGAGTGTGGGCATCACGAGTCTGCCACTGGGAGCAAGCGGTACTGTCAGCAGTGTCAGCAGGCGCTAGAGCGGTTCCGGATGCGTGGTCATACAGCGAGACATCGTCCTTAGCGGTGATCTGGAGGAACAGATGCAGATCGTCAAGCCAAGCTTCAAACTGGAGCGGAGGGCCCTCAGCATCGAAAGTGAGAACTGTGGGAGAGGCCATAGTGGCAGTAGCAGCAGTAGCAGTAGTAGTAGTAGTAGCAGTAAGAGTAGTAGCAGTAGCAGCTGTAGTGAGAAGAACAGCTGTAACAGCAGGAACAGGAACAGCAGGTGCTGCAGGTGGGGCGGCGCGGCTCGGTCAGGGCGGCGCGGCTCGGACGGCGCGACTCGGGCGCCGCGGCTCGGGCAGGTAGGGCGGCTCGACGGCGGGCCCGTGCTCTGTGCGTGGCGGCGCCTAGGGTGCAGCTGCGCGCAGGCCGCGACTGGTTTCGTGCTGCAGCTAAGCGCGAGCTGCAGCTAAACGCAAACTGCAGCAGCCGAAGCGCGACCGCCACTGCGCGTGGGCTGCGACCTGCGGGCGGGCGGTGGTGGGTCGTGCGCCGTCCTAGGGGCGAGCGGTCGAGCGTGGGCTGCAGTCGCGCGCGGGCGGCGGCCTACGAAAGCAGGGGCGGCGGCCTACGAAAGCGACGCGGCTGCCTACGCGCGGGTCTGCGTCGCGCTGGAAGGGCCACCGGGCCGGTCGACGGGCGGCTAACAGGCTACTCGTGGGTGGCGCTAGTCGCGTGGGCGGCCTACGGTCGTCGCGCGCGCGGTTCGGGCCTTGCACGGGTGGCTAACGGGCGGCGGGCGCTAGAGAAAACAGGCCGCGCGTGGGCGGCTAGCGAGCTGCGCACGGGCATGTCAGAATGTTGTATTTGTCTAGCCTGCAGTGGGGTACTCTATAGCGAGTACAGCCCAATCTAGGGTTTCCTATATGTACTCAACTGCTTGCTAGTGAACCTCCTCCTTTCTTCATTCTTACTTTCTACTGCTAGTTCTGACATGCTATCAGAGCAGGTCGATCCCCTTGGGTCGATCCTGTGGGTGGGCCCACCACCTCACTGCTTCCGCTGCTACTGCTACTCTGTGTGTTGCACGCCCCGTGGCGTGCGACGGATTTTTCATCCCGCCGCGCGCTCGGAGCGTGCGGCGGTTTTCTGCCCGCCGTGCGCCCCGAGGCGCGCGGCGGTTTTCTGCCCGCCGTGCGCCCCGAGGCGCGCGGCGGCTTTCTGCCCCGTCACTCCGCGCGTCGCTCCCGGGAGGCGCTGCGACGGGCGACGGGGACCCGCCCCCCGTCGACCGTCGCGGCCTGCGCGACCTGCGTAGGGCCCGCGCGCGGCCCGTACAGCCTGCGCGCGGCCCGTACGGGCTGCGCCAGGCCCGCGCGCGGCCCGTACGGGCTGCGCCAGGCCCGCGCGCGGCCCGTACGGGCAGCGCCAGGCCCGCGCGCGGCCCGTACGGACTGCGCCAGGCCAGGGCGCGCCTCGGGCCGCCCGCACGCGGTTCGTACGGGCTGCGCCAGGCCCGTGGGCGCCCTGTTTTCTCTGCCCCTGCGCTGCCCGCTGTCCCCCGTGCTTCTGACGGCGCCCCACCCCTGCTGCTGCCCGTTCTCCTGAATTAGGGTTTGGGGGTGGGGGGTATGGGGGTGCAGTTTCTGTGCGTCGTCCCCTACTCCTCCTCCTCCTCCGTCTCCCAGTGCCGCAGCTGCCGCTGAGGGGGGTGGGTGTGTGGGAGCCGAAGGAGTGGTACTAGGGGGGTGACGTGCAAGTGGAGTTAGGAGTGAAGCAGTGGGTGTGTGGGGGGTGTGTGGGACAGTTGGAGGAGGTTGAGCGGAGGCTACTGTCTTGTCGTCCGCAGCACCTGTAGTCCGGGGCGCACTGTCCTGGTAGCCCAGAGAGTCTGCTGCGCCTGTCGCCCGAGGGTCCGTTGCTCCTGTAGCTCGTCGTAGCCCGTGAGCCAGTTACTCCAGTAGTCCGGGGTGCACTGTCCCGGTAGCCACTGTGCCAGCAGCTCCTGTTGCCCGTGTGTCTGCAGCTTCAGCCGCCGTCTCTCATCTTCTCTCCTCTCACAGTCCCTCCTCCTCCTCACTTGCCCGCTGTGATTACCTCTAGCTTTGCTTCTTATTGTGAACTCCTGCTATACCTGCTCATTGTGCTGATTACACCCCACTTTGGCTATGGGGGTGTGTCAGAATGTTGTATTTGTCTAGCCTGCAGTGGGGTACTCTATAGCGAGTACAGCCCAATCTAGGGTTTCCTATATGTACTCAACTGCTTGCTAGTGAACCTCCTCCTTTCTTCATTCTTACTTTCTACTGCTAGTTCTGACAGGGCAGCGTGTAAGAGAGAGGCGCACGAGGGCGCACTAGGAGAGAAGCGCATGAGGGCGTGACGGCGAGAAGGCGCTCGAGGGCGCTACTAGCGGAAGCGGTCCTAGGTTCCTAACCTAGGCTCGTAATACCATAACAGAAAGAGAGAAGTGATTGCACTAGGAAGATTGAGAGTACAAGTAGGAAAACCTAGAATTGTGTACCCCCTAAGGCTAAACCCACTATAGCCTACATAACTATAACATATATAATGTTTGACACCCTCCTGTTTTTGGGTGGTGATGGGTCGTAGGGATATTCAAGAAAGCCCAAGCGCGAATACGTTAATCAAGAACACGGAGCAAGCTCTAGGTTGTTCCAATCAAGAATCGTTAGAACTCACGCTGAAAGTTAGGCGCCATGGATAGATCTAGGCTGCTTGAGACGTTACAAGCTACTATTGCTCATATTGCTGACAGCCAAGCGCGTACTGATAATGAACCGACTGCCGGAGTACGAAGTGTGCTTGGTGATAGCACGGAACAGAGGGTACATCTAGTCCCTCCACCAAGCGAATCTGACTTCAATAGTGAGGATGACGACAACGAGACCGGTGACACTAACGCGAGCCATTCTTCCGGGACCCAACGCCAAATTTGGACTAACGAGCTTATCTCGGAGCTACTAGGCATACTAATCGATACACAGTTACAGAGCGGGCTTGCACCTCATGCACATATAACTAGATGGGCATATATTTATCATCAGTGGCAGATTGTTCACCCGGACCTGTTTACCCTGAAGCAGTTGCAGCACGAAATCAAGACCGTTAAAGGATACGTCAAAGATATAAAGTACTTACAAAATTTCTTCCCCACGGACTTCCATTGGGATCATACCATGGATTATTTCAACCCAGATTCTGAGGTGAGACATCTCTGTGAAAAATAAGGATGTTGCGTTTATAGGTGACAGGGGCTCTAGTTCTTGGGCGCGAGGCTGATGGTAGGGTGCACGAACGAGGCTGAAGATTTTGTCCCGGTGGGGGAACCCCCTGGTCGACGTTTTGGTGGGAAGGGAAGTCGCATATATAAGTTGGTGAGAGTCTAGAACAATAGTCTAGTGACTTAGATATTTGAAATATGTTTCAGTACAGCACTTGTATTACAAATGTGTGGGAAGTATTAGCTGTGTAATACGCCATGTTCGTTTATGTGTTCTCCCTTCTTACTTGTGCTAACAATTTGCTCCTTTCCTTCTCACTCCCAGCTTGGCGTTATGGCTCGTATAGAGGGTCAACCACGCTGGCGACGACTCTCTCGGTGGAAAACACGGTTGGCGCCATGGCTGCCGTTAGCGGAACAGATTGTGCATATGGGCGGTGCACGTGGGCGTTACGCAACTGATCGGCATACACCAGGCTGTGGGAATCTAGACGATCTAGGTCCAAATAATGCGGGAGGTGAGCCACCAAACACTCTGCCCACTGGCACTGGGCCTAACACTGATGGCCCAGGAGGGGGAAGTGTTTCCACTGGAGGGGGGGGTGCATCTCGGCACGGTGCTGAGACTGGGAGGGACGAGGATGGACCTGCTGATGGAGAGAGAGGGGATGTTCCTGAACATGGGCTGCCCAACACTGGTGGAGGTGGAGCATCCGCTAACACTCGAAGCACAGAGCCCATACCTCCTCGGGGTGAAGGCGGACGGATCCCAATGGGTGCTGGCGGGACGGACAGGCCCTCAAATACGGGAATGCCAGGTTCAGGGGAGAGGAGGCGCAAGCGCGTGATAACAGTAGGGTTGCGAGGCAACTGGAGGCCTTAACAGTTGTTACCGAAAGGGGGATTACAATTCACGTGAAAGAGGAATTATAGAGGTAGGGGAGGCAGTGGACGAGGTAGAGGAAAAGGAGTGGCTGACTACGCGTCAAAGGGTTGATGCATGCAACCGTTTCTTTAGAGCTCCGGTCGAGGCGACGGGGTTTCTTCGCATGCGACCCGGAACTCGTCGTCTATTTGTCCTTGATAGTGATTCCAGCCAGAGGGACAGCCGTGGGTGGGGCCAGGGGGACAGCCGTGGGGGGGGGCGGGGGGACAGCCGTGGGGGGGGGGCGGGGGGACAGCCGTGGGGGGGGGGCAGGGGGACAGTCGTGGGGGGGGGCAGGGAGGCAGCCGTGGGGGGGGGCGGGGGGACAGCCGTGGGGGTGGCCAGGGGGACAACCGTGGGAGGGGCCAGGGAAGTCATGTTGGATAAGCTCAATTTCAGTTTTGTCAGAGAACAACGGCAATCACAGGAGGTCACTGACGAGGGGGGGTTTGTTGCAACTGTACATATTGATACTTTGAAATCGAGAAGTGGGCAACGGGGATGAGATTGGAAATGTAATTATGGGTGGTGAGCACATGACGGAAGGCAGGAGGGTGGTAAAGGGGAGGGGTGACACTACCGGGTGGGGAGGTGGAGGGTGTGTCATGTTGGAAGTATGTATGTGTGTTTGTTTTCCATGTTACAGCGGACACCGAGCCTGGGCCAGCTAGAGTTTCTCCCAAGCTAACTGGAGGTAGTGTGGAAGGGCAGTTTGGCGGTACTAATAGGTGGAAACAGGCCATGGGACCGCATGGGAGCAGTAGATACAAATGGGAACTCTCTTTGTTGTCATAGGTGGCCAGGGTGTGACATGTTGGAAGTATGTATGTATGTTTGTTTTCCATGTTACAGTGGACACCGAGCCTGGGCCAGCTAGAGTTTCTCCCAAGCTAGCTGGAGGTAGTGTGGAAGAGCATTTTGGCGATACTAATAGGTGGAACCAGGCCATGGAACCGCATGGGGGGAGTAGTTACAAATAAGAACTCTCTTTGTTGTCATACATGGTGATCTTAATGGTAGCAGTAGTTTACTATGACAACTCTTTTTGTTGTAAATCATTTTGAACATATTGGTTGGAGCATTTTTGAATGACAACTCCTGTTGTGAACCATATTGGAAATATAGTACTTGTAATCGGGTTTCCCTTGAGGTCCATGATATAATAAACAACTTAGGCGTATGCTTCCCTGCAGCAGCTGTAGCGCGCGTTGGAGCCAACATCTGACACTTAGGTTTGCCTTTCGTTCTCCTCCACAAAACCCTCCTCCTAATCCATGCATTGAAAATCTAGCGCTCGCCACTCTGCTCCCTTTAACTGCTCCGCCCTTACTCACCCAACCAAGGAAAGAGTGCAATAGCAAACCTACCATAAAAGGCTCTCATCGGAGAAATAGGATGACGGGGGTGAGAGTAAGCCCACCGGGGATGGGTATGGGGATGAGGATTGGGATGGGGATGAGGAATAAGATAGGTAGGAGGATGCGAATAGGGATGCACAGCACCACAGGCTAGCAGGTGAGTGAGACAGTGGGGTGAGAATGTGTAATGCTGGCGGGATGGAGAGAGGTGAAGGTGGCGGGGACATTAGATGATGAGCTAGGGTGCGGTAATGAGCTCCGACATGAGGTTTTGAGGATAGGTGCGATGGAAGGTATAAGTTATCAACCGCATGATCACAAACAGGTGGGGTGGTGTGGTGAGAGGAGGATGGCATACCGATAACTCTGAAGTAAATGTCAGGGACAGCCACGGGTGTGGCTTTGCAGCTCTTGCCAAAGCGATTTATGCGCGCCATCTCCCTTTAGCACTTCACTCATCACCCCCCATACTCCCCAACCAACCCATCGTTCATCCGGTCCTCCCACCAACCACCAACATCTTTCCGCCCCTCTTGTTCCCATTCAACCGCCATACCCTCCACCCATTCGCGCCACTCCTCGTTCTTCGTCCCCTCTCCGTCCTATCTCTGTCCAAACTCGGCCCACAGAGACTCTGTGATGCGAAGTCGACGAGCAGCCCCCACTCTGGCAGACTCCCGCACACTTAGCGATTCAGGTGTGTCTGATCTTAAGGGAGGGAGTGGCTCATGTGTTGGGCATGAGAGACGTTCCACGTCCTCTGGGAACTCTGCGCCGCCCATCCGCTTGATGTAATTATGCAAAATACAGCACGCCTGGACGATGCACTTCTTCATGGAAAAAGGGTATGGCCTCATAACACGAAGGATAGGAAATCGAGCTTTCACATGACCGAATGCTCATTCAACATGCGACCGTAAAGAAGAATGAACACGGTTGAACAGTTCCTCCTTGTTTTGGGGCTGAAACCCGGACTCCTGCCAGATTTGCAATTGATACATATGAGACCTATAGGGTGCGAGTAGATTTGCGTCGTTGCGGAAACCCGAGTCAGCAAGGAGGAAGGTGTTTGGCGGGAGAATCGAACCACGTTTTACTGTGTCTTGGAAAATGAAAGAGTCATGGGTGGAACCCTCCCAGCCCACCATGAGGTAGATAAAAGCGTCATCAAACGACACGGCTGCCAACACATTCTGCGACACGTTTTTGTGACGGTCAAGCCATGATTGTTGCTCACTGGCATGGATGCAAGCAGGGATAAGCGTTCCGTCCACGGCGCCTAACGCCCCCATGAAATGCTTGTACCTCCTGGAGCTACTAAGATATGTCTCGTCGCAGCGGGAGGGAAGATGAACGTACTCGTCGTAGAGCTCGCGAATGGCCAGAGCCACCTCTTCGATCGTTTGGCCAATCTTGCCTCCACTTCGCTGCCACGTTTCTTGCAAGATGCGATTAGTAGCCGCTTGTCCTACGAACTGCAAAAAGGTAAGAACCTTTTCCTCCTGACTGACGCTGCGTCCACGACGCAAAAGACCCCGGTCCACTAATACACGAACCAACTCAAGCACAAGTTCTTGTTCCATGCGCATCACCTCATATGTCCTTGCAGGATGGCCGCGCAAAACATGTTGTGTGTAACTGCGACCACCAATCCGAAGATCATGCTTAGGGTTTCTAAGATAACCGCTTGTGCTTTTATAGACGGAAACTAAAAAGGAAGCCGACCACCAGCTAACTAAAAGCTCTCCTAAAAATTCTCTTATAAACAACGATACAGCTAGTTTCTTCGTGCTGCTATTCTTCTTAATACGCAGTAGCAGAGGATCGAATCCCCTTCCCTTTCTAGAAGCCATTCTTGAGTCTGAGGCAAATGCAGCATGCTGCATCAAAGGCAAACCCTTCCAAATTTGAGCATTCAATCCAAGTGACGGGGAAAACACAGGTTTTGGATGGACCCGACCTACAAATTTTGGTATGGACCATCCAAGTGTCGAGGAATCCCTAGGGTTTGGACCTGTAGGACGTTTTTTGTCTGGGCAAAAGCCCCTATACAGAAGCGTAGACCTTTGTGAAAAAATGAAGAAGAAGGGGTTGCACTAGCAGCAGTTGGCATACATATAGGAAACCCTAATTGGGTTGTACTCGCTATAGAGTACCCCACTGCAGGCTAGACAATTATAACATTCTGACACACCCCCATAGCCAAAGTGGGGTGTAATCAGCACAGTGAGCAAGCAGGCATAGAGCAGGAGTTCACAATAGCGAGCAAAGCTAGATTTAATCACAGCGGGCAAGTGAGGAGGAGGAGGAACTGTGGAGGGAGAGAAGATGGGAGGCAACGACTGAAGCTGCAGAGGCACGGGCACAGGAGCGGCTGACTCAGTAGCTACCGAATCAAGGGCGACGGACTACTGGAGTAACTGGCTCCGCGGCTATAGACGAGCGGCAGGAGCAACGGACCCACTGGCGACTGGTGCAACAGGCTCACTGGCTACCGAAGCAAGGGCGACGGACTACAGGCGCTGCAGGCGACACGACAGCTACCTTCACACAACCTCCTCCAACTGCCCCACACCCTCGACACACACCCCCTGCTCAGACCCTAGCTCCACTCCCACAGCACCCCCCTTTCACACACCCCCTGCTGCACCCTAGGTTCACTCACACCCCACCCCCTAGCACCACTCCGTCGACTCCCACACACCCACCCTCCTCAGCGGCAGCTGCAGCAGTGGGAGACAGAGGAGGAGGAGGAGCAGGGGAGACCACATACCCGCCACCCCCCACTCGCCACCCCCAGACCCCAACACAAGGCAGGGCGGGACGGCGGGTAGGGAGGATACGGGGGGGGGGGGGGGGGGCCGACGCGCGGCCTCCCAGGGCGCCAAAACAGGCGGCAGAAGGGGCGGCGCTCGCCCCCCCCCCACAGGTCGCCGGCCCCCTCAGGTCGCCTCGACAGGCGACGGGAAAAGAGGGGGGGGGCGGTGCACGGGCCCCCGGTGCGCCGCGACAGGCGACGGAGCATGGCCGGGGCGGGGACGGGGCAGGGTCGAGGCAGGGCCGAAAGGGGCGGCGACGGGGCTGCTAGGGGCCTGAAAGGTCGGCGACGGGGCCGCTAGGGGCGGCGACGGGGCCGCGAAGGGGCCGCGAGGGGCCTGGAAGGGCGGCAACGGGGCCGCTAGGGGCGGCGACGGGGCCGCGAAGGGGCCTCGAGGGGCCTAGAAGGGCGGCGACGGGGCCGCTAAGGGTGGCGCGAGGGGAAGAAAAAATTCGTCGCACGCAACGTGGCGTGCAACGCACAGAGTAGCAGCGGAAGCAGTTAGGTGGGCCCACAGGCCAGGAGCGTAGATGCTCTGATAGCATGTGAAAAAATGAAGAAGGGGTTGCACTAGCAGCAGTTGGCATACATATAGGAAACCCTAATTGGGTTGTACTCGCTATAGAGTACCCCACTGCAGGCTAGACAATTATAACATTCTGACAACCTTAACTAGGTGCAATTGAAGAGGAAATACACCACCCTCCGTAACGAGAAGGAGGGTGGACCCACGCGTCTGGGCGGGTAGAAATTTCCTGTACAACCGGGTGAGCTTTCGCGTGGTGGGAGGTGTGACAAGTCTAAGCAGAAAGCTGTACGAGGGTTCTCGTGTTTCCGTTTCCACGCCGTGGCCGTTGCCTGTAGGGCCAACATTTCCGCCAGGCTAATGTAGACGACTGGTCCGTCAGCCACTTGAAACTTCCATACAGTCGCGCAGGAATGACTCGCGAATTTCTTACTCTTCCCAACGCTCCGTCGTCAAGGCCTCCAAGTATCAATCCGTCTTGTCGGGCCAAGCCGACAGCGCAGGCTCGGCAGATGGATGGAGGGGAAGGGAGTCAAGGCTCTTTGGTACAAAACAGGGAGGGAAAAGAGCGGGAAAACTGGATTGTCATGTCGTACAACATTTATAATGGTATTCGTTATATTAATTGCGTTGTCGATCTTGGTATTGGGCGGTAAACGGATAGCGAGCCGGCATGAAGCGAGGATACGGGAAGAGGATGTTTTTTCTGCCTCGGATCTACCAGCCGTCGGATTGACAAGGAGTTCGACCGACGGCAACGGTCAATTGAGCGGGGATCGCGGAGACGCTGATATCAATGGTGGTGGTAGCGGAAGCAGCGGTGAAGCTTCCAGTGCTGCTGGGAATGGTGATGGTGATGCTGCTACCACCACTGCTGTTGCTTCTCAAAATCGTGCGTCTCAATCACGTGCTGTTAGCGAGGACTCCTCTAACCAGGAGCAGTTGGGGTTGGCTCTAAAGATGACGAGCATCTTCTTGCCATGGAGAAATACATATGTACGTGACATTGTGTTGTCAGTTGTTTACCACAATCTCCCTATGTCATACTCACACCTGGAGCATTATCCTGATTTTTGTTTGTTTGGTTGGTTGTTTAATTTGTTTTGTTTTGTTTTGTTTTGTGTGTGTGTGTGTGTTTTTTTTTGTAAAATGTTGTCGCCCATAATGGCACGTCAACCGAGCAGATGACTTTATCCTCTGCTGCCATCTGATCTGACACAGAAGAAGCCTCGCTTGCCTTACTCATTTCAAACACCTGGTGCTGCTAATCCTCTTTGGTGCCGTTTCAACGCGGCATTGCCTTACTCCTTTCAACCGCTTCATAAGCTTCCTCTCTTCCACCATGCACCGCTTGCTCTACCATCCCCTAGCACAGTAGTGGAAGCGAGGAAGCTTATGGAGGAAGCAGCAGGGGGATTAAGAGGGGACAGAAGCAGAAGAGAGGGCAAAGAGAGCACAGATGATGGATAGTGCTGCTGCTGTTGCTTGTGAAAAAGATGATGCTGCTGCTGGTGCAGGTCTTGATGCTGCTGGTGGGAAAAGAGATGCAGCAGCAGTAAGTGGTGCTCACAGAGTCGAGAGTCATGATGCCGCTGCTGCTGCTGCAAGTGGTAACCCTGCCGGTGGTAACCAACCCTCCGGTGCTGCTCCTACTGGTTCCCTCTGCCCACGTGCCACCGCGAGGGCCGCCCCCCCTTCCTCTATGAGCAGCACCGTTGGCAGCCAAATGGGTGCCGCATGCCCCGATTCAACCGCACCGAGTTCAAGGAGCGGTAAGTGTGGGTGTGGATGGGTTGTGTGGATTTTTTCTTGCTTCTGGCGATGCAGTAGCCACTTTTGTTGGCGACTCAGTGGGCCTGCAGCAGTTCTTCTTGCTACTCTGCCTCATTTGCCCCCTTCTTTCCCCACGTTCCAACACCCCCTCAATTGGCCCCACCCGTTCTAGTCTCCACAACAAGAGGGTGGCATTTGTGGGCGATTCAATGGGCCTACAGTAGTTCTTTTTGCTGCTCTGCCTCATCTCCCCCACCTCCCCCACACTGCCGCACACCCACTCCCTCTCATTGGAAAGCCACTCCCCCACATCGGGCAACTGCAATCCGTACTTCGAGCCACGCAATACGGATTACGGGCTCAAGTGGACAAGTGACTGGCGCGGGTGGCAGTTGCGTAGCAGGTGGGTGGAAGTGGGGCAGCAGGTGGATGGGCGGCAGCTGGGTGGCAGGTGGGTGGGTGGCAGTCTGATAGCAGGCGGGTGGCAGGCATGCAATTTCTAGTCGGCTTGAAAGTAGACGTAATGGGGTTCGCTTTGAACTTGCAGCAGTTTGTCTCCCTCCCCTGCCTCCTCGTCTTGCATCGATGCTGCGCACCCACCCACCCAACATACTTTTGAGTCGACTCAAAAGTCGGCTCGGTGGCAGGCAGGTGATATCTAGTCGGCTTCAAAATAGACTTAATGGGGTTCGCTTTGGACTTTGTCTCCCTCCCCTTCCTCCTCGTCTCACTTCGATGCTGCGCACCCACCCACCCAACAGACTTTTGAGTCGACTCAAAAGTCGGCTCGGTGGCAGGCATGTGATATCTAGTCGGCTTCAAAATAGACTTAATGGGGTTCGCTTTGAACTTGCAGCAGTTCGTCTCCCTCCCCTGCCTCCTCGTCTCGCTTCGTTGCTGTGCACCCACCCACCCAACAGACTTTTGAGTCGACTCAAAAGTCAGCTCGGTGGCAGGCAGGTGATTTCTAGTCGACTTCAAAATAGACTTAATGGGGTCCGCTCTGGACTTGCAGCAGTTCGTCTCCCTCCCCTGCCTCCTCGTCTCGCTTCGTTGCTGCGCACCCACCCACCCACCAGACTTTTGAGTCGACTCAAAAGTCGGCTCGGTGGCAGCCAGGTGATTTCTAGTCAGCTTCAGAATAGACTTAATGGGGTTCGCTTTGAACTTGCAGCAATTAGTCTCCCTCCTCTTCCTCCTCGTCTCGCTTCGTTGCTGCGCACCCACCCACCTAGCAGTCGTTCATCAAACACACCCTGGTGGTGCGGTTTACTGGAACCGATCCAAAATTGCCACAGTACTGCTCAAGTGCACTGCACCGCACTGCATCCCTGCGCTCCACTTGCAAGGCGCCTCGAAAACAGAAAACCATTTTGTCATACTGCTTTTGAGGCGCCTCGAAAACATGAAACCATTCTGTTGTCCCGTGCTCCATTCTGTGTCTCCACCTCCTTTCACTTTTACTTCCCTGCACACACTCTATCCCCCACGTGCCACAGCAGGGATCTGCGTATCATTTCCTTGAAACCAACACAACCGTGGTGCACACGTGGACAGCGTCTCTATGCCACGTGGCGTGCAATTATTGGGAGAATGAGTAAGTAGGGCAGGCGGCCCACCTGGACCAACCGGACGAGTTCTTGAGGCAGCATTTGGGGGAGATGGATGTGATTCTAATGAGCACGGGCCACCACTGAAACATGTGAGGGGAGATAGATATGATATGAATGAACACAGCAGCACCCCTGGAACATGTAAGTGGGAGAAGCTGTGACTGTGCAAGGGGGAGTAGTGCTGTCTGTCTGGATCTGACTGGTGATTGTCTCGAGACAGCATTAATGAATGAATGAATGTGATATTAATGAATGAGCAGTGGGAGGAGATGTATGTGACTATAACGGATGCACATTGAGAGAAACACTGGAGCTTTTGAGTGGTGGAGGATGTGATTACATTGCGAGCTACTGCTAGCACGTGTGAGCTTAGAAGTTTGTGGAACTATCCACGCACACAAAAGCGGATGCAAGGTGATCACACCTACAACATGCCCATCTTTTTTCACATTGCTTTGTCCCCCCTTCCCCCCCCCTCCCCCCCTCTCTCTCCGTCCTCCACCCCATCCCCAACAACAAGATGAGGTAGTACGGGTGGCAGGCACTTCCACCTGGCCGTTTGCCAGTCCCTCCAGACGCTCACAGGCAGATGGAGGGGGACTTGGGCCTCCCCATGCGCTCCGTGCTGCCCCTGCATTACCCCCCATGACTCATTCCCCATTTCCCACCTGTCTCCCCCACCCCCAACAACAAGATGCGGGAGTACGGATGGCACTTCCACCAGAACAGCATGCCAGTCCCTCCGGACGCTCACAGGCACATGGAGGGCGACTTGGGCATCCCCATGCACCGGAACAAGCACCAGAATAGCATGCCTCTGTGTTGCGCTCTACCGCCTTGTGGGCTCACCGGCAGCTGCAAGTTATAGCTGAGAAGAGGGCACTACTTTTGAGGCACCTCAAAAAGTAGACGGCAGCTGCAGGTTATAGCTGAGTAGAGGGCCAGGCAGGGGGGTGGCGGGGGGGTTGAGAAGGAGAGGGAGTTGAGAGAAGGTGGGGTGGGAGAGAGAAGGGAGAGGGGAGGCGAGGGAGAGAAGGTGGGGTGGGAGAGAGAGGGGAGAGGGGAGGCGATAGAGAGCGACCGTTGCCGCTGGTGCTGCTGGCGACGCGCTCGCCGGCTCATGTCATGGATGGGCAGGGGAGCGCTAGCGGCGGTTGTGACAAGCTGCAGGTGAGGGGATGAGAGTAGGATGGGTGATGAAAGCATAAGCTGTTGGTGCCTCTGATGCTGCTGCTGCTGCTGCCGCTGGTGCTGCTGCCGTTAGTGCTGCTGCCGTTAGTGCTGCTGCCGTTGGTGCTGCTGACGACGCGGTCATCGGCTCATGTCATGGACGGATAGGGGAACACTGGCGGCGGGTGTGACAAGCTGCAGGTGAGAGAATAGGAGCAGGGTGGCTTTGGGGTGTTAAGGAATCATGGTTAGGTGGCCGATGTATATGGATGGGCAGTGAGGCGCGGGGGAAGCTGGGAGCAGCTGTGATGCGCTGCAGTTGGGGGCTGGTTAGGGCTGTTTGATGTCTTTTCTGGTGAGAGTAGGTTTGATGTGTCTGAAATTGCAGGTGTGTGAAATTGCAGGTGTGTTATACACAAATTGCGGGGGTTTGATGCCGCCCGCTCATCTCCCCCCTCCTTCCCCCCGCTGTAGCATCTCTCCAAACCCCCGCAGAGCATGTTGTGTTGACGCAGGGAGCAAGCAGTCCGGCTCTTATTTCTATCTCAGGATGACAGAGGAGCTACCATCTATGGTAGGCGCGACCGTCCAGCTGCGCATTCTGCCCATCCCCCACCCTTTAACCCCAAATCTTCAACTCCAAACCCCTAAAGCGCAAACCCTAAAACCCCAATCTTAACCTAATCCCTAAAACCCCAAACCTAACCTAATGCCTAAGACCCTAAACCTAACCTAATCCCTAAAACCCCGAACCCACAACCCTCCAGGGCATAGTGACCCAGGAGCAGGTGGAACGGGTGTCCTTCCTGTCGCGGGATCTGAATGCAGAGGCAGCAGTGGAGGGCACTGCCGTGCCACTGCTCAATCTGCCCCGTCCCCCATTCCAATCCCCAAACCCTAGACCTCTCCGGAGCGTGTTGACCCAGGAGTAGGCGGATCGGTTGTCCTTTCACTCGCGGGATTTGACCATGTAGGCAGCAATGCAGGGCACGGCTGCGCAGCTGCTCAATCTGCCATCCCCCAAACCCCAACGTCCAAACCCCAAACCCAAACTCATCAAACCCCGTGCAGCTGCTCAATCAGCCCGTCCCCCATACCAAACCCCACTCCCAAACCCACACCGTCCAGAGCGTGTTGACACAGGAGCAGTCGAATCGGCTGTCCTTCCAGTTGCGGGATCTGAACGCAGAGGCAGCTGTGAGGATCTAGGATCGAGCTCAGAAAAGAGAGTTGTAATTCAATGATCCACCTGGGTACAACACAAGGCTATATATAGTCTCAACACAATGCCAGTTACCGAGGTGTTACCTGAATGTTCTGAGGATCGCGAAGCGTCCCGAACAGAACCTTCCCTAACTCGGTAGAAAGCAATTCGGTGGAAACCGAATAGGCTTGAGTTCGGTACACGTAACCTGGTTCGGTGCTATAACTATAATAAAATATAGGAATGCACCTAACCTAGGAAATCAAGCATATCTATGCATGATAAAATAAACCTACGCTAGTAATAGCATAATAAAGTCTAGGCAAGCTAGCAAAGCCACCATAAGCCGTCTTACTCTCATAAGTCCCCCCCTCAAAGCTGGGTAGCGTGAGATACACCCTGCTTGACAAGATAGTCCTTGAGAGCACGTCGTGCGTTGCCCATATCAGCTTCTGGTACCCAACTGTCCTCAGTGGGGTCATATCCCTTCCAGCGTATCAGGAAGTCGAGAATCTTGCTGCTGCGGCGCCGATGAGTGAGAATGCGCTCCACTTCATACTCTGGTTCATCCTGTATGAGAACAGGTGGTGGTGGCGGTAGCTGCCGTCCCTGGAACTATTGGTTGGGGTCCTTGTAGGGCTTCAGTAGCTGAACATGGAAAGCATTGTGAAGCTTCCACGTAGTAGGTAAGCGCAAGCGGAATGTAACTGGTGTCACCTGTGCCTCAACGTGAAAAAGGACCACAGAAGCGAGGCCGAAGCTTGGATGGTAGGTGAGACAGGTTCAAGTTGCGCGTGTCGAGGAGCACCTGGTCTCCGATTGCTACTGAGTGATCACGTTGCTGGCAATCGGCATACTGCTTTTGGGAGTTCTGCATCGTTGTGTGACGTCGCTGAGTCGTCTCCCATAGCTGCTGCATGGTGGTGATG
This sequence comes from Closterium sp. Naga37s-1, assembly GCA_947471745.1. Lineage (NCBI taxonomy): Eukaryota > Viridiplantae > Streptophyta > Zygnematophyceae > Desmidiales > Closteriaceae > Closterium > Closterium sp. Naga37s-1. The sequence continues at coordinate 1,334,703 of CANJKZ010000777.1, read as the reverse complement.
AAGTCATGTGTGGCTTGGACGTGTGCCGGTGTGGTTGGCTGTCATGGTGTAAGTGGTTCCCGTCCGTAACACAAGAAGAAATGATTTTTCCCTGTGGCCGCATGTGACGCATTGTTGTAAGCAAACTCTAGGGCCGGTAACTGTGTGTCCAAGTGGCGGACGTTATCTTTGCAAGCTGTGCGCAGTAAATATTCAACCACTTGATTAAGTCGCTCTTTCTGTCCATCAGTCTGGGGGTGGTATGCTGAAGACATCGCAAGTTTTGTCCCCAACAGTCCCATGAGCTCCTTCCAAAATTTACTGGTGAATTTTGGATCTCTGTCTGAGATGAGTGTAGTGGGGATTCCGTGGATGGTGATGATGCGGTCGAAGAAGAGGCGGGCAGTTGCTTCAGCTGTAGCCGTGGCGTTGGTCGGAATGAAGTGACTCATTTTGGATAACTTGTCAATCACCACGAGTTTAGCGTCATGCCCTCGTGAGGTCCCGTGATGAAGTCGAGGCTAACGACTTGCCATGGCTGCTCCGGTATGGGTAGAGGCTGAAATAACCCTACTTTTTTCTGCTTGCTACTCTTCATCTGCTGGCACGTGTCACATGAGGTGACGAACTGCTGCACGTCTGCTGCCATCCCGGGATAGTAGTAATACATCGATATTCCAACTAACGTCTTGTTGCTCCCGAAATGTCCCGCGTATGGTACGTCGTGAAACTCCTCAAGTAGGATCTGTCATAGCGGGGCATAGTTCGGTACCCAAATCTTTCATGTGCCCTTCCTTACAGCAAAGTCTTTCTCCCACTGTAACAGCTTCTTAGTCTGTGCTGTAGTGATCTCTGCGTCCACGGAGTATCCATGTTGGAATAGACCCTTGAGCAGAGGGTTCATCCTGTCGAGCTGGATGCCTGCTACATGTCCCGGGCGGCTCAACGCGTCTTCTTTGTTGTGTAGCCTGGGCTTGTAGACGATGTCGTAGTGGAAGTGAGTTTCCAGGAAGTCCACCCACCGCACATGTCGTCGTGAGAGCGTCGGCTGCGACTTCAGGTATTTGAGATTGAAGTGGTCAGTATAGACTGTAGTCTTGGCTCCCTCTACGTAACACCTCCACGCCTTGAAGGCTATGACTATCGCTAAGGCTTCTTTGTCATGGATGGGGTAGTTCAGTGTGAAGAATGAGGAATGAATGCACTAGGAAACAGATGGGTACAAGTAGGAAAACCTAAAAGTGTTGTACCCCATATTGTCTACCCCATTACAGCCTACACAGACTATAGCATATAAGTTTGACACACCCCCATAGGCAAAGTGGGGGAGAACAAGAGGTCACAAGACCAGTCAAGCAAAGCAAAGCAAGCTCAGGGTGGATCACAACGTCACCACACATTCCGAGCACAAGTTCAAGGCCACAAGGCCAGTTCACATGCAAGATCATATATAAAGGTAAACAAGCAAGGGCAGGTATAGAAAGATCACAGTACAAGCAAAGGTCAAGAAGTCAGCAAGTGAGGCCAAGTAGGCACAAGACCTAGCATCGTACAGCAGCGCTGATGATCACAAGGCGGAAGTGCCTTGGTAAAGATATCAGCAGTGTTGGCCTCAGAGGCCACGTAAGCAAGGCGCAGCTGACCACGCTGCTGCAGCTCACGAGCAAGGAAGTAGCGAAGAGCAATGTGCTTCGTTCTGTGCTCCAGTCTGTGCTCCCGACACAAGGCCAGCATGGCCTTGTTGTCTACGTACAGAACTGGAGGAGAACGAGGCGGCTCTCCTAAGTTAGTCAGCAGGTAGGTGAGCCAGCGTAGCTCCTGTGCAGCCATGGCCCCCGCATAGATCTCAGCCTCACAGCTGGAGCCGAGAACAGAAGACGAGCGGGTAGACCGCCACGAAACAGAGCCGGAACCAAGGCTGAAGGTGTAACCCTGTGACGACCGCTGCGTAGCCTGGTCGTCAGCCCAAGAAGCGTCTGCGTGACCTGTGAGGACCACTGAACGCCGCCCTCCAAGCACTAGCCCAATGCCAGACGTACTGCACAAGTAGCGCAACACCCTCTTCGCTGCAGCCATGTGCTCTGGTCGGTGTCTCCCAGGAGCAACATAGCGTGCCAAAATGCTAAGAGGGTATGCAAGGTCAGGTCGAGTGCAGGTCATCAGGTACATGAGGCAGCCAACAAGCTCTGGGTACGGGCCACTCGGCTCTACGGACTCATCCGAAGGCAGAGCTGAGAGCGAGTGGCGAGTAGGCAGAGGAGTGGCCTGAGGCGAGGAGTATGTGAAGTCGAAGCGCCGAAGGACCTGCTGCACCATGTGTGACTGAGTCAGGGTAATGGTGCGGTGTGCTCTGTCCCGGGTGATCTGCAAGCCAAGGTAGCTGCGCAGTTCACCCAGGTCTGTGCACGTGTGTCTCTTCTGCAGCTCGGACTTCACGTGGGCGAGTCCAGCAGTGTCAGCAGTGGCAAAGACCAAGTCGTCGACGTACACGAGGATGTAGAACGGCGGCAAAGAGGTGTCGGTGCGCAGAAACAGCGACGGGTCGGCAGTAGAAGGAGCAAAGCCAAGAGCCGCAAGTGTAGTCCTCGGTGTGTCGTGCCACTCACGGGGCGCCTGGCGGAGACCGTAGACTGGCCGTCGGAGGCTCCACTGGGTACCAGGAGGAAACGACCCAGTGAAGCCAGGTGGGCGGCGCAGCCAGATCTCCTCGTGCAGGCTGCCCTACAAGAAAGCTGTGCTGAAGTCAAGAGAGTGAAGCTCGTAGTCGCGCTGAGCGGCTATGTGCAGCAGCACCCGAAGAGTGGTCATCTTCGGGGTGGGAGAGAAGGTCTGAAAGTAGTCAACTCCCTGCCGCTGACTGAAGCCTCGAGCCACGTAACGCGCCTTGAAGACAGGCGGAGAACCCGGCGGCCGCTTCACTCTGAAAATCCACATGCCACTGACGATGTTCGCCCCAGGTGGGGGAACCTCGTCGACGTAGGTGCCTGTGGACTTCCAGGAAGCCATCTCTGCGTCCATGGCTGACTGCCACTGAGAGGAGTAGGGGCCCTCTATCGCCTCTGCGTAAGAGCTCGGAGTCGGGATGTCTGGTGCATCCGGGTCTCCCTCAGGGGCAAGCAGCATGGACACGAGATGAGGCAAAGCAGCAGCAAAACACTGGAACTCCTCCTGCCTGTCCTCAAGGACGTCCGTGCTAAGAGCACACTCACCCCCGTCAGACGGAGGACAGACAGACTCAGACTCAGCAACAAGACTAGCAGCGTAGTCTAGACGACAGTGAGCAGCGAAGTCGACCAACTCAGCAACTAAGGCAGACGCAGCAGTGGACTCAAAGGAAGGGTCAGTGACAACAGTAGCCAGGAGACGCGTGACAGTACGACTGGCAGCACGAAGAGAGTCCGACTCCGGGTCAGCAAGAGCAGGAAGAGAGGACTCCGGAGGAGACGGCAAAGGGACACGCTGCGGAGCAGTGGAAGGACGCAGTGCCATCTGGTGCGTGCCCGGGACCGCAGGAGGACGCTGACGCGGAACACGACGACTAGTGCGAGCAGCACGAACAGGCGACGCAGGATGAGACGCAGGCGCACGACGCTCAGCAAGACCTCCAGTAGGACCAGTGTAGGGAGAAGGAGCAGGCAGTGGGGAGGCGGGCTGTAACTGTGACTGCGACTGGTCAGGCTGTGGACACTCTAAGGGAGGAGCAGGACCAGTAGAAGGCGGGAGACCAAGAACCTGCTCAAGGAGCGGAACGAAGTACGGCCGCGGCCGCGCAGCGCCTCCAAAAACAGCAGGGACAGCACCAGTACCCCCAGCGGCAGCACTAGCGCCAGCAGCACCTCCAGCTCCAACACCCCCAGCAGCTCCAGCTCCAGCAGCTCCAGCAGCACCTACTCCAGCAGGACCGCCAGCTCCAGCACCGCCAGCAGCTCCAGCACCAGGAGCACCTCCAGGCCCAGCAGCTCCAGTACCCCCAGCAGCACCAGCAGCACCTCCAGCAGGACCAGCGCCAACAGCTCCAGCAGCACCCCCAGTCCCAGCAGCTCCAGTACCGCCAGTACGAGCACCTCCAGGACCAGAGGCTCCAGCACCTCCAGCGCCGACCCCAGGGTCAGCAGCAACACCAGCTCCAGTAGGCTCAGCGCTCTCAGCTCCAGCTCTAGCAGCACCACGGAGGCTACGACAGTACCAAGAGTACCACTCACGCAGCTGCTGGGAAGAGAGAGCGCCCCCAGGCGCAGCACCCCCAGGCTCAGGACCTCCAGACCCAGCACCACCAGGGACAGCACCCCCAGGCTCAGCACCTGCAGTCTCTGCACCCCCAGGCTCAGCACCCGCAGTCTCCGCACCCCCAGGCTCAGCACCCCCAGTCTCCGCACCCCCAGGCTCAGCACCCCCAGGCTCAGTACCTCGCGCAGGACCAGAGTCGACAACTACCTCGACAGGCTCGACCGGGTCTACCTGGGAAACACCTGAGGGAGCAGGAACCTGGGGAGGCAAGGGGTCTACCAAGGCAGCACCTGGCGTGAGGAAGAGCGGCGGAGGGGGGAGCGGGGCAGTGCGGTAGGGGAAGAGATGGTAGAAGGGGACCGACTCGTCAAACGTGACGTCCTGGGAAGACAGAACACGGCGCGAGGTGGGGTGGTAAAACTGCCAACCAGGCACGTCAGGGGGGAAGCCAAGGAAGACGCAGGGAACAGCACGGGGGGACAGCTTGTCCGCAGACAAGTCGCGGACAAAAGCCCGAGATCCCCAGACACGAAACGCAGACGCATCGCCAACCTTCCCCGTCCACCGCAGAGTAGGGGAGGTCTCCGGCAAGGAGACCCGGGGCTGAAGGTTGATCTGATGCGCCGCGTAATGAACCGCGAACGGCCACAGAAAATGGGGAGCAGCCGCATGGATCATGGACATACGAGCGACGTCCATGACCATGCCAATGCGGCGCTCAGCAATCCCATTTTGCTGTGGAGAGGCCGGAAGCGTGAACGTCTGGCGGATGCCCTGTGCACGACAGAAGGCTCGCAGAAGGTCAGAGGAAAACTCACCTCCTCTGTCGGAGTGCAGACGCAGGACAGGAAAGTCCGAGCCGAAACTCTCTCTGAGCTGGAGACGAGCTGCGCGGATCCAGTCGATCAACACCTCAGTGACCTCACCCTTGCTGCGCAAGGGGAAGACTGTGGTGTAACGCGAGTAGTCGTCAACCACCAGCAGGAAGTAACGCTCGTGACCCTGTCCACAGACGCGGGCTGGGCCCCACACGTCCATGTGAAGCGTCTGCAGCGGAGCCTCTGTCGGAGGAAACTCGGAGGAGTGAGGAGCGGCGCGCTGCCGCCCCTCGACGTAGGGAACGCAGGTGGGGGCAGGCCCCGGAGGAAGAGAAGGGAGGGACCGGGGAGACCCGAGACAAGGAAACGAGAGGCCATGCCTCGGAGACGAGGCAGGGAGGGGTGACCAAGGCGGTGGTGCCAGAGGAGAGTCTGGTGAGACAGGAGACGACACGAGCAGGGGGCAGACTCAGGACCAGACCTGGACGCTGCAGCAAACACCTGACTCGACGCATATACCTGAGGAGACTCAGTAGTCAGTGTGTACAGGCTCGACCCCGGCTGACGGGTAAACGTGGCCAAGTGTCGGCCCGTCCGAGCACAGGTACAGTGGGTCACTCGCTGACGCGCAGGAGTGAACTGGTCAACCCCTCCATCCTGCAGGTCAGCACCACTCACCAAGTTCGTAGAGAACGAGGGGAGGTAAAGACCTGACAGGGAGCCAGAAGGGGCCGCCGGACATGGTAAGACAGTGGAGAAGTGGGCAAGGACAGGACCCCCAGAGGGGTCTTCCAGGGAGACTGCAACCGGCCGACTGAGCGGCGTGAGTGTGGTGCGGTCTCGAAAGAAGGAGCGGGAAGCACCCGAGTCAAGGGTGAAGGTGTGTAAAACCTGAGCCGACGTGGTACCTGAGAGAGCAGACTCACCAGCACCTGGGGCAGCAGACTCACCAGCACCTGGAGGAGTAGACGCACTAGCACCTAGAGCAGCAGCCTCACCAGCACCTAGAGCAGCAGCCTCAATGCCCGGGTCAGGCGGAACACACAGGTAACAGTCACCCACATCACTAGTAGGCAATGCATACATGGAAGTGAGGATAGCATCATAGTCAAGAGCATAGATATCTACCCTCTGCCTAAGCAGCTCCACCCAGTCGGGAGCTCAGCGGCGCCGCCAAACTCCGTACGCCAGGCGTCGCTCAGACGGGCGAAGCAGCGGGACTCTGCGTGACCAAACGTCCCGCAAGGCTGACCAGTCCGAGCACCAGTGCGAATGACGTACGGACAGCGAGCAGTACTCCGTGACCCTCCACGCTGAGCGTACCACTCACGAAGCTGCTGGGGCGTGAGGGACTCACGCGGACGTCGCTGGAGCTGCATCTGGCCACCGCCTGGGGCAGCAGGAGCAGTTGTTAGCCGCAGTGGCAGCAGTAGCAGCAGTAGCAGTGCGGCCAACCCTACAACCCCAACTAGCGTACCACTCACGAAGCTGATGGGGGGCGAGGGACTCACGCGGACGGCGCTGGAGCTGCATCTGGCCACGCCAGGAGCAGCAGTAGCAGTAGAAAGAGCAGTAGTAGCAAGAGCAGAAGTAACAGCAGTAACAGCAGAGCTCACCAGTGGCAAGAAGGGCAGGAGTACGACAGCGGCAATGGTGAGGCCGCTACCACCGCAGGGCGAGGGCTCCGCGGCTGCTGCAGGGAGTGCTGCTCCAGAGGCCAGGGGCGGCTGCTCCAGGGGCCAGGGGCAGCTGCAGCTGCGGCGGCTGCTCCAGGGGCCAGGGTGCCGCGGCGGGCAGGGGCGGCGGCGGCTGACACGGCAGCGGCGGCGGCGGCTGCTGGTTTCGGCGGCGGCGGCGGCTGCTACTGTCGGCGGCGGCGGCTGCTGCTGTCAGTGGTGGCGGCGGCTGCTGCGGCCGGGGCAGGGGCGGCGGCGGCGGACACGGCAGCGGCGGCGGCGGCTGCTACCGTCGGCGGCGGCGGCGGCAGCTGCTGTCGGCGGCAGCGGCGGCTGCTGCGGCCGGGGCAGGGGCGGCGGCGGCTGAGAAGGGGCCGCGGGGCCGCGAGGGGCCGTGAGAGGGGCCGCGAGGGAGCCGTGAGAGGGGCGGCAGCGGCTGAGAAGGGGCCGCGGGGCCGCGAGGGGCCGTGAGAGGGGCCGCGAGGGGCCGCGAGGGGCCGCGAGGGGCCGCGAAGGGGCCGCGAGGGGCCGTGAGAGGGGTCGCGAGGGGCCGCGAGGGGCCGCGAGGGGCCGCAAGGGAGCCGCGACGGGGCCGCGAGGGGCCGTAGGAGGGGCCGCGAGGGGCCGCGAGGGAGCCGCGAAGGGGCCGCGAGGGGCCGTGAGAGGGGCCGCGAGGGAGCGACAGGCCGCTAAGGGCAGGGGACGCGACGGGAGGGCAGGCACATGGGGCGCGACTCGGGCAGGGGCGAAGCGCGCTCCGGGCACGGAAAAAAAAAAAAAAATCGATTTTCGGTGGGCCCTAGGAAACGTTCCCACTAGGGAACCTGCTCTATACCATGTGAAGAATGAGGAATGAATGCACTAGGAAACAGGTGGGTACAAGTAGGAAAACCTAAAAGTGTTGTACCCCATATTGTCTACCCCATTACAGCCTACACAGACTATAGCATATAAGTTTGACATTCAGTTCTGCTCCATGTAGCTTCTTACTGAGGTAGGCGATGGGCTGCAAACCATGTCCGTGATCCTGCATCAGTACTGCTCCGACTGCTTGGTCACTAGCGTCTGCTTCCACCACGTAGTCCTTGTCTGGATCTGGTAAGATGAGTATAGGCACTGTAGTTAGTGCTGTCTGTAGCTGCTCCATGGCTTGCTGATGAGGAATATCCCATTTGTAACGCGTATCTTTTATCTGTAGGTTGGTCAGTGGCGCTGCTGTCTTAGCGTACTGCGGCACGAACCTGTTGTAGTAGTTGGCGAAGCCTAGGAACTGCTGCAACTCCTTCACGTTCTCCGGTACTTTCCACTTTTTGACGGCTTCGATCTTCCGCGGGTCCACATATACGCCCTCAGCACTCACCATGTGCCCGAGAAACTGCACCTTCTTCAGAGCAAAGTCGCTCTTTGATAGCTTCACGTAGAACTTGTTTTTCCGCAGGATTTCGAACACCTTCCACAGATGCTCCACGTGCTCCTTCATGTTCTTGGAGTAGATGAGAATGTCGTCCACGTACACCACCACGCACTCGTCCAGCAATGGCCGTAGGATGTGATTCATCTCCACCTGGAATGTCGCTGGTGCGTTGCAGAGTCCGAACTGTCAGAATATTATGCTCTAGCCTGTAGTGGGGTGCTCTATAGCGAGTACAACCCTTCTAGGGTTTGCTATTTGTATCCTCATTCTTGCTAGTGCAACCTTCTCTTTTGCCTAAACTTCTCTTGCCTAGCTAGGACTTACCTAGCTATGGCGCCTTCTTCTACTGCTTATCCTCACATGGTATTAGAGCGATATGCTCCTGGCCTGTGGGCCCCACCTCACTGCTTCCGCTGCTACTGCTACTCCCTGTCCGCCGCGCGCCCCGTGGTGCGCGGCGTCGAAATTAGGGTTTTTCAGCCCGCCGTGCGCCCCGAGGCGCGCGGCGGTTTTCTGCCCGCCGTGCGCCCCGAGGCGCGCGGCGGTTTTCTGCCCGCCGTGCGCCCCGAGGCGCGCGACGGGTTTCTGCCCCGTCACTCGGCGCGTCGCCCCCAGGAGGCGCTACGACGGGCGACGGGGACCCGCGCGTCGCCCCCCGTCGCCCGTCGTGGCCTGCGCGCGGCCCGTACAGCCGGCGCGCGGCCCGTACGGGCTGCGCCAGGCCTGCGCGCGGCCCGTACGGGCTGCGCCAGGCCCACGCGCGGCCCGTACGGGCTGCGCCAGGCCCGCGCGCGGCCCGTACGGGCTGCGCCAGGCCCGCGCGCGGCCCTTTCCTCGCTGCCCCTGCCCTCCCCGCTGTCCCCCGTGCTTCTACTGGCGCCCCACCCCTCCTACAGCCCGTTCTCCTGAATTAGGGTTTGGGGGTGAGGGGTATGGGGGTGAAGCTACTGTGTGCCGTTCCCTGCTCCTCCTCCTCCTCCGTCTCCCTGTGCTGCAGCTGCCGTTGAGGGGGGGTGGACTTGTTGGAGCCGTTGGAGTGGTACTAAGGGGGGGTGAAGGGGGAGTGGAGCTAGCGGTGTAGCAGCGGGTGTGTGTCAGGGGGAGTGGGATAGTTTGGGGAGGTTGAAGGGGGTGGCCGCCGTGAAGCCAGCAGCTCCAGTCGCCCGTGAGACCGTTGCGCCAGTCGCCCGTGAGCCCGTTGCGCCAGTCGCCCGTGAGCCCGTTGCTCCAGTCGCCCGTGAGTCCGTTGCTCGTCTGCCGCTACTTTTAGCCGCGGAGCCAGTTACTCCAGTAGCCCGTGTGCCAGTTGCTCTAGTTGCCAGTGTGCCAGTTGCTCCAGTTGCCCGTGTGCCAGTTGCTCCAGTTGCGCCGTGTGCCAGCAGCTTCAGCTGCCGCCCACTACCTCCTCTCCTCTCATAGTCTCTTTCCTCCTCCTCACTTGCCCGTTGTGACTACCACTAGCTTTGCTCATAATTGTGAACTTTAAACTATTGCTTCTTGAACTTGTGCTCAGAATGTGTGGTGACATTGTGATCCACCCTGAGCTTGTACTGCTTTGCTTGCTCTGCTGATTACACCCCACTTTGGCTATGGGGGTGTGTCAGAATATTATGCTCTAGCCTGTAGTGGGGTGCTCTATAGCGAGTACAACCCTTCTAGGGTTTGCTATTTGTATCCTCATTCTTGCTAGTGCAACCTTCTCTTTTGCCTAAACTTCTCTTGCCTAGCTAGGACTTACCTAGCTATGGCGCCTTCTTCTACTGCTTATCCTCACACGAACGGCATCACCAAGTATTCGTAGGAGCCGTATCTGGTACGGAACGCCGTTTTTTGGATCGAGTTGTCCACTATCTTGATTTGCCAGTATCCCGACCGTAGGTCTAGCTTCGAAAAGACTGTTGCACCACGCAGTTGATCCAGTAGGTCGTCGATGCACGGTTTGGGATATTTGTTCTTGACTGTCTGTTTGTTCAGTGCACGGTAGTCGATGCACATCCGTGAACTACTGTGTGGCTTTGGAGTGAAGAGAACTGGTGCACCGTAGGGAGAGGTGGATGGGCGGATCAGTTGTCTGACCAGTAGATACTCTATCTGCTTCTTCATGTCTGTTAGTTCGGTCGGACTCAGTCGGTATGTTGCACGTGAGACGGGTTTCGCACCTGGTTCCTCCACAATCTCGTGCTCGTGGGTTCGCGCTGGAGGTACGCCTGCGGGTAGGTCGTCGGGCTTTATATCCTTGTACTGCTCCAAGACCTCCTTAACTGCTGCAGGTAGCTCTGCGTTCGGCTTCTCCTCCTCTGCTGCTGCCATAACCAGTCCTAAGTAACCCGTGTTACTCTCGTTCACTGTCCGTTCGAGCCATGCCAGTGTTGTTTCAGGAACGTTACCTGTATCCGTCCAGCTTCGCAGCTCCACACGTTTCCCGTTGTTGTAGATGCATGCCTTCCTGTTCACCTAGTCGATCTCGGGGTTGAACCGCTTCAAGAAATCTCTCCCCAAGATGAAATCTAAACCCTTGATATTCGTGATCGGCAACGTCGGCTTCCACCTCAGCGACCCTATGTGCAGCTGCAGTGATGCTTCGCCGTGGATGGGAAGCTTCGTACCGTCCACCATCGTTGCCGTGAACTTGGTCTCCTCCGAAAGTTCTCCAATTTTCTCCAACGTCCCGCGGTCGCACACCGAGTGGGACGCACCACTGTCCACCAGTGTCTGGAGGTGTCACCGGTTACAGATCACCTCGAGTAGTAGTGGTTGTTGCTGCTCCGAGTTACCGTAGATGGTCTCGCTTATAGGATCGTAGAGTACGTCGAATAGATCATCCCTCGGTCCTGCGCTCGAAGCTGCGGACTCCATATCAGTTTTCAACTCAGTAGGGTTAGAAGGATTTATCCGAGGCCGATTCAGCTTCGTCTTGGCCTGGAACCTTCCCCTAAGCCTTTGCAGCTGTTTAGGCTTCACTTGTGGGCAATGGGGAGCCTTAAAACTGTGCTGCGGGGAGAGAATATTAACTCTTCGGAACGCACGACCCTTTTCAACACTCCGGAGTGGTTTGCCCAACTTCTCAGGTACCTGAATAATCTCTAAGGGCTTTTTCTTACCCTCAAAATTTCCCCTGAATTTCTCAAAGGATTGAAAACCACGAGAAGTAATATTATTAGTTAAAGTATCATTGTAGGATAACTTTAACGAATTCTTACTCTCGGGGGTGTTCAGCTGGAGTTTCCCGGTCGGTGCAGAGTATTTTTTTGCGGAGTCTCCATTTGCCTCGGCGATTTCCCCTTGTGCCGGCCGGTCGTGATGTTTTAAATTCGAGCCATCATGTCCTCCTTTTTTTGCCCGCTCCGAAGTCGCCACGCCGTCGCCTTTTCACCCTTTCCGGATCTTTTTGTGATCGCCAGGTTGATCCGCGGCTACTGGCGATTCCCATTTTGACTTCGGGGGTGCAGCACTGTTGTTGCCCTTCAGCTCCGCTCGTGCCTTCTTCATTTTCCAACACGCCAGGAATCGATGTCCTGCTGCGCCGCAAAATTCGCACTTCTCATATTTTGTCGGCCACTGCGTCGCGTCGATCTTGTCGATATCCATCGGGTCGGCGGTCGTGGGTGGTGCCGATCGCTCCGGGCCGAATGATCTGTTCTGCACGTGTCGTCGTGTTTTGGGTTGACCTCGAGTTAACGCATCGAGTATCATTGTAGGATAACTTTAACGAATTCTTACTCTCGGGGGTGTTCAGCTGGAGTTTCCCGGTCGGTGCAGAGTATTTTTTTGCGGAGTCTCCATTTGCCTCGGCGATTTCCCCTTGTGCCGGCCGGTCGTGATGTTTTAAATTCGAGCCATCATGTCCTCCTTTTTTCGCCCGCTCCGAAGTCACCACGCCGTCGCCTTTTCACCCTTTCCGGATCTTTTTGTGATCGCCAGGTTGATCCGCGGCTACTGGCGATTCCCATTTTGACTTCGGGGGTGCAGCACTGTTGTTGCCCTTCAGCTCCGCTCGTGCCTTCTTCATTTTCCAACACGCCAGGAATCGATGTCCTGCTGCGCCGCAAAATTCGCACTTCTCATATTTTGTCGGCCACTGCGTCGCGTCGATCTTGTCGATATCCATCGGGTCGGCGGTCGTGGGTGGTGCCGATCGCTCCGGGCCGAATGATCTGTTCTGCACGTGTCGTCGTGTTTTGGGTTGACCTCGAGTTAACGCATCGAATCTCTCTGCTGCGGATACCATGTCGCGGTAGTTGTTGTAGTTCGCGGCAATCACATGTCGGCGGACTTCCATTTCTAGCCCCTCAGTATATGCTTGGATTCTTTCCCCTTTGATCAGGTCAGTAATTCGGTTGAAGAGGCTCACCATCTGCTACGTGTACTATATTACACTGCCGTACTGTTTGTGCCGATGAATCTGCTACGGCGCCATGCAGCTCGAATTGATCGGTTCGAAACGTTGAATTAAAGCTGTCCAAAACTGCGTCCATGACCCCTCGCCTCGGATCTCATTACAGTTGTAAATCCACTCGAGCGCCGGGCCTCGCAACAGTGTCGCTGCGAGCCGAATCCGCATTGCATCGTGTGTCAGGGTCGTACGGCCAATGGCCTCGAAGTAAATTTCGAGGGTCGCAATGAATCGACGGACGTCGGTGTCTCTCGCATTCGGATTGAACGTTTCCGGTAGCCTCGGACGTGCCGCCTCAAGATTCACTGTAGTCGCTGCCGCTGCTGCTGGGTGAAGTGTCGGTGTCGCCGCTGCTGCTGTTGGCGTCGCTGCTGCATGCGCTGCTACGTTCGCTGCTGCCGTGGCGGCTGCCAACTGGTTCGCGAGAAGGTCCTCTATTTGCTGGAGTGCCGCTCGCATCTGGTCCACGTCGGTGTGTAACTCCGTAATTTTCGTATGAAATTATCACCATTTTCCTCCATTTGGCGATTTACAGAAAGATTTGCGATGAAAATAATTAAATTCTAGGCGCTGGTCGACTTACTGTGAGTCGAATCGACTGTAAGAATGACGAGCGCTGATTCTGTAGGTCGCGTAATTCTACCTTAGTCGAAATTTGCATCCGATCTCGGCCGTTGAGAAGAAATTCGACCCGACGCTCCGAATTCCAGCTATTTTGGGCGAAATTCTCAGGGCTGTTGAGATTCGAATCGATTTGATGGTCCAAATTCCAACTTTTTCGCCAGTGGACCTGAGGAGTGTTCGAAAACCGGTTCGAGGGGGACGTTAAAAAATAGCGCGGAACTGGTTTACATACCCGAAATCGGCGCTTTCAGTCGTCGCCCCCGCGGTTTTAAAAGCTAGGTTTTAGCGGTCGAAAAACTTCGCGTGCAAACAGGCTCTGATACCAAGTGTGAGGATCTAGGATCGAGCTCAGAAAAGAGAGTTGTAATTCAATGATCCACCTGGGTACAACACGAGGCTATATATAGTCTCGACACAAGGCCAGTTACCCAGGTGTTATGCGAATATTCTGAGGGTCGCGAAGCGTCCCGAACAGAACCTTCCTGAACTCGGTAGAATGCAATTCGGTAGAAACCGAATAGGCTTGAGATCGGTACACGTAACCTGGTTCGGTGCTATAACTAAAATAAAATATAGGAATGCACCTAACATAGGAAATCAAGCATATCTATGCATGATGAAATAAGCCTAAGCTAGTAATAGCATAATAAAGTCTAGGCAAGCTAGCAAGGCCAGCATAAGCCGTCGTACTCTCACAGCAGCAGTGGAGGGCACGACCGTGCGCCTGCTTTCCACCCCAAACCTTAGACCCGTCAACCCCAAACCCACATCCCTCCAGAGCATGTTGACGTAGGAGCAGGCGGATCGACAGTCCTTCCTGTCGCGAGATCTGAACGCGGAGGCAGCAGTGGAAGGCACGGCTGTGCGCCTGCTCAACATCACCGCGCTCTTTGCCATGCGCCCCGACGCACACCTGGTGCGGTGGTACAACAAGGACGGCAAGATATCCAGACAGGTGGACGGAGTGCACTGGTGCCTGATAGGCGTGCCCGACGTGTGGAATGAAATGTTTTTTGGGGAGATTGTAAGGAGTGGTTGGTTTCCTTTGCTTGGGGAATTGGAAAGGAGAGGGGATGGGGGAAGTGGTGGGCTAGTTCTAAACATGTTACTTGTACAAATTGTTACCGATATAAAACATGCTTGGCCTTCTCTGCTCCTAACACGAAGTTGCTACTGTGTACAAGAAACAAAGGTTCGCTTGTTAACATACAATCTTAACTTGAGGAACGGTAGAGCATGCTCAAGAGGCTTAGTGTAGCGCGGGGGATTGGCCAAATGAAGAGGTTCAATGATACGAAAGAGATACAAGATATATGCAATTTTTAGCATGAGGATCTTAGATAGGATAGGAATGCCTTAGAGATTTGGGTAGCGGAAGTCTTGTAGTAGGAACTCTGATAATAGTAAATGTAAATGACAAAGTTGGCTGAAACATAGATTACACACATAATAAATAGATCTAGCTAGCAATGTACTCTAAGGGGTACATTTCCTTATTCTAACTGCTTTACATGCAATTCTACAGTGACTCTGACTATTGCACTTCTTCTTGTTACCGAGTCGCTCATGTTACCGTACAGACGGTTACGCCTGTTGCCATTCCTCGATGGTAGGTCAATCGTTGGTCCTGATGGTCAACAGTCGCGACAGTTGACTCTTGCGACTGTTGACATTCCTGCCCTTGATACGAGCTTATCCGATACTACTCCTAGCGCTGCTTCGATAGTGACGGGTGCGATACAGCTGCACCTACGGGAATGTTAAACTTGTCAAAGACTGAACAAGGAATGAATGCATTGGGTAGGAAGTTGGTACAAGTACTAACCCTAATTGGGTTGTACCCCTTATGGGCTAACCCACTACGGCCTACACAACATAAACAATATAATAGTTTGACACACCCCCTTTGGCAAAGTGGGGGAGAACAAGGGGTCACAAGACCAGTCAAGAAAATGCAAAGCAAGCTCAGGGTGGATCGCGAAGTCACCACACACTCCAAGCACAAGCAAATGGCCACAAGGCTAGTTAACATGAAGATTTATATAAAGAAGAACAAACAGTACAGTGATCACTGCCTAGCAAGTGTAAGCATGCAGGTATATATATAGAGATCACAGTACAAGCAAAGTCAAGAATTGAGCAAGTGAGAAGAAGCAGGCACAAGGCCCCTGCGCAGCCATGGCCCCTGCATAGATCTCAGCCTCACAACTGGAACTGAGAACAGAAGACGAGCGGGTAGACCGCCAAGAAACAGAGACGGAGCCAAGGCTGAAAGTGTAACCCTGTGACGACCGCAGCGTAGCCAAGTCGTCAACCCAAGAAGCGTTGCGTGTCCAGTGAGGACAACTGGACCCCGTCCTCCAAGCACAAGCCTCATGCCCGGCGTATTACACAAGTAGTGCAACACCCTCTTAGCGGCCTTCCAGTGCTCTGGTCGGTGTCTCCCGGGCGCAACGTAGCGTGCCAGATTGCTAAGAGGGTAAGCAAGGTCAGGTCGAGTGCAGGTCATCAGGTACATGAGAAAGCGCACAAGCTCTGGATACGGGCCACTCGGCTATACGGACGCGTTCGAAGGTGGAGTTGAGAGCGAGTGACCGGTAGGCAGAGGAGTGGACTGTGGCGAGGAGAACCGGAAGCCGAAGCGCTGAAGGACCTGCTGCACCATGTGTGACTGAGTCAGGGTGATGGTGCACCGTGCTCTATCGCGGGTGATCTGCAAGCCAATACAGCTGCGCAGCTCACCCAGGTCAGTGCACGTGTGTCTCTTCTGCAGCTCCGACTTCACAAGGGCCGGTGCCTCAGTGTCAGAAGTGGCAAAAACCAAGTCGTCAACGTACACGAGGACGTAGAACAGCGGCAACGAAGTGACAGTGCGCAGAAAGTGCGATGGGTCAGCAGTCGAAGGAGCAAACCCAAGAGCCGCAAGTGTCATCCTCAGTGTGTCGTGCCATTCACGAGGCGCCTGGCAGAGACCGTAGACTCGCCGCCGGAGGCTCCACTGGGTACCTGCAGGAAACGACCCAGTGAAGCCAAGTGGGCGGCGCAGCCAGATCTCCTCGTCCAGAGTGCCCTGTAAGAAAGTTGTGCTGAAGTCAAGAGACTGAAGCTCGTAGTCACGCTGAGCAGCGACGTGCATCAGCACCCGAAGAGTGGTCATATTCGGGGTAGAGGAGAAGGTCTGGAAGAAGTCAACTCCCTATCGCTGACTAAAGCCTCGTGCAACGTAACGAGCCTTGAAGACAGGCTAAGAACCGGGCGGCCGCTTCACCCTGAAAATCCATATGCCATCGACTATGTTCGCCCAAGGAAGGGGAACTGCGTCGACGTAAGTGCCTGTGGATGCCATCTCTGCGTCCATGGGTGTTTGCCACTGAGAGGAGTAGGGACCCATAATCGCCTCTGCGTAAGAGCGCGGGGTCGGGATGTCCAGTGCATCTAGGTCTCCCTCAGGTGCAAGCAGCATGGCCACGAGATGAGGTACAGCAGCTGCAAGACACTCAAAGTCCTCATGCCTGTCCTCAAGGACGTCCGTGCCAAGAGCACACTCACTCAAGATATGATCAAGGTCAATGGGAAGCTACGGTGTACAAAGTGAGGAGGAGGAGGGAGGACGGGTAGTGGGGGGGATGTATGGAGTCAGCCGCCTGCCCGCCCTTGCTGTGTGTCTCCTTACATACACCCCTCACCCTGGTTCTCCCCTCCCCATCCCCCTTTTCACCATACCTCGCGGACAAAGGCTCCGAGAGCCCTAGACTCGGAACACCGACTTATCGCCAACCTCTCCCGTCCAACGCAGTGTAGGCGAGGTCTCCGGCAAGGAGACACGGGGCCAGAGGTTGAGCTAATGTGCAGCGTACCGGACCGCAAACGGCCACAGACAATGGCAAAAGTCCCGCAGAAGCTCGGAGGACAAGTCACCACCTCTATCAGAGTGCAAACGTAGGACAGGAAGGTCCTGTCGGAAATGCTCGCGGACCTGGAGACGCACAGCGCGGACCCAAGGGATCAAAATATCAGGGACCTCCCCCTTGCTGCGCAAGGGGAAGACTGTGGTGTAACGCGAGTAGTCGTCAACAACCAGCAGAAAGTATCGCTCGCGGCCCTGTCCACTGACGCGGGCTGGGCCCCACACGTCCGTGTGGAGAGTCTGCAAGGGAGCAGTCATCGGGGGAGACGAGGAGGAGTGAGGAGCGGCGCGCTGCCGCCCCTTGACGCAAGGAAGGCAGGGCAAGGCAGGTGAGGGCGGGACAGGAGGCAGAGACCTGGGAAGACCAGAAACAAGGAGGCGGGAGTGCATGCCACAGAGGCGTGCCAGGGAGGGGTGACCAAGGCGGTGGTGCCAAAGGAGAGTCTGGTGCGACCGGAGGCGACACAAACAGGGGGCTGCTAGCTGACCTGACGCGGACACTTGACCAGACGCATCTACCTGAGGAGGCTTAGTAGTCAGTGTGTACAGACTCGACCCAGGCCGACGAGTGAACGTGGCCAGGTGACGGCCCCTCCGTGTACACGTGCAGATCGACATACGCTGACCTCCAGGAGTGGTGGTAGTGACCATTGCATCTTGGAGGGAAGCGATACTCACCAAGTTTGTAGATAACGAGGGGAGGTGAAGACCTGAGAGTGAGCCAGACGGAACCGCCGGACACGGAAGAACAGTGGAGGAACGTGCAAGAACTGGGCCCCCTGAGGGGTCAGCCACGCTGACTGCAACAGGTGCAGGGAGTGGTGTGACTGTGGTACTGTCGCAAAAGAAACAGCGGGAAGCACCTGAGTCAAGCGTGAAGGTGTGCAAGGCCTTAGCAGGCGCAGTATCAGGGAGAGCAGACTCACTAGGACCTAGAGCAGCAGCCTCTATACCTGGGTCGGGCGACACACACAGGTAACAGTCACCCTTATCACTAATAGTCAAAGCATACATGGCAGCAAGGATAGCACTATAGTCAAGAGCAAAGATATCCACATCCTGCCTAAGCAGCTCTAGCCAGCGGGGGAGCTCATCCGCGTATGGAAACTCTGCGCTCCATGCATCGTCCAGGCGGTACAAGCAGCGGTACTGTGTGTGACCAACCTTCCCACATGTCTGACCAGAGCGGTCACCTGTGCGAATGACGTACTGGCAGCGAACACGACCCCCAGACGCCCCACGCTGAGCAAACCACTCACGAAGCCGCTGGGACATAAGGGTCTCGCGCGGACGCTGCTGCTGCTGCTGCCGCTGGCCACCGCCAGAACCTCCCCTCTGAACGGCTCCACCCCGACCGCCACCACTGCCACCGCCACCACTGCCACTGCCGCCACCACCACCGCCACCACTCCTAATGCCGCCACCACTGCCGTCACCGACGCCCCTACTCCCACCACCACTCCCACCACCACTCCCACCGCCACCACTGCCACCACTGTCAATGGGAGTTGTGGTTGGCCCCGTCCTTGCTTGGGCGGTGCCGACTTCGTGGTTGGGTGTGAGGGGTGCAGCCGACCTGCAGCAGTGGGTGAGCTGGTCGACGGGATTGGTCGACCTGAGCGTGGGCCACTGCATGGGTGCCGACTTCGGGTGGTCGACCTGGCGAGATCGACATCGATGGAGTCGACTTGATAACGCCGACCTAGGGAAGCCGATCTGGGTGGTCGGCTGACAGGTTTGCTGGTCGACCTGGAGTTGGCCGACCAGGAGTTTCGTCGATCTGGAGCTGGTCGACCAAGGGTGTGGTCGACCTGACGAGGTCGACTGGAGGTGGTCGTCGACCTGGGTGGTCGACAGGCACAAGGAGGAGCTAGTCGACGCGATGGTTGGCCGGTCGACCAGGTTACCTGGGCGACAGGACTCTGCGGAGAAGTGCGACGGGGGCCCAAGTTGTATTGGCGAGACCGACCTCGGTGGTGGTATCCGAGGTCGACGTGGCTGATCAAGAGCATTCGTCAGCACGAGGACGATTTGGTGTGTGCGCTGTGCGAGTGACGAGGCACAGCACACCAATCATCTGCGTGCACCTGCGAAGCGGGTGCGCTGCTGTCCTGCTGGTGCAACGCTGGCGCGCTGTCGACTTGCGATGTTGGCACGCCGTCGACCTGCAGCGCTGGCAAGTCGCGACTTTGCACTACTGGAGCGCAGTCGACCAAGTCGTGCTGGAACGCGGTCGACCGTGTTGCGCTAGCAGTCGACCTGCATGCCTGCTAGCTCTGATGTAGTCAGTCTTGCCAATGTTGTTGCTATCATTGTTGTGAACCCTTTTCCTAGTGAAACTCTTGCCAAATTCTCCCGTAAACTAGCAAGCAGTGAGAACACCAGGAAACGACTAAGGAACGCAGAGATCACTCTTGCCCCGTGCCTAGCCCGTAGTCTCGCTCCCGTTGATTGAGTTTTTTGCGCAACCACCACCGCCGCCACCACCGCCTTCCCCGCCGCCACCTCAACTACCCTTGCCTCCCTTGCCCTTGCCGCTGCGGCGCCTCCCACTAGGAGCAGACGCAGCCCCGACCTCCTCAGCACGAAGGAAGTCAACAGTAGTAGCAAAAGCGTAGGAGGGGGCAAGGGGGGAGGGGGAACACCCCTCAAAGAAGGGAGTGCGAGGAGTGCCACGAGCAGCACCTACAGCGATTATTCTAGCCTCAGCTACAAGGAGGTGCTTCTCGAGGGAGTCGACAGTGAGGTCGGTGGGGTCAAGGGCGAGAAAGTGGTCCCTGAATGCGTGAAGAGAGTCATGGAGGCGTGTGACTATGTAGTAGACAGTGATGTACATCGGGGGCGGGTTCTTGTCCAGTAACTCGGCTTTAAGCGCGGCGCGGTAGCGACTATCGCTAGTGCGAAGGTGGGCGATGAGGTCATCGATTGTGGCAAAGGCTGACAGCTCGGGAAAAAGGTAGGGCAGTATACGGCGACCGAGAGCAGCAGTGGCAGGGGAAGAGTAACGAGCGACTACAACGTCGTACAGGGTGCGGCCAGCAGGGCGGCGCGACGTGCAGAGGAGGGCGGCGCGGCAGCGAGCTGGGCGGCGCGCGACCAGCAGGGCGGCGTGACGGGCAGGGCAGGGCAGTGCGATAGTGGGGGAAGCACTACGGGCAGGGAACAGGGTCGTCCCTAGGGTCTGAGGTATGTCTGATGCATCAGATGGGTCCTCCGGGCAAAAAAAAAAAAGTTTTGTCTGATGGTGACTGGCCCATCAGATTTATCCAAAAAAACATGTCTGAATATCAGCCAAACGGACAAAAAAAGTCTGCTAGCGACGACCGTGGCAGGGAACTATGCGGTGGGCCCTAAAAAAACGGTCCTAGAGCAGGACCTGCTCTGAAACCATGTCAAAGACTGAACGAGGAATGAATGCATTGAGTAGGAAGTTGGTACAAGTACTAACCCTAATTGGGTTGTAGCCCCTATGGGCTACCTCACTACAGCCTACACAACATAAACAGTATAATAGTTTGACAAAACTCAATTCCCTTCATACTCCATAAGCAATCAAAGGGTGCACCACCAAACATGGTTAATAACTACACTACAATTACGCCTACAAGCAGTTATATATCTATACATATATAGATTCAAACACCAACCTCACCTTCCGAGGTCCCTGCCTAGCTAGGTTGTTGAATAACCGAAAGGTTATTATAAACATTCCTGAAGGTTCTCCACTCTCGCATCACTCCATAACGAAGTGAACGCCTGTACCAGTAGCGCAATAGCTCATATAGAGCACACGGAAGTTCGAGGGTCACCCGAAGGTCAACAGTCGAAGACAGTCAACGGTCGTGACCCTTGACTGCCAGGTAACCGCACGAGGCAGTTACGAAGTGCAACATGGTAACTGCCTAGAGTAGCAGTAGTCGTGGGTTACTGTAGCAATGCAATTCAGTTAACAAGGGAATGTACCCCTCAGAGTACATGGCTAGCTAGGAATGCTATTTATACCCTTGTACTTCTATCTTATAATCATCTTGTTCTCCTTCAATTAATCAACAAGGTCATTGCTGAGACTTCACAAGTTCTCTTTACTCTTGGCAACTTTATCCTATCCACTACGATCCTTCAGTTGTATCAACATGGTATGAGAGCTATAGTGGATTATAAGGCTTGCCAAGCTTCTGTTCTTGTCAGAACAATTTCACTATAAATTACTCATTACATCATCAAGGACTCTGCGTCACTATGGCTCCAGAAGGAAAAGCCACTGCAGACTCTCCGGGCCCACCATCAGCAACAACACCCACTGCACCATCAGCGGTGACCTCCGTCAGCGCCGCTCTTGTTGAGCAGCTGGTCGCTCGCATCAACGCCCTTGAAAGCCATCAAGCAATGAGCGTCGATGGCTCAAGCTATGCACGTGGAGTTGCTGGACTCCCTCTCCCTGGAGAAGACCGTCGCGTCAACTCCCAGAGGTCATTCACGTTTGACAACCGTCAAGCTTCAGCTCCTGCGCAAGACAGTCAACAACGCGCACATTCAGATACAATTGCGACTATGCAGACAAAAATTGTTCTGACCTCAAAGCTGAAGACATCGGTTCCTTTTAACGGAAAAGACTTCTACACTTGGAGCTTCGAGTTCGAGCTCCTCGCGACAACTGCGCAAATTTGGATGTACTACGACGGGAGCTTACCGTTTCCAACGGAAGGCACCATCCAAGAGAAGAACCAGTATTACCACGAATCTCTTCTCGCGTACACCACTCTGCTCCGGAATCTCTCCCCCGAAGAACAGCTCGGCATTCGCTCCTACAAATCAGAGTGGGCACCCGCGTACGCCTCTTGGGAGCACCTGCGCAACTCATACATGGCAACAGACCCAGTTACTATGAGTCGCTTGCTCAGCCAGCTCACATCGGTCAAAATGCATCAAGGGGAGAAAGCAGGACCATATATCAACCGATGCCGCAATCTGCGCAATCAAGAAGTGCGGCGGATCCGTTCCTGACGACATGTTCGTCTCAATGGTTCTTTCTGGCCTTGGTCCCGACTGGCGTCAATGTCAATCGTTGCTCCGCGCTCGAGCAACTGTTTCCGAATCGGCTCTCTGCGCCACGCTCCTCTCCGAACAAAAGGAGATCGACCTGTACAACGAGAAGAACACAAAGCGGGAAAAGTTAGTCTTCTACGTCGGAGCGTCTGAAGGGGAGCAGCACGGAAAGAAGGGGACTTTCTGCAAGTACTGCAAGAAGCCCGGACACTCTATCGACCGGTGCTACAAGCGAAAGGCCGCTGATGAAAGGCGCAACAACTCCTCAAGTAATCAGACACCCGCTCCTTCGACTCCCGCCACAACAACCACAATCTCGCCTCCCTCCGTCGCAAGCATCTCACAAACGCCTGCGCGCATTTCGACCAAGGACAAGGGCAAGGGGACAATCATGAGCTGCATGGCTCGTCGCAACAGAGGTTACTGATACTATGATCGAGTGACATTCGCATTCTACGATCCCACCAATCCTGTCTCACCAAGACAAGACAATGATCCCACTGCCCCTTCCGGGACCAACTCACCGCAAAGGCACCCTCCTGATTTCGAGTTGCCGCCGCCGACACCAGAATCGCCTCCCAGCATAGCGGCAAATCGGTACTTTGCCCTCTCACCATACACCAGAGAAAGAGATCGCATTATCACGCCCAAAATCGCCAACATCGCGAGGCAAAACCGCGAGAACATCAATACCTGGTACCTGGACAGTTGCTGCGGACAGCACATGGTGGGATCACCAACATTCATCACCGACTCCAAGCGCATGTGACGACCCTGCGAGATCACAGTGGCGAACGACGGCACACTTAAAGCATATGACATAGGTGAGATCTTCCTTGAAGCTGACGACACTCACTTCACGATTCACATCGGCGACGTGCTCGTCGCTCTAGATCTGCGGTACAACCTGCTTTCCTCGGCTCAGCTTATGCGGTGCGGAGTCGACATTTGAAGCAACCGCAAGGACAAGACCTTCGAACTCTTCTACGGCAACACTTACATCGGCAAGGCCGTGGACAACGACGGGGTCTTCGTGCTGCAGTTCCCAGCTCAAGGCACCTCAGGAGATTCTCACCGCACCTTGCTGTTAAAGACAACCACTGCAGAAGCTCCAACCTGGTCGCATCCCACAGAGATGGATCTCGAGCGTCCCGCCTCGGATGGCCTCCTGCGACTGCGCACCGTCCCGACAGCCTCGACCTCCAACCCAGCTGAGACCGGACCTGCATCAATGGAAGAAGACAGCGGTACGTCAGCATCTGCGAAACAATCCGCCAAAGGAAAAGAGAAGGTCGGACCCGAACCAGTCAGTCCTGGCCCTGCACTCAGTCACCTGGGAGAAGTTCTAACACCAGAGGAAGCAGCTGCAGGGGACCGGGCACCATCTCGGCAACAGAAGCTAGCAGTGCCACCGAAGGTGGCTGGGCCGCAGGAGGTGGTTGGGGCGAAACAGAAGGCGGTTGGGGCGAAGGAGTCGGCGAGGGCGCCGAAGACAATCCCGGCGAGTGGGGCACCTCCGCTGGCGGAAGCGGCTGGGGCGCCTCTGCAGGCGAAGCAGAATTGGGGCAGGCGATCCCTCCATACCCCGAAGCTCCGGGACTTCCTTCTGCCGAAACAGCAGAGTTCGACCCTTACTGGGCAACACGAGGAACCAGCTGGGGTGGCCCTCCTCTTCCGGACCAGTACGCCCCTGACACACCAGAACCAATGGAAGAAGAATCAGAGGAGCAAGAAGTAACCTACGAACTCTTCAGCGAAGCGGCGAAGCTACCAGCACCTACCGAGGAACCGGAGCCACCAGTACAAGGGCCACAGGAAATTGAGGTCATCGGGGCCGAGTTCAGCTACTATCGCATTCCCATGAAGGGACTCCCTGTCTGCGACTGGCCCAATCAGTGCCTGCTTGTTACCAGAGACCAAGTCGATGCCGGCGACACCGACGACATCATCGGTATTCCACACGCGCTCCTAGAACAGAAGGCAATTCGCGCGTTCGCCGCCGACGCTGACAACACCGCCGATGCAGGACCTGAAGGGGAGGCAAACGACGAAGCAGCACGACGAAATATTATCAGAAAACGATCGGCTACCGTGCGGAACCAGAAATCTGGCATCAGCGGCTCGGGCATCCCTCTCACACAACCCTCAAGAACTCGCTGAAGGCTGGCGTCCTCGACAACGAAGCGCTACTCCTTCCACGCGGGGGATTCCTTACCGCAGACTCCGACGACCCGACCTGCACAGTGTGTCCTACTGCTTCGCTCGCCCACAAGCCCTTCCCCGACTTACCGCCTGGATACGTACGCTACAAACCACTCGATAAGGTCTACAGTGATTTCATGTGCCTGACGCGGGAAGGGCTCGATGGAGAATACTACACGCTCACCTTCATCGACGCCAGCACTCACTACGTCTGGGCTGTCAACACCGACTGCAGGCCGCTCGCCTTCGAATGCTTCATCGCGTGGATGAAGCGAGCTGAACGTCAATCGGGACTCAAACTAAAGAGCTGGCAAACGGACGGAGCTCTGGAGTTCTTCTCAGACGAGTTCAAGGAGCTCTTCCGGAAGAAAGGGATTGAACACCTGGTGTCCCTGCCCTACGCTCACGAGCAGCAAGGAGTAGCAGAACGGACAAACAGGAGCCTCGCCACCAGGATGAGGGCTCTGATGAAGCAGTCGGCCATCCCAACACATTACTGGTCGTTCGCCATGAACCATGCAGTCCGACTGCACAACTTGCTGTCCTCCCGAAGTCTCGAGAACAACAACTCCCCATACAAAGCGTGGACGGGCAGAAAAGCAGACACGCGCCTGCTACGGGTTTTTGAGTGCATGGTACAGTACAGGCCACATACAGCACGGACCGGAAAACTTACTGACCGAGCTCGCTGGGGCATCCACCTTGGGATCGAAAAGGAATACAAGGCGTGGATCGTGTTGGACTACGCGACACACGAAGTGACGAAATCACGTGACTGCATCTTCTACGACTCTGCCACTGTTCAACGAACACCGCGAAGCTGACACAGCACCGGAAAGGGTTTTCGAGGGACACCGCAGCTTCGCAACTCCACACGATGAAGCTGACCTGGCAGAAGATGAGGCTGCAGCAAACGTCACTCAGTTTGACAGCGCACCCAACATCCCCCTTACAAGCCCATTCCAAACCCCAACCTTCATTCCGCTACACCAAACTGATCCCGACGAAACAACTCGCAACGCCCATGACTTTGACAGCGCCGCCCGACGCTCACCAGATGTCGCGTTACCACAGCCCAACACCTCGCAAGAAACCATCCGCTCTGGCAACGAAAGCGACGACGATGTGGTCGAAGTAACCAGCTTCCACGACTACGATCGTCTGCACTACGAAAAGACCAACGAAACCGGTCTCCGCATCTTTGGGCTCGCCGTCGCTGTTCGCCACTCCTCCCCCAAGGAACCCACCACTGTTCGCCAGGCTCTCTCCGGCCCCGACAGTGAGAAATGGAAAGCAGCCATGGCCAAGGAGGTCGCGTCGCTCAAGACCTGTTGCACCTGGAAGCTGGTTCCCCGGACATCTGCGAAGGGGAGAAAAATTCTCAGCGGCAAATGGGTGTTCCGCATCAAGACGTTGGCGGACGGCTCCATCGACAAATATAAGGCGCGATGGGTGGTCCGCGGCTTCGAGCAAACACAAATGGTGGACTTTGATCTCACCTACGCACCAGTCGGACGGCACACCTCAGTGCGGATTCTCATCTGCATCGCAGCTGTCAAGCAGCGCCCACTCCGTCAAATCGACGTCGGCAGCGCATTCTTGTACGCTCCGGTCGACGCAATTATCTTCGTCGAACAGCCGCATGCCTTCGAAGAGACCGACGGCGCCGTCTGCCTGCTTCAGAAATCTCTTTACGGGATTAAGCAAGCACCTCGCCTGTGGCAGCAGTACCTCCACACGGTGCTAACAAGCCTCGGCTTTCAACAGCTACCCCACGACCTCGGAATGTACCGAAAGGAGTCGCGCGGCAAGTTCATTCTCCTCGTCGCCTACATCGACGACGTCCTCTATACCGGTGACGACACAGAGCTACTGGACCAATTCGAGGCAGAAATCAAGGAGCAGCTAGAAGTCACCATCAACCACGACGTTACTCAATTTCTGGGTCTCAACATCACCCAGTCTGCCTCCTCCATCCATCTCTCCGCCGCCAAGTACGCCGAGACACTCGCAAAGAAATTCGGCATTGCACCCATCAACCTCTCCACACCCTTTCGCACTCCTCCTCCTAACCACAAACCAGACACCACGCCTCTCTCTCTTGAGGATCATCGGCTCTATCAGCAGCAGCTCGGGTGCCTTCTATTCGCCGCCGTCACGTGCCGGCCCGATCTCTCCTACGTCGCAAGCCAGCTCGCTCAGTACATGAAGCGACCTGAAGGGGAGAATCTACAGGATCTGCGCCGCGCACTCCAATACTTCATCTCTACTCCTGACGTCGGCCTCACTTACGAAGCTAACTTAACGGCCACCCTGCAGCTGCACGGCTACGTAGATGCTGACCATGCAGGAGATGTTGACAACAGACGCTCCCGCACAAGATTCATTTTTCAACTTCAACCTGCTGGGGTCATCTCGTGGAACTCTCAGAAGCAGGAGCTCATCGCTCTTTCGTCAGCCGAAGCAGAATTCATCGCCGCCAGCGCAGCTGTTCGCGAAGGACTGTACCTGATGGAACTTCTGCAGGAAGCGAAAGTGACGATGAACGGGCACTTCACGTTACTCTGCGACAACCAAAGCGCGATCAAGATCGCAAACAAGCCCGGCTTCGTGAACCGCACGAAACACATCGCCCTTCGCTACTTCTTCGTCAAGGACGAAATCGACAAAGGCAAGGTCAAACTCACGTACTGCCCAACTGGCGATATGGCAGCCAATTTTCTGACAAAGAAACAGCCATGTCAACAGTTCCAGCACTGTGCCAACCTTTGCGGGATCACCAAGAAGTCCCACGTGGCCCACCTTCAGGAATGAAGGGGAGTGTTGGAATAAACGAAAGGTTATTATAAACATTCCCGAAGGTTCTCCACTCTCGCATCACTCCATAACGAAGTGAACGCCTGTACCAGTACTGCAATAGCTCATATAGAGCACACGGAAGTTCGAGGGTCACCCGAAGGTCAACAGTCGAAGACAGTCAACGGTCGTGACCCTTGACTGCCAGGTAACCGCACGAGGCAGTTACGAAGTGCAACATGGTAACTGCCTAGAATAGCAATAGTCATGGGTTACTGTAGCAATGCAATTCAGTTAACAAGGGAATGTATGTCAGTAGAGCTACACTGTGAGATCCCCGATCGATCCTAGGGGGGGTTACAGGCGCGTTTGCCTGGGGGGTTATGGGCGCACTGACCCGCTACTGAAACAAGCCCTTTTATCCCAATGGTCTAGTGGTTGGGATTCTGACATGGTATCAGAGCGATCTCGGGTTCGAATCCCGGTGTATGCACATGTTGGCCGTTGCCACTGTGCTCAGTCCTGGGCCTCCCAGTGTGGGGGGGTGTCAGTAGAGCTACACTGTGAGATCCCCGATCGATCCTAGGGGGGGTTACAGGCGCGTTTGCCTGGGGGGTTATGGGCGCACTGACCCGCTACTGAAACAAGCCCTTTTATCCCAATGGTCTAGTGGTTGGGATTCTGACAATGTACCCCTCAGAGTACATGGCTAGCTAGGAATGCTATTTATACCCTTGTACTTCTATCTTATAATCATCTTGTTCTCCTTCAATTAATCAACAAGGTCACTGCTGAGACTTCACGAGTTCTCTTTACTCTTGGCAACTTTATCCTATCCACTACGATCCTTCAGTTGTATCAACATAGGTCCCTCTATATCTTTGTTAGGTTCCGTTCTATTGTCGGTAGTTGCAATCACAGCTTCGTTATTTACTTTTGCACACTCTTTTCATTCACAACTCATAACACCTGGAGCGAGTGTAAGAGCGTGTTACGTACCCCTTAACTTGGTGGCAGGGCCCGGTTGCATGTAAAAGTCGACCCAACCTAACTGGTCGGGTCGACCGGTGGGCGGTTGGGTACCCAGCAGGCAACCTGCAATTGTACCACCCGCTTGTTTTTGAGACCCAACCACGCGAACAGTATTTGGGGCAGACCCAACAGTCACTGCGTCATTTTAGTGGCCTACCGTAGGTGAAAAAAATCTTCCACTAATCACGTCGACTTTAGATAATGCAACCTGCCCGCAATGTTTTCGTGTACCACTGGTTGCGGAGCAGGTTGGTATGTTTGCGTGTTGGTTGCCTCGATCTGGTTGTGTGTGGGCGGGACCAACTGGTTGCTTGACTACCTGGTCGCCTCGACCGAATGTGAGTGTGCCCTGGTACGCACGTCTTATCTGGTAACCCTACGTTCACTGTACACTGTACATACTAGGGTTATCTGGTAACCCTACGTTCAACCCAATCCGACCGTTCGAGGCAACCTCGACCAGGCCCCCAAAAAAGGGGTACGTAACACGCTTTAACCAAAATGTAAGTGAACCACCTACTGCCCTAACGAATTCACATGTAGCATTGCCTCACATGTCTGTTTTCCCGCTAACGTTGGAGGCGGCTGCTACACCCCATGTGCCAGGGCGACTTGCTGGATACTCCAGAGTCGCAGGGAGACGGGGGGTGTGAGAATGAAACGATTGGTGCATAATCTCACCAATGAGACGTGAAGTTGCACTTGAACTAGCTGATGTGTGCAAATGCGGTCAACGTGAGTGGTGACGATTTTTGGTCAGAAAGTCGAATCACAGCGAAGAATCCAATGGCTGCTGCGAAACATTCGTGTGACGGGACAACAAAGGTTGGGCAAAGTCGCACAGCGTCGCAGGAACTGACATACAGGGGTCCGACCACCACATTGCCTCTCAGGGGTCTTTTCCTTGCTCGGAACCAAACCGAAGCCCTCCACATGATCCACTCTGACACGGTAGTACGGTACACTTCGTGGGTACACTGTGCAATAATTTCAATCGCACCAAGAAGCAGCCCAGGGCAGGGTGTACACTTTGCGGCACCCCACGTGGCAAACATGTCACCCACTGCACCCAATCGCCCAGCCTGCCCGGCTCCACCATCCAGCTTCTGAACTTGACCCAGGGCAAACCGAGCCTGGCGGCCCAGACCAAGCACAACCGAACTGTACGGGCAAGGAGAACCACAGGAACTCAGCAAAGGGCAAGGTTTGGTTGACGGGGCAAAGATGGAGGCTTGGTTGACCCACACACACCTAACCAAAGAACGTTCTCAGTCTTGGCTATCCTTTCCGTGTTCTTCTCCGCGGTACCAGCGCTGTAAACTACACACTATCAGTGGCCGAGTCGGGACACTTGTGGAACACTCATCTCCTCACACTCAGGGCTTGCGAGCGAGCGCGCCTTGGATTCCTGTCTAGGTGGAGGTCGTTCCTTCGGTTTCTCGACAGATTGCACAAAAACCACACACTTCAATAGTTGATCAGTCCAATCATTGCTCGCAATGGCGACTGGCGTTGGAGTATCATAGGTCTTTTTGGACCGAATTGTAGCTACTCACTTCGTTCAGTTGGGTTTTGTTTTGCTTGCTGATCCTCCTCTCGCGTGGGCGTTCTTCTGACGGGGGCCCAGGCTCAGCCCGAGGCGTCACCCTTTGCGACACTTGTAACAGGCGACAATCGTTAATCCGCGACTCCCGTCAAAGTCGTAACCAGGCGAGAGCCGTTAACACACGAAAAAAGTCTTGCCGCACGAAAGTCGGTGCAAGGCGACAGTCGGCCCGCGCGAAAGGCGGTACAAGGCGACAGTCGGCCTGCGCGAAAGGCGGTACAAGGCGACAGTCAGGCCGAGGATGGTATTCCGGGATCTGAATCCCGTGCTGCACTACTCGTCGTTGCTGCGCCTCGCGCTGCCCTCCATTCTCCTCCAGAGCGGCGCGCCGCTCGCCATCACCTTCCAGACCGCGCTGCTCGGCCGCAAGTCCACGGAGATCGTCGCCGCATGGGCCATCGTCGCAAGTGAGTCGCAGAAAGTCGCAGAGAGTCGCATAGAGGAAGCAAGCGCTGGGGTCTGGTAGTAAGTTACCGTCAGACGGACGAATGTCGTGGAAAGTGGGAGGCCTAGACGGAACGGGGACGGGGGCGCGGGCGGGGGCGGGGGGGAAGGGGTGGGGGAGAGGAGGTGCGCGGGAGAAAAGAGGGACGTGGAGGTACTGATACGTGGTGTGCATGTGCGTGTCGTGTTGCGCGTAAGTACGCGAGTGAGGAGCGTGCATTGATAATTGTCGAAACTCGTAGGCGTTTCGTGTCGTTTCGTGTTGAGCGGTTGCCCATGATGTGCGTGACGGGCTGCGCGGGACGCATCCGTACGTACGCGCACTCGGAGGTGTTTGCTCCTCGCCTCGCAGGCAGTTTTTTTTTACTTGACCCTACTATCGACGCGTCCGTAACTGAGCTTGGTTGGAGTTGACTGCACGTCGCGGATACGTTGGCTGTGCATCTCGAAGAAACGTCTTGCGTGCTTCGCAGACGCTTCCCGACGCGATCTTCGCCGTCGCTTTGACGCGCCTCGTAGCTTGCAACAGCGGCCTGTGGGAAGGAAACGCATGGCGCAGTAGGATCGAACCTCGAGCCAACACGTGCTGGTTGAGGCGCCTCATAACTTAAAGCCTTTATGAATTGGACCGGTTCACGAATCACGAAGGGAGCAACCTTCTCCGCTTTCACGTGGCCGGGACGATAGCTTGGAATTAAATAGACCTGTGAGGAAGAGCAGGAGGGGGAGAGAGAAGGAGAGAGCGAGGATAAGAGAGGAAAATGGGGAATGGAGAGGATAGATTCAACCCACTCACTGACTTTCCCTTCTCTCTCCCCATCCCTCCTGTTGCTTCGTGACCTATGCCTGCTCCTTCTGCTCAACTGCCACGTGTCTCCTCCTGGCTTCCCGCTGCCACGTCATCGGCTACAGCCGCTACGAATGCCGCTAC
The DNA here is from genome assembly GCA_947471745.1 of Closterium sp. Naga37s-1. NCBI lineage: Eukaryota > Viridiplantae > Streptophyta > Zygnematophyceae > Desmidiales > Closteriaceae > Closterium > Closterium sp. Naga37s-1. The sequence goes on along the minus strand of CANJKZ010000777.1, from coordinate 1,303,608 downwards.
AGTCGTCTTCAACTTCCTCGTCGTCGGCGTCACTGCCAAGGTACTTCCCCTGCGCTTCCATTCTTTTCTTTTCCTCACAATCCCGCGCCCTCTTTTTTTTTTTTTTTTTGAGAATCCTAAAAAAACAAATTTGAGAATTCTTTAAAAACTTCCTCGTCGTCGGCGTCACTGCCAAGGTACTTCCCCTTTCCTTCCATTCTTTTCCTCCCCATCCCCGCGCCCTCTCTCCCTCGTTCCTTCCTTTTCCCGTCTGCTATTGGACTCTGTTCTATACGAGGCATTGGCTGCAGTCGGCTTGACGTATTCTAACTGAAATCGACTTGACGGATACTGACTGAGCTCGGCTTGACGGATTCTGGATCATTCCGCTTCCCTGTACACTCGCTCGCTTTCCTTTCTCCCTCCAATTCCCCCACCTTCCTCCCTCCCTCCGCCCTTTCCGCCATTCCCCCTCCCTGCCCCCTCCCCCAACTCCCCCGCAGGTGACTAAGGGGGTGGCGGTGGGGGCATGGGCGCAGGCGGGCGCGCGCATCCGCTTAGCCTTGGGGATGGCGCCGGTGATGGGCATGGTGGCGGTGGCGCTGCTGCTGGCGCTGCTTCCCCCTTCCCACCCTTTCCCCTCAACCCACTCCCCCTCTCGCTCCCGCCTTTCTGTATCCCTCTTCGCACACCCAGCTCCACCCTTTTCCGTCGTTCCCCCTCTTTCCAACCTTCTCCCTCCTCCTCCCAACCCCAGGAGTAAGGTGGTGGCGGTGGGGGCATGGGCGCAAGTGGGCGTGCGCATCCGCCTGGCTTTAGGAATGGCGCTGGTGATGGGCATGGTGGCGGTTGCGCTGCTGCTGGCGCTGCTTCCCCCCTTCCCACCCTCTCCCTCCCGTATCCCGCTTCACACATCCGCCCACACCCTTTCCTGTCCTTCTCCCTCTTTTTCACCTTCCTCCCCCTCCCCTCCTTACCCTCTGCAGGTCACTAAGGTGGTGGCGGTGGGGGCATGGGCGCAAGTGGGCGCGCGCATCCGCCTAGCCTTAGGGATGGCGCTGGTGATGGGGATGGTGGCGGTGGGGTTGCTGCTGGCGCTGCAGCAGCCGCTCTGGCTGCTATTGGCGGA